>BLBF01000002.1:34057379-34085314 GCA_015471245.1 Laticauda colubrina
TTTTTTTTTTTTTGTTATCTTAGGGTAGAATAGGATAGGATGGAATGGGATGGAATAGGATGGGATAGAATAGAATAAAAGAGTTGGAAGGGACCGTGGAGCAGTGGTGGGATTCAAAAATGTTTACTAACGATTCTGTGGGTGTTGCTTGTGGGCATGGCAGGGAAAGGATACAGTAAAATCTCCATTCCCTCCCCACCTGCTTTCCAGCTCCATTCTGTTGGGCAGGGCAACAAAAGAAGACCCAGCCAATCAGCTGGGACTCTGGAGGCAGAGAATAGATGGGCGCAGAGCCAGTCAGAGGTGGTATTTGCTGGTTTTCCAAAATCCAGAGCTAGTCAGAACTTGCTGAATATCACCTCTGCCTTGGAGGTCTTCTATCTTGCTTCTTTTAAGGCTACAATTGTCAAAATACTTAAGCAGCAAAGAAGCCTCATTAAACACAGGAGGGGTCCTACATCTAAATAAATATGCAAAGATTTTGAAAATGCTGCAGGCTCTCAAAGATAATGTGTCTGTTAATCATTTTTGTTATTTGGTTTGAAGCAGAAATCTTTTTTAAAAAAATTGCCATTGTTTTGGCTACTGGGATGTAAAATAACTAAGTTTGGCTCAGAGATTAACCCAACTTTTAACATTTTTTCATTCACGTGACATTTCAGATGAACCTGGGCAATTAAATGATGGTCTGAGCATGAGGATGCAGCTTTGGTACAAAAAGTCATATTCTATTTATCCACAGAAAGAACCAAAGTTTGTTTCTACAAATAACCTAGCTATACCTCTTAAATTTTATCTTCTTTCCACAGATGATATCTTATGCTTTATTCGATTCTTATTTCTTCCGGGGATTTATTCCACAAATATTAACTGCAGACGCCAGGAATAGAATATGAACATCATCTCCATTTTAAAGAGAGGTTAATATAATACTTCTATTCAGGGTATCTAAAGAACCATCTTACCCACCTCACACATTCCAGCAGAAAGGACCTACTTCAGATTCCATCTGCCAAAGAATTTTGGCTGGCAGAGTCCAGGAGAAGAGCCTTTTCCACTATGGCCTTCTAGAATATTCTCCCATCAGTTGTGAGATCCACCCCACATTCCTGGCCTTCCAGAAGAGCCTTCAAACTTAGTCTGCTATATTGGGGTGGCTGATGGGGTAGAGAAGATTCTCACCCCCAGGCTGCCCATCAACTTCGTTCTTAACTTTTCATCTTTTTACTTCTAATTTTAATTGGAGGTGGGGGTTAGTAGTTTTTAACTTCTGCCTACCCAAAAATATCATTATTGATTACATTTATATGCCACCTGATCTCCATGGAATCTTGACAGTTTGCAAATTATTTATTAGTTATATCATTTTTAGAAGGGCAGTCCCTCTAATCCCTAAGAAAGCAATAGATTCTTTCTTCCCAATTGTCCGCTAATTCTCATAATGTTTTAGCATGCTTTCATAGTTGTACAAAATTAGACCAGATGCACACTGATCCTCAGTCTATACTTTGAATTTAAGCTGATAAACTGGCAGTTTAATCCTACCTTAACATATGCATTAAGACAGTAAATCAGAAGTCAGTAGGGGTCATGTACTGGACACAAGGCAACTAGAAGAAAGAATCTGTATCCTGTGACATCTTTTTACAGCTCCTTGCCTTCCAATATCTGCTGTTTTGATATAGCAGTTTTACACTGTTTAATGAGGCGGACTGAGGATTATGACAAGATCCTAAACAATGGATTTTAAAAATGGGGATGAAGAACTCTTTATTCCCATTCTTTTTCATTTCCTTTTCCATCAGTGGGGCTCATTATCGTTGGTGTCTCAATGGGCCAGGGACAAAGAAATTTATCTGTTTTGAAACTGGTTGTATGTGATGACTCACTTTAAGAATAAAAACTCCATCATACTCCCTTCCTGTTCTTGTCAAACACAAAGAGCTTTTAGTAAGTAGTTATACTGGCCAGAGTCAGCATGGTTAAGAAGCTAATTGGATATAGACCAGCCACCTTGCCTCCTGCAACATTAATCTTCTTACTTAACAGTAGGTCAAAATATCCAATTAATTGAATTGCTTTTGGTATGTTCACTAGATGAGAAATATAGCGAAATAGCTATTGTGCATAAAAGATCACCAAATAGGGAAGCAGGTTAATCACCTTCTACACAGACATAGCTCAGGGAGAAAAAATGAAAGAAGAGGTAATGGAACAAGTTATTTCATTTGTAAGAGCCTATCAGGTTCATTATGATGTGATGATTGTTTTTGAATGGTAACTCAGAAAGGTTTTTCAAAACATGAATGTTATTAGTCACAGCCTAAACCAATATAACATTCATTAGTCATAAATGTCAGTAATTATTAAAAAGTCCCCCAAAACATTAACTTATTTAATATCTATTACATTGATTTTTCATGCATTTTAAATGTACGTGAGAAAGTGTAAATATACATGAGTACAGAGTATTATAATCAAAGAAAGCTGAAATTTCAGTGGCAGGGGGAGACTTCCTTTGAGTTCATCAAAACTCCGCACAAAACAGTCCCTCTCTTATAATTCTGTGTTATGCCACAGAGATACTGCATTTGTATAAAAATCAAGACAATGTGCTCCAAAAAAATTCATTAACATATGTTCCTCATAAAAAGAATGTGCATTTACAGACACACAAAAGCAACACTCTTAGCTCGTCCAGTCCCTATTTGACTTTAATGTTGCAGCTTCTGCTTCCTCCATGTAAATTTCAAATTTACTGGAAGCAGCTGATTTCTGAAATCATATCAGGATGGCAATCTCTGAGAGAGATAAGAAATAATGCTTCCCAAAATTCCACCTGGCCATTCTCACATACAGATAGTCCTCAAATTATTACCACAGTTGTCCAAAATTTCCATTGCTAAAGGACCTGTCACACTGCCCAACGGATGCAAAACGTTAGTGAAAAGGACACAACGGACGAGCAAAATATTCCATCCGTTGTTATCCGCTCTCAAAAGGGGCAAAATTTTGCATAACCAGAGCGGATAATACGGAAAGGAACGGATGTGGGGAGGATGCAGAGCGGATGGAAAGCGGATGCGGAACAGAAGCCCAGTGGATGGAAGCGGATGGGAGCGGATGGCACATCCGCGAGGCTTCTGGGGGACCCCAGCAAAGCGGACGTGGAACGGATACAGCGGATGCACAGCGGATGAAGCGGATGCAGAGCGGAAGCCTAGCGGATGCACAACGGATGAAGCGGATGTAGAGTGGAAACCTAGCGGATGCACAGCGTAAGCCAAACGGATGCCGAGCGTTAATTGCACATGCGGGGGGGATGCATTGCGTAAGCCTCACAGATATAAAGGGAAGCAGCTCCCAAGCAGGTCACCATTCATCGAGTCCTTGCCTGCCCTGCCTGCATGCCTGACTGCAAGCCGTGCTGCAAGCCTTGCTGCCAGCCTTGCTTCCAGCCTGCCTCCAAGCCTGCCTCCCAGCCTGACTCCCTGCCTCCTGGCCAGCCTCCCTGCCAGCCTTACTCTCTGCCTGCCTGCCAGCCTTGCTGCCAGCCTGCCTTCCAGCCTCCCTGCCAGCCAGTCTGCCTGCCAGCCTTGGTGCCTGCCGCCTGCCTTCCTGCCAGGCTTCCTGCCAGGCTTCCTGCCAGCCTTCTTGCCAGCCTTGGTGCCAACCTGCCTGCCAGCCTTCCTGCCAGTCTTGGTGCCAGCCTTTCTGCCAGCCTTGGTGCCTGCCAGCCTCACTGCCAGCCAGCAACCCCACAATCATGGGGAAGAAGCGAAAGCCTCATCAACCTGCCGCCATCCCTGGCAAGAGGGACAGGGCCACCCTCCCGCCCCCTGTCCCTGACTCTGCTTCTGCTAGGGCTTCTGCTGCTCAGGCTCGCTCTTCTGGTGCTGGAGCTTCTGCTGAAGCTGCTCCTGGCAGTGGTGCTTCTGCTCGTGCTTACTCTGCTGAAGCTGCTTCTGGCAGTGGTGCTTCTGCTGGTGCTTACTCTGATGAAGCTGCTCCTGGCGGTGGTGCTTCTGCTCATCCTGCTCGTGCTCCTGGACTTGCTCATCCTGCTCGTACTGCTCGTGCTCCTGGTCTTGCTCGTCCTGCTGGTCCTGCTTGTGCTCCTGGTCCTGCTCGTGCTCCTGGTCTTGCTGGCACTGCTGGTGCTTAACCTGCTGCTCCTGATCCTGGTGCTGCTGGTGCTGCTGGTGCTACTGATCCTGCTGGTGCTGGTGGTGCTGCTGCTGATGATGATGATGATGATGATCCTGCTGCTGCTGCTGCTGCTGATGATGATGTTGATTATGATCATGCTGGTGATGATGATGAGGATGAGGATGATGAGGATGATGATCCTGCTGGTGCTACTGCTGGTGGTGGTGTGGAGGAGCAGCGCCTACCACCTGGGAGCCCCTCTGATGAGGGCCTATCTGGTCCTGCCAAAGGGAGGAAGAGGCGTATGCGACAATGGGAGAGGAGGCAATACTCCATTGAGGAGGAACACGAGGATGAGGTGCTGGAGTGGCTGAGAGAGAATGACTATCTGTGGCGGAAGGGACACCGGCTGTACAGGGACACCAAGCGGAAGCATGCTGCTTGGAGAGAGAAGGCGGAGATTATGGGCTACACTTCAGAGGTGCTCCTCGGCTGGTGGAAGCACATGCACACCTGGTACGGGAAGCTGCACCTGAAGAAATCTGGCCAGGCCATGGTTAAGCTGACGGACAGAGAGACCTATGTCATGGCCAGGTGCAGCTTCCTGGAGGGTGAGATCCGCCACTGAGGAGCAGCCCCTCTGTCTACCCTCTCTCTCCAGAAGCCTGCTGAGAGCCAGTCCTCTTCCGGCCGGGAGTCAGTTCCTGTCTCCAGGCAGGTTTCTGTGGAGCGTGCCACGGTGGAGAACCCACAGACAGGTGTTGTAACCGTGGTGGAGCATGTGGAGGACTCCCTGGTGCTGTGGGAGAAAGGAGACGGCGCGTCCACCACAGCCATACCCGCATCCACCCCCAGCTCCACTTCCACAGAAAGGCAGAGAGCCAGACAGCAGGAGGGGCAGAGCCACACTGTCCTGCTGAAGATCAGGGAAACCATCCACACCAGCATAGATCTCCTCTCTCAGCTGGTCCACACCGACTCCTCATCCTCCAAACGGAAGCCCTTCCTCACCTATGTCAACCAGACCCTCAGGGACATGGCGGAACCCCAGTACCAGGTGGTGAAGGACCGGATCACTGAGCTGCTTCTCAACCCTCCAGATCCAGAGGGACCTGATCCCACCCAGTCCAGGTCTGCTCCTCCACCCCAGGTGATGTCCTCCCATTCCAAGGCTTCCCACAGGCCCTCACCTACCAGGGCTATGGCTACCAGGAGATCCAGCAGCACAGGCAGCAGCCCTTCCCAGTCCAGGCACAGAGTCATCGGACGACACCGTTGCCACTGGTTCCACTGATGCCACCGATGCCATCAACGCCAGTCCTCACACAGCTGCAGAACAGACAGCTCCACTACACTGCTCCTTCCTCCACCCCACAGCCAAGTCCGGCCTCAGTACATCTGTCGTCGGTACTGGGGCTGACACCTCATGGCATGGAGGAAGGAGCTCTCAACATAACGGGTCTGAGCCAGCTGTCCGAGAGCTTTCTCAACACACCGTCACCTGTTGTCCTCTCGGGGCCAGGCACCCCAGTGGTACTTCAGACCAGCATTCCAGCAGCACCCACCTCCACAGCACCTGGACCCTTTACCCCTGAGACTGGGCACACCTCTGAGTGACAAAGAGGAGTGCCAGAGACTGGCTGGCTGGCTACCTGTGGACTTTATTTGGACACTTCACTTGGGTCATTTTTCTTTTACACCTTGTTGTCCAATAAAGTCTATCTTTGCTTCACACACTTGCTTCATTTCTTTTTTTTTAATAAAGTCTTTGTGGAAACTTTTAGAAATGGTTTAAGCCTTTGCATGCTTGTGGGATGGGTTAAGATAGCAGTGGGGTGGGCAGGGATACCTGTGGAATGAGCAGGGATATCTTTGGGATGGTTAATTAATCTTTGGGATAGATAAACCTCCAGTGCAAGCATTGTGGGACTGTATGGTCCACCCTCCCAGGTGCCACATTATCAATACTAATGTAATCATTGATCCAACATGTCAACATTAAATGCCCTGTTCATTATAGGCCCACCCAACATACATGGCCCAATCTCATCCGTGTGATGAGACAGGCTGAAGGAAGCATCCATTAAGCATCTATCATCCTGTCTTGCCACTCCACTGCTCCAGCTGGGGAATTGCACCAGTGTTTCAGGAGGTTGCGCTGCTTCTTCCCTTCACGTGAGGCTCTGTTGGGGCCTTGCACATCCTCAGTGTCTATCAGGTTTTGCCCTTGCCTCCATTCCCCAGGCTCCATGTCCCCATTGCCTTGTTGGAGGTCCACGAGCCTGTTCTGCAACACTGGGTAGGGGGTGCGCATGAGATTGTGCAGGATGCAGTAAGCTTCCACGATCCTCCTCATGGTCTCTGGGCGAGACTGCATGGTGGTGAGAAGTACCTGGAACCTGTTGGCCAGGATGCCAAAGGCGTTCTCCACCACCCGTCTTGTCCTGAACAGCCTGTAGTTGAAGATCCTCTCTTCATGGGTGAGGACTCTGGAGGTGTAGGGCTTCATGAGGTAGGTTCTGAGGGAGAAGGCGTCATCCCCCACGATGAAGTAGGGCAAATCTTGCGTGTCATTGGGCAGGGGTTCTGGATCTGGGAAGCCCATGATGAGGTTGCGTTCCAGCCCCTCCTTGAGGTCACTGGCGTTTTATACCTGGGCATCTGAACATGAGCCGCTGCCTGAAGCATCGATGTACATGAATTTGTCGTCAGCATTGACCATGGCGAAGAGGACGATGCTGAAGAAGCCCTTGTAGTTGACATAAGTGGACCCTGACTTGGCTGGAGCTTTGCAGGCCACGTGCTGGCCATCTATGGCTCCAACGGTGTGTGGGAAGTTCCACCTCTGATACCACTGCTCTGCAACTTTCTTCCAGCCTTCTTCAGTGGAGGGGCACTGGAGGAGTTCCTCCTTGTATTCTTCTATGATGGCCTGCACCACTTCTCTGACCACAATGCTGATGGTGTTGTGTGGCACCCTCCAGCCGTACTGCATGCTCCTGTAAGTGGTACCTGAGGCCAGGTGGTGCAGAGTGAGTGCCACCTTGAGCCCAGGTTCCAGGCTGGGCCGGAAATTGGTGTTTGCCTTGGTCAACCTGGGTGTCAGGCGCTGCACAACTTCGTCAAACATGGCTGGAGGCATCCTCATGAAGTTCTGGAATGCACAAGTGTCTTTGTTCCTGAGCTCCACCATCAGCTTGTTGTACAGTCCGTACTCTGCTCTTCTCGCGAACCATCTTCAGACCCAGACACTTCTTGGACGCCTCTTTTTCTTCCCGTAGTAGAGTTCACAGAGCCTGTAGATGGCTTCGCACTGTTGCAGAACAATGGTGGCTGCCAAAAGGACTGTGTTACGATTCACAGTTGACATGACTGGATGCTGTGGAAGAGCAAGAGTCAGATGAGGGCTGCAGAGGTCTGCACAGCTGGGCTGCTGGGCTGAAAGTGAGATCCAGATGAGTTGATCCCATTTTTATAGACAGTATAGGTTTTCCACTATGTGTCCCTTTGCATCTTCTAGGCATCCTCTAGACATCCTCTAGACATCCTTAATATCCAAGATAGGTCCCCTCTGTGAATGTTTTTTCCTTTTTAAATATTTTGTTTCCGTGCTGCATCCACTAGGCATCCGTTCTGCATCCGTTCTTCATCCGTTCCGCTTCCTCCCTGCGTCCTAGCAGATGCGAAACTTACAAGTAGATCTTCTTGTTCCACGTGTAGATCTTGGATCATTTCTAAGAAGTGGTATGAGTTTTGTATATATGAAGCTGCGGTTTCAGCATGGGGCTGTAGTTGTTTTGCTAAGTGTTTAACTAGGTTTTGTAATGGTGCTCCTTTGGAGATGACATGGGTCTGAGAGGTATGCCTTCTTTGTGTACTTTTGGGAGGCTGTATAATTTGGGGCATCTAGAAGATTTTTCTCTTGGGATGATCGTCTGTTGGATTTCTTTGCTTATGTGGCTGGTTATAATTTTCTTCTTGGTTAATTTTTCCAGATATGTGGTTGGGTCTGTGTTTATAGGTTTGTATGTGGAGTCTTGGAGTAGGTCTGTCAATTTTGTTTCATAGTCTTTTCTGTCCATTACTACTGTGGCATTCCCTTTGTCTGCTGGGAGTATTATTATGCTGTTATCATTTTTCAGGGTTTGTAGTGCTCTGAATTCATCTTTTTGCAAGTTATTTTTTAGTGGTTTCGTTGTGCATAAGATGTTAGTAACCTGGCGTCTTATTCTTAGAAATGATCAAAGATCTACACGTAGAACAAGAAGATCTGCTTGTAAGTTTCGTCGTGGTTTCACTATTCACTCAAGTCCCAATAAAAGAAACTCTTGAAATCATCAAAAATAAATACCTACCAGCTAAAGACCTCTTGGAACTAACAGAACACTGCCTAACCAACACATATTTCATATACAAAGGACAAAGATACAAGCAAATTGAAGAAGCCCCTATGGGATCACCACTGTCACCCGTCATTGCAAACCTGTTCATGGAAGAATTCGAATCCAGAGCCCTAGCTAATGCCACCCACAAACCCAAACTATGGCTAAGATACATCAATGACACATTTGTGATTTGGCCCCATGGAAAAGAAAACCTAAACAATTTCCTAACACACCTAAACAACACACACACCAAAATCAAGTTTACCATGGAAACGGAAATAAACAAACAGCTACCATTCCTAGATGTACTAATCTACAAAAGAACAGATGGCACACTGGGACACACCGTATACCAGAAGAAAACACACACCAACTGCTACCTCAACGCCCAATCCCACCACCACCCAGCACAGATAAATTCCGTGGCTAAAACACTAATTACCAGAACCAAATGCCTGGCAGACAAGACACATATAAAGACTGAACTACGCACCCTGACTAAAGTATTGACAGCCAACAGCTTCCACAAAAACAAAATCACCAGCTTGATCTACAAAAACACACCAAGACATAACAGAGACCTAGAAGATCAACAGACCTATGGAACAGCTGTGCTGCCCTACATAAGAGGTACTACAGACAAAATCAGTAAGATACTACACAGGCATCACATCAAGACTGCCTTCAAAACAGACAAAAAAATAACAGCCATCCTTAAAAACCCCAAAGATAAAATTGACCTGGAAAACCAATCCATATACCAAATTCCCTGTGTATCATACCCAGCCACATATATTGGACAGACCAATAGAAGAATAAGTACCCGCCTGGATGAACACAAAAATGCAGTAAAAAACCTGGAACACACCTCCTCAGTAGTCCAACACATGAAAACCACAGGTCACAACTTCAACTTCAATGGCACCCAAACCCTAGCCATTATAGAAAACCCCAGCCACAGAATCATCAGAGAAGCCATAGGGATTGAAAAAAGACCTGAAAGCATGAATAGAAGTCATGATTCCACCAGACTGTCAATCATTTGGAAGCCTGCACTCTCAAATAGAAAGATCTCCACAACACAAAACAGGCAAACACCTGGGCACAAACAGACTCCCTCTGATGCCTCCAGCTCAAACACCCCCCCACCAGGCACCCAGGTGAAACCCAACTTGCTAATGAATAACAGCCGTCCTTTCACACGAAGCCAAGCTGCACTGAAAGCCTCCAACACAAGAACAGAGGGTTGCCAGCCAATCAAAGCCACAAAACAGACAGAGGAAACCAGAAACACCAATCAATCAAACTCCAAGTCCAATGAACACAGACCCAGGCTCCTAGCCAATCAGAATGGACCAGCCTCGAATTTGAAACCAGCAACTGTGAGACACACATCCATACAGAAGCCTGATGATGGCAGATGAGATTCTGCTGAAATGGTGCTACAACTTTAATAGAACTGCAATGACGTGGGATAATACCCGAAGGAAGCTGAACAGCACATATGTGTATATATATATATACGTATATATATATATGTATGTGTATATATATATATATATGTATGTATGTATGTATGTATGTATGTATGTATGTATATGTATATATATATATATATATGTTTTTTTAAGCTTTCGCGGGCACTTACATGTGTGCTGTTTAGCTTCCTTCGGTTATTATCCCACGTCATTGCAGTGCTTTCAAAGTTGTAGCAACGTTTTAGCAGAATCTCATCTTCCATCATCAGGCTTCTGTATGGATGTGGGTCTCACAGTTTTTTGAAAGCAACTACAACTTTGAAAGCACTACAGTGACGTGGGATAATACCCGAAGGAAGCTGAACAGCACACATGTAAGTATCTGCGAAAGCTTTAAAAATGTTCGGGTATTTTCCCACATCATTATAGTTGTGCTTTTAAAGTTGTAGCTACAACTTTAAAAGCACAACTATAATGACGTGGGAATATACCCAAACAAAGCTGAATACCACACATGTAAGTACCCGCGAAAACTTCAGAAAAGATTGATTATATATTTGAGAGCTATTGTTTATATAAAACACAAGACTTCTATCTTTGATTTGATATTTTCATGCATGATTTTATAAACATGAATCATTTTGAATGAGCTTTACCTTCTTGAGTGATAAACCAGCATAGTAAAGACTGAGCAAAATTAGACTTCTCAACCTGGCTAATTAGAATGTAGCAAAATAATTTTCATATTTCTAACATTGTTTGTGTTGTATTTTATTAATCTTTAATCTAAAATATTCAAACTATATAATTACAACCCAAATATACAAAATTTCCTTCCTTGGAAGCACATATATCAGAATAAATAAATAAAATAATACTAATGAATTCATGTAATCTTTTATTATGAAGACCCAAAATTATTGATCACTGTCCTTTATTCATTTCATCTCAATGCATTTTTAATTAAAACTTTATCTGCAACCATAGTATCATTAAGTGATGCTGAGTAACAGTGTAATATGCTACAGCAAAAAGGTATGCAAAATAATTAGGCACCCAGTGATGGTTGTTTTTTCAATTCCAAAATCTCAAAACACATTTTCAGCATAAATCTATATTGCCACAATTAAAAGAAAAAGAAAAATAAACTACCTAATAAAAGCAATTGCTTGGATAGGCTGTTTTTGCAGGAGATTATGAAGTACTCTGCAAAACTAAGCCCTGATTAAACATCTAATTGGTTTGAATAATACTGGCCTGAAAAGCTAAACACCTCTAGCATTTAATTACAAATAGCCAAAGATTTTAAGGATCTGTGCGAATAAATATGTTCAGTAAACTGAAAAGAAAATTCACCAAAGTGCTACCACACCCAACAGAGGAAAATGTGAACCAGAACTCACCAGAACCATCATCGCAACCTTCTCCGGTAGGTGTCCATAACTGATTGTATGTTTTGACATTATATTTATTGCTGGAGAAGACTTCTACTAGATATTATCAACCACATATTTTTACAAATGTTTGAATTAGAATACACTTTAGTTGAGCTTATTTTATAGCACTTACTCAGAAATAAATTCCTATGAACTGATTGTTTGAAGATCTTTAAGACCAGATATAGTCTTGGTTGACATTATACTGGTTATTGTTATAGTAGCTGTTGTTATCTATGTAGCTATCTGCCTCCAAATGTTGATTTCTAAGAAAATTCAACTCCATATGATTCTTCCTAATAACATAGATTTATTTGTAATAATAGAATGTAACAAAATTGCCTCTTCTATGTAGTTATGAGAATCCTGATAAATCTTACTATACTGTTGTTGAAAAGAGATTTGGCATTACTTAGCTACATCATTTGGGTACAATATGTTTGGATGGGGTTACAGCATAAGCCATCCTGTAATGTGGCTAGTTTCCCTTAGGCAGTTAGTGTTTTTTTTTTTATTTTTAATGTGTACTTGGAATATCAATTAATATTTTAACATTATCAAACACTTATTAACCTTTTAGAACACCAGACTGTAGGAAATGGAAAATCATTGGTAGTACAATCTGTAATCTGCATGCTAGACTGGTTCTAAATACCTTGGCATTAGCATTTAACAAGGAAATCAAGTAAGAGCTTCCATAAATAATAGCATATTTAAAGTCACTTATGTAACCCTGAAAAAAAAAAGGGGGGGGGGACTTTTAAAAATCACCATTATAAGCCTCTAAAGGTACTAAAGGCAAAGAAATCAGTGCTGTATAATAGCATTCAATGGATAACCATCACAATCAGGAGCTTTTCCTGTTGCAAGATCCAATCTGGGTCGGTCACTGGGACCAGAGGTCTAGTCTTCTGAGCTTTTGGACTCATGCTGAAGCCCCTCCTCAGGAAACTTCTCTCTAGCAGAACATTAAAGAGAATCTCGAGCTCTTCCTGTGTTTGTTGGTTGGAATCAATGATTCCTTAGTGAGATAAAAATACAGCCAAGTAGACAGATTGGTTGGGGGGATTGTTTTTGTTAGTTACATTTGACTCAGTATTACACAATTAAGTATGATCTTGATGATGTTGATGTAGTAAATAAGTCATGTGCTTTGCCTAGAACATATTATAAATAATTTTAGTATTTATATTAGAAATATTATTTTGTTTCAAATGGGATGCCAGTAATTTATCAGCTGTTTAACCTTGCTCCTAATGTCTAATTCAGTGAATATTTTGTATTGAATTCAACAGAGGAAGCTAATTTCCTTTTTAGAACTCATAAAGGCTTTAGTTACTGAGGAAAAAGCAATTACTGCAATGGCATTTGAATTTGTCTTAAACATCTGAAGGACTGTCAAGATCTGAAGCTGACAGTCCTGTTTCATAGATTTATAATGCAAAGTCTAAATACTTCTTTTAATAGCTTTCCTTATTGTTGCTTTAAAGAAATATTTACATTAATTTAAAGGATTATTCAAAGACTTATAAACTTATTAAGAAGCTAAAGAGTAGTGTTTGTGTCCTTTGAAATAACAATCAAGACTGTTGGGATTGCTGTACAGTAAATCTGACAGACCAACTATACAAACCAAAGGAACCATAAAACAACATGATTAACTGTACTACTAGGACTTAAAGAAAGAAAAAGTTAGCTCTAAGCCATTCCTCTTAATTGCTTCCTTGTGAGCAAAGGAAACTCTGCTTTTATTGGTTAAAGTCATTTAATTAAGGCTGTGATCCCAAACAGGCTTTATGCAAAGCGTAACTTTATTGGAAGAAGAGAGCATATTTCCCAATAAATATGTTTATCATAAGTATGTAAAAGTATGGAAAGCATTTGATGGTCAAATGTGAGATAAAACTGATTGCCAAACTCAATTAAAAATTACCCTGATGTTAGTTTAACCCTAGGCCTTAATAAATTCTACCCCAGTCCTAACTTTACCCTAATCCTTACTCCAGTACTTATTACCAACTGTAACAAACACCAAAGACTATTTATGGTTAAACTTAACATAAAGATTACAATAGTTTTTGATTATATACAGTATTATTTTTAACCATACAATTAGATTTAAACCATCAAAATTCACTCATTAATTATATTACATTACAAATTCATGACATTAAACATTATAATAAACCTCAACAAAGCTGACCCTTTACCCATTAATAACATCAACTTTAATAAAAAATATTTACCTTCTATCACTAATCATGGAGATATGTGTAATATAATGGAGACATAATATGTGTTCATTAAGAACTGCCATTGGTGATTAATGGTACATAATCAATCAGTCAAGTTACACTAAACAATTATATAAACTACTATGACAATAAATTTTAACATAGAAAAATAAGTTTCCCCAGAAACTTTAGACAGATGGATGGTGTTCTGTATGACTTGGAAGGTTCCAAGTAGTCACTTCTGATTGGCCAGAAAGGCCAGTAGTGGATTGGTTCATTAGGAACCAATCCAAGAAGCCACTCAAAGGTGGCAAGATTAAACTAATGTCATTGGCTACAAGCTGGCAGGCAAGCCTCTATAAAAAGGGATGCCGTGGCTTGAACCATGTTCCGTTGCTGTTGCTGTTAACTGAATAAAGAGTTGTTAGTTGGAACCTGGTCTCTCGCGCTTCTTTTCCAGACGGATCATTGGCGATGAAGGTGGGATCGTCTTGAAGCTGAGACCGAGCACGTGGCGAGAGAACAAACCACGCTAGACGAGATGGCTAGTAATAACGCGCCACCCGCACCATTTAACCCCAATGAGGAAGATTGGGAGTCTTATATTGATCGCTTCCTGATGTTTCTGGAGAGTAATGAAATGGAAGACATTTCCGATCAGCGAAAGAGGGCTGTCTTCCTAACACATTGCGGGCCAGCCGTATTTAAGATGCCAAGGCATTGGCGAAGCCCAGAGATGTGAAACAAATGACCTGGTCTGAGCTTAACCGAATGCTGAAAGCTCACTACATGCCGGTTGTCTCAAACCTCATCAAGAGACATGAATTCTATAAGAGAGACCAGAGGAAAGACGAAACCATTGCTGATTTCATGGTAGCTCTGCGCAATATTGGAGGAGTCTGTGAATTCCAAAATATGGATGAGGCAATGTGAGATCATGTCGTGTTAGGTCTTAAGGACTCTACTCTACAAAGCAAACTCTTAAACAGACCTAACATAACAGTGGCAGAGGCAATCGCGGAAGCAACCGCTGTGGAAGCCGCAAACAAATCAGTGGCCAAAATGAAAATGCTGAACGCCAGTGCTGACACAACAACCCTTCCAAAAGAAAGAAACTCAGGCGGAGGAAGAAAGCAAGCTGCCACAACCACACACCACAAAGACCTAGATGAATCATCAGACACTGATAAAGATGACGATGAGGTCCATCGCCTTTACGCAAACCAAAAAAGGTACAAAAGGAAGAAAAATTGGAAGAAATGCGCTGGTTGTGGAGGAAACCACCCCCGAGCCAAGTGCAGGTTCCTTGATGCCATCTGTCAGGTTTGCAAGAATAGGGGACATGTCGAAAGAGTCTGCTGAAATTTAAAAAACAGTAGCCTTAGCAGACACGGTAATTCCAAGAACTGACTCGAGTCAAACCGATAAAAAATGGGAGCGCAGCAAGGGAACCAGCAACCGAGAAAACACACATCAGACTGTCACTATAGGAAGCGCACAGACGGAAAGTGGAAAAAAAGTCAGAATTGTAGTGTCCATTGAAGGAAGCCCTTGTGAGATGGAGGTCAACTCAGGATCTTTTCTATTAATAGTGTCTTGGAACACAATTAGACGTTTGATTCCAAACATCAGACAAAACAAACTCAAAAAACAAAAATGAATTCTCAAAGACTACCAGGGAAATAGGATTCCCATGGAAGGTCTGGGGCACTTCAAAGTCACTTACAAACAACACGCTGATGTCCTGCCATAGACTATAGTCGACCGAGACCATCCCAGCCTTCTGGGCATTGAACGGTTCGTGCCATTGGGCATCGGGATGACAGGAGTGAGCCGAATATTCATGAGCAATTGGGAAGAGAATCTGCTACACGAATTCCAGGATGTCTTTGATGGAATTCTAGGCAGGTACCGGGGAACCCCAATATCCTTTAGCCAAGGTCCCCAAATAGCACCGAGAAGACTAAAAGCCAGATGGGTCCCCTTTGCATTAAAACCCAAAATAGATGAGCAATTAAACAAATTGATTGCACAAGGGGTCATAGAACCAATTGACCACGCCAGGTGGGAGACACCAATAGTACAACACCTGTAAAACCAGATGGGTCTGTGCGCATCTGTGGAGACCACAAGGCTATCCTGAACCATGTGCTGCAGCAAAGCGCATACCCAGTTCCAGTCATGCAGCACTTACTGCACTCACTTGGGGGAGGAAAAATTTTTGCAAAACTCAATTTGGCCCAGGCGTATCAGCAACTTCCAGTAGACCCCATAACGGCTGAGGCACAAACAATAGTAATGCATAGAGGGGCATTCAAATGTAACAGACTTCAATTTGGAGTGAGCATTGCCCCAGGCGTCTTCCAAAGCCCCATGGAACACCTATTAAACCAAATAAAAGGGGTCATTCCATACTTTGATGACGTCCTAATTTCAGCAAAAAACGCGACCCAATTAGAAGCTAGACTAAGGGAAGTGCAAATGAAATTCAGAGAATCGGGCCTGAAAGTTAAAAAAGAAAAATGCTGCCTGGCCACTGACCATGTTGAATTTTTAGGAGATTTGATTGATGAACAGGGTATTCACCCAACAGACAAAAAAGTCAAAGCAATTGAAGACGCTCCCAGACCTAGAAATAAAATGGACTTACAGGCATTCTTGGGTCTGATCAATTTTTATAATGTATTCCTCCCCCACAAAGCAACGATAGCAGAACCATTGCACTGTTTGCTAGACAAAAAAACTGTCTGGACTTGGGGTCACAAAGAACAAAAAGCCTTTCAGAATATAAAAGACTTGTTAATCTCAGACACCATTCTTATTCAGTTTAGTAATACTCTACCCTTGACGGTCACCTGCGACTCCTCACCATTCGTAATCGAGGCTATCCTGAGCCACCAATTACCTGACGGGAGAGAGGCACCTGTCGCTTTTTATTCAAAAACGCTCTCCAAAGCGGAACGCAACTATAGCCAACTAGACAGAGAAGCCCTGGCAATCGTCGCCGGAGTAAAATGTTTTCATGAATACCTATACAGTAGAACATTCTCCATTGTTACTGACCATAAGCCATCACTGGGGATTTTGGCTGGGAAAAAAACCCACATAGAACATTCTATCTCCATGGACGATGAGGTGGTCAGAATTCCTGGCCGCCTATTCACATACACTGCTGCATCGACCTGGAAAACAAATCGCCCATGCAGACACATTAAGCCGAGCACCATTACCGATCATAGATGATGACCCTGCTCCAGCCACCACCACCCTACAACTAGAAACCTGCCCTGAACTCCCATTGACTGCGGATGATGTCACCAGAGCCACGGCAAAAGACTCATTGACTGCCCGCGTTTTGACTTGGGTAGGTAAAGGCTGGCTGGAAGGCCAAAAGTCTGAAAACTTTAAACCTTTCCGGACTAGAACTGTCAATAAACTGAACTGTCAATACAAAAGGGGTGTTTATTGTGGGGAGATCAGGTCGTGATTCCATCCAAACTACAAGAAGAGGTGCTAGGCATGTTACATGAGGACCACCCAGGCATAGTCAAGATGAAAAGCCTAGCCAGGAGCTATGTCTGGTGGCCTGGCCTAGACAAGGACATTGAACGCTGGATTGCAACATACCACAAGTGTCAGAGAGCTAGACCCACACCACAGCAAGCTCCCATACAGGACTGGGAGACCCCATGAGGCCCTTGGTCTCGAATCCATATCGATTTTGCGGGACCAACAAGGGGCAATACGTTTTTAATAGTTGTGGATGCATATTCAAATTAGCTAGAAGTCATCTTAATGTCATCCACAACAACCGACACTGTTATAAAACAGCTAAACAAATTATTTGCAATGCATGGGTTACTTGATTTGTTAGTATCAGACAATGGGCCCCAACTAACAGCAATACAATTTGAACAATACTTTGCCTCTTTGGGTATACGCCATGCACTAACTGCACCAGCCCACCTGGCAGTGAATGGTAGGGTCGAGAGAATGGTCAGGTTCACAAAAGAAGGCCTGAAAAAATGGACCATGGGGATGCCCAAGACAAGCTAAACCACTTGCTTACACTACAGAACATTACTCCCAGTAGCATAACAAACAAAAGCCTGGCAGAATTACTAATGGGGAGAAAACTCAGATCCCATTTAGATAGGTTGCACCCCAATTATACTTGCGAGAACCCCCCCGACTCTTCCAGCCGATACTGCACTTTTGAAATCGGCGACCTGGTCTATGCAAAGAATTTTACCAGGGACCCTCTTTGGCTTCCAGCCACGATCACACAAGTAACAGGCCCCCGGTCCTACCGACTAACCGTGGACGATGGAAGAGAGTGGAAGCGGCACATAGACCAGCTTTGTTCCCGCAACATCGAGTGCAAAACAACCGTGCAACCACAAATAAAAAATTTCAATGAAAACAAAACCAAGGAGGGGGGGGGAATACAAATAAATAAAAAAGGGTGTGAAAATGAACCATTAAAATCACAACCAGAAAATCTAACCAACCAAAAAGAGCACTTTCGGTTAGATGAAACCATCGAAAGAAGTCCTGGTGAAAGGGAAGCCGACCTGGAAGGTGCCAGCCAGGCCAGCTCAACCAGCCCGGTTGAACCGGGAGGGAGCAGCAGAACCACTTCGACCGTCCTAAGAAACTCAGGTAAGAGTGGCAGTGTGAGTCATCCTTCCAGGTGATTCCATGGAGAAGAGCCGGAGAGACAATGATCCCGACTGAACCGCTTGAAGTCCTGGGTGAGAATGAGCCGCGCAGGTCAACGAGAACCAGAAAGAACCTCACCTACCTGCGCGACTACGTCACTCACATAGGACTGAACTAAAGGGGGAGGGGTGTTCTGTATGACTTGGAAGGTTCCAAGTAGTCACTTCTGATTGGCCAGAAAGGCCAGTAATGGATTGGTTCATTAGGAACCAATCCAAGAAGCCGCTCAAAGGTGGCAAGATTAAACTAATGTCATTGGCTACAAGCCGGCAGGCAAGCCTCTATAAAAAGGGCTGCCGCAGCTTGAACCATGTTCTATTACTGTTGCTGTTAACCAAATAAAGACTTGTTAGTTGGAACCCGGTCTCTCACGCTGCTTTTCTGGACGGAACAGATGGATAGATAGATAGATAGATAGATAGATAGATAGATAGATAGATAGATAGATAGACGAACCCAGTACACAATCCAAATAGAATAAATCTAATAAACCAGATTCCTAATTCCAGCCCCCCAATATAATCAAAAACCTGAAGCATATCCCTAACCACAAGTAATACCAACACAAAGATTTACCCCATTCTTTCCCCCCAGTACTAATTCCAAAAAATATCCCATAATACAAACCAAAGACTATCACAAAACAAAACAACTCATCCAGTGTTAACCCTGACAAGAAATATAACCATCGGGCAAAAAGAAGATTAATTTTAATCTTAATTTTACTTTAACACCAATGCAAATACTTAGGCTAACATTTATTATTCTACTCATTCTCAGTGGTAACATAAACATTTCCTAAATAATCCATACAATATTGAAATACAATTAAATGGCCAAACTAGATACAATTAGATAACCCATGACCCATTGAATAAATGCTTCAGGGTAAATCCTTTCCCAAACAGAAAAACAGAATGACCACAAGCAAGCACTGAACACTGAGGAAGCACATAGCACAAATATCAGTGGAAGCAGGAATGACTTCCATCTTCCTATGTGTTTCCTCTCTGGTTCTGCATTGAGTTTCCTGGAGGGAAACTGGCAGTCAGCATCAGAAAATGTCCTTCTCACTTCCTCCTTTTATGCTTCCCAGCAGACAGATAAGTGGCTGCTATGAGGGAGAGGAGAAAGCAGGGAAGCGTGGCTGGTGCACAACAAGCACAGAGGGACTAGATCTGTGATGGCGAACCTATGGCACAAATGCTAGAAGTGGCACCGAAAGTCATCTCTGCTGAGATGCGAGCCATCATCACAGCTTACTTGCACTGTGCATCCGTGCACACCTCCCTCCAGCCAGCTGATTTTCAGGTATCTTCCATGCATGCGTGGGGGTGAGGCGCATGCAGGAGACACGTATACATGTGCAGGGGGGTGGAGGAGCACCAGGAGTGTTACACGTACATTGCATTATTATACTTTTGGCAAGCAACAACAAAAAGGTTCACCATTGAGGGACTAAACCATTTCTCCATTGATCTTCTCCTGCAAGCTTCCACAAGCAAAGTCTGCTAGTGGATAAGTGAGAAGGTACATAAGAGTGTCAGTAATCATATCAGTTTCTTCTCGATTCCCCTTTGCCTTATGAGAAGCTATCATAGAGAATTGAAAATGAACATCCTAAGATGACAGCTGACAGCAGCCACACAACAGCATTTGAAGTGGGCAAAAAAAAAACCCGATTTTATTCTCTTGGGAATAGAGAGCCCCAACATTCTGTAAATTAACTCATCTGAAGTACTTTTCTTGATAAAGCTTTGGCCTATGATGCATAAAAGGTACAAATATCAAACAGAAATGAAAGTTTTAGTAGTGTACAGATGATGAAGTTAAGGAACAAACAGAAATCTGGATATTTGTCTTTCTTTATAGAGGTATTCTGTCCCATGAAACCGAGCAAATGACCTAGCAGTAATGATGGAATAGTCAAACTCTCTCATTTTGGGAACACACAAATATCTCCATGCAAAATCTTTGGGCAACAGGAGAATCAAATAGAGCCTGTGAATGAGCCAAATATAGCATTGCAAAACTAATCCAAAAGAAGGAAGATAAGATCCCATCCATGTAATTGTATGAAATGATGGTTTGGTCTCCCTCTCCCTCCCTTCCTCTCCCCCTCCTTATCTCTCTCTCTCTTGCTGTAATCTGATTTATAAAACTGGAAATTATACACTGCCAGCAATGGTTCTGCTGCAGGGACCAAAAGCTTCGTTAAATAAATAAATTTAAAAATTAAGAACAAAAGCTGGGAAAGCCACAGAATACAGAGGCTTCTACTGGTACATGGAGCAAAAGCTGGTCTTTTGAGGGGAAAAAGGTGAATTCTCTTCCCACCATATGGATAATCCCTAAAATAGCTAAAATTGTTCCTTACAACAGTCTGAAACTGCTCTGGGAAAATTGGGGAACTGCAAAAGGAATGTGAGTGTAGCTTGTTCAGCAATGTTTAAACCGTGTTGTCTATATTTTGATTAGAATTAGTAAACAGCATTTCCTACAGTCCATTATTCTAAAGGCCCTGTCACACTGCCCAATGGATGCAAAACGTTAGTAAAAAGGACACAACGGACGAGAAAAATGTTCCATCTGTTTTTATCAAAAGGGGCGAAAATTTGCATAACCAGAGCGGATAACACGGAAAGGAACGGACGGGGGGAGGATGCAGAGCAGATGGAAAGCGGATGCGGAACGGAAGCCTAGCGGATGGAAGTGGATGGCACATCCGCTAGGCTTCCGGGGGGGCGCAGCAAAGCGGACGCGGAATGGAAAGAGCGGATGCAGAGCGGATGCAGAGCGGATGAAGCGGGTGCAAAGCGGAAGCCTAGCGGATGCACAGTGGAAGCCTAACAGATGCTGAGAGTTAATTGCGCATGCGGGGAGGATGCATTGCGTAAGCCCCGCAGATATAAAGGGAAGCAGCTCGGAAGCAGGTCACCATTCAGAGGAAAGACCTGCTGCCGGACACATTGACTGCCTTGCCTGCCCTGCCTGCATGCCTGCCTGCAAGCCTTGCTGCAAGCCTTGCTGCCAGTCTCCCTGCCAGCCTTGCTGCCAGCCTGCCTTCCAGCCTCCCTGCAAGCCAGTCTGCCTGCCAGCCTTCCTGCCAGCCTTGGTGCCTGCCTGCCTGCCAGCCTTGGTGCCTGCCTGCCTGCAAGCCTTCCTGCAAGCCTTCCTTCCAGCCTTGGTGCCTGCCTGCCTGCCTGCCAGCCTTGCTGCCAGCCTTGCTGCCAGCCTGCCTTCCAGCCTCCCTGTAAGCCAGTCTGCCTGCCAGCCTTCCTGCCAGCCTTGGTGCCTGCCTGCCTTCCAGCCTTGCTGCCTGTCTGCCTGCCAGCCTTCCTGCCAGCCTTCCTGCCAGCCTTCCTGCCAGCCTTGGTGCCTGCCTCACTGCCAGCCTTCCTGCAAGCCTTCCTGCCAGCCTTGGTGCCTGCCTGCCTGCCAGCCTTCCTGCCAGCCTTGGTGCCAGCCTTCCTGCAAGCCTTGGTTCCTGGCAGCCTCCCTGCCAGCCAGCAACCCCACAACCATGGGGGAAGAACAGAAAGCCTCAGCCATCTGCTGCCAGCCCTGGCAAGAGGGACAGGGCCACCATCCCACCCCCTGGCCCTCACTCTGCTTCTGCTGGGGCTTCTGTAGCACGGGTTCGCTCTTCTGGGGCTGGAGCTTCTGCTGCTTCTGCTTCTGGAGGGGCTGATGATGATGCTTCTGGCAGTGGTGCTTCTCCTGGTGCTTACTCTGCTGATGCTACACCCCAATGGCGCTTTAGACAAGCACTCTAGCACCAGCCACCTCCACAGCACCTGGACCCTTCACCCCTGAGACTGAGCGACCAAGAGGAGTGCCAGAGACTGGCTGGCTGGCTACCTGTGGACTTTATTTGGACACTTGACTTGGGTCATTTTTCTTTTATAGCTTGTTGTTAATAAAGTCTATCTTTGATTCACACACTTGCCTCATTTCTTTTTTTTTAATAAAGTCTTGGTGGAAACTTTTAGAAATGGTTTAAGCCTTCATGCTTGTGGGATGGGTTAAGATAGCAGTGGGGTGGGCAGGGATACCTATGGAATGAGCAGGGATACCTTTGGGATGGGTAATAGCTGTGGGATAGATAAACCTCCAGTGCAAGCATTGTGGGACTGTATGGTCCACCCTGCCAGGTGCCACACCTATGGCCCTTTATTATCAATAACAATTTAATCATTGATCCTGTTAAGCCTGGGTTCCCCAACCAGGGTTAGGTAGACAAGCTAAACAGAATGTGCAGCGTTAGTCAGATAGGCACACAGATAAATGAGTGAGCTAAGCTTGTATGTTTATTAACATACAGTAAAAATAACAGATACGCTTGTGCTATCAAGAATATATTTTATTCCAGTATAAGTTTATAGCATAGTCAAAAAACAGTCCAATATTCATTTACCATGTAGTCAGTCCATTCAGGGATATTCAGTTAGCAAAGTCCATGTAGAATATCCTATTGTCAGTTCTCATAAATCAGTCCGTTGTTGTCTCTCCCGTTCGAGCAATGCAGTCTTGCTTCCAAGCAGTAATCAGGGATCATCAAAGCCAGAGAGAGAGAGAGCAAGCTGTAGCCTTGCTACTTTTATATGGTTTTCATAACCACACCCACAATAGCTATTTTACAGTAAAAGCTGCATACATTAACTATGATTCATAGTTAGTATTTCACCTAAAACAGTTAGGGTGAACAATGTTATCCCTAACAGATCCAACATGTCAACATAAACACAACTCTTCATTAAATGCCCTGTTCATTGTAGGCCCATCCAACATACATGGCCCAATCTCATCAGTGTGATGAGACAGGCTGAAGGAAGCATCCATTAAACATCTATCATCCTGTCTTGCCACTCCACCGCTCCAGCTGGGGAGTTGCACCAGTGTTTCAGGAGGTTGCGCGGCTTCTTCCCTTCACATGAGGTTCTGTTGGGGCCTTGCACATCCTCAGTGACTATCAGGTTTTGCCCTTGCCTCCATTCCCCAGGCTCCATGTCCCCATTGCCTTGTTGGAGGTCCACGAGCCTGTTCTGCAACACTGGGTAGCGGGTGCGCATGAGATTGTGCAGGATGCAGCAAGCTTCCACGATCCTCCTCTCGGTCTGTGGGCGATGCTGCATGGTGGTGAGAAGTACCTGGAACCTGTTGGCCAGGATGCCAAAGGCATTCTCCACCACCCGCCTTGCCCTGGACAGCCTATAGTTGAAGATCCTCTCTTCATGGGTGAGGCATCTGGAGGTGTAGGGCTTCATGTGGTAGGTTCTGAGGGAGAAGGCGTCATCCCCCATGATGAAGTAGGGCACATCTTGCATGTCGTTGGGCAGTGGGTCTGGATTTGGGAAGCCCATGATGAGTTTGCGTTCCAGCCCCTCCTTGAGGTCACTGGCATTGTATACCTGGGCATCTGAACATGAACATCAATGTACATGAACTTGTAGTCAGCATCGACCATGGCGAAGAGGATGATGCTGAAGAAGCCCTTGTAGTTGAAATAAGTGGACCCCAACTTGGCTGGAGCTTTGCAGGCCACGTGCTTCCCATCTATGGCTCCAACGGTGTGGGGGAAGTTCCACCTCTGATACCACTGCTCTGCAACTTTCTTCCATCCTTCTTCAGTGGAGGAGTACTGGAGGAGCTCCTCCAGGTATTCTTCAATGATGGCCTGCACCACTTCTCTGACCACAATGCTGATGGTGTTGTGTGGCACCCTCCAGCCATACTGCATGCTCCTGTAGGTGGTCCCTGAGGCCAGGTGGCACAGAGTGAGTGCCACCTTGAGCCCAGGTTCCAGGCTGGGCCAGAAGTTGGTGTTTGCCTTGTTCAACCTGGGTGTCAGCCACTGCACAACTTCCTCAAACATGGCTGGAGGCATCCTCATGAAGTTCTGGAATGCACGAGGGTCTTCGTTCCTGAGCTCCACCATCAGCTGGTTGTACAGTCCGTACTCTGCTTTTCTCCCGATCCATCTTTGGACCCAGACGCTTCTTGGCTGCCTCTTTTTCTTCCCGTAGTAGAGTTCAGAGAGCCTGTAGATGGCTTCGCACTGTTGCAGAACGATGGTGGCTGCCAAAAGGACTTTGTTACAATCCATGGTGGACATGACTGGATGCTGTGGAAAAGGAAGAGTCAGATGAAGGCTGCAGAGGTCTGCACAGCTGGGCTGCTGATCTGAAAGTGAGATCCAGATGAGTTGCTCCCCCTTTTTATAGGCAGTATAGGTTTTCCACTATGTGTCCCTTTGCATCCTCTAGCCATCCTCTAGACATCCTTAATATCCGCGATAGGTCCCCTCTGCGGATGTTTTTTCCATTTTAAATGCTTTCTTTGCGAGCTGCATCCACTTTCATCCTTTCTCCATCCGTTCTGCATCCGTTCTGCATCCGTTCCATGTCCGTTCCGCTTCCTCCCTGCGTCCATTTACCGCTGGAGCGGATCGAGTTGCGCGGATGCGTAGCGGATGCCTCGCGGATATAGCAGATGCGTAACGGATGCGTAACGGGTGCCTAGCGGATGCCTAGCGGATGCAGAATGGACGCATTGGATACATTTTCCACGCAAAGGTTTTGAGCAGCTCAAAACCCTCTGAGCAGATGAAACGTCAATAGACGGATGCTGGACGGATAAAGAGGAAGCAAAACGTATGCAGTGAGTACAAAATGGAAGCATCGCGTTAACCAACGGATGGCAAGTGTTTTTCTCCATTTTGCATCCTCTTTCCATCCGTTGGTGCAGTGTGACAGGGGCTTAAACATGCATGTGTTTTTTTGCCTCAGCCATTATTCATTAGATTTTAAATAAGAGGATGCAGAGGGAGGAAAGGAACTGTGAAGGCAAATACAGCCGATGGATCCTCCTTAGCTAAGGTCTACATCTTTCATCATGCTGACAGTCACTCCAAACCCCAAAGGCTAAGCCAACTGCAGGCTTTGAATGATCAGTTATGTTACTGCCACACAGAGCCAAAAGTTGTTCTGAGCACTATATTTCTCCATGCCATGCTAATATGAAATTGAGAAAAGTGAGACCTTTAAAAAAAGTTAACCCAAATCTCACAAAAATCAGGGTGATTTTTATCATTGAAATGATATTAAGAAGCAACACTCAAATCAAAAAGGGCCAAATATTTTGTCCCTGCCTACTCTAGCAATGTCATGTCACCAGCCAGCCCTTTATATTCATTAGAGATCACTTTAGAGGGTGGGAAAAGAACATGCTTCCATTCTCAACATCAAGAGAGATGCCACCCTTGCTTTGAAACTTTTCCACACGTTCCTTTGTGCTCCCAACTGCCTCTTCCAAGTGCAGTTAACCTTAGGGGAGAAAAAAAGGTTTTTGATAGAAGCCTTGGAAAATGTGAAGATTCTGACAGGATAAACAGGACCAGCCTAAAGCATTTTGTTGCTGGAGGCAAGGGACAAATGTCACATTCTACTTTCCAGATGGAGAAAACAGATGGAGTGGCCTCTTAATATTACTTCAGTCATGGCAATGGAAGAAGACTTTCTTCACAGCTAAGGGCAGCAGAGGGGAAATGCTCAGCAGATGGCCTCACCCAAAGGCCATCTGCCACCTAAGACAACGGATTCATATTACCATATGGAAGGCGCACTTCTATAGATAAAAATGACTGAAAATTCTATCCTTCTATTTTATTCCTCTACCCCAATTCTGTTAGGGTAATGATTTAATAGCTAGCCAGCTGCTGTAATACTGCTATAAATGCTGTTGCAATGAGGATGAGTCAGCAGGAATATTGCCACTTTAAGATTGAGGATGGGTCCACACACTTATTGCCATTTTAAGAAGCTATATAGGTGGCCGTGAGAGGGTGCATTTCTCTTTTCTCATGTTCTATCTCCATTGTAGTTCTCCATGCAGAGTATTGAAGATTGATTGTTTGCCAGGTATTTGCCTACCATGTTTATGTGTCTATATAGGTATCTTATATATAAACCACTGTTAAAAGATAAAGCCTCTGTGTGCTATGTTTTGCTCCTGAATTGTCTCACAGTAGTAGATGCTGCAAATCATGCTGCAAATACTCTGACAAATTCTATAGCCATTTGGCATTTAAAAAACATTGACAGGAAATCCATCACAAATGTTGTTTTGATCATGGCATTCATATAGCAGTGGGGAAAGCTGTTGGTCTCATCAACCATTGAAAAAAGAAAAAAAAAACACTTCCCAATTCTGACTGATCTTATAATACATAGCATAAAAGTTGGTCTCTTTGTTAGCAGTATGCTTCTCATACTGTATATCAATAAAATGGGGCACTGTCTTCCTCATTAGAGTCAGTTATCTTTTCCAACCCTTTTACCAGCAGAGGTCATAGGAAACACCAATATTTTCAATGAAATGAAGAAATATGTTGGATTTATTTTGTCTTTGTGTTTCTACATTTCCTCTCTTATTTTTATTTGTTTAATTAATTAGTTTACAGTCTTGGACCAAGAGAACAATAAAAGCTTATATAAGTCTAATGACACAAATAGCAGTAGAATGAAAATGGACCACCCGCAAAAAAAGTGGGGTAATGGAAACTTTATTGTTGTGAGCTGCCCAGAGTTGTGTTTTAAGATGTAGGAACCACAACAATCATTTAAATAAATAAACAAATTTTGCACCACAAATAACTTGTTTCATAAGTAGGTATACGAATTGGTCCAATCTTGTGAAATCCAATGTCTTTTGATTACAGTCATGAACATTTTCATAACTTTCATGGAGAGCATAAATAGATTAAATAAGCAATGTAAATTCTATATATTCACATATATAGATAGGCAGATTATAGATTACAAGTTATTTTTTTAAAAAAACTTGTTCATTGTGCTGAAATGATGATTTTATTCAAAATTTATCATCTGAGCATATACCTTGAATACTTCGGTTTTCTTTTGGCAGGAAAAAGATAAGAAAAATGATGCTGAAAATGGGAACTTGAAAAAAGAAGAAAACATGGCACAATCAGTCCCCAAGCAACAAAGTGAGTAATATAACCTAAAAAGCTTTTTTTAGAACCTTCAAATTATAAGAAACTTGAAGGTTCTAAAATATATATTGTTGTCTTGGATTCCAATTACTATAATTAAGGACTTATTTCTAAAATATTGTCGTACAGTATTTTGATATTATATTCTTGATATAATATTAAACTACTTTCCTAAAATAACGAGAAAGAAATTTATTCTCTTGATTTTTTTAAAGGATCTAGTATACAAGTTTGTTATCTTTTTTTGAATAGATTAAAATAGAGATTTTTGTACTAAAATAGAGAAGATGACATAATGTATTGCTATATGGTTTAGATTAAGGATAAGATTAAGGATTAAATTATTTTAATTTAACATCTAAATATTATCTGGATTCTGTCCTGTTAATTAGGATTTAGGCAAGCTGGTTTTTGTTTTGTTATTTTTTGTTAGATTCTACTTATTCATTTGTTTTTTATTTATTTGTTTTTGTCAGGTTTGATTTATTTGAATCACTAAAAATTTTCTGTTTTATTTT
>BLBF01000002.1:34095314-34108838 GCA_015471245.1 Laticauda colubrina
AAACAATTATTTTTTTCTCATGCAGTTTATACTTTCTTCAATATATTTTATGAAATATTTGAACCATAGTGTTCTGGATTTATCATTTTGGGCTAAATATGGGTAAATGGATGTAGGAGCAGAATTTTCTTTACCGAAAGAATGCCTGAGCCATTTTGACTTTTTTTTTTGCCATTTTATAAAATAAACATGTGCATTAAATACTCAATTATCAATGTTCACATATGCAAAATAGGAATTTTATTTAGAAGTAGAAAGAAAATATAATCACTGTCATTAAAGAATCTAATATTACTTCTGAAAAATATGGTGGTTTGCTATTGATTTGCTTTCAGAGCAAATGTGAAATCCTGTAATTACTTTTAAAGGCCTTCACGACTTGGATCTTAGTCATGTAAGGCATTACTTTCTTCTGCATGATCTGCTACATGATTAAGGCAGGTGTTCTCAAATTGTGAGCCACAATCCTCCAGGAACTCATGAACAACTGGGACAGGAAAGATTGAAATGTTTTGTTGATGCTGTCAAACTTGCAAAGGCAAAGTAGAAATGTTGTAAAAAAATATTCCTTTTTTGCCTTAGAAAGCACATGTACGCCTTAGGCAAGCAAAGCAGAACCAATAATATTTTATGACAATCTTCCTTTGTTTTTGATAGTCTGTTCAGCTATCAGAAATATTATAAATAGTCAAAATTGGAATGGTGTCAAAACTTGCTTCCAATTTAACTAGATAATCCCACCATAGATTTACACAGATAAAACAAGGAGTAAAGTCCATAGCAGGATTGGGGGATTGCTAAATCCATGGGTCTAAGTATCCATTATCCATAGCAGATGGTTTCCTGCTGTATGTTAAGTATAGTATCCTTAATCTTTGGAGTGCATGCAGAAATATATGTTGAGGGAGCTCAGTATTCTTACCCATTTTTCTAAATTTCTAGATTTTCAAAGTTGAATTTTGGAAGCAAATATCAACATGACCATGATAACGCTAACCTTGTAAAGTAAAGCTAAGTCACAAAAATTTCGTAAATATTATGTATCTTTCAGCAAATATTGTTCTTTTCTTAAAAAAAACCCAAGTAAAATGAACTCACTACTTTTATTCATGAGGTAATGTGTCAGAAGTATAGTTAGCATTTTTAAAGGTTGTAGCAGTTCCCGTTTTGACTTTTGCTGTCTTAAGATCACCTGTAAAGGACTTCCACTCACTGCTTTTAGAGTTACTCTAGTAATGGATATCCCTCAAATGTACTTCTCTGGCCAATGTTTTCAAAAATGTTATTATTCTTTTTAAAAGTTTTGGCTTTTTTCCCACTGCTATATTACAATGGGATTATTTGTGGTTCGCCGGAAGCAATCAGGTGGACGTTCCCAAGAAGCCTGTGCTGGGTGTGAGTGAGAGGAGGAGGATTCATGGAAGAGCAGCACAGGCAACTCGGGAGTAAGAATGTTAATTAATGGCCCCTCCCTCGAGGAAATATAAGTCTGGTTTCAAATGGCTTTTGCCTTTGCAAAAGGCGAAAGTTCAAAGGAGTTAGTGTGATGATTACAAATTCTGATTTATTGGACTAATTGGCTGGAAGCCATCTGTTACATACAAAGAGGGTTATTTGTGGAATAAAGCCATGAACATTTCAGTTTTGGAGTTTATCTGTTTGCTTTTGGAAACTTTGGCTGGGACAGAACAGGGATTTAGTTTTAAGCCACTGTACCAACAAATGAAAGCTAGGCATGGGTGCGATTCCACTGGTATAACAACTGGTTTGGTGATCACATGCTGCACATGCGCACTTTTCACGCATGCTCCACATTTAAGAAAGCTCCAATACTTACCTTCTATTGCAGTCCCTGTTAATAAAACAGCTGAGGCAAACCACTCTGCCACGTGAATCGGCTGTGCTCTAATAAAAGGAAATAAAGCTCAGGAAAAAGCAGGGGCGGGAGGCAGGCTCACATGCCCGTCACAGCAAACTGCCAGCTGATCCTCGGACCAATGTGTTCGCACAAACTAGTCAGCACTAATAGAATTTCATCCCTAAAGCTAGGTGATAGCAGAAAACCATGAGAGAACACTTTCTACATATACACAAACTGATTATCCTTTTCACTTCATTCATTACTACATAGATATTTGTTGAATTTAAGATTATACTAGGGTCTATACTCAGTCTAGTCTTCAAAGTCCAATTTTTCTGAGAATAATTAATACTGTCTAGAAATCAATCTACAGTAAGTGATTCACAATTCTTTGTAAAACCTGACAGACAGTGTACACATCATAGTCAGTGGTCTCTCTGTGGTTTCTGATTTCATTCAGGAGATACCAGTATCTCTCAGGGCATGGATCTTCTAAGATATTGTGCTATTAAGAGACATAACCTAAGTTTGCATTCCTTTTCAAAACTGACAGATATTTTTTGTAATGGATATCTTCTCATAAGAAAAGTTGCCCAAAAGTTGTTTTGTTTTATTTTGTTTGAAAAGTGAGATGTTACAGTTTTTAATTATCATAAAGACATGTTGAATGTGAATTTTTCTCTGGAAAAAGTTGACAGAAAGTATATGACTGATGTACTTTCTTTGTAAGATGCTGGGGTTAATCTAAATAAATCTGTGAAGTCTTTTGTGCTCTCTGAGCTTCAGCACAGATGTCACCTAGTCTGATAACAAAATGTCTGCAGGAAAACAATCAAGCTCAGAAAACCCCAAGGATTCCACAGTTCATCCCTTAGCTCCATATATTTTTATATTGGAGGATAAATCTATTTTAGACATTTTTGCTAGGAATGGCAATTAACAATGAATGGGATATAGCAACCAGACAAACATAATCAGTTATATTTTTATTCTATTTCGAATAAAAGGAAGAGAGAAAGAATTTTTCTTTGAAATAAAACTTACAATTTCAGAAAGTTTACTAATAACTGAACAATATTTATCTGCCCAGATGAAAAATTCAAGATTAGCTGTTGTTGAAATACTGTACATCAGGGGTGTCAAACTCCATTTCATTGAAGGTCACATCAGGGTTAAGTTTGATCTCAGATCCAGGGTGGGTGTGGCCAGGGTGGGTGTGAGTGTGTCGCTCATGTTGGGGATGCCTATGAAGGACTGAGCCCTCGACCAGCAAAAATAGGCTCCCAAGCTCCATTTTCTGCTGCAATGGTTTCCTGCAACCCTCTGCCAGCAAAAACGGAACTCAGGAGGAAGGGTCCCTCCTGAGCTCCATTTTTGCTGGCAAAGGCACTGTGGGCCAGTCCTTCACTGTTTCCAGGGTGGTCACGCAGGTCAGATCTAAGCACCCTGTGGGCTGGATCTGGCCCACAGGCCTTGAGTTTGATACCCCTGGTGTACATTATTTCTGTCTGAACAGTTAATTATAATTACACTGACTATCCCCAATAGTGTGTATGTACACACACAGCAGGTAGCAAACTATCTTAGTTGATCTTGAACTGTTTTTCTAAGATAGTTTAGCTTTTCAAGTTAAACTGCAAAATCAGAAGTTTAAGTCATAGAAGGCAACATATAGAATTCTCAGGTTTTGGTTCTAGTATTGCTGTTTGGTAATAATATAGAACAAGTATGTTCCATTCTTCCAAGGTTACTTCTGTATAGTTGAAAACAGTGTTGATGTCTTAATTACTGTATTTTCTTGTTCATGCTAAATGGTCCAGTTCTTTAAGCTGTTCTTTAACTACATTTAGGTAGTTTCAGATCTTACTGATTAATAGTAATTAATAGTTACTGATTAATAGTAATTCTACATCCCTTCAACTAGGCACATAACAGTAACACTTCCTTGCTCCCTGCCTATTGATTTTCTATGTTTCTAGTTGCTTTTAAATTCCTTCAGAGGAGAAAAAGGAGGAAGAGGAGAAGGGAAGCCTCCTCTGCTTTGTTTTGTAGGATTTGGACAATAGTCCTGAAGTACAGAGAATAACTACAGCACTAGTCTTACCCTGGGTCTATGGCCCCTGCCTGTTTAGAGATAAACTTTTTAAATGCCTGTAATCTTAGTGAAGCCAATGATGACTTTTTATGATCTAAAAACTATGCTGCTTTAAATGAATTTTAAGATTTTATGTGATTAATTATTTTTTATTTCAGCAGCCATATTGTACTGTTGATTCACAATCTGTTTATGATTAAAACATATGGCAAGTTGTAATATCAGGAGGCAGGTGTCCAGTCTCATAGCAAACAAATATATTCAATATAGCCTCAAAGCAAACAAATATATTCAATATATATTCATTATAAATAATGCAGCTGCAAAATATATATTCTGGTTAACTGTGGGTAGTGGGCTGAAGAATATACTTACATACCTGAAATTTATAACCAAAATTTCATTTGGATTATTTTTGGAGCAAACATTAGAAATGCATGAATGACTATAAAATATACCAGAGGTTCACCTCAGATATGTGTATGTTATATTACTAACATATGTACTTTGTCTCCTGATAATATGAACTAATTATGGAATTTAAATAATTTAAAGTATCCATAATTATCAACAGTCTTTTAAAAGCAATTCATCTGATTCTATCTACACATCTTCATTTACAAGGGAAAAACAGAGTAAAACATCCATCAATATGTTTCATTACTGCGAGTGATAAGAGCTTTAGAAGTGATTTTTAGAAAACATTAGAAGTGATTACTTAACATTAAATGCCCCCATTATTCTCAATAAAGTATTTTGTTTTTGTTTTTTTTCAAAAAGTTCCTCATGCGTGGGCTTCGATCACTATAATTCTTGACAGTGATTATGTGGTTGGAGAGTTACTTGAAATCCACTCAAAATACTCAGGTTGGAAAACACTGAGTTAAGTAAACAATATTATGAAGATTTTGATTTAATAGCAGAGACAGCTACGGACTTTAATTATGTAAAGTACTTTTCCAGATTCTCCCCCTCTCAACGTGATTTCAGAAATAGGTTCTTAATTAAGACAGCTATACCAGTGGGCCTTGTCATTTCAGAGGATGAGAAGAAAGTGATTTAGATTCTTAGAACATGTCATATGCAAATGATGGGATTTAGAAAGAAGCAGCCTAAAGAAGTGGTCAGTTCTGCTTAGGCTGAATGAAATGGCTGCTTCAGGTGGAATATTGGGGATGAAGGGGTCCTTTATGCTCTCTGAACTTGGTTTTTTTCTTGCAGACGTTTCATTTATCCATCAGTGGAACATTGATAATGTTACCTAGTTGGATAATGAAACATCTGCAAGAAGCTAACCAAGTTTGGGAGCACCAGGTCCTCTCATTTCAAGCTTGAGTTACAAATATCCTCCTTTATCAATATTAGGGATGCCATCATAGTAAGCAAATTGCAACTTCTATAAATTGTATTTTTACAACATAGAATACCTATGTCAGGGACCACAATAACTTGGCTGACTTTGAGTGATAGTCACCTTGACTTGAAGGGCATTGCCAGTGTTTCTCTGCCTCAAAAATCAACTTCTTTTGATTAAAAAAAAGTCAAATAAGGGACTAAAGGGATTACTGTAATGATAAGGAGGGAAGAAGGATACTGAATTTATTTATGATTTCTGTAAAGAAAGGGGAGGTCATTTCTTTAACTTCTTTCTTAAACTGTATTCTTTTCTGTACATTTTTTCTTTTTTTATATATATTTTAGTTATAATTATTAAATAATAATAATAATAATAGCAATAACTATATTTTTTTTAAAAGGATTCTCATCTCTTGGATTGTTATGTAGTGAAGAATAGAACAGAACAGAACAGAACAGAACAGAACAGAACAGAATAGAATAGAATAGAATAGAATAGAATAGAATAGAATAGAATTCTTTATTGTCCAAGAGTGATTGGACACGCAAGGAATTTGTCTTGGTGCAAATGCTCTCAGTGAATATAAAAGAAAACATACATTCGTCAACAGTTAAGACTCATCAGGTACAAAATTAGTAATAGTCATAGGGTACAATAAGCAATCAAATCATACTAGGAAACAGTCAAGATAAATCATAAGGATACAAGTGACAAAGTTACAGTCATACAGTCACAAATTGGAGGGGATGAATGATAAGGAGTGATAAGAAGAGTAATACTAATAATAATGAAGACTGTAAATAGTTGGAAGATGTTGAGGGAATTATTTGTTTAGCAGAGTGATGGCTTTCGGGGAAAAACTGTCCTTATGTCTAGTTGTTCTGGTGTGCAGTACTCTATAGCATCATTTTGAGGGTAGGAGTTGAAACAGTTTATGTCCAGGTTGTGAGGGGTCTGTAAATATTTTCACAGCCTTCTTTTTGACTACATCAAAGAAATAGCCTCTAGCCTTCTGAGGTCTCCAAGTCAAGAAAAGAACAGGAGAGATAATATTAAATTCCAAGCCTCCTTTTTTAAAAAAAGATACCAAAAACGAAAGTCGTTGAAAACTTAATTGTAAAATCTGTAGCCTCTGGTAGCACTTATAGGAAAACCTACTTTTTTGCATGTTTCCTATCTGGACTGGGAAAACAAAAGATTATTCCAAAGCTGCATTCAGTCATTGTAAAATTCCCAATTTCCAAAAACCCCTAAGAGACACATTATTCAAATAAAACCTGTGAGTTGTGAGAGGCTTATCAAAAAAATTTTAGAACAGGAAGGACAATAGATACTCAAAAATCTTCAGCTCCTCTCAGTCTCTGGAATTCAAAGGCATAAAGCAACATGGACATATGATTTGACAGAAGCATATGATTTGCAGCATAGCTTCCTTTTAAAAGAAAAATCTAACCTATTATTTGTTTCAAATCAAATGTTTGTTTGGACTGGACACTATCTCAAATAACTCAGTATGAATAACAGGAACAAATATAGGATTACTTAAGTCCTATGAATCTAAAAGTCTTATTTATGGCTTGACTGTTTCTTATAATCCCAGGCAAATTAAAAATCACAGTTTACAATGAAGAGTGCAGATTTATGCATTAAGAATACACTGCCAAGACATTTTCCTGTAGTCATTTTGCTTTGATTAAGATTATACTGTGTCTCCATTTTGCAGTGCAACACACTGATGACAGTAACTTATTTTTCATAGCAATACAGATGATATACCAACTAAGAAGAACTAGAAAAATTAATCATTGCAGAATAGCTAAATGTCATTTAAAGGACATTTTCTCAATAATTCAGTTAAATGCTCTCTTCCTCAAATTTGCATTTTAGACCTACATTAACATCTGCATTGTTTAAAGCTATGATACAAATAATGAGTTTAAAGAACAAATATATAACAACAAGCAAATACAAATCACAGATAAAGGATAGAGAAAGAGACAATACTAAAAAAATTAGGCATGTATGTAATGTCTATGGGGATTTTCAGTCATCCAGTTCATGGTGCCCCAAAGCAGGGGTAGGATGCTACCGGTTTTGCAATGTACACACACACACTGCACAGGCATACTCCTAAAATATGCTTTTACAAGTCTACTATGGTATTTTGAAGGCTTAGTTGAAGAGATTTCCTCATTCATTTGTTGCTTGGGAAGTTTCAACCATTTAAATATATATATAGGTTTAGGTTTATACCTAATCTTCATTGTCGGATTAAAGTAGTCATTTTAGTTTTTTTGAAAATGTGCTCTTACTGGCTATTTTGATATTGATATTGTTTATATGTTTTCTAAGTTGATTGGTTTTGGGGATTCCAACTACTTTGAAAAATGCAGAATTCCCTTTCCTTTTATTTAATACTAGAGAGGTGTAGAATGAAATACAGGTAGTCCTTGACTTACAACGGTTGATTTAATGGCCATTCAAAGTTACAATGGCACTGAATAAAGTGACTTATGACCATTTTTCACAGTTACAACCTTGATCATGTGATCAAAATTCCAATGCTTGGCAACTGGTTCCTATTTATGACTATTGCTATGTCACAAGGTCATATGATCGCCTTTTTGCAACCTTTTGACAAGCAAAGTCAATAGGGAAGCCTGATTTACCAAACAAGCAGACTAATAACTTATCAGCTGCAGTGATTCACTTAACAACTGTGGCAAGAAGGGTCATAAAATGGGGCCAAACCCACTTAACAAATGTCTCAACAACATTGCACTGAAGAAGCTCCTTGGATGAGAACCTCCATAGATATTTATGGATCAACTCATTAACCACTAGATGGCAGCAAAGAATTGAATTCTTATGCCTCTTAGGTACCATCTAGTGCAGGGGTCTCCAACCTTGACAACTTTAAGATTTGTGCACTTCTGGTCCCAGAATTCCTCAGCCAGTAAAGCTTGCAAGCAAAGCTGGCTGAGGAATTCTGGGAGTTGAAGTCCACAAATCTTAAATTGCCAAGGTTGGAGACCCCTGATCTAATGATCATTCAGATTGTGCAGCTGTTAAATAAGTGATGTTGATGAGCTGGATTTGGGGAAAGAATCCAGCCATGGGGATAAATATTGAAGCTGCAAACTCACTTTCAGAACGTAATATTAAAAAAAGGAAATAGTGTTCTGACATTCCTGGGAGCCATGATCATCAGGAGAAGAATTTGTCCAGACAAGCTATTGAAGTACAAGAGACATGTTGTTTTGAATACATTTTCAATTATAAGTATTAAGACTAGTCCAATTTAGGGCTTCACACTCTGTGACAGATTTAACCAACTCATGTATAAAAGCATATAAATTGTGGAAATCAGGATTCCTGATCTCCTTTGGAGGAAAAAGAAAACTGACAGGTAGGAGAACAGCTCAAAGAATGATCCATAAGGACCAAAGGAATCAATCTGAACCATCAGATTGAGGATAAAGAATTTGTTATTTCAGGCTGCACATCAATAAACCTGACACACAGAGAGAGATTCCTCCTATTCCCATTGATAATCTCTATTTTTTTAATGCAGTTCCTCTTTTGAAATGTTTATTATACATTAACTGTGAATGCCATTACCAGCTTGGTATCTATCTTCCTGGGAATTTCTCTTCTCACTTTCAAGATTAATGTTTTTTAAACACCGCTTAGTATTCAAGATCCTTTCTGAAATATGTAAGGTTCTCATTTCTTGGGTTTCTTACCTCTGTGGGACTTGCCAATATTTGAGTATAAAGCTTAAGGAACAAATAGCAATTCTTCCCTCCATATGTCTGATGATACAAGGATTACAGATACTTCTATCTGGGCATCAACCATGCAGAAAAAAGAAAGTTATTGTGAGCTGATTTAGCAGTCTCTTAATAACACTCCATACTACCTTCCTTTATCACGTTCTTAGTTTCTATAATTTTTCAGCAGAGGATCATGTTCCAAGGACTTGATCTGGAACAATTCTTTGACCAGCTGTCTGCAGTTTGTTTGTTTTTTTAATTTGATGAAACTTCTCCATCACCTTCAGGAAAACTCCACAACAATAATCTGTCATTACCCCTTAAAATATCCTTCTTTCTTTTTTTTTTTTTTTTTTTGCTTATTTAAGTTCTGTCTGAAAGCTGTAGGCTCAATTGCTCAATTGCTAAGTACAAAACAGATAGTTTACCTTTTATAATCCTGTAGTCCCAATTTTAAACATACACTAGAAATGTCAGAGGATGATGTAAAGTGTATTCCAACATATCAGGAGCTCCCTAGACTGAAAACTCTAGAAGAGACAGGCAACAACCATTTAGTATCTACAGCAACTAATGCTGATTTTTGTGAGTTTAAGTTATTCTTCTAGCTATATTTTCTCTGTTGCTATTGTTCTTTGGTTTTTAAGAATTAATATTATGAGTGCAAGAATATGCTTGCATAATAATATTATAATTATTTAATTGTAGATGAAGCAAAGACTTCAGAACCAGGACCTGAGCCTTCTAAAGCTAAACAACCAATGGAATCAAAAGAACCAACCCAGAAGGAGGAGGCACAGCCAAATATGGGGAAAGAAGAGGCTGTAGTGTGAGTAGCAAAAATAGTGTGTAGTGTGAATAGCAAAGCCCTCCATTCATACTAAATTTCTTCACATAAAGCCCATGTCACACTGGCCAACAGATGCAAAAAGGACACAGCGGATGAGCAAAATGTTCCATCTGTTGTTATCCGCTCTCAAAAGGGGCAAAAATTTGCATAACCGGAGAGGATAACACGGATGCGGGGAGGACGCAGGGCGGATGCAAAGCGGATGTGGAAAGGAAGCCCAGCGGATGGGAGAGGATGGGAGCGGATGGCGCAACCACAGGGCTTCCGGGGGGCCTCAGGGAAGTGGACGTGGAACGGATACAGCGGATGCAGAGCGGACACCGAGCGGATGAAGCGGATGCACAGCGGATGCAGAGCAGAAGCCTAATGGATGCCTGGCGTTAATTGCACATGCGGGGAGGATGCATTGCATCAGCTCCGCGGATATAACGGAAGCAGCTCGGAAGCAGGTCGCCATTCAGAGGAAAGACCTGCTGCCAGACACATCGACTGCCTTGCCTGCCCTGCCTGCATGTCTGCCTGACAGCCTTGCTGCCAGCCTTGCTACCAGCCTTGCTTCCAGCCTCCCTGCCAGCCTTGGTGCCTGCCTGCCTGCCTGCCTGCCAGCCTTCCTGCCAGCCTTCCTGCCTGCCTTGGTGCCAGCCTCCCTGCCAGCCAGCAACCTCACAACCATGCGGAAGCACAGCAAGCCTCAGCCATCTGCTGCCAGCCCTGGCAAGAAGGACAGGGCTACCATCCCGCCCCCTGGCCCTCACTCTGGTTCTGCTGGGGATTCTGCAGCACGGGCTCGCTCTTCTGGGGCTGGGGGTTCTGCTGCTTCTGCTTCTGGAGGAGCTGATGACAAGCACTCCAGCACCAGCCACCTCCACAGCACCTGCACCCTTCACCTCTGAGACTGAGCGACCAAGAGGAGTGCCAGAGACTCATTTTTGTCTTATAGCTTGTTGTTAATAAAGTCTATTTTTGATTCACACACTTGCTTCATTACTTTTTTTTAATAAAGTCTTGCTGGAAACATTTAGAAATGGTTTAAGCCTTTGCATGCTTGTGGGATGGGTTAAGATAGCTGTGGGATGGGTTGAGATAGCTGTGGGATGGGTAATAGCTGTGGGATAGATAAACCTCCAGTGCAAGCATAGTGGGACTGTATGGTCCACCCTCCCAGGTGCCACACCTACGGCCCTTTATTATCAATAATAATGTAATAATTATCCACACATGGAAACATAAACACAACTCTTTATTAAACGCCCTGTTCATTGTAGGCCAACCAAACATACATGGCCCAATCTCATCCGTGTGATGAGACAGGCTGAAGGAAGCATCCATTAAGCATCTACCATCCTGTCTTGCCACTCCACTGCTCCAGCTGGGGAGTTGCACCATTGTCTCAGGAGGTTGCGCTGCTTCTTCACTTCATGTGAGGCTCTGTTGCGGCCTTGCACATCCTCAGTGTCGATCAGGTTTCGCCCTTGTCTCCATTCCCCAGGCTTCATGTCCCCATTGCCTTGCTGGAGGTCCACGAGCCTGTTCTGCAAGACTGGGTAGCGGGTGCGCATGAGATTGTGCAGGATGCAGCAAGCTTCCATGATCCTCCTGAGAAGTACCTGGAACCTGTTGGCCAGGATGCCAAAGGCGTTCTCCACCACCCGCCTTGCCCTGAACAGCCTGTAGTTGAAGATCCTCTCTTCACGGGTGAGGAGTCTGGAGGTGTAGGGCTTCATGAGGTAGGTTGTGAGGGAGAAGGCGTCATCCCCCACGATGAAGTAGGGCATATCTTGCGTGTCCTTGGGCAGGGGTTCTGGATCTGGGAAGCCCACAATGAGGTTGCCTTCCAGCTCCTCCTTGAGGTGACTGGCGTTGTATACTTGGGCATCTGAAGATGAGCCGTTGCCTGAAGCATCAATGTACATGAACTTCTAGTCAGCATCGACCATGGCGAAGAGGATGATGCTGAAGAAGCCCTTGGAGTTGAAATTAGTGGACCCCGACTTGGCTAGAGATGTGCAGGCCACGTGCTTGCCATCTATGGCTCCAACGGTGTGGGGGAAGTTCCACCTCTGATACCACTGCTCTGCAACTTTCTTCTATCCTTCTTCAGTGGAGGGGCACTGGAGGAGCTCCTCCTTGTATTCTTTGATGATGGCCTGCACCACTTCTCTGACCACAATGCTGATGGTGTTGGATGGCACCCTCCAGCCGTACTGCATGCTCCTGTAGAAGGTCCCTGAGGCCAGGTGGTGCAGAGTGAGTGCCACCTTGAGCCCAGGTTCCAGGCTGGGCCGGAAGCTAGTGTTTGTCTTGGTCAACCTGGGTGTCAGGCGCTGCACAACTTCGTCAAACATGGCTGGAGGCATCCTCATGAAGTTCTGGAACGCCCGAGTGTCTTCGCTCCTGAGCTCCACCATCAGCTTGTTGTACAGTCCGTCCTCTGCTCTTCTGGCGAACCATCTTCGGATCCAGACTCTTTTTGGGTGGCTCCTTTTCTTCTCACAGTAGAGTTCACAGAGCCTGCAGATGGCTTCGCACTGTTGCAGAATGATGGTGGCTGACGAAAGGACTTTGTTACAATCCACGGTGGATATGATTGGATGCTGTGGAAGAGGAAGAGGCAGATGAAGGCTGCAGAGGTCTGCACTGCTGGGCTGCTGTTCTGAAAGTGAGATGCAGGCGACTTGCTCCCCCTTTTTATAGGCAGTATAGGTTTTCCGCTAGGCATTCTCTAGGCATCCTCTAGGCATCCTGTAGGCATCCTCTAGACATCCTTAATATCCGAGATAGGTCCCCTCTGTGAATGTTTTTTCCGTTTTAAATGCTTTGTTTCCGTGCTGCATCCGCTAGGCATCCGTTCTGCATCCGTTCTGCATCCGTTCCGCTTCCTCCCTGCGTCCAGGCGGATGGAGTTACGCGGATGCGGAACGGATGCCTAGCGGATATAGCGGATGCATAACGGATGCATAATGGATGCGTAGCGGATGCAGAACGGACGAACTGGATACATTTTCCGCGCAAAAGTTTTAGGCAGCCCAAAACTTTCGGAGCGGATGAAACATCAATAAATGGATGCTGGACGGATAGAGAGAAAGCCAAACGGAGGCAGTGAGTACATCGCGTTTTCGAACGGATGGCAATGTTTTTTGTCCCTTTTACATCCTCTTTGCATCCGTTGGTTCATGTGACATGGGCTTAAGCAGAGAAATAGAATGATCAAAAGGAAAAAACATAATCATAATGGAAGCCTCTTCCAATCTCCTGCTGACTTGATTGCAGATGACCAAGCATGGCAGTCGATGGAGAGACTACTCCATCTAGTCTGTAGAGGGCTAGAATGGGATTGGTATCCTGAACCTCTGTGCAGCAGGGTAGAAACTCTGGAAATATCACAACTTTACCAAATTTCAATCTTATGGGAGTTATGAGTCCCAGATTTTAGATGCATTCTGTAAGTTAGTTAACCCATTTGAAGTACTTTGGTTCAAAAATTGTTGCCCTGTGATTCACTCAGTTAAATGTTACAGACACAAGAGTTTTAGTAGTTTATAGATAGTGCATACCAGAGGTGTCAAACTCACATCATCACGGCAG
>BLBF01000002.1:34109238-34135929 GCA_015471245.1 Laticauda colubrina
GGGGAAGAATACTGCAAAATCTCCATTCCTTCCCTATCCCACCAACCTGCTTTACAACTCCGTTCTCCCATGTAGGGCAATAAAAGAAGACCCAGCTCATCAGCTGGGACTCAGGAGGCAGAGAACAGATGGGAGCGGGGCCAGTCAGAGGCAATATTTGCCAGTTCTCCGAACTACTCAAAATTTCCGCTATTGGTTCTCCAGAACTGGTCAGAACCTGCTGAATACCACCTCTGGTATTCAGGTAGCCTTCAACTTACAACAGTTCATTTAGTGACCATTCAAAGCGCTGAAAAAAATGACTTATGTCTGTTTTTAATAGTTATGACCTTCGCAGCATCCCCATAGTCATGTGATCAAAATTTGGAAGCTTGGCAACTGACTCATAGTTATGACGGTTGCAGTGTCCCAGGGTCATGTGGTCCCCTTTTGCAACCTCCTGACAAGCAAAATCAGTGGGGAAGCCAGATTTACTTAACAACTGCAATTGTTCTCTTAACAACTATTACAAGAGAGGTCGTAAAGTGAGGCAAAACTCACTCAACAAATGTCTCACTTAACAACAGAACTTTTGGGCTCAATTTTGGTTGTAAGTTGAGAACTACCTGTATATGTATATGTACACTAACTGGTGTTACTAGGGCTATAGTAACCAGTACTCAAATATATACCAGTTCTCAAACTCTGCTTGTGACGCATCACTTTATATAAAGTCCAAAGAAAATACTCCCTTTTTTTCATCATTATCATCGTGGGATGGGAAAAAAAATCAATGTGCTGTCTTGTCAAATGACTCATTCAACTTGTGATAGACAGGGTGATCACCTCAGAATAGCCTTGCACTCCACTAGTGAAGAAAAAATGACCCCCTTTTGACTTCTATCTCAGTACTTTCTTGTTTTAAATACACAAAAATATATTCTGTTAGGCATTGGCAAATAGCAGCAGACATAGCTGCAATTTGCTTGGTCACATCTGTCAGGTATCAAAGTGGCTTGGCATATGTGAAAGGCCTGTGTACTGGGAAAAAATGTTGATTGAGCAAATGAATGTCTTTTAATGTCAATTTCCTAATAATTTAAATTAAGATTCACTCTGAGTCAGGCTTGTCTAGCAACCTATTTTTTCCCTTTATCCTCTAATAACAGTACAATCATATTCCTATTAATAGCTTTTCAGGATAGCTATATTTTGTCACTGGCAGTTTTTGAGAGATGCATAGATGGATTTTCTTGAAAGTAAGAAGAGCAAGATTAGCAGATCATTTTGTCAGATCATGTTGTCAGTTTATATTAACAAGAATCAAATCTCATGAAATTAATCCAAAAAGGCACCTCTACTAGCACAAAAACAATTCTGACGTACATCAAGAGACTGTACAATGATAATGGTATATATAAGACAGTCAATGGAGAGAGAATTTGTGCAATATATTTAGGGTGTGAATTACGCTGAAACAAATAATGTATATGATGTAATTTTTTATAAAAGAAGTAAACTTTATTTTACTTATTTTCTCATAATAACTCATTATTAATAATAAAATAACTCATTTACTTATTTTCTAATTTAATTTAAAAACAAATTTATAATGCATTCACTTACGGTCACTCTTCATGGCATAGAAAGAGTGGGAAACAAAACAGTCATGAGAACATTAATAGATGACAATATTAATCTATAAAATTCAGATCAGATATTCTGATTCAATTGTTACTGGTTCAGGCTTATGCACATTGTGGATCTTCCAGCACTGTATTTACAGATTGTAAATATAACAGGGGAAAATTTAAAGAATATCCACATTTCTACCCTGAGATTTCCTTTTAATGCATGCAGAAAGGTTGTGACCTTTTGAAAGGCTTCTAGTATAATCAATAAAGCCCATGTCACACTGCACCAACGGATGCAAAGAGAATGTAAAATGGACAAAAAAGCTTGCCATCCATTGGAAAACGCGATGCATCTGTTGTGTACTCACTGCATACGTCTTTCATACGCTCTATCCGTCAAACATCCATCTACTGCTATTTCATCCGCTCAAAAAGTTTTGAGCTGCACAAAACTTTTTGAGCGGATGAACTTTCCGCCGCGTACGATCTACATCTGCGACACAAATGGCCAACAAACATTCAATGTCCGTTGTCATCCATTACACGTCTGATGTATCCTCTCGGCATCCTCTGGCCATCCACGCAACTCACATCCGCTGCAGCTGAAAACGGAAAGAGGGAGGGAAGCGGAAGGTATGCAGAACGTCCACACAGCGTTAGTAGCACAGACATAGAAAGGATGAAAATGGATGCAGCTCGGATATAAAGCATTAAAACAGAGAAAACATTCGTATATGGGACGTATCTCGGATATTTAGGATGTCTGGAGGATACCTAGAATATGTGGAAGGACACCTAGCGGAAAACCGACATTTCCTATAAAAAGGGGGAGGAAATCACCTGGATCTCACTATCAATCCAGCAGCCCTGGTGTGCAGACCTCTTCAGCCTTGCTCTTGCTCTTCCACATCATCCACTGATCTCCACCATGGATCATCGCACACTCCTTTTGGTAGCCGCCATCATTCAACATCAGAACCAAGCCCTCTTCAGACTGTTTCACCTTTTCTACACAAGGAGAAGGAGACGTCCAAGAGCTGTCTGGGTCCGAAGATGGATCAAGGGAAGAGTGGAGTTTGGATTCTATGAAAAGCTGATGGTGGAGCTGAGGAATGAAGACACTCGTGCATTCCAGCACTTCATGAGGATGCCACCAGCCACCAGAAGTTGTGGAGAGTCTGAGACCCAGGTTGACCAAGCCAAGCACCAACTTCCATCCCAGCCTGGACCCTGGACTGAAGATAGCACCGAGTCTGTGCCACCTGGCCTCGGGGACCACATATAGAAACATGCAGTATGCCTGGAGGGTGCCACACAACACCATCAGCATTGTGGTCAGAGAAGTGGTGCAGGCCATCATCAAAGAATACCTGGAGGAGCTCCTCCAGTGTCCCACCACTGAAGAAGGCTGGAAGAAAGTTGCAGAGCAGTGGTGGAACTTTCCCCACACTGTTGGAGCCATAGATGGGAAGCATGTGGCCTGCAAAGCACCACCCAACTCAGGGTCCAATTATTTTAACTACAAGGGCTTCTTCAGCATCATCCTCTTTGCCATGGTTGATGCTGACAACAAATTCATGTACATCGATGCTTCAGGCAACGGGTCATCTTCAGATGCCCAGATATACAACGACAGTGATCTCAAGGGTGGGCTGGATGCAACCTCATCATGGGTTTCCCAGATACAGACCCCCTACCCAATGACACACAAGATGTGCCCTACTTCATCATGGGTGATGACGCCTTCTCCCTCAGAACCTACCTCATGAAGCCCTACACTTCCAGATACCTCACCCGTGAAGAGAGGATCTTCAACTACAGGCTGTCCAGGGCAAGATGGGTATCGAGAACGCCTTTGGCATCCTGGCCAGTAGGTTCCAGGTACTTCTCACCACCATGCAACATCGCCCACAGACTGTGAGAAGCATCGTGGAAGCTTGCTGCATCCTGCACAATCTCATGTGCACTCACAACCCAGTGTTGCAGAACAGGCTTGTGGACTGTCAACAAGGCAATGGGGACATGGAGCCTGGGGAATGGAGGCAAGGACAAAACCTGATAGACACTGTGGATGTGCAAGGCCCCAACAGAGCTTCACATGAAGGGAAGAAGCAGTGCAACCTCCTGAAACACTGGTGCAACTCCCCAGCTGGAACAGTGGAGTGGCAAGACAGGATGGTAGATGCTTAATGGATGCTTCCTTCAGCCTGTCTCATCACACTGATGAGATTGTGCCATGTATGTTGAGTGGCCTTACAATGAGTAGGGCATTAATAAAGAGTTGTGTTTATGTTGAAATGTGTTGATCAATGATTAAATTGTTATTGATAATAAAGGGCCATATGTGTGGCAGCTGGGAGGGTGGACCATACAGTCCCACTCTGCTTGCACTGGAGGTTTATCTATCCCACAGCTATCCTTACCCATCCCACAACTATCCTTATCCCACAGCTATCCTTACCAATCCCACAGCTATCATTACCCATCCCACAGCTTCCATCCCACAGCTATCCTTACCCATCCCACAAGCATGCTTAACCATTTTTTCAAAGTTTTCCTCAACACTTTATTAAGTAAAAAAAGTGAACCAAGTGTGTGAAGCAAAGATAACCTTTATTAATAACAAACTGTATGACTTTATTAAAAAGCAAAATGACCCAAGTAAAGTATCTTAAGCAAAGATAAAGTGAGCAGGTAACAACTCAGTCTCTGGCACTCTTCTCAGTCACTCTGAGGTGTGCCCATGGTCTCAGATGTAAAGGGGCCAGGGATTGTGGAGGTGGCTGTTGCTGGAGTGCTGCTCTGAGGTGCCATTGGGATGCCTGGCCCCAAGAGTACAACAGGAGATGGTGTGTGCAGGAAGCTCTCAGAGAACTGACTCAGTCCCGTGAGGTTGAGAGGCCCTTCCTCAAGTACCTGGAATGTGAGGCCCAAGACTGATGACAGATGTTCTGAGGAAGGGCTTGGCTGTGGGGTGGAGGAAAGAGGAGTGTAGTGGGGCTGTCTGGTCTGCAGCTGGGTCAACTGAGGCATCTGTGGCGTCTGTGGCATCCAAGGAACCTGGGTGTAGACTGGGAAGGGCTGCCTCTGCTGTGGGAAGTCCTGGTAGTGGTAGGCTTGGTAGGCGAGGGGCTGCTGAAATCCATGGAAGGGCTGTGACATCACCTGGGGTGGAGGAGCAGACCTGGAGTGGGTAGGAGCAGGTTCAGCTGGGCCTGGAGGGTGGTGCAGAAGAGCTGTGATCCTCTCCTTCATCGCCTGGTACTGGGCCTCAGGCATGTCCATGAGGGTCTGGCTCACATAGGTGATGAAGGGCTTGTGGTTAGAGGATGGTATGTTGAAGTGGACCAGCTGGGAGAGGAGATCTGTGCTGGCTTTGATTGTGTCCCTGATCTCCAAGAGGACAGTGTGGCTCTGCCCCTCTGGTCTGCCTCTCTGCCTGCTTTCTGTGGAGGTGGAGCTGGGGGTGGGTTGGTCTCTGGTGGCTGCTGCTTCTTGCTCCATCTGAGACAGGGGATCCTCCACATCCTCTGGCATGGGGAGTGCAGCTGTCAGGGGGTGTCTCCGTCGTGGGTCCCTCCAAAGACACCTGCCTGGACATGGTAGCTGTCTCCTGGCTGGAAGAGGAGTGGCTCTCTGTGGGCTGTCTGAGGGAGAGGGTTGAGAGAGGGGCTGCTCCTTGGTGGTGGATCTCACCCTCCAGGAAGCTGCACCTGGCCATGATATAGGTCTCCCGGTCAGTGAGCTTGACAGTGGCCTGCCCGGATTTCTTGAGGTGCAGCTTGCCATACCAGGTGTGCATGTGCTTCCACCATCCAAGGAGTACATCTGAAGTGTAGCCCAGGCTCTCCGCCTTCCCTCTCCACGCTGCCTGCTTCCGCTTGGTGTCGCGATAGATCCTGTGGCCCTTCCTCCACAGGTACTCGTTCTCCCACAGCCATTCCAGCACCTCCTCCTCATGGTCCTCGGAAATGGAGTACTGTTTCCTCTCCCCCTTCTCCTTGCCTTGCCTCTTCCTCCCTCTGGCAGGGGCCTCAGGGCCTTCAGCAGCAGGGCTTTGAGGGCCTTGGGGCTGGTCCATCACAGCAGCAGCAGGAGGAGAAGCACCAGCACCAGTAGGAGAAGCACCAGCAGCACCAGCAGGAGAAGCAGCAGCAGCAGCAGCTGGAGAAGCACCAGCAGCACCAGCAGGAGAAGCAGCACCAGCACCAGCAGCATCAGCAGGAGAAGCAGCACCAGCAGCAGCAGCAGCAGCAGCAGGAGAAGCACTAGCAGCACCAGCAGCAACACCAGGAGCACCACCACCAGCAGTAGCAGCAGCAGCAGAAGCACGAGCAGCTTCAGAGTCAGCGCCAGGGGGTGGGATGGTGGTTCTGTCCTTTTTGCCAGGGCTGGCAGGAGTAGGCACAGGCTTCCTCTTCTTCCCCATGGTGTTCTCTCAAGATGTCTCTGGCAGCAGGTCTTTCCTCTTAATGGTGACTGCTTGCGAGCTGCATCCTTTTATATCCACGGAGCTTACGCAATTCATCCTCCCCGCATGCGCAGTGAACGCTTTGCATCCGCTAGGCATCCCATAGGCGTCCATGATGCATCCGTGTCATCTGCTACGCATCTGCTACGCATCCGCTCCTTCCGCTACACGTCTACTTCGCTGTTCTCCCCCGGAAGCCCTGTGGATGTGTCATCCGCTTCCATCCGCTTCCATCCGCTTCCATCCGCTAGGCTTCCTATGAACATCTGCTTTACATCCCCGCTACATCCTCCCCACGTCCATTCCTTTCCGTTGTTGTCTGCTCTGTTTATGCAAATTTGGGGCACTTTTGAGAGCGGATAACAATGGATGGAAAATTTGCTCATCCGCTGTGTCCTTTTTACATACGTTTTGCATCCATCGGCCAGTGTGACCTAAGTAAGAAAGAAATGTAAACAAGCATTAAAGAATAGAAAAATAGAGCCTTGGTAGTGTAGTGGTTAGAGTGCAGTACTGCAGGCCACTTCTGCTGCCTGCGATTTGGCAGTTCAAATCCTACCAGGCTCAAGGTTGACTCAGCTTTCCATCCTTCGGAGGTGGGTAAAATGAGGGCCCAGATTGTTGGAGGCAATATGTTGACTCTGTAAAACCGCTTAGGGAGAGCTTCAAGCACGATAAAGCAGTGTGTAAGTCTAACTGCTATTGCTATATTTTACTCTCTCAGAACTAAAAAAAAGTCACTGAATGAAAACTTGATGATATAAAATCCAGGGCTAATAAAAATATTACTACATGAAGCACATATTACTATATGAAGCACATATGTTGCATACAGCAATGTAAAAATCATCAAAATGGATTGCTTCAAAAATATAGAATATACATGAACACCATTCTATGCATCACGGATGTCAAAACTCGCAGCATCACCTTTGCCATCACATGACATTTTACATTTTTCCCATTTGTAGAGTTGATGTGGGTGTGGCCTGCACCAATGGTGAGATTCAAAAATTTTTACTACCAGTTCTGTGGGCGTGGTGTGACTTGGTGGGCGTAGCAGGGAAAGGATACTGTAAAATCCCATTCTCTCCCCACCCCACTAACCTGCTTTCCAGGTCTGTTCTCCTGTGCAGGGCAACAAAAGAAGACCCAGCCAATCAACAGGGACTCAGGAGGCAGAGAATAGATGGGGGCGGGGCCAGTCAGAGGTGGTATTTGTCAGTTCTCCAAACTACTCAAAAGGTCTGCTACCAGTTCTCCAGAACTGGTCAGAACCTGCTGAACACCATCTCTGACCTGCATGTGATACATCCAGCCAATAGGCCACCAGTTTAACACATTCTGCTATATATTAACACCAACTAGCTGTCTGAATACAGGAGGAAAACTTAATCTCACAATACATGGATGGTTTCAGCTATGAAACTATTCGCATCATAGACAAAGATAAACCCCAAAATACTAAAGAATTCCTGGAAGTTTGGCATTCAGACAAATCAACCATCAATAGACATATGGACATAAACCACATCCATACACCATTCAAAAAAGGAAATAAAAAACCTAGAAAGGAAACAAAAATACTGAAAGCATATCAACAGCCCATATTCTGATAAGCAGGGATCAGTATGAGACAAGCAATCAGGAAGAAAACAATATTTTAATCAAGGAATCACCAAGGAGAAAACTACATACCTACCAAAACTGGCAGGATAAGCATTAAATAGGCAACAAACTCACATTTGTTCACACTGATGATGTTACCTAGCTAATGAAATTTATGCAAGCAAACAACCAAGAACTCCATAGTGATTATCCAATTTCATAGAAATAAAACGATTATTTATTTTATTCCTGCCCCAGGGAGGAAAGTGGATAAGTAATTATTATGTCTATGTATCCTCTGGTACTGGAAATGTTTCCAACTATCAGTTTGGGGCAGTGGTGGTGTTCAATTTTTTTTACTACTGGTTCTGTGGGCATGGCTTGGTGTGGGCATGGTGTGTCTTGGTGGGCGTAGTGTGGCTTGGTGGTCATGGCTTAGTGGATGTAGCTTGGTGGACGTGGCAGGGGAAGGATACTGTAAAATCCCCATTCCCTCCCCACTCCAGGGGAATGATATTGTAAAATCTCCATTCCCTCCCCACCCCACTAACCTGCTTTCCAGTTCCATCCTCCTGTGCAGGGCAACGAAAGAAGATCCAGCCAATCAGTTGGGATTCAGGAGGCAGAGAATAGATGGGGGCAGGGCCAATCAGAGATGGTATTTACCGGTTCTCTGAACTACTCAAAATTTCAGCTACTGGTTCTCCAGAACCTGCTGAATACTATCTCTGTTTTGGGAGGAAAGTCTCATGTAATGGATAAGATGAAAAAGCAACCATGAGCAGCCACTTGCTGGAAGCAACCTGTAGTAAAATAGAGGGTAAGTGATGGTACTTGCAGGAAATTGACAATTGCTATATTCAGTCTAGTACTAACTTCTTTATTTATTAATTTGCAATTCCCCCCACTCTTTGCTGATTAAGCAGAATGCCTGCAGAAATAATATAACACATAAAGCATACCACTAAATTCATTGTTCAGGAAAACAGTTCTGTTTCATAAATGAGTTCTTGTGATGCTAACATTAAACTACTGATGTGGAATAATGGTTTGAATCATTTGTCTTCATTATTTTCTACTGTATTTATTTTTGTAAGTGTGGATGATTACTTGTTCATTTGGTCCCTTGCAAGACATAGATCACCTTGAGCTCCTGAAGGAAAAGGGAAGGGGATATTAATCTAATCACATAATAGCTCAAGGAACATTAAAGAAATACCTTCTCTATAATAAATTATACTTATATTGCAACTGGAGGCATTAGCTTTGGGGCAGACTACCAAACAATATTGAAGAAAAAAAAATATTCAGACACCATTAACAGTAGATAAATAATTATACTTTACTACACTTATTTCCACAATTAGGCCTTAATATAGACTCGTACATGTGTTTGGTTGAATTTATTGTCTTTCTCTCTGTATCTTTTTTTTAATGCTTTATCTTCCAAAATTCCCCAGACTGTGAGCCATGACAATTAGCACATGGGGAGAGGCAGTTCAGGAGCAATTCTGCCTCAGGCCACCATCATTCCCTTTTCCCAATCAAATTGCCCACCTATTCCATACCAAACAGTGCAAAACAATGTCAGGTAAATACAAGTTAAAAGTTTTATTGCCATGTCATAAAGTTCCTGAGAGTAATCAGAGATTATTCTAGTCAGAGTGTTAAGACTTACCTTGCTATTTGAGGCAAATAGTATTCTAATAGCAGGAGGAAGGAAGAGACATTTATTGGGAACAGCCCCGTATTTTGGCAACAGGAAATTATATCAGCTGATCTGATTCTCAAGCAAGAGATTGAGTGTAGGTCCAAGAGTCAGAATGACAGGGACAGAGGTCAAGAGTTCAAGAGTTGTGCAAGGGCTTGATGGCTCCTCTTACAACCTCAAGTGCTGGAGTAACTGAATTAGGGCCATTGTTTTCTTTTCCTCTCAAGGATCCTCTCAAAGATTATGCTTTGATCAGGAGCTGATGATGTGCTCTTGAACTAGGCAACCAGGCAAATTATACAAAGGATAGGAACAGCAGTTCAGCAGAACAGGATAAAACAGACTGACAATTCACTTAAACTGATGACTTACAGCTAACAGAACATGAATGAAGCAACTTGGATAATCTTAAAGGGATCACTTTTATCTTATTGCTGCATGAACTTTGTGGGCTACAACTTTTGTGAGATACATGTAGCAAATAATACATATGCATTTTGTGGGTGTGTAAAAAAATTTTTTTTCTCCTTACAAGGAATAAATTCAAAAAGGTAAACAAGACCTGCAAAAGCAGATTACTATGCAAATCACAAATTACTGCAAGAATCAATTAGAGGAATAAAAGATTGAATCAGCAGGGATGTAACCTATCATGGATTAAAAAGCATAGAAAGATTAATAAAACAAATAACTTTCAAAGGAACAATATTTTTTTAAAAAAATGAGATTGCTATTTCCAGTATCTACTGAGTCCAAGTTTCTGGGTCAGAACAGATAAGATGACAATCTGAAATTTGCACTGATATGTTTTCCCCTATGGATTATACAGTGGGGTTAGGCATAAGCCGCAGTGAAGGATCATAAATTGTATAGATCTGCATTAGAAGATGCCTTTTGTTATGAAGCTTTACTGTGATGGATAGTTTGCTTTTGCTTACCCATAATTTAGTCTCACTCAAGAATAACTATGACATTGTTTAGGCATATAATCAGAGCTATTAAATGAACAATTAATTATGCTATTAATCACCATGCTTTCATTAATTATAACAAAGAGGAATCCCTAAGAGAATCACCTAATAAAATGAACATTGCATCCATCTACATTCAGCTTATCTGTTGGAGCATGAAACAAGATTTAAATGACTGTATTAAAGTTGTGATGGTACAAAAGAAAAGTGGAAAAGATTAGCACACTATGACAAATTGAAGAGATGGTTATAGTCAAGCATAATATGGCAAAGATTTACTAGAACTCCTTTTGTTACGCAAATTTTATTTTTCAAAACTCAATTGTCTTTGTGAATGTATGTTAAAGGATTATTACCCTTTCTCTGCTGCATTTAATATTTGAGAAGGGAGCTGAGGGCAACAGATAACAGGTTGTTTGATTAAAAATAGGAGAAACTCTGTTATGTGGAAAGGGCAAATTTTAAGGAAGATTTTATAATTACATTGCATTAATCTTACTTTAGGATTTACTTTAAATTTCATGCTTCCTTACACAAAATAGCAAGAAGTTAAGGTAGTTGACTTCTCTAGATCATGGTTGAAGGAAACTTTCAGGTACAGTACAGAGAAATGTAATTTGGAAACAAAACAAAGGACTATGGGAAACTTCCATGAGAAGGCTGCTGTCCTCAATGCTTTAATCAAATAGGATTGAAAACTCCTGGAATCAAATATTTTTGTTTGTATCTGGAAAGGACCCTTCCTCGGAAAAGATGGAGAAGGAGTGGAACAGAATGAAGAATAGAGAGCTCCTTTTGTAATACCATAATAACTCTGAAAATAAATGTACTCAAGCCAGTTAGTAATTAAATAGTATCTCTGGTGGTGGGATTCAATATTTTTACTACCGGTTTTGTGGGCATAGCTTGATGGATGTGGCAGAGGAAGGATACTGTAAAATCTCCAATCAGAGGTGGTATTTGCTAGTTCTCTGAACTACTCAAAATTTCTGCTATTGGTTCTCCAGAACTGGTCAGAACCTGCTGAATACCATCTCTGAGTATGACCAACTAAAATGGGGACATTTAGAACCAAAGGATGAAGAATCCAATCCCTTTTCAGGCTATTTCAATGGACTCATACTATTTTTATGGATTTCCAAGAAGGAATGAAAAGGGAGTAATGTAAACTCTTTCCCAGAAACTTGATTTAAACCTTTCTTTTATAATTTTGTCCTGAAAGTGTTTAAGGAATATTTTATAACAGGAATTGAAAATTCAGCATGTATTTTGTATCTATTGTGTGCTCTTGTGTTGTTATGGTTGAAGCTGAATTATTCACTGACAGGTAAGTCATTGCAATGTATGATTTTATATGCCATACTTAGATCGGACCGAAGGCGGCATAGTTCTAGGTTTTCTAGATCTAGAATTTCAAGTCTGGTGGCATAAGGTATTCTACAATGAGTAGAGGAATGGAGAACTCTTCTTGTGAAATATTTCTGGACTTTCTCAACTGTGCTAATATCAGATACATAATGTGGGTTCCAGACTGATGAGCTGTATTTGAGTATTGATCTAGCAAATGTTTTGTATGCTCTAGTTATTAGTGTAATATTACCAGAGAAAAAGCTACATAGGATTAGGTTAACAACTCTTAATGCCTTTTGGGCTATTTTTTATTGGCTAGTTACAAGTATCCATATTTATCCTTATCTGTATTTAAAAAGGCAAAGGTAATAATAAAGAATTCATACCTGACTCTACATCTCTATTTCTTAGCTGAGGGAGCCAATATTTTCTGTGGTCATGCAGTTAGCATGACTATATGCTAAGGCACACAGAATGCTTTATGTTCCCATTGAAGTGGTATCTATCTACTCACATTTGCATGCTTTTGAACAGCTAGGTGGATAGGATCTGGGGCAAGTAATGGGAGCTCATCCCATCACATGGCACTTGGGTCCCAAACTTGGGTTCCGGCTGACAAGCTCAGGGTCTTTAACTTGAGCCATTGCATCCCTTAATCTGTATAAAAAGGAGAATACAAAGAAATAGTTTATACTTTCCTCTCACAATCAGGTATTATTCACCTTGGTTGTTATGGGCAACCTCCTTCTTTAGAGAAGAACCTGGGGAAGTAGAAATCATAAACAAACCTCTTTAACAACAACTTGTGGAAAAAGTAACCAAACAATAGGACTGGCCATGATTTTATAGAAATAGTTTTAACAAACATGAGGGCTTTGTGTCATCTTTTATTATGACATTTTTCTATTTTTCTTTTTAAATGTCCAAAGCTAGAGCAACATTTTTGCTTATTCCTTTTCATGTTTAGGTTTTGTAGGCCTTCAAGATTGTTTTTAAGTATTAAGTATGTTTCTAAGTATTTGGTAACTTATACAAACTAAAGGCAGTCTGTCATGTTCATGAACCATTTTTGTTTTAAGCAAATATGTTAGAAATGTTTAAATTAAATGCAGACTCTTTTGCAGCTGCTTTTAGCAGTACTTAACTTATATCCCAGTAGATTTCTTTTCATGTGTGGAGTGAATGAAGGTCAAGAGAATATATAGCTTTACTGCAGGCTCAGCACAATTTAATGTACAGTATTTTAGGCAACTGAAATTCATGTCATAAATCAAAAATCAGTTATTCAGGAAAAGAATTCATTTCTATTGAAGGACTGTGCCCTAGCTCATCTGAAGTGAATTATCAAGTATCAGGTCAATATTAAAGTTGAATAATGAAGCAGCACCCTTTGGCTGTTTTGAAGGGCTAGCTAATCTAGTTATGTTAGTTGGTGAGGAAATGGATGTTCATTTCCAGAATATTTGACAAAATCTATATAAGCCTTTCATACTGATCTCACCAAGTGCTCACCTGGACATTTGCAAGAAGATATCTTGCACTAACCAGTTTAATAGGATGCAGAGTTTTCAGGGCAGTTAATGAACTGCATTCTGAGAGGGTCAGGAAGCTTCCACAGATACAAGTTACTTCTGCGAAGGTTCTGGAAAAGGAACTGCACTTCCAGCAATTATCCTTTTTTCCTGATTTGAGCCATGATACCTTCCTGAACCCACCCACTGCTCTCTTACACTTAGTTAGGGGGTTCCTGACTAGCCTAACTAGAGTAACACCAGAGCTGTACATAAGACCTTGTTCAGCAATCTGACACTGCAGAATCAGCCAGCCAGGATTGTTCTCCAGATGTCTTCAGTCTGGTCCTAGAAAGAGAGGCTGGGTTAGAGAGGACTGGTTTATCTGTCAGAAATCACCATCCAATCTCCCCACAACAAACACCCCTTTTGTACTGATAGTTCAGTCTGTCTAGTCCAGAAAGGTTTAAAGTTTTCAGTCTTTTGGCCTTCCGGTCAGCCTTTACCTACCCAAGTCAAAATGCGGGCAGTCAATGAGTCTTTTGCCGTTGCTCTGGTGACATCATCCACAGTCAATGGAAGTTCAGGGCAGGTTTCTAGTTGTAGGGTGGCGGTGGCTGGAGCCAGGTCGTCCTCTGCATGGGCGATTTGTTTCCCAGGTCGATGCAGCAGTGTATATGAATAGGCAGCCAGGAATTCTGACCACCTAGTCATCTGTGGAAATAGAATGTTCGGTGTGGGTTTATTCCCAGCCAAAATCCCTAGAAATGGTTTATGGTTGGTAACAATGGAGAATGTTCTACCGTATAGGTATTCATGAAAACGTTTTACTCCAGCGACGATTGCCAGGGCTTCTCTGTCTAGTTGGCTATAGTTGCGTTCCGCTTTGGAGAGCGTTCTTGAATAAAAAGCGATGAGAGCCTCTCTCCCGTCAGGTAATTGGTGGCTCAGGATAGCCTCGACTACGAATGGTGAGGAGTCGCAGGTGACCGTCAAGGGTAGAGTATTACTAAACTGAATAAGAATGATGTCTGAGGTTAACAAGTCTTTTATATTCTGAAAGGCTTTTTGTTCTTTGTGACCCCAAGTCCAAACAGTTTTCTTATCTAGCAAATGGTGCAATGGTTTTGCTATCGTTGCTTTGTGGGGGAGGAATATATTATAAAAATTGATCAGACCCAAGAATGCCTGTAAGTTCGTTTTATTTCTAGGTCTGGGTGTGTCTTTAATTGCTTTGACTTTTTTGTCTGTTGGGTGAATACCCTGTTCGTCAATCAAATATCCTAAAAATTCGACATGGTCAGTGGTCAGGCAGCATTTTTCTTTTTTAACTTTCAGGCCAGATTCTCTGAATTTCGTTAGCACTTTCCTAAGTCTAGCTTCTAATTGGGTTGCATTTTTCGCTGAAATTAGGACATCATCAAAGTATGGAATGACCCTTTTATTCTGTTTAATAGGCATTCCATGAGGCTTTGAAAGACGCCTGGGGCAACGCTCACTCCAAATTGAAGTCTGTTACATTTGAACGCCCCTCTATGCGTTACTATTGTTTGTGCCTCGGCCGTTATGGGGTCTACTGGAAGTTGCTGATACACCTGGGCCAAATCGAGTTTTGCAAAAAAATTTTCCTCCCCCAAGTGAGTGCAGTAAGTGCTGCATGACTGGTACCGGGTATGCGCTTTGCTGTAGCGCATGGTTCAGGGTAGCCTTGTAGTCTCCACAGATGCGCACAGATCCATCTGGTTTTACAGGTGTTACTATTGGTGTCTCCCACCTGGCGTGGTCAATTAGTTCTATGACTCCTTGTGCAATCAATTTATTTAATTGCTTATCTATTTTGGGTTTTAATGCAAAGGGAATCCGTCTGGCTTTTAGTCTTCTCGGTGCTATTTGGGGATCTAGGCTAAAGGATATTGGGGTTCCCTGGTACCTGCCTAGAATTCCATCAAAGACATCCTGGAATTCGTGTAGCAGGTTCTCTTCCCAATTGCTCATGGATATTCGGCTCACTCCGGTCATCCCGATGCCCAATGGCACAAACCATTCAATGCCCAGAAGGCTGGGATGGTCTCAGTCGACTATAGTCTATGGCAGGACATCAGCGTGTTTTTTGTAAGTGACTTTGAAGTGCCCCAGACCTACCATGGGAATCCTATTTCCCTGGTAGTCTTTGAGAATTCATTTTTGTTTTTTGAGTTTGTTTTGTCTGATGTTTGGAATCAGACGTCTAATTGTGTTCCAAGACACCATTGATAGAAAAGATCCTGAGTCGACCTCCATCTCACAAGGGCTTCCTTCAATGGAAACTACAATTCTGACTTTTTTTCCACTTTCCGTCTGTGCGCTTCCTATAGTGACAGTCTGATGTGTGTTTTCTCGGTTGCTGGTTCCCTTGCTGCGCTCCCATTTTCTGTCGGCTTGCCTCGAGTCAGTTCTTGGTAGGGAATTACTGTGTCTGCTAGGGCTGCTGTTTCTTCAATTTCGGCAGACTCTTTCGATATGTCCCCTCTTTTTGCAAGCCTGACAGATGGCATCAAGGAACCTGCACTCGGCTCGGGGGTGGTTTCCTCCACAACCAGCGCATTCCCGCCAATTTTTCTTCCTTTCGCGCCTTTTTTGGTTTGCGTAAAGGCGGTGGACCTCATCGTCATCTTCATCAGTGTCTGATGAATCGTCTAGGTCTTTGTGGTATGTGTTTGTGGCAGCTTGCTTTCTCCCTCCACCTGAGATATTCTCTTTTGGAAGGGTTGTCATGTCAGAACTGGTGTTCATCATCTTCATTGTGGCCGCTGATTTCTTTGCGGCTTCCACGGCGGTTGCTTCCGCGATTGCCTCTGCCACCATTATGTTAGGTCTGTTTAAGAGTTTGCTTTGTAGGGTAGAGTCCCTAAGACCTAACATGACACGATCTCGCATTGCTTCATCCATATTTTGGAATTCACAGGCTCCTCCAATATGGCGCAGAGCTGCCACAAAATCAGCAATGGTTTTGTCTTCCCTCTGGTCTCTCTTATAAAATTCGTGTCTCTTGATGAGGTTTGAGACAACCGGCACTTAGTGAGCTTTTAGCATTTGGTTAAGCTCAGACCAGGTCATTTGTTTCATGTCTCTGGGCTTCGCCAATGCCTTCGCCATCTTAAATAAGGCTGGCCCGCAATGTATTAGGAAGACAGCCCTCTTTCACTGATCGGAAATCTCTTCCATCTCGTTGCTCTCCAGAAACATCAGGAAATGATCAATATAAGACTCCCAATCTTCTTCATTGGGGTTGAATGGTGCGGGTGGCGTGTTATTACCAGCCATCTCGTCGAGCGTGGTTTTTCTCTCGCCGCGTGCTCGGTCTCCGCTTCAGGATGATCTCACCTTCATCACCAGTGTTCCGTCCGGAAAAGAAGCGCGTGAGATTGGGTTCCAACTAACAACTCTTTATTCAGTAAACAGCAACAGTCATGGAACCTTGGCTCAAGCCATGGCAGCCCTTTATATAGAGGCTTGCCTGCCAGCTTGTAGCCAATGACATCCATTTAAATCTTGCCACCTTTTAGCAGCTTCTTGGATTGGTTCCTAATGAACCAATCCACTACTGGCCTTTTTGGCCAATGAGAATTGACTACTTGGAACCTTCCAAGTTATACAGAACACAATTCACTTTATATTTCTTTTTTTAAAAAAACCATCCAAATGTGCAAACATATAATTGCAGTCTTAATTTTCCTGTTTTTGATTCATAAACTGGCAGTGAGAAACAATTAATGACAATTATGTTCCAAGCATACCAGCAAAAAGAAAAGACAAATGTAATGGTGATATCCTGGTACTTTTGAATGCAGTTGATGACAAGTGTTCTTTCTTTGAATCAGTGGCCAATTATTTTTTTCATACAGTGTTTAAATTGCCCTGCTTAGGCTTATTGATGAAAAAGAAAAGCTGAAGGGTTGCACATTGAATAACGAGAGAAAAGAATTTTGGCTGCTGCCTGTAACTATGTAACAATGAGGAATAGTCCACATAATTTATGGTATGAAGAAATTAGTTCTTCGGCATAGCCGAAGGTACAAATCTACTGGCAGTGATGAGGCTGTGCTGTCTCACTTGAGCATATATTTCCTATGCAGAGTAGGCAAGATGTCTAATACTTTATTTTTGCAGCATCTGCTCTCTTAATAATCAAATTATTCCACTCTCATGATAAGGGACCATCTGTATTATTGCTAGATAGTTTTAAGTTTATCTAAATAAATGGGTGTAGTCATATTTTTTTCAAAGATCTTAATCATTACCCTACCACTTGCACTTCCATTAACAGCCCAGAAATCATTATCAATGAATATGCACAAATACAGCTGCAAGACATGGTCCAAAAATTGCGAGAAAGAACAGCTACTTATAAGGAAAAGGTGACTAATCCAGTAATCTCTTCACCAGAAGTCAGTCCAACTGCATGTAAGTTGTGGAAGCTGTACCTTTTTTACCTACATTGTGTTATGAATGGCTTGAAGGTAATTAATTGGGAGTGTGAACCAGATTGTCCAGCTGGTTTAATTCTAGAGCAGGGGTATCAAACTTGCAGTGTTGTGTTGTCATCACATGATGTATTGTGACTTTTCCCCCTTTGCTAAAATGGTGGTGGAGATGGCCAGCGCATGATGCATCTGGCCCACGGGCCATGAGTTTGACACTCCTGTTCTACAGTATTACCATCCTGGTCAGATATGTACAACACTAACCCAGGAAGTTTCCATTTATCTACCAAGTCATATTTTTCTCTTTATCTACCAAGTTTTATAGTTTATTCAATGTTTGACAAGAATCTTACATTATTCAGCCTCAAAGAAATATCAGTACAGAAATATATTGAGAATATACTGAGCTGCCTCTACTTTTCTGGGTCACAAATGTTTAACTCTGTAAAATAGTGTTCTTCAAAAGTTTCATGCCGGTGATCCCAACCTGAAACACTGAATTTATTTCCAAGAACACCCACAACATGGTCACGTGATTAAAATTTGGACACGTAGTGACTGGCATGTATGCACTATCCTGGAATCATGTGATTACCATTTTTGACCTTCCCACCCAGTTTCTGACCAGCAAAGATAATGGGGGGGGGAGCCAGATTCATTTACCAACTGCATGATTCACTTAACAACTGTAGCCTAAAAACTCATAAAATGAGGCACAATTAACTTAACTGATGGAGTTCAATAACCAGACATTTCCAAGATGTCTGACTGCCTGTGCAGTGTTTATTCCTTTTATACGGTTTTTACAAGCAGACAAAAGTAATATAGAAACAGCATCTGGATTGGTGAATTCCCCCACCAATCCTTAAGAATATACAAGTAAGGAAGTGGTGAAGTTAGCAGGTGAGATCATGCACAATCCAGGGACAGCTCTGCTAAGTGAGATCATGTAGGTATTTGAGGCCCATATAGGTGTTGAGGCACAGCAGTGTGCTGCTTTCACCCCCTACAGGTCCTTTATTGCTACTACACTTAACAACATCATTGTTTTAGAATGGAAATTTTTAAGACTCAGTTGGGGTCATAAATCAAGAACTACCTGTATTTGCATGAGTATGGTTTCCACCAGGGAGAGGGTATGAAGGTTGCTTATTAATTACTGTTTGTCTTTTAATTTATCTGTCTTTGTTTATTTTTTCATTTTGGATTCCCAGAGTCACAATGTTCAAGTTGGAAAGCCACATAAACTCTAAAAATATTATTTTTAATCATGACTGAAACCAAAGATATATATTCTCAGTCAACCTATTATGACAGTCAGAGAGTATTTTCAATAAAATAAAATTATATAACTTTTGGTGCAATGAAATAATCTCCCTATTTCCTATCCTGCTTATTTAGTTACTAATAATTCCAATGCATTTTTAGGCTGAATAGATTCATTAAGACACAGTAAAGATGTGAATTTTATCTGAAATCAATATTCATCATATTTAACAATTGGCATAATAAATGTTTCTCTCTTTTTTAAAGAGAGAAATGTAATTAAATGAAAATGTAATTAACTGAATTTAAAAGACACAAAATATATAAAACTGAGACTATAATATATCTATTTTTGTTGTTTTGTAAAAAAATTTTTTTAAAAAAGTAGAAGCCTCAACTTTAAAATACTGTCTAAATGTTTCAGGGTTTTTACTCCGGAAGCACAATTCTCACAGTTCATTCTCTTTGTTAAATATTTTGTTCTGTCTTTTATTCAAAGATACCTAGGTAGGAATTAGTCTTTACTCATGGCACAGAGACCACATGTGGAAAGTAGAAAGCTTTATAAACACTTTTTAAAAATGTAAGGACACATTACAATTTAACTCAGAAGCTGAATAGACATCAATACTCAAAAACTCTTCTGGAGTTCAACACTAAAGCTAATGCTTCTTTTATCATGAAGCTACTTGACACAATTGCTGATAGTTTTTATTTAATGACTGTCTTGAACAGTGACCACCATTCAATTATGATAGTGATGAAAAAGTAACTTTGAGACCAATCCTCACATTAATGACCATTGCAAGTCTGTAAAGCAAAGAAAAACTGAAGTAAGAACATAAGCACAGTCGTAATTTCACTTAGAATCTGCTTCATTTAATGACTGAGTTGTCAGTCAGATAATTTTTTTAAAGCAATAATAAATGTTTTTTTTTGAAGTTGTAAAAAGAGTACCACTAGAATAAAGGTGCAGTTGAGAAAGTAGTATTAACTTTCTGATTCTCCAAAATTTATTTAGCACCCCAAAAGAAGCCCCCAGCCCCAGCTGCCAAAGAAGAAAAGAAAGATGAAAAGAAAGAAGAAAGCAAACCCGAGGAAAAGCCAAGTTCTACAGTCAAGAAACATTCTGCAAAAGAATATATGAAAAAATTTAAACTGCCAGAAACCATAGATGCATTCACAGGTATAAGTCCAATTCTCCAGAGCAAGGAGTGCTGGAGGTAGTGAAATTCTCAGTAATTATCTTTGAACATGCAAAGACGTTTGCAGACATCAAGTGCTATTGCACTATAGATAAGCATGTTTTCCCTTTTGTTAACTTAGACTGACTATTAATTTTGCCCCCAAATATGGAATCTATTGTTGGAAGATAGTGACTGAAGTTGAGCCTTCTAAAAATAACTTTAGTGTACAGGTTAACTAATAAATAAACCACACATCACTTATCAGACTGCAATTAAATATAGCAAGTTATGATATTTTCCTTAGGTGCTTCATTTATTTTTCTGGAGAAATGCATTCCCAAATCCCAATGATAATAATTTAAACAAGAATATTGTTTTTCTTTTCCAGATCGTCGCTATATAATGTGGTTATTCTTAGTTACTGTTGCTTATAACTGGAACTGCTGGTTCATCCCACTGCGATTAGTATTCCCAGTTCAAACATCCAGCAACATAATATACTGGATTGCTGTAGACATCTTAAGTGACATCTGCTACATCTGTGATCTCTTGTTATTTCAACCTCGAGTACAATTTGTGAGAGAGGGAGATATAATAGTAAGTAAAAATAGAAAGAAAGAACTGAGAACCCTGAAGCCTAGTGGGCTAGGTTGATGTTTCTTACCAGAAAACTCAAAAGCTCATTCAGTGATGAAATTCAATGTTGTTTGGGGTTAGAACAGAGTGCCTTTTGTGCTACAAACAGAACCCAGAAAACCATTGAATGGCATCTATTACTATTGATACTGTTGGAAGAAATATCCATCTAGTTCAGTTCCAAGCTGGGAGAAAGACACTGGAAACATGAAGGCTGTTTTGAAAGATGGTTTAATCATGAAGCAGAACCACCAATGTTTTCTGGATTCTGGAATTTGAAGTCCACACCTCCAAATGTTGCTGAAGTTGAGAAATGCTAATATAAATCACTTAGTCTGCCTTTCTCAGTAATATCTTAACTTGGCTGGTAGCTCCTACTTACCTTTTTTCCTGATTCCTCTTTGCTAGAAAATCTTCCTCCTAGCCACTGGCTAGAATCACATTTCCCTACAGCTCTCACATGCTAGGCACCAGGACTGCAATGTAAAACCTTCAATTTGGCCACTGAGTCCTTTAAACGTCATCAATTTCTTTTAAACCCTATCAACTCAAGAACACTCCTGTTCATTTTCAGTCCAGAAGACAGTTCCAATCATGCAATCAGTTCTTTTAAAATGCACGTGGGAGGTTACAGTTATAAGCAGGCTGTTGCCAAGTGAAAGACTAGATTAATTTTTAGAATTCTGTTAAACTTCTTTGATAAGGAGATAGAATCATTTCCCACAGGAGAACAACTTAAAAATAAACAACTAATCATTCTTAATAGATGCAATTCTGACAGTTCTAATGCTAATGAGAGCACATCCACCCGGCTTCTAAATGAAATCATTTGTACAGCAGTGTTACTTCTAATGGCTCATCCCTGCTATAATTGCTACCAATAGATTTCAGCAGATTGATTACCATAATCATTACATTTTTCCTTAAAAACATAATAAAACCCAAAATAAAAAAGTATGGATTTAAATTGAGATTTTTAAAAAAGATTTCTCATCCAAAACCATGAATTTTATTCTCCCTAAACATTTTACTTACCTACCCTTCTATTCTTCTAGCTTGTTTTCCAAATTTTGTTTTGAAAAAAAGCCCTCTTCTGGCAATATTTCAGCAACATGATCTTTTTTCCTCTCTGTTCAGTAAATTAGTTCTCTAAGTATCATTAATAGCATGTAGTCCATGTATTCTTACACAACAGTTCCAGTTTAATGCTTTGTACCTCCAGGGCTGAGAAAGACAGGCTTAAAACATTGAAAGACACCTAGCAACATTATAGGCAATATTGAATTAGTTATTTCCTATTTAGGTACCTGTGGAAGGAGGTTCTGATGTTTCCAAAGCAATATTGCCCAAAGTCTAAGAACAAGTAATGCATTAAGGGAAAGCCTTAAGAGTAGTTGAAATCACACAATTGGTGTTGTAAATAATGTGCTGATTCCTATAAATGTTGTTATCTGAAATGTTGTTATTAGGCCATAAATACAATGCCTTAAGCCCATGTCACACTGGCCAACGGATGCAAAAAGGACACAGCGGACGAGCAAAATGTTCCTTCCGTTGTTATCCGCTCTCAAAAGGGGCAAAAATTTGCATAACTGGAGTGGATAACACGGATGCGGTGAGGATGCAGGGCAGATGCAAAGCGGATGTGGAACGGAAGCCCAGCGGATGGAAGTGGATGGGAGCAGATGGCACATCCGCTGGGCTTCCGGGGGGCCTCAGCAAAGGAACGGATGGAACGTTAGAATCCGTGGAACGGATACAACAGATGCAGAGCGGACGCGGAACGGATAAAGGGGATGCACAGCGGATGCACAGCGGATGCACAGCGGATGCACAGCGGAAGCCGAGCAGATGCCTGGCATTAATTGCGCATGCGGGGAGGATGCATTGCATCAGCCCCGTGGATATAACGGAAGCAGCTCGGAAGCAGGTCGTCATTCAGAGGAAAGACCTGCTGCCGGACACATCGACTGCCTTGCCTGCCCTGCCTGCATGTCTGCCTGCCAGCCTTGCTGCCAGCCTTGGTTCCTGCCAGACTCCCTGCCAGCCAGCAACCCCACAACGATGCGGAAGCACAGCAAGCCTCAGCCATCTGCTGCCAGCCCTTGCAAGAGGGACAGGGCTACCATCCCGCCCCCTGGACCTCACTCTGGTTCTGCTGGGGCTTCTGCAGCACGGGCTCGCTCTTCTGGGGCTGGCGCTTCTGCTGCTTCTGGAGGAGCTGATCACAAGCACTCCAGCACCAGCCACCACCACAGCACCTGCACCCTTCACCCCTGGGACTGAGCAACCAAGAGGAGTGCCAGAGACTCATTTTTGTCTTACAGCTTGTTGTTAATAAAGTCTATTTATGATTCACACACTTACTTCATTTCTTTTTTTTAATAAAGTCTTGCTGGAAACTTTTAGAAATGGTTTAAGCCTTTGCATGCTTGTGGGATGGGTAAGAATAGCAGTGGGATGGGCAGGGATACCATTGGGATAGGTAATACCTGTGGGATGGGCAGGATTACCTTTGGGGTGGGTAATAGCTGTGGGATAGATAAACCTCCAGTGCAAGCATACTGGGACTGTATGGTCCACCCTCCCAGGTGCCACACCTATGGCCCTTTATTATCAGTAACAATATAATCAATCATCCACACATGTCAACATAAACACAACTCTTTATTAAATGCCTTGTTCATTGTAGGGCCACTCAACATACATGGCCCAATCTCATCCGTGTGATGAGACAGGCTGAAGGAAGCATCCATTAAGCATTTACCATCCTGTCTTGCCACTCCACTGCTCCAGCTGGGGAGTTGCACCAGTGTTTCAGGAGGTTGCGCAGCTTCTTCGCCTCACGTGAGGCTCTGTTGGGGACTTGCACATCCTGAGTGTCGATCAGGTTTTGCCCTTGCCTTCATTCCCCAGCCTCCATGTCCCCATTGCCTTGTTGACAGTCCACAAGCCTGTTCTGCAAGACTGGGTAGCGGGTGCTCATGAGATTGTGCAGGATGCAGCAAGCTTCCACAATCCTCCTCATGGTCTCTGGGCTATGCTGCATGTTGGTGAGAAGTACCTGGAACCTCTTGGCCAGGATGCCAAAGGCGTTCTCCACCACCTGCCTTGCCCTGAACAGCCTGTAGTTGAAGATCCTCACTTCACGGGTGAGGTATTTGGAGGTGTAGGGCTTCATGAGGTAGGTTGTGAGGGAGAAGGCATCATCCCCCACAATGAAGTAGAGCACATCTTGTGTGTCATTGGGCAGCGGGTCTGGATCTGGGAAGCCCACCATGAGGTTGCGTTCCAGCCCCTCCTTGAGGTGACTCGCGTTGTATACCTGGGCATCTGAAGATGAGCCGTTGCCTGAAGCATCGATGTACATGAACTTATAGTCAGCATTGACCATGGCGAAGAGGATGATGCTGAAGAAGCCCTTGTAGTTGTGATAAGTGGATCCCGACTTGGCTGCCGCTTTGCAGGCCACGTGCTTGCCATCTATGGCTCCAACAGTGTGGGGGAAGTTCCACTTCTGATACCACTGCTCTGCAACTTTCTTCCATCCTTCTTCAGTGGAGGGGCACTGGAGGAGCTCCTCCATGTACTCTTCAATGATGGCCTGCACCACTTCTCTGACCACAAAGCTGATGGTGCTTGGTGGCACCCTCCAGCCGTACTGCATGCTCCTGTAGGTGGTCCCTGATGCCAGGTGGCGCAGAGTGAGTGCCACCTTGAGCCCAGGTTCCAGGCTGGGTGGGAAGTTGGTGTTTGTCTTGGTCAACCTGGGTGTCAGGTGCTGCACAAGTTCGTCAAACATGGCTGGAGGCATCCTCATGAAGTTCTGGAACGCACGAGTGTCTTCGCTCCTGAGCTCCACCATCAGCTTGTTGTACAGTCCGTCCTCTGCTCTTCTGGTGAACCATCTTTGGACCCAGACTTTTTTTGGGTGCCTCCTTTTCTTCCCGTAGTAGAGTTCACAGAGCCTGTAGATGGTTTCGCACTGTTGCAGAAGGATGGTGGCTGCCGAAAGGACTTTGTCACAATCCACGGTGGACATGACTGGATGCTGTGGAAGAGGAAGAGCCAGATGAAGGCTGCAGCGGTCTGCACTGCTGGGCTGCTGTTCTGAAAGTGAGATGCAGGCGAGTTGCTCCCCCTTTTTATAGGCAGTATAGGTTTTCCGCTAGGCATTCTCTAGGCATCCTCTAGGCATCCTGTAGACATCCTTAACATCCGAGATAGGTCCCCTCTGCGAACGTTTTTTCTGCTTTAAACGCTTTGTTTCCATTCTGCATCCGCTAGGCATCCGTTCTGCATCTGTTCCACATCCGTTCCGCTTCCTCCCTGCGTCCGGGCAGATGCGAGTTGCACGGATGCGCAGCGGATGCAGAACGGATGAACTGGATCCATTTTCCACGCAAAAGTTTTAGGCAGCCAAAAACTTTCAGAGTGGATGAAACGTCCATAAATGGATGCTGGACGGATAGAGAGGAAGCCAAACGGAGGCAGTGAGTACAGAACGGATACATCGCGTTTTCCAACGGATGGCAAGCTTTTTTGTCCGTTTTACATCCTCTGCATCCATTGGTTCAGTGTGACATGGGCTTTAGTCTCAATATTTTCTAAGGATTTCTGACAACTTAAGTTGACAGTTAGATAATTTTCAAAGTTTCCTTCAAATCTATAATCAGGTTTAGGAGTTCAAGACATGGGTACTGCAAATTGAGACTACATAAAGCAACCAAATGATCTTTCCAAATCTCTCTGAATACATTTCAAAATCCCTCTGAATACAGGTAGTCCTTGACTTACGAAAACAATTGAGGCCAAAATGTTTGTTGCTGACACATTTGTTAAGTGAGTTTTGCCCCATTTTACAACCATTTCTGCCACTGTTGTTAAGTGAATCACTGCAGTTGTTAAATTAATAACATGGTTATGAAGTAAATCTGGCTTTCCCATGGACTTTGCTTGTCAGAAAGTAACAAAAGGTTGTTAGGGATAACATTGTTTACCCTAACTGGTTTAGGTGAAATAATAACTATGATTCATAGTTATGTATGTTAAAGTGTCTGCAGCTTTAACTGTGAAATAGCAATTAAGGGAGTGGTTATGAAAACAATATAAAAGTAGCAAGTCTACAGCTTGCTTACTCTGGCTTTGATGATCCCTGATTACTGCTTGGAATCAAGACTGCATTGCTCGAACGGGAGAGAGAACAAAGGACTGATTTGTAAGTGAACTGACATAGGATATTCTACATGGACTTTGCTAACTGAATATCCCTGAATGGACTGACTACTTGATACATGACTATTGGACTGTTATTTGACTATGCCATAAACTTATAATGGAATAAACTATATTCTTGATAGCACAAGCGTGTTATTTTTACTGTATGTTAATAAACATACAAGCTAAGCTCACTCATTTATCTGTGTGCCTATCTGACTAACGCTGCACATTCTGTTTAGCTTGTCTACCTAACCCTGGTTGGGGAACCCAGGCTTAACACTGGTTATGGGCCCAGAGGCTGCAAAGTCAGTTTAACTAGGATACAACAGATTTATGTAAAGAGTGAGAGTTTGTGTTGTTATACATTACAGTAAACAGACAGCTGTGTTTTATTAATTATATTTTTATATCCATATAAGAAAACATGGCACAAGTCAATCTACAAAGTTTGTCACTTATATCCAAGCTGGATGGAACAAACTATGTATCATGGTCTACAAAATGTAGTCTACTTCTACGAAGAGAAGGTCTGTGGAACATAATTGAAAATCCACCAAACGTAGAAGAATGGGATCCAGAAGATGAGGAAGACAGACTAAAGATAGAAGAATTTATGCATAAAAATCAACAAGCCATTTGCATAATTGGGTTAACCTTAACTGATCAACAGCTTGTTTATATCCA
>BLBF01000002.1:34135939-34153204 GCA_015471245.1 Laticauda colubrina
CCATAAACTTATAATGGAATAAACTATATTCTTGATAGCACAAGCGTATCTGTTATTTTTACTGTATGTTAATAAACATACAAGCTTAGCTCACTCATTTATCTGTGTGCCTATCTGACTAACGCTGCACATTCTGTTTAGCTTGTCTAAACTAGGGAACCCAGGCTTAACAAAGGTGACATGACCTGGGACACAAATATGAGTCAATTGCCAAGAATCTGAATTTTGATCAGATGACCATGGGGATGTCACAACGATTATAAGTGTGAAAAAGTCACTTTTTTCAGTGCCGTTGTAACTTTGAATGGTCATTGAATGAACTGTTGTAAGTCAAGAACTACCTGTAATTTCAGATCCATTGTTTTTAACAGAGCTAAGATGTAGCTGATTGTTGGACTGCAATATAGCAGTCATATACCAATTTATAATGCGTTATAGCCCTCACTAAGTGGTTTATAGAGTCAGCAAATTTTCCCAAACCATCTGAGTCCTCATTTTAGCAAACTCGGGAAGGATGGAAGGTGGAGTCAACCTTGAGCCATTCAGAATCGAACTCCTGGATTGAGCAGTGAGTTAACCTGTAGTAAGTAACCTGCAGTAACCCCCAGGAGTGCATTCTCACCACTGCACCACATTCTAACCACTGCACTACTTTTGAAAGTACCTTTAGTAAATTTCTATGCACAGGGTGCACTACATTCTTTAGATAAATAATTTGGGAGTATTTAAATAATATAATATATGTTGCAAGTTATTATGATGTGATCCTACACCACATACTAATTCTCATATGTTATTGAGGTTATTTGAAAGTGCTTTGACTGTCTCCTCTTTCTGTTTCTACTTTTAGACAGATAAAGTAGAAATAAAGAAAGCCTACCAGAATTCATTAAAATTTTGGGTAAGTAAGATGAGTAAATTAGGTAAGATTGGTAGGGTGTTAGTTACTTTAATTCATTGGGAGACAATGGTATCTGTTTTTTTTTTACATGGCAATCAATAATAACAAGTTTTAATTACCTGAATTATTACAAAGTAAGGAATCAGTGCTCTACATATGATTAAACAGACTAAAATAAAAATATATCAATAAATAAAATTCTTAAACCATTTACAAATAATGAAACAATTATTAGCTGGAAAAAGAAATCAAAATATTTTGAGAATCAACTGATTTCTATTTTGGCATTCTGGGAACTTACTTAATTTCCAAAGGAAAACAAAGGAAAAGCATGAAATGATAAGGAAGGAACTTTCTTTATGTGAAAAGGCAGTCACAGGGGGAACAGTCCCAGGGATGGGATTCAAAAATTTTAACAACCAGTTCTGTGGGCATGGCTTAGTTGGTGGGCATGGCTTAGTGGTCAAGTGACTGGCTGGGCGTGACCAACTCAACATCACTCACATTGAGGCATGCATCTCTTCTCCTGGCCTCTCATGACTGTGGGGATGCTGCAATAGTCGTAAGTGTGAAAAACGGTCATGTCACTTTTTTCAGTGCCATTGTAACTTTGGTCACTCTGTACAAGCAAAATACCAGCAAAGGAGGAAAAAAACTCCAGAGAAGTTCCAGAAACAGGAAGTCTAGTCCTGCCAAGAACATAATAAGAGTTAATGGAGAGGCAGTTTCTGTAAGCAACACCAGAATGTTTTCTTCCTGCCTTCCTTACAGGATTAGGCCAGTAATTTCTTCTAACAACTGGTTCTCTGAACTGCTTAAGGCCATGTCACACTGCCCAACGGATGCAAAAAGGACACAACGGATGAGCAAAATGTTCCATCCGTTGTTATCCGCTCTCAAAAGGGGCAAAAATTTGCATAAGCAGAGCGGATAACACAGAAAGGAACAGACGTGGGGAGGATGCAGAGCGGATGTATAGAGGATGCAGAGCGGATGTATAGAGGATGTGTAGAGGATGCAGAGCGGATGGATAGAGGATTCAGAGCAGATGCAGAGCAGATGCATAGAGGATGCGTAGAGGATGCAGAGCGGATGCGTAGAGGATGCAGAGCGGATGAGCTGCATCCGCTTTCAACCTTTCTCCATCCGTGCTACTAACGCTGCACGTCCGTTCTGCTTCCTCCCTGTGTCCGTTTACCACTGGAACGGATTTTAGTTGTGCAGATGCACAGCGGATGCCTAGCGGATATAGCAGATGCGTAATGGATGCAGAACGGATGTCCCCCGTACGCCTAGAGGATGCAGAATGGATGCATTGGATACATTTTCCGCTCAAAAGTTTTGGGCAGCTCAAAACTTTCTGAGCGGATGAAATGTCAATAAACGGATGCTGGACGGATAGAGAGGAAGCAAAACGGAGGCAGTGAGTACATCGCGTTAACCAATGGATGGCAAGCTTTTTTGTCCGTTTTACATCCTCTTTGCATCCGTTGGTGCAGTGTGACATGGGCTTTAGAATGTTGACAACCAGTTCTAGCGAATAGGTGCGAACTGGTAGAATCCCACCCCTGAACAGTCCCCAGTAGAGCAACCAGTCAATGAGGCTTGTATTTCCTGCATGGGTGAAAGTAAGGCTATGGCCAAACAGTGGCCACAGTCCAGAGTTGGTACCAGCCTTGGTGTCAAATGTAATGCAGAAGCCCCTGTCCATTGATTTCTACAAACTGAATAGATTAAAACCATCCAGAATACTTTGCCAAATTTTAATCATAGGCTGAAAAAATAGCCTCACTCAGTGAAGGTGAGATTGGAAATACCTAAACTTAACAAATGAATAAAATGAATTAAAACATTATAAACAAAGATTATCCCGTTTCTGTCAACATATTGCAAAGATGAACACATCACAACATCACTATTGATGTGTTCGTTTTCTTAGCAACCATCTATATTAGAGGTCAAAATCTAGAAGCACCCATATGTCTAAAATTGTAAATATTTTCACAATTTTACACATTATCACATCACAGGGAACAATGAGAATAATTTATTCTTCCTACTTCGCATCTCAATTAGACACGTTTTGACAAATATTCAGAACTCAATAAGTTAAATTAACTTCAAGTAACTTTTAATACAAGTATCAGAATAGAACAGAACAGAACAGAATAGAATAGAATAGAATAGAACAGAACAGAATAGAATAGAATTCTATATTGGCCAAGTTGATTGGACAAACAAGGAATTTGTCTTGGTGCAAATGGTCTCAGTGTACATAAACAAAAAGATACATTCATCAAGAATCATAAGGTACAACACTTAATAATAGTCATAGGGTACAATAAACAATTAATTATGATTAATATTAATTTAAGGAAGACTAACTGAATTGTTTGCTTCACCAGCTTGATTTATTTTCAGTAATTCCATTTGATGTTTTATACATTATATTTGGATTCAGTGCAATGTTTAGAGCAAACAGAATAATGAAGGTAAGAAGAGATTATCTATTATTACTCTTAATCCTGGGATAAAATTCATACTCCTTATGGTTCATTGATCACCCTAGGGATGAGATAGATTCAAAATAAAAACATGTCACACACTTTCTGACTATACATTTCAAATATTTTTCTTTGGGGAAAAAAGTTCATTTCTTTCAGTTCTGAATGAATTTTAAAAGCTTATACACTAACATTGGACACTAGGTAGAATAGGACATTTATTTTATGAATTAATATTAATGTACATTTACAATGTAAATTTACAGTATAAATGTAATTGTATACACATTTATCTAACTGTGTTCAATTAGATTTACACTTATACAAAGACATTATTTTTAAACTAGAGTTTTTCAACCTTGTCAGCTTTAAGATGTGTGGACCGACTAGACTAGAAAATGCTGGGAAATGAAGTCCACACATCTTAAATTTGAAAAGGTTGAGAAACTCTATTTTAGACTAATTGGTACATTTGGAATGCAGACCACATTTTATACCCTTGAGGAACTGCCTAGTTATAAAATTGCTGCTGAGAAATTTCTGTCTCAGGATGCTTTCTACAAATATATTTATCTCTGATTTTCATTGTTTGCCTGTTTGTGTTTTAAGGAGGGAATGAAGATGCATATGGGTATAACCACTTACTATTTTTACTTTCTTAGAATGCCTGTGGGTCCCAAAATTATTTCTTTAAAGTATAATAACTGTGACTGATATTGCATATATCAGTTTCCTTAAATAAAGAAATAAATGGATAAATTAATCTTTTAAAAGCAAGAGAAAGATAGGCATGGCCATCCTCAGAAGAGGTCAAGGGAAATTTATATATCTAAGATGATTTCATTATGTAAATGCTGCAAATTAAGTACTTGTTCATGATTTTTAACACTTTATACTTTTTGGGGTGAGAGGTGTCCTGACTTATAATCTGTTTATCTAATTTAATTTCAAATTAATGGATTAAAGATGCCCTTTAATTTGCAAAGTTTAAAAAGAAGTTATCCAGACAATTATCTCTCTTTCAAAAAGCTAATTGTATAGAAATCAGGTAATGAATAAATAATCAGCAAAACCTAGCCAAGAAAGTTTGGTTAACTGAATAAAATAACACTGTCAGAAACACTGATTCACTATCAGGGGAGGGAAAAAAAATCATCACCTCCCCTATAAAAAAGGGAACAGGTAGGCAATTTATGACAAAAATCCATTATAAGAGCTGGTTTTACTTTTTCTTGTTTTATATTCAGCATCTCACATTCTTTGAATTCAATGACAAGTTAGAGGCAATAATGGATAAAGCATTCATCTACAGGTATGTCTTACCAATGTTATAGTATCATTTAATATAGTCTTCAAAAATATTTTAATATTTTGGAATGAGGAGGAGAAGAAAGATACAGTTTTGTATCTTTGTATCTTTGTATCTAAAGATATAGTTTTCTGCAGCTTTGCCTGCAGTACGAAATGGATAAATTCATGGAGTCACATGGAGCATGTTAGAAAGTCTAGAGTCTTGTTGGATATTTGGATTTTGACATTTAAATGAACAATATTTATGTTATCAGAATTAAGTCCTGGTGTGATGTAATGGAATCAACAATACTGAGCAAAATCTATCAGGTTTCATATCTGGGTTTGGCTAGTCTTAGCATAAGACTCTCAGACAAAACTTTGCTCGATAGAAACCTTACTTCACACAAAAGGATTTATTGTTCATTCAGAGATGTGAATGTGTGCCTGTGTTTGTATTAATTATTGTATTTTTCTTACCACATATCTGTGCCAAAAGATCCTTAGAATTTTGATTGCTGTGATAGACTACTCCAGATATTGTAAAAGCAGTCAAGGTAGATTTGATTGAAAAGCAGCAGCACAACCTAGATTTAGAGGTGTGGGAAGAAAGTGTTTCCAGGAGACTATGTCTTAATTGACTGGGTAGATACGCTTTCAGTCTTCAAGATTATGTTTTTACTCTGACTAGCACATTAAATATGCCTTTTTGAAATCTGTGTTTCTGCTTGAATTTGTCAACCACGTGGGCCTTGACAATTTATCTCATATTATTTGTTTGTATCCCACTTTTGTTATTTTTACAAATATCTCAAAGCAGCAAACCACATCATTTTCCTCCTATTTTCCCCACAACAAGCCTGTGAGTTGTGTTGGGCTGAGAGAGAATGACAGACCCAAAGACATCCAGCTTTCATGGCTAAGGCAGGACTTGAACTCACAGTTTCCCACTTTCTAACCTGGTGCCTTAACCATCAGACCAAAGTGGCTCTCAACAAACAATGTCCTTGGGAGATAGCTAGAATATGTGTTTAATTTTCGATTTAAAATGGGAATTTCCGATTTAAAATGTCCAGTTTTAACCAAATATTATTTCACAAAAACAAATGTTTATTTCCAAATATCCCATATAAATTTAATTAGTCAGCTGTGTTATCCTATGGGAAACATAATTCACTCGTGTCCCGAGACCAGTTAAATAGGGATTAAATTTCAAAACAGTAAAATAGATTTAACAGCATTTTTTAATACTGTTAATATTAGAAGTAGTGGGTTGCTATTGACCAAAATGGGGTGCTACTGATAGTGTTGCTATAGTAGTAGTAGTGTTGCTACTGACCAAAATCAAAATTTCCTAAGAGAAAGCAAGCACAGAAAAAAATGCATCTCAGAACTTACATAAACTTTGGATCTTTCTTTCTTTCACAGGGTCATTCGAACTATTGGATACCTGTTGTTTGCCTTGCATATTAATGCATGCATATATTACTGGGCTTCAGCCTATGAAGGACTTGGTAGTACCAAATGGGTGTATGATGGCGAAGGAAACATGCAAGTAGTTTTGTGATACATTTCCCCTGTAATCTTAATTAAATGCTAAACATTCATAAGTGTTTCCACTGGTAACCTTTAGCTCCAGTTTTAACAGCAGTAAAATGTGCTTATTATATAGAAGATTGGTATAGTGGAAATTAGCATCCTGATCATTTTATCAGTAACTGTTAATTATTTCTTTCATGATTTCATGTTTTTCCTCAATCATTTAGCCATCACATGGCTTCATAAATTAAATTGACTCATTGTGCAAAGAAATTTTGAGGGACAGGAAATTACCACTTGGAAAAAAATCAAAGAAGTCCAACTGCAATAAATAATGCATCGTTCAGATCATAAGAGACTATATCTTCCCTTTTAAGAGGCTTCAGAGGATCTAATTCCACCATTTCTTTACTTACAGTAAAAGTCATATGCAAACATGTTCTAAAAAAAAGATAATGTCCTATGGAAAAGTATTTATTATAATTGACTGCTTGAAGTGAGTAGGGAAGAGGTGCCATATCATACATAAATTCACAGAAGAAAAACTGAAACAAATGGGTGGGTTGCGATGAAATGAGGATAACATGCTCTGAAATATATATGTCAAAGAAAGTGAACGGTTACTATGGAAATGCCCAAAGACAGCTAAATCTCAAGTCCTGTGTCCTACTGTCTATGAATGTCAGACATTTGCAGCAGATAAAACTATGCTGAAAATCCAGTAAAAGCACACAACATGCAGAGCCAGTAACTGAAGAAATGGAGAGCTTAGAAACCATGCTTGTACAACACTCTATGGGAACACTCAAGTAATATAAACACACAGAGTGCCATTTTGTAGAGAATAGAGAAGATGACCTTGACAGAAATAAGCAAAATCCATTCTCAAAGAGACACAGTGAGCAACATGACTCAAGCCCAAAACAATCTGAGGAAGGGAGCAAATAGTTCAGATAAACACTTCCTTAGTTTCATGAAACTTATTTCAAGGAATATGAAGGCCAGGTCACATCGCCCGATGGATGCAAAATGTATGTAAAAAGGACACAGCAGATGAGCAAATTTTCCATCCGTTGTTATCCATTCTCAAAAGTGCCCCAAATTTGCATAAACAGAGCGGACAACAACAGACAGGGGGGAGGATGTATCGCGGATGTAAAACGGATGCTCAACGGAAGCCTAGCGGATGGAAGCGGATGGCACATCCACAAGGCTTCCAGGGGAGCATAGCAAAGCGGACATGTAGCAGAAAGAGCAGATGCAGAGCGGATGCAGAGCAGATGCAGAGCAGATGACGCGGATGCGTAGCTGCATCCGCTTTCATCCTTTCTACGTCCGTGCTACTAACGCTGTGTGTCCGTTCCACATCCATTTTGCTTCCTCCCTGTGTCTGTTTTCCACTGGAGCAGATTTGAGTTCCGCGGATGTGCAGCAGATGCCTAGCAGATATAGCAGACACATAACGGATGACGACGGACATATAACGGATGTTCCCCGTATGTGTAGCGGATATATAATGGACGTGTTGGATACTTCATCCGCTTAAAAAGTTTTGTGCAGCTCAAAACTTTTTGAGTGGATGAAATCACAGTAGATGGATGCTGGAGAGATAGAGAGTATGAATCACGGATGCAGTGAGTACACAACGAATGCATCGCATTTTCCAACGGATGGCAAGCGTTTCTCTCCATTTTACATCCTCTTTGCATCCGTTGGTGCAGTGTGACATGGGCTTAAGGGAGAATGGGGAAGTGAGAAGTAAAGCACAATTAGATTTGCAAGACTGCAACCTGGGGAAGTCTAAAACTACTGGATCCAGAAAAATAGTCCCTTGCATCCAAAGATTTATTTTCAATTTTTATCTCTGAATTGGGTAGCAACTCCTCAGACACTGTGGGTATACAGGGGTGGTATCCAACAGGGTTAACTACCAGTTTGGTGATTTACAAGGTTCAGTGATTTACGATGTGCTTCCCTGCACGTGCACACGCATGTAAATCATCATCAGCCTGGTGCCTGGACAGCTGAGCAGCGCTGCATGCCAAGAAGCAGCCTTTGGAAAAGTACTTTTTTCCTGCTTTTTTAATTGCAGCTGTGCCTTGCACAGCAGCTGAAGTTGAAAACGTAGAAAATAAAGGTCAGGTAAGAGTCCAGGCAGGCGGGTGGGCAAAAACATCAGCAGACATAGAACCAGTTCTATGTCTGCTGCTCTTCAGAGTTACCGATTCTACAGAGGTGGACAGAATCAATAGAAACCCACCCCTGTGGGTATATAATTTGAGGGTCTTTCTGCATTCACATCTGCTTCTAATTTATCAGGTAATAGATATCACTAGAGAACTTTTCTACAACCTGGATTGGCAGGACCTATTGGCTAAGGAGTGTCAGCTGACAGGGCCTGGAAGGAATAATTTCTGCCATGATGCCTACCTTATGGGACACCATGCCACCTGAGATAAGACTAGCCCTGATCCTATTGGCTTGTTACAAGGCCCTAAACCTAGGCTTTGTATCCAGACCTGGAGCCCTGAGTGTGCAATGTAGCCTGTCTCTTGTGCTTCAGCAGCTGTTTTTATCATGTTCAGCTGCTATGTGTTCTTATTTTTATATTGTGTATTTTATTTATATTGTTCTAAGCCTCCTATTGTCACATTTGTGAGATGAGTGGCCATTAAATTAAATTATTAAATTAAATTAAATTAAATTCTGTATTGGGAAGCCCTGCTCACAATAACACATGTCTTAGTTGCTAGCTGACTTGGTTACTATAATACACTCTTCATTTGGTTGCTCTTGAAGCTACAACTAGTCCAGAATGCAGCAAGGTAGGAAGTTGGGCACTTTGCTACACACCCACATGATACCTCTGACCCTTGAGCTACAATGCTTATCAGTGAGCGTCTAGGTGCAATTCAAGGTGCTGGTTGTAACATATTGTATTAAGCTCCACACAGCAAAGGGTTCGGGTACTTTCAGGACCACCTGCCTCATAGTTTTTATTCATCCCACCACATCTAGCAGGGACCACATGGTCTCGATCCCTTCTATTAGAAAATTATCTTGTGGGAATCAGGAGTTATGTCTTCTCTGACAAAGCACTTGCCATGTTAGCTAGTTTGTCACACAGGCAGGATCACTGTATTTCATGCTACATGAACAGGGGGTATTTTCCTATCATTTATTGTTTTGTCTCGTTCTTCCCATCTGCTTTTTCCAGGAACCGAAACATTAAATTCAGTCAACTAACACTGTAAACAGTATAACGTACATTTTCTGTTACATACACATTGCTCCATTGTTTACTTGGCTATTCTGCAGTAATTTAAAGATGGCAATCACACTGACCACATTCACACAGTACACAAACCAAACATACATAGTTTCTTTGATTATGTGAAATCAATATGATTTGTAAACTTAAAGTTTATAGTTTAGCATGTTGCAATATTGATGTAACAAGCTTGATTTAAAAAAAACTTTGGGTTTGTATGTGTGTGAGCACAATCACAATATGAGTTAGGCAATTTCCTAAGAGCTTATCTAGAAGAATGCAAGTTGATTTAGAAAAAAATGTGGAATTTGAAAACATGGTTTAGTTTGATTAATAAATCTTCTTTCTAGTGTATTCCTGCAGGTGCAGGGTCTGCTTTAGGATCATTGAGCGACACTTTGCACAGTCATCTGCTTCTCCAAGACACAGGCCCCTCAGCTTACATATCTTTGTTGATAGTGTCTTGCCATCTCTGTTTTGGAGGTTGTTGACTTCTAGTGGTAGACAGTCTTGACCATAATGGAAAGTGCTGCTCTCTGGACATGTCCATACTAGCAGAGTCGGCCTTCTCTAATCTTCTCTATAATTGTTGCCACACCAAAATATTCTTGAATGGTATCATTTGTGTTGTGGTCAAGAAGGGAGATTCCTAATATTCAACAGAGCATTCACATTTCCATGGCATGGAAAAAGGTTTCAGTCCCTGTTGTTGCTACCCAGCATTCAGTGCCATACAATGCAACAGGGAGAATGGTTGTCTTGTAAATCTTAGATTTAAGATGGGTTGGCATTTGTCTGTCACATAACACACTAGTGAGTTCTTGCCAATGCATCCAGGCTGCATTCATCCTTGCTTGCACATCACCGTTGATGTCACCATTGCCTTGGAGATGATAGCTTGATTAATAAATCCAGTCATAATATCTTAATCCTTTCTTGTCTTGGCCAGTTTAGATTCTGATCTACAAAAAATCCTAGATCCATATAACTGACTAGAACCAGGGGTGGGATTCAAATTTTTTAACAACCAGTTCGGTGGACATGGCTTAGTTGGTGGCTGTGGCTTGGTGGTCATGTTATTGGCTGGGCGTGGCCAACTCAATATCACTCATGCATTGAGGCATGCATCTCCTCACCTGGCCTCTCGTGACTGTGGGGATGCTACAATAGTCGTAAGTGTGAAAAAGGGTCATAAGTCACTTTTTTCAGTGCCATTGTAACTTTGAATGGTTACTCCATACAAGCAAAATACCAGGAAAGGAGGAAAAAAAACTCCAGAGAAGTTCCAGAGACAGGAAGTCTAGTCCTGCCAAGAATATAAGATGGGTTTACGGAGAGGCAGTTTCTGTAAGCAACACCAGAATGTTTCCTTCCTGCCTTCCTTACAGGATTAGGCCAGTAATTTCTTCGAACAACTGGTTCTCCGAACAGCTTAGAATGTTAATAACTGGTTCTAGCGAATAGGTGTGAACTGGTAGAATCCCACCCCTGACTAGAACATATTTGCACTATCGGTTGTATGCTTAGTGCCTGATTTGTACAATTAGACAGCTACTCTTAAAGGGCACACAATTTCTTATTTACTCTTTATTTAGATAAAATAGTGGTGAAAATCTTTGTGCTTCATTAATTAGTTGTTATTCCTATGATTTAGAAAAAAGGCATTATTCCTTATTCTGAACATTAATAATCAGTCCAACCATCTGTTGAAAAATAATGATATCAGTAATTGTTTATATCTACAGGTATCTAAGATGTTACTACTGGGCTGTTCGCACTTTGATTACTATTGGTGGACTACCAGAACCAGTTACTTTATTTGAAATAGTCTTTCAGCTTATGAATTTTTTCATAGGTGTCTTTGTATTCTCCAGTTTGATTGGCCAGGTAAACAAAAATATTGTGTTACTGTGTTTGCCATATTTCTATAGATATTTCATCAATTACTGTAGCCTGCGAATTTGTTAATGACTATGTTGCAGACTGAACATCTTCTAATGGTTGGAGTAGAAGACTTCCAACTCTGTTATTCTCTCCTGGTGTAAGGGTTTCTTGTATATATGGGCTGTCCTTGAAGTTATCTTGACTTTGGTTTCTCTATTATAGTACATTCCTTCCATTCTCATTGATCTTCTTTGAAATACTTGTTGACATACTTGTTTGGCATTCGTTAGCATGCCAAATTGAGATCTGAACATCCTTGTCAGTCCCAAGATCTTTGTTTTCCCAGATCTGTTTCTATCTTCAATATTTTTACAAAAGTTGTGTAGTGCTGCTTTTTGTCTTCTCTAAAAGCAGTTGAAATACTTTAAGTTTCTTCCTAAAAACCTTGCCTTTCTTGGATGATGTCTTGTGGACAATAAATAACAGCACAATTGGCTGATACCATGCCTATGGCAGGATAAGGATTTTAAAGAATATGGGTTATTTCTTATTATCATAAGAGATAAAGAATTTTAGGCCAGTAAAGTTTTCTGCTAGTTCAAAGGGTGGTGAATAACATTTTAGTTTGGTTATGAAAAAAGAGTCTTACTTGCAATGAATATGCTTCACATTTCAGATTAAAATCCAAAATGAAAAGGGGACAGTGATGAAAATAAATACTACCAAAATAGAAAATAATCTACTGTATCATAGATCTCTCTGTTCCATTTATGAAATGATCTCCTTTTCAATTCCTGAATTAATAAATTGTTAAAATATATTCTAAGATAAAATAATACTGTAACTTGGAAAAGCCAGCATGAACTATAGACAGCAATTTGTATTGCAACAAAAATTTAAGTTAGCTATTATAACATGTAATGATAATGGCTGATATTTGCAGATGCGTGACATTATTGGAGCAGCCACAGCAGGGCAAAACTATTATCGCGCTTGTATGGATGACACAGTTGATTATATGAATACTTATACAATTCCATGGCTTGTTCAGAATCGTGTTCGAACATGGTATGAGTATACGTGGGATTCACAAAGAATGCTAGGTAAAATTCAGAATATTTTCATTTTCCCGAATCTGCTGTTTTGAGAATATCAGTTTCATTTGGTTTGATTGAAAAGGAATAGAAAGTTGGCACTAACATTCACTGAATAATATCACTTAAACAAATCAGTTCAGATGATATGATGAATCACCATTATTCAAATCGGGGAGGGAAAACCATTTTTCAGTATATACCAATAGCATAAACCAACTTTTATCATTTTGTCTTGCAGATGAATCAGAATTACTGGAGCAGATGCCTGGAAAAATGCAGCTAGACATTGCAACTGATGTCAGTTTTGCTATTGTCCGGAAAGTCGATTTGTTCAAAGTCAGTAGAACTTTGTATAGTATTACAATTAACATTGGAAAGAGTTTTTTTGTAAAGCAAGCAATTATAACAAGTGTGTTCAATTTGTAGAACAACAGATGTAATCAAATTACAGCAATTACCATGGGCTTGATGAGGATCATCAAGTTCTTACCAGTGACTTAATAAGAACAATCCATAGAGGTTCTACAAATACATCTGATCATCAGAGTGAGGTATTGCAGCTATTGTAATCATGGAGTCATCATCCTGATAGTACTAGAGTAATGTTAGATGCTGATCCATCCAGAAAACTCAGTAAAGCATGGGTCCACAACCCCAAGTCCATGCTATGTCAGAAATTGGACCACACAAACAAGAGAAGGCCCATCCATGGGATGCAGACAACACACAAAACTATGCCCCATCCAGTCTGTGGAAAAACCTCTCTCCATGGAAATGGACCCTGGTGCCCAAAAGGTTGAGAACTATTGCAGTAAAGAAAAGACTGCCTAACTCATACCACATAGCCAGCAGTTATTCTCTAAACTCTTCCCATTCCAATCTTTGCTTCCAACAGTTAGATAAGTAGACATCTGTTTCTTTATGTTGACTTTGATTAAGATAGGAAAGATGCAAGATACATGGAAGTAGTGACTGAGCTTGATTTAATAGTGGCAAAGACCTGAAATTACTGGACAATAGTGTTACTAATGTCCTAGCTGTTCTCCATCATTTAGCCTGATTCTTACAAAAAACAACCACAAGAATAAAATTTTTGTCAATGTTTTACTTTACCTGCTTGTAGGTCTCAAAAAATAGTTACCACTCACATGGTCACATTTTTAAAAAAATGTAATTAAATTTTCCTACACACAGAAAATGAGAGCCAAAGTGAGGCTTCTGGTTTGAACTTCTTTGGCGACAGACTGAAATCTCTCCGAGGCTTCAATCTGTGCTCGCCGCTGGAGCGCCCTGAGCTGGCTGGTTTTGGGGCTAAGCCACCTTGTAGAAGTGCTGAAGAGGGGGGAGACTGCCTGCAGGGTTGAGGAGAGCCTCATTTCTCCTCTGCAGCTGGCCATTACTCCCTTTCCTAAAGGCGGTTGCAGTGGTGATCAGAAATGGCCACCACAAAGAAGAACTCAACCTGAAAAGAATGTGCAGGAGGAAGATAAGAAGAGAAAGTTTTGGTTGACCGAGTCAAACAGCAAAAGCAACAAATAAGGTATCCTGGAATTTAAACTTAACAACATTGTTCCCAAAGAAGATTTTGAAGCTGTGAAGGAGAGAGAGAAGGGAAAGGATTAGGTTTTTTTTTTCTTCCCTTCCTTATACTGACAGCTAAGAGACTTAAGCAAGAAATTGGGAAAAAAAATCCACTTTGACATTAATAGGCATCTAAGTTGAAAATAAAAGTCAAAGGGATAATAAAGATTTCTGAACATTTAAAAGTTATTAAAAGCTGGAACGGAGAAAAAAAGAATAGAAGGGCAGGATCTGGAAAAATGGAGGAGACTGCCTGGAATTAAGGAATGGAACTGTAAATTAAAAGGAACCCACAGTGAAATCTTCACAAGATTCCTCAAAGATACATTTTAATGGAAACTTGATAACAAAATAATTGAACCCCAGGAAGAGAAAGTGGAAAAAAGAAGCAACTAGAAACAGCCTTGGATTATTTGGATTACTTGGTGACTTTTGGTTTTTGCATCTAGATGACTAAAATTAACTGGGTGGTTGTTTAAAAGTTTTTTAAATGATATCACTCTTTGAAGAACTGAAAACGGAACTTTAAAAATGGAAAGAAGATGCACAAGAAGGGAGAAGTTCTTTTGGCTTTGTGTTTCAATTCGTAGAAATGGAGATCTGGAACTATGAGAAGCAACAAGAAACGCTTGCAGAACAATAAGATTGGGACAAAGAAGAAGCCATCTTTAATGATCAAATAATTTTAAGGAGCGGGGAAAAAGAAAAGGGGGGAAAGAGAGTGAAAGGTTTAAGACTAAAAAAAAAACCAAAAAGAAGAAGGACAATTTGAAAGATAAATATAATATTAGAAAGTAACAGAAGAGGGGATTACAGATGAGAGAGTTAGAAGTAGACAGACAAGGGGGTAAAAAGGGGAGGGAGAAGAAGAGAGGGAAGAAAGAAAGGAAAAGAAGTTGTAAAAGACAGAAACAAGCAATGGAGAAACAGGGAAAAGATATAAGGATTGTAACTTTAAGTTTGTTTAGAGATAATGGGTGAAAATTTAATTGTAAAAGGGATTCTGCAAAGGTACATAAGATAGCATTGTTATATTACCAATAGAAATAATTTTAGAAAAGATGATGATGGATAAAATTTTTATTGTAATGAAGTGGGATGTTCGTTAATAAATAAATGAATTAAAATGATTGAGAGAATTAAAAGGGAACATTTTTAATTATTAGTAATGATTTATAAAGATATAAGTAAGAAATATGGGAATTAACCATGGAAAGTTTATAAGTGTTCCCAAAGGAAGTATGATATTCAATTGAAATGAAAAGAAATCTTAAAGATGTTAAGATTTTAATGTATATTTATGATAGAATTGAATTGGAATGGAATGTGTGTTTTATTTACATACATATATATATTTTCTGAGGTTTTCTGAGGTTTTCACAGGTATTTGTATGTGGATCTTTGGTTATTCGGGTTTTCTCCTGCGTAAAATTGGAAGTATTTTGGCAATGTTTCGACGAAATCTCATTCGTCATCTTCAGCCTGTGTCTTCGGCCTTGTGCTTCTCAAAGTAATGTGAGCTTACAGCTGTGTTTTCTTTTTAAAAAAGAAAATTAATAAATAATTATTTTTAATTACCTGATTACCAGACATTTGGAAACCCGCCCTCATTAACAAACGAATACCTAACATGAAGAATGACACCAGACCCACACCCATTGGGCCACACAAGATGCTACCACCACAGCCAAGCCCCCACCTGAACAGAACAGGTTGCCAAAATACATTGCCAAAATACTTCCAATTTTACATGGGAGAAAACCCGAATAACCAAAGATCCATATATATATATATATGAACAGCATATATAAACTGAACAGCATATATATGTATGTAGCTGTTCAGCTTCCTTCTGGTATTATACCACGTCATTGTAGTGCTTTTAAAGCTGAAGCAATGTTTCAGCAGAATCTCATCTGCCATCATCAGGCTTCTGTATTGAGTTTATGTGGGTCAGGCTATCACAGCCATTGGTTTTAAATATGAGGCTAGCCTACTGCTGTGCCAGGATGTTTTTTTCTCCATCCTGATTGGTTGGGAATCTTGGTCTGTGTTTATTGGACTTGGAGTTTGTTTGATTGGTGTTTCTGGTTTCTTCTGTCTGTTTTGTGGCTTTGATTGGCTGGCAACACTCCGTTCCTGTGTTGGAGGCTTTCAGTGCAGCTTGGCTTTGTGTGAAAGGATGGCTATTATCTATTAGGAAGCTAGGTTTCATCTGGGTGCCTGGTTGGGGTATGTTTGAGCTGGAGGCATCAGAGGGAGTCTGTTAGTGCCCAGATGTTTGTCTGGCTTGTGGTGTGGAGATCTTTCTATTTGAGAGTGCAGGCTTCCAAATGATTGACAGTCTGGTGGAATCATCTTTTCTATTCATGCTTTCAGGTCTTTTTTCAATCTCTATGGCTTCTCTGATGATTCTGTGGCTAAGGTTTTCTATAGTGGCTAGGGTTTTGGTGCCATTGAAGTTGATGTTGTGACCTGTGGTTTTCATGTGTTGGACTAGTGAGGAGGTGTGTTCCAGCTTTTTTACTGCATTTTTGTGTTCATCTAGGCGGGTACTTATTCTTCTATTGGTCTGTCCAATGTATGTGGCCGGGCATGATTCACAGGGAATTTCGTATATGCCTTGGTTTTCCAGGTCAATTTTGTCTTTGGGGTTTCTAAGGATGGCTGCTATTTTTTTGTCTGTTTTGAAGGCAGTCTTGATGTGATGCCTGTGTAGTATCTTACTGATTTTGTCTGTGGTACCTCTTATGTAGGGCAGGACAGCTGTTCCATAGGTCTGTTGATCTTCTAGGTCTCTATTCTGTCTTAGTGTGTTTTTGTGGATCAAGCTGGTGATTTTGTTTTTGTGGAAGCCGTTGAATGTCAGTACTTTTGTCAGGGTACCTAGTTCAGTCTTTATATGTGTCTTGTCTGCCAGGCATTTGGTTCTGGTGATTAGTGTTTTGGCCATGGAATTTATCTGTGCTGGGTGGTGGTGGGATTGGGCGTTGAGGTAGCGGTTGGTGTGTGTTTTCTTTTGGTATACGGTGTGTCCCAGTGTGCCATCTGTTCTTTTGTAGATTAGTACATCTAGGAATGGTAGTTGTTTGTTTATTTCCGTTTCCATGGCGAACTTGATTTTGGGGTGTGTGTTGTTTAGGTGTGTTAGGAAATTGTTTAGGTTTTCTTTTCCATGGGGCCAAATCACAAATGTGT
>BLBF01000002.1:34163204-34265296 GCA_015471245.1 Laticauda colubrina
TCCATACAGAAGCCTGATGATGGCAGATGAGATTCTGCTGAAACGTTGCTACAACTTTAGCAGCACTACAATGACGTGGGATAATACCTGAAGGAAGCTAAACAGCATATATATATATATATATACATATATATATATATCACAAGCTTAGCATGTTCAGTTCTATTTGTCCAGGTATAATTGGCTTCATTTGAATGCTCATCAGCTCACAAATGAGTTGGTAAATATGCAAGAACAGCAGATGCTTTGGTTCGTTGATTATTCTTGATTTCCCCTTTGAAATTATGCAAATGATCATTAGGAAAATACTTAAAATGCTGATTTACTTTTGAGTGTACATTGTTTCATTTGTTTGCTTTGTCATTCCTGTTCTTGAACTGAAGGAAGGTGAATTTAAATAGATATTTATTGCAGACTTCCATCTCTTAGGAAAAAGTTGATTCACTTTATTAGAATAAGCTCTGTGAAGTTTAATCTTTCCAGTTAACAAGAAATTGCAAAAGGGGGATATCACATTAATTCATATTTCTTTAGACAGAGAATTTCTTTAGACAATGCATGTTTAGACTTGAAGCCAGGGTACATATCTTAAGCTTCTGAACCATCAGTTTTTCCGTATAGCAGAAAAAGTGCTGAAAAGAATGAAATGTATCTCCTACTCAGCTTCACATCTCTTTCTACAATGTAAGCATTAGCTTTGTTTTGTTTAGGTCAGAGATGTCAAACTCACATTGCCACATTGTCATCACGTGACATGACACAACATTTTCCCTCTTTGCTAAACTAGGGGTGAGTGTGACCAGAGTGTTAGTTTGTATTTGAGAATCACCCAGAACATAGTCAAAGAATTGAGTAGGATCCATAATATAGAAAAAAACTTCTTTATCTACAAAATACAAAAACATGATACATACAAACAATACTCAAGTTTTTGCAACCTTTTTGCAAACAATACTCAAGCTTTTGCAACAATACTCAAGCTTTTGCAACAATACTCAAGCTTTTGCAACATACAGGATAATTTAAAAAGAATATGAATGTATAGAGAGAAGAACAACTGTGAACACAAAATGGTTAAGCCAAACCAAGACTAAAAATGGCTCACATGGTTCTCACAGCAAATTCTGTGTCTCAGTCAAAAAACAGTTCCCATTGGCTGGCTCATTGCCATGGCTATTCCTGTTCATAAATTCTTTATATACTGACACAGAGTATGATACATCCAGACCGTGGGCTACGAGTTTGATATCCCTGGTTTAGGTTATCCTAACTGACCTGCAGAAGTCCATATTAAATACCGTAAAAACTTGAGTTTTCTACATCTCTAACAGCCACCATGTTTTTACAACCCAGATATAATAACCCTAATAATTATTGTATTTGCAACCAATTCTTCATTCCCCACTATAATTAAATTACCTTAAAAAAAAATCTCAGATACATGCATCTTCAGGAAAGCAAGTTATAATATTAAATGTATAACATAGGCTAGCAGAAGAAAAAATAAAGACCAACCAACCAAAAGCATGCTAAAGATGGATTCGAGAAATCTATCCGCTTCCTATAGAAAAAATGTTTAGATCCTTTGCAGTACAATGTTTTCTAGGTTCACAGTTCTAAATTGTTCAAAGATACTGAAAACTGTTCAACTGTCCAAGAAACTTAATATGATATTGTATTCCTATAGTTTTCCATAGATAATCCAATTTAGAAGTTCAGAACAGTCTCAATTCTCACCTAAAAATATCATGAATACATCTTATATAATATAAGAAGAAAGTTGTTTCATGAGTCATTACTGTAGTCATTACTGTTTTTCAAGCTTGGGAACTTTAGGACATGTGGACTTCAACTCCCAGAATTCCACAGCCAACATGATTCTGGAAGTTGAATCCTTCTCATCTTAAAGTTCCCAAGCTTGAAAAACATAGCTGTGAAGAGAGGGAATTCAGTTTGTGGAAAGTTCACCAAGATGAAAAATGGGATTTTATGTTTTAACTCTGATTTCTCTTCAGATAGCATACAACATAATTGGATATGATGCACAATATGTTTTTGCCCCATCATGTGTATCTAGGGTGAAATTGGTAGAGAAATGTATATCATTAAACAAGGTGAAGTTCAAGTACTTGGAGGTCCTGATGGTACTAAAGTCCTGGTCACCTTAAGAGCAGGAGCTGTATTTGGAGAAATCAGGTATTCTTCTTTGTTCATCTTGTGATTTTTTTCTAGAGAGTTAAACAAATAGTTATTTTAACCAATTATTATAAGAATATCATTTCCAGAGAGGAAATGTATCTGCCATCACAGATCAGTGCAAGCAAGAGTTTCTCCCTACTGTCTGATGGTAACCAAGAAAGTTCTTGAGTGAATTCCTCCTGTCTTTAAAGATGTAAGCAACATCTTCCACCATCTTTTTCCATTTTGCCCTGGCTAATTTGGTCTGTCTGTTCATTAGCATATGGGGCAGAGTTATTGGAGAAACTGAGGGTCCTAACAGTTGCCAAGCTAACCAACCAAATATTACTTGGAACAGTGCAGAAATGAACTGAGAAGCAACTGATATGTTCAGAAGACAAAACCTGAAAATCTGTGCACCAATTCTGTGAAATATGGCACATTTCATCTCTTTGTAATTATCTCACTATCCTTATTAACTTGAAAAGTTATCATAACTTTAAGAATGGAGATTATCAAGGAGCATTATGCAAGAGCCTCTGTTGCATTTCTGTGAAAGTGAATTAACTTAATCTTTGCACATGTTTTTACTTCCCTGAACATTTCATCTCATTCTAATCAAATAAAAAAAAATATTAGGGCCATTTGGCATTTATGTTTCTCCTGAGTCAGCCAATGAGCTGGTGAAGCTCTGTTTTTTTTGTAATAATATTCAGCATTATGAATGAATCAGAACTTTAATATTACTAGACCAATAGAAATCAGATCAGGGTGTAAATTGTCCTTGTATGATTATAGTATTTGTAAAAGACTATGAAAGAATGGTCTGCGTCTTATTTGAAGTAACATTTCACCAATGCATAACTTCAGTAAGCGTATCCTTTTCTTCTAAATAGGAATATATACATTTGCATGGACTCAGACTTGTTTGCACTAGTGCTTGTGTTATACAGAACAACTGGAATCTAATAGGATTTTTCTTCTCTATTTATTTTTATTTATTTAAACTTACCACAGCTACCCAATTCTAATGGACTCTGGATGGCATACAAAACCAATACATCCATAAAAAACTTTTTCAATGGCTAGTGACATAATAAAAGAGGGGTTCAGAAATCAGATTATTTATCTCTTTTGTCTGATAGTGGCTATTTATATCTTATTTTGCAATAAAATAAACAACAAATGGAAGTGGCATATGAATTAGAACCATATACCAAGAATGTAATTAGAGACCAGTAATAGGTTCTTATTCACATTGATATACTTTAATTCCAATTATATTCCTCCTTTTACCTTCTTTCAAATGTCTTATCTTAATGAAACCAGATTGTGAAGCCTTCCCAATAGACCAAATGTAAATTGCCTTTCATGTAAAGTGGTTTCACATGCAAGAATAAAGAACTATCAGGATTAATTTAGATTTGTGATCACAAATAATTCAAGCCTGATCTAATACTTTCAAAATGATTTTTTTCATTCTAATATTCTACTAACAAAAGTGAATTTTGAATAGCCCTGATTTATATGAATAACTCACAGATTTAGGAAAGGGGACATTTGTAACTCTTGGCTTCTCTGAATGTAGTTACCTTTCCCCTTTTGCGATTCATGTCTCATATGGTGCTTTGCTTGAATGATGGATAATTTATGTGTATTAATTTCATTTCATTCAAGCAAAAGAGAGAGAAAGTGGCTTCCTACCAACTACTGGTTGCTGCTAATAGTGATAGCTAGCCTCCAAAAAAGATTGTCTGCTCCAAAGAATGCTCGCCTTCTGCTTCCCACCATTGAACACTAAATTAAAGGCTAGAAATAGGTCAAGTTAAACCCTGATTAATTGTTCACATGAAGAACATCAGACAGAATTGAAACAGAGAAGATCCTATTTGAGGATATAGCATTTTTTTAAAAGTATTTTTATTTTACTCAAAACAATAAACTACAAACTCAAAAACAAAAATAAACAAGACTATTAAAAAAGTGCACAAAATAATAAATAAAATTTATAACTAAATAAAATATTAAAACAGACATATACATAAATTGTCCCCCTCGTCAAATACTGATAAATATACTTCAAAGATAATAATTCCTTCTTCCTTGCAAAGTAAACACACAATTTATAAATTTCTAGAACAGTATTTACCCAAGCCAGCCTGATATTTATCCAATATATGGAAACATAGTTAATAACCAACAGCTAAATTAACTTTAAAAACATGTATTAAAAACATCTATTAACAGTCTATTGTTTTCACACACAGAAGTTCCACAATGGCTCCTGGTCTACCATAAGTCACCTCAGTCATTGTTTCTGGTCCATCCAGGATCAAATATTGGATTGTATCCCCCCAAAGTCACAAAGTCCTGTTGTGTATACCGCCACTGAATTTGTTGTACAAAAAAGTCTCCCGTAAATTGTAACATCTCTTAACATTTATTTTCTGATTGGGTGTGCTCCATTCAAAATCCAAGAAAGAAATACTTAGACTCTTTTAAATAGAGAAAAGATATCTTTTACTGGAAGTCAAGTGATAGCAACAAAAGAATTCTGAATCTGAAAAAATAGGCGCGTAAATCACATATAAAAAGTGATGGCAATGTTCCCACCCCCAATAGTTCAAATGGTTCTTCCAATTAAAAGTTGTGAATGTCATCATGTGGACATCTTCAGGTGGTAATGACACTTCTGGCCATTGACCTTGGCATATTTTGATAAAGGTTTGCAGCTGCGCAGAGAATAGAAAGCTAAGCAAGAAACAGAAACCTAAAGGCCCTGTCCCACTGCACTTACGGATGCAAAGAGGATGTAAAACGTTAAAAAAAGCTTGCCATCCGTTGGAAAACGCTATGCATCCATTGTGTACTCATTGCATACGTGTTTCATACGCTCTATCTGTCGAGCATCCGTTCATTGCGATTTCATCCGCGCAAGAAGTTTTGAGCTGCACAAAACTTTGTGAACGGATGAACTTTCCGCTGTGTACGATGTAAATCCGTGACATATGAGCAACAAACGTTCTATGTCCGTTTATCATCCGTTAAATGTCCGCTGTATCCTCTCTGCATCCTCTGGGCATCCTCGCAACTCACATCCACTGCAGCTGAAAATGGAAAGAGGGAGGAAACAAAAGGTACATGGAACGTCTACACAGCGTTAGTAGCATAGAAATAGAAAGGATGCGCAGTGAATGGTTTGCATCCGATATACATCTGCGCAGCATCCCCTTTCTTTCCTTTAGGCGTACGTGATGCATCCGCTTCATCCGCTATGCGTCCGCTTTGCAATTATCCCCCGGAACCCCTTCAGAGGTGTCATCCGCTTCCATCCTCTTTCATCCGCTAGGCTTCCTATGAACATCTGTTTAACATCCCCGCTACATACTACCCATGTCCATTCTTTTCCGTTCTTCTCCATTCTGTTTATGCAAATTTTTGCCACTTTTTGGAGCAGATGACAATGGATGGAGCCACCCCCGAAATTTTCCTCATCCACTGTGTCCTTTTTGCATACATTTTGCGTCTGTCAGCCAGTGGGCCTTAAGCAAGAATGTACTCCCCCCCCAGTTTATATAGTTCCATTTCATAACACCTCCAGCTCACTTCCCACAACTATCCCCCCTCCTCCTCCCGTTACTTATGACAGCCAAAAGATGCAAAGGAAAGGGAGAAGGCCTTGAAGGCTAAAATCTTGAAGGCTGACATTGGGTATGATAAATGCATTCCCCAATGCTCCTCAACCTACTTGAAAAAGTTAAGTGTATCAACTTTGGTCAAGTCTATCTGGTCAAAGTCTATCATAACTGGTCAAGTCTATCAACTTTGAGTCTTTAAAATACAAGCGTTTCTCAGAGTCCTCTAGCCAGCTTGCATATTCAAGTCCAGCTCATCTTTTAGATCTGCCTAAGAAAATTACATCCCAAACCATCAGATTATAAATCTTGTCCTGCTGTTACTTGCATCTGGTTACCATCTTCCAAGTTGGTTTAAAACTTTATTAAGCTTTTTATCCAAATTTTCAGGTTTGACTGTAAGTTAAAAAGTATTCTGTTTCCCCAACTTTCTCAAGAAGTCTATTTTGAGCAATATACTCAAAGTGGAGGAGAGGTGGCTTGTAGGATGGCTAACTAGAAACAAAGGCATGCCTGTTTCTTTTGCCCTTTCAGCCTATTAGCAGCCAGTGGAGGAAATCGGCGAACTGCAAATGTGATTGCTCATGGATTTGCCAATCTTTTTATTCTTGACAAGAAGACACTGAATGAAATCCTGGTGCACTATCCTGAATCTGAAAGGCACTTGAGAAAGAAGGGAAAGTATGTGTTTTTAATGTCTATGTGTAGAAAAAATATTGTTATGCTAAGTCCTATGATACATATCTGTATCTTACCAGGATGTTAGTATTATAGTCACAGTATTTTAAAGAAGAGTCATGATTAGTGCTGGAAGAAAGACAATTCAAGATTAATATGCTAAAAGCTATAGGTCTAAACCCAGTTCTTCAAAGTTGATAAGTTTAAAGATATATAGATTTTAACTCACAAAAGTCCACAACCAAAATACTGGCTGGGGAATTCTAAGAGTTGAAGTCCGTATATCTTAAAATTGCCAAGTTAAAAAAAACATTATTCTAAACAAGAGGTTTTAAAATGACTGTTTTATGCAAATACTACATAGGGCTACTTAGACATTCTTATTGCGAAGTAGCAACGTATTATGAGTAATAGTAAGAAACTTACTTTTGATACATATCACTTCAAAATGTAGTCTAACAGGAGAGATTATACTTCTTGTTACTGGTAGATATTTCAGGTTTTCTTTTACTACTTCTAGTCCAGTGGTGGGATTCAAATTTTTTTACTACCAGTTCTGTGGGCATGGCTTGGTGGGCGTGGCAGGAGAAGATACTGTAAAATCTCCAGTCAGAGGTGGCATTTGCTGGTTCTCCAAACTACTCAAAAGTTCCGCTACCAATTCTTTAGATATGGTCAGAACCTGCTGAATACCATCTCTATTCTAGTCTGTTTCAAACATGCTAATTTTATTCATTTATTGCAGTTTCAAACTGCCCAAGAACTGCATTTTTCTGGATGGTATAGAATTTTTTAAAAATATAAACTTAAGTCAAATTAAATTGATTATTTCCAAGCTTCAGTAATAATGCACAAATTGTTTACCTTATCATGCACATATGAATCCATGCAAAATACTCTTTTAATGAAGTATAAAATAGAAAATTATTAGGTTTATTTATTTATTTAGCATATGGCATACAATGTCACAAAAATCCACACATAATGCATTCCTGACAGCCTAGAATGCGAGTTCATTTTGTTCAAAATTTATATGCCAATCCTTGGTGCACCATGGGGGTTGTGATCCAACTAGTCTTACACCAGCTAACTAGTGGTGCTTGGATTGCTGGCTCTTCTGGGTTCCTGCTTGTCTTGCCTCTCCTCATATCACGGTGCTCCATATTCTGCCAGGTCTAGCACTGGCTTCCACTCTCCACACACACAAATGCAGCTAGTTTTTTCCCAGTGAAGTGGTACCCATTTATCTACTTCAGTATTGCATTCTTTAGAACTTCTGGGTGGGCAGGAGCTAGGGATGAAGCCAGTCTCAAACTGCTGGAGTGCAGACTATTTCTGATTGGCAGTTCCAGTCTCATTAAGCCTCTGCAACAAGATGTTCCATGTCAAAATACAATTGGGCACAGAATATGTATTTTTTGTCAAGATTGAAAGTAAATTATTAAGTTGACTGATTACTATGATGAATATATACAAGGCAAAGAGTACTGGAATACTCCGAGATGATTTATAAAATATTTTCTTATTCTACAAGCCATCTACTCTGAGCTATTTCTGTACTGATTTAGTAGGAAACAATTACACATTTAGTGTCCTTGGAATTTTATTCAGATTAATACTTTTAAAGGGGCTAAAGACCACCAAAAAATCAATTCTTTCTGTTATCCCTAGAGTAGACTAGATGCTATATAATTCATACATCCATGATATGCATTAAAATTCTTGCAAGAAATTTTTTTCTTTTTTTGAACTAAAAAATCAATGGAAAATGAGGTGGAAAGTGCTTAGAAGTTAAAGGAAATAAATACAATTCAGCACAGGATATGTATTTTTTTTGTCAACTGAGATGGAAATTATTCATACACAGGCAAAGCAGAATTGTTCATTTAAATAATAACAACATTAACAACAATGGTGCATTGGAAGTTCTACAACAAATGCTACCTGCCGATAAGTTAAGAACGGGGTGGAACCACAAAACAGAGAAAGTATTAGAAAATGAAGATGATAAAATGCTCTGGGACTTTAGAATTCAAACAAAGAAGCACCTGCCACATAACATCCCAGACTTAACAATTGTCAATAATAAAGAAAAAAAAAGTCTGGATAGTAGGTGAACCAGCACCTGGCAACAGCAGAGTAGAATAGAAAGAACTGGAAAAAATAACAAACTATAAAGACCCACAAACAGAAATAGAATGACAATGGGACAAGAAAATAAAAACAATATCAATCATAATAGGTGCCTTGACTACAATTCCAAAATGTCTGGAACACACTTGAATATGATTAGTATTGACAAAATCTCCATTGATCAATTGCAAAAGGCAGATTAATCTGGAATAACTTGACATCAGATTCTTGTGATGATACCTTTAACACCATGAAAGAGAAAACATCTGTCTATCCCCGGTCCTTAGGAAGGACTTGATAGGTAGGCAAATATGCCCAATCCAGTCTAAACCATCTAGCTAACTATGCAACTGTCTGAACTGTCATGATTACAACTGAAAATGTAAAAAGGAGAAGACAATAATATACAGTGCTCTTCACTTGGAAACAAGGGAGAGATAAAATAAAATTTTAAAGGTTAAAAATAATGGAAACAAAGATAGGCCCAAGTGTACAGCATAAGTTGCTGTATTTCATTGACTAATTAGGAAAACAGGATTGGAAGACTTAACTGATACTAGAATGATCATTAAGAAGCATTTGATGCTGTATTTGATGGCTCTTCCCAACCCTCTTCTTTTTCTACAATTTAGAGCACTTATGAAAAAGGCAGGAAAACCTGCTGGACCACCACCACCATCTGTAAAGGGCCTAGCTCTCCTTATGGCTAAAGCGGAAGCACCTAAGATGCTCAAAGCATTAACTGGTGGGAAAGGAGGTATTTTAGCCATAATTAACAGGGTGAAGAAAGAGAACGAGGCCCTGGTATGTATCTTCTGTGGTGCTAACCCAGTGTAAAACAAGAAAGGCAGAAAATGGATCAAATTTAATGAAATACCTGAAATTCAGGACACTAGCAATTAGTAAAAATGATTTCAGAAATTAATTTTGCAACTATCTTTTTTTTTTGAAGAAAATTTTATTGATTTTTAGAAACAAACATAAACAAACACAACGCAGAACATGAAAACATAAAACCTCTTTTCTGAAAGCAGCCCGATCCCAGGTTACATTTCTTTGTACAGACACCAATTCAAATTCATGCTCATTTTTATATACCATTCCATATCTTATTACCATTCTACATTTTCTATATAGCTTCTCCCCTCTTTTAACTTTTTTAATTTTATTTTTATTTGTTTCATCTCAAATCAGATCATTATATTTATATTCTTTGACTGTCCTTTTCAACTGTCTATTATCTTTTCTCATTAAACAAAATTCCTCCTGTGGTCACTGATTGGAATATGACACCTTTATATATTTCCCCTAAAATTATAACACTTAATATAGAACATAACTTCCATTCAGATTCTGCATAGTACATTAAAGCTACATGCTACATTTTAAAAATAAAAAGAAAAGAAAAATAAATATATAATATAATTAAAACAACGATCTATACCAATTCAATTCTATCATTAATGTTAATATTCATTTAAATTTTAAACATTTAACACATTACTTTTCAAGTAGGTATCATGCTTCCATGGGAACGCTTATAAACTTTCCATAATTACTTCCCCCCCCCACTTCACTTGCATTTTAAAACATTATGTCATTAAAATGTTCCCATTCCTTTCTAAATTAATTCTCTCATTTAATTCATTCCATTTATTTTATTCACAAATGTTTCACTAAATCATACATTGTTTCCAATTTTCTAACATTATTTCTAAATACAAATATAACAATACAATCATATGTACCTTTGCAGAATCACTTTTTCAATTAAATTTTTACCCATTATCTCTAAATAAATCCTGTTTCTTTACATCTTGCTTCACACCTTGTAGCTTCTCTTCCTTTCCCTCCTCCTTTGCTTCTTCTCTCTGCCCTTTTTACCCCCTTGTCTCTCCACCTCAATTTCCCTTTTCTGTATTCCCTTTTTCTGTTGCTTTCTCACATTATATCCACTTTTCACCTTATTTTTCCCTTTTTTGGTTGTTTTTTTAGGTCTTAAATTCTCCATCCTCTTTCCCCTCTTTCCCGTTTCTTCCCCAAGTAGAGTTACTTGTTCATTTAAAATGGTTTCTTCTTTGTCCCAATCTTCTTGTTGCATAGTATTTTCTTGTAATTTTTCGTAGGTAGAGATCACCATTTCTAAGAATTGAAAAACGGAACCAAGATAGCCCTTCTCTTCTTGTTCCTCTTATTTAAGTTTTTTAAATTCTATTTTCAGTTTGTCCATAAGTGATGCCATTGTAGAGGTTTTTTTTTCTTTTAAAACAACCACCCAAGTGTTTTTAATCCTTCAAATATCGTTGCAAAAGTTCCAAAGTCAGCAAGCAATCCAAATAAACACAAGCTCTTTCTTTTGACACCTTCTTCCTTTTTTCACTTTCTCTTCCTGGGGTTTGTATTTAGTTACAACATTCCAGTTAAAATGTATCTTTTAGCAATCCTGTTAAAATTAAACTTTAGATTCTTTAGATTCCAGGCTATCTCCTCCTTCCAAATCCTGTTCTTATTCTCTACCTCTCCGTTCCCACTTACAGCAAAAAAAAAAAAAAAAATCCTTCTCTTTTTTTTTCCTTTTATATTCAGAAATTTTTATTATCCCCTTGCCATTAAGTTTTCCAACTTAAATACCTGCTAACGCCAAAGCAGATTTTTCCAATTTCTTATTCATCTCTGTTCGCTGTCAACGGAAGGAAGGAGAGTGAAAAATATTTTTTTCCCTTTTCACTTTCATTCGCTACTTCTGAATCTTCTTTGGGAGCGATGTATCCTTTTTTAAAATTTGAGTTCCAGGATGCCTTAATTGTTGTTTCTTATCCCGGTCAGCCATAACTTTCACTTCAGCATTTTCTTCCTCCTGCACATTCTTTTCTGGATGAGGGCTTCTTTGTGGCGGCCATTTCTGACCACTGCATTACCGCCTTTGGGAAAGGGAGTTTAGCCAGCTGGGGAGGAAAGATGCAGCTTTCCTCGACCCTACTGGAATCTCCCTTATCTTCACCGACCTCTACGGGGTGGCTTAGCCCCGAAGCCAGTGGGCTCGAGGCGCTCTGGCAGCGAGCCCTGGCAGAAACCGCGCACGATTGTGGATTTTTGCCTGCCACTGAAGCTCTGAAAATCAGAAGTTCCCAATTTTGCAACTATCAAACTCAATATCAAACTCAATACCCGGGGGCTGGATTTGGCCCATGAGGTGCTGAGATCTGGCCCATGGGGCCACCCTAAAAACAGCAAAGGATCGATCCACAGTGCCTCTGCCAGCAAAAACAGAGCTCGGGAGGTCTGCCTTCCCAAATTCCATTTTCACTGGCAGAGGGTTGCAGGAGACCATCACAGCCAAAAATGGAGCTCACAAAGGACATGAATGCCACTCCCCAACTTCATTTTCAGTGGCAGAGGGTTGCAGGAGACCATCGCAGCCCAAATGGAGCTTGGGAGCCCGTTTTCACTGGCAGAGCACTTGGCCTGCCATAGGCACCACTGACACAAGTGGCATTGAGCTGGCCATGTCCACCCCAGCCCTCCAAGGTCAAACATAACCCTGATGTGGCCCTCAATGAAATAAATTTGACACTCCTGCTTTATGGGTTAAAGAGCATTTTTCATACACAACACTTGAAACTTGTTTTGAATATAAAACTTATTGTGTAGTCTGCAAGACAAGATTTTGAAAAAGGTTGATGTAAGTGTAAAAGTATATTTAGAAAAAACCATATTTACTGATGCTATAGAAGGCATGCAATCTTTTAGTTATACCAGTGAAAAATGTTTGAATAGACATATATCAGGTGTTCTGATAAGATTGAGAGATATTGGGAAATGCACAAATGGTTATATAAAAGATTGGTTTTAAAAAGTAATTTAAAAATTATTCTGGTAAAAATGATATATTAAATTATTCTGGTAAATAAATGATATGTTAAATATGTTTATGATCAAACTCACTTCTGGGAAATTCTAAGACTATATTTATGTAACATCCTCTTGTCTTAGTAGTTAGCAGAACTTGTGAAGAATTCCAGGTGCTACATCAATCAGTCAATCATTTACAATACCCTTATGACCAGAAAACCACTTTGAAATGAGAATGGGTTGTCTACTAACTGTGCTTGGAAAAATGTGTTCCTCTGGTCACTATGGCTAAAGCTGTGAGATTACACTTAGATTCAACTAAGCATTCTCATTTAATGTATTTAGTCTATGTTTAGAGGGAAAATGTGGAGGAGGACTAAGCAGTAAAAAAGAGCAAAAAACGTGGAAAGATGGTAGAAAAAGATAAGTCAATATTTAATTTTTTTTTTTTGCAGAAAGAAAAGGAAGCCCAGGAAGAACGGGCAAAGAAAGAGAATGAAGAAAAAGAAAAGGCAGAAAAAAATAAGACAAAAAATATCAAGCCAAATCCACAGGAAAAAAAACCAGCTGAGGAGCCCAACACTAAAGTCCAAGAAACCAAAGCTGAATCAATTGCTCCTAAAGAAGAGGCAGTTACAAAACATCCACCACAACCATCAGTGCTCTCGGGCATCAGTAAACAGTCCCTTGTGATCAGCATGACTCCTTCAAATGTATCAGGGGAAGGAGAGATTCTTACTGTTGAAGTTAAAGACAAAAAGGCAGAATAACCAGTGGACATTACTGTACATGCAGGATGTGCAGCTCTCAGATTATCTGGTTCAAAAGGGTAGCCCATCTCAGATTTCTTTGTATATTCCACAAACATAAACAAAAAGGCTAGTAGAGAGTTAGTGGTACTGCATTCATTGTAAATTATAAGGGGAATATCAACTATAAGTCCTCAAAACTAATGTGAAAGTACAAAATTTGATCATTTCACCTCATTCTCTAGTCCAGATTGTCTGTCTGTCTGGCTTAAAATATAACCCAATACTAATTTATACTTATTGAGGGTTGTTCAGATTCAATCCTGAGGCAGAAATGATCATGTTTTTGGACTTCTGTGACAGGCTGAGTTTTTCTTTTTTTCTTTTTTTGTAAATTTTATTTTAGTTTTCACAAAGAAATACAAATAAAACATCTTTTTTGAAAGTAGCATGATCCCGGATTACATTTCTTCGTACAGACACAAATTCAATTTCATGCTCATTTTTATGTTAAATTCCATATCTTATTACTGTTTTACATTTTCTACATAGGTTCTCCCCTCTTTTAATTGTCTTAATTTTATTTTAATTATCTCATCTCGATTCAAATCCTTATATTTATACCTTTTGTCTGTCCTGTTTCAATTTCATATAATCTTTTCTCATTAAACAAATTTTCTCCTGTAGTTGCTGATTGGACTATGACACCTTTATATATTTTATCCATTTAACTGTTATTTAAGCTTCAATATATACCTTAAAGTTTAACATTCAATATAATACATAATATAATACATAACTTCAATTCGGATTCTGCTTGGTACATTCTTAAAATACACACTATATTCTTAAAAAGAAAAAAAAAGGATTATAAATATATGTAGTTAAAACAACACATTCCATTCCAATTCAATTCTATCATTAATATTAATATTCATTAAAATCTTAACTTCTTTAACATTACTTTTCAATTAAATATCATACTTCTATAGGAACATTTATAAATTTTCCATAATTAACTCTCCCCCTTCATTTATATTTTATAAAGCATTAACTAATTAAAAAGTTCCTGTCCCTTCCTAATTCAATTCTCTCATTTTATTTCATTTATTTTATGAACAAACATTTCACAAGATTACAATAGCTATTTTATCCCTCATTTTAATCATACATTGTTTCCAATTTTCTAAAAGTATTTCTAATACTAATATAACAATACAATCTTATGTATCTTTACAGAATCCCTTTTTCAGTTAAATTTTCACCCATTATCTTTAAATAGATAAAACTATTTCTCTATATCTTGTTTCTGTCCTTTATAACTTCTTTTCCTTTCCTTCTTCCCTCTCTTCTTTTCCCTCCCCTTTTTACCCCCTTGTCTCTCTACTTCTAACTCTCTCATCTGTAATCCCCTCTTCTGTTACTTTCTAATATTATATTTATCTTTCAAATTGTCCTTCTTCTTTTTGGTTTTTTTTTTAGTCTTAAAACTTTCACTCTCTTTCCCCCCTTTTCTTTTTCCCCGCTCCTTAAAATTATTTGATCATTAAAGATGGCTTCTTCTTTGTCCCAATCTTAATGTTCTGCAAGCGTTTCTTGTTGCTACTCATAGTTCCAAATCTCCATTTCTAAGAATTGAAAAATGAAGCCAAAAGAGCCTCTCCCTTCTTATGCATCTTCTTTGTACTTTTAAAGTTCCATTTTCAATTCAACCAGAAGTAGTGCCATCATATAAATTTTTAAACAATCACCCAATTAATTTTAGTCATTCAAATGCAATAACCAAGAGTCCAATGATCACCAAATAATCCAAATACATGCAAGCTGTTTTTTTCTCTTCCTGGGGTTCTACAATTAAAGCCCCTGTCACACTGCACCAACGGATGCAAAGAGGATGTCCACCGTGGATCGTAACACAGTCCTTTTGGCAGCCACCATCATTCTGCAACAGTGCAGACTCTGTGAACTCTACTACAGGCTCTGTGAACTCTACTACGGGAAGAAAAAGAGATGGCCAAGAAGCGTCTAGGTCCGAAGATGGATCAGGAGAAGAGCAGAGTATGGACTGTACAACAAGCCGATGGTGGAGCTCAGGAGCAAAGACACTCGGGCATTCCAGAACTTCATGAGGTTGCCTCCAGCGATGTTTGATGAAGTTATGCAGCGCCTGACACCCAGGTTGACCAAAGCAAACACCAACTTCCAGCCCAGCCTGGAACCTGGGCTCAAGGTGGCACTCACTCTGCGCCACCTGGCCTCAGGGACCACCCACAGGAGCATGCAGTACGCCTGGAGGGTGCCACACAACACCATCAGCATTGTGGTCAGAGAAGTGGCGCAGGCCATCATCGAAGAATACCTGCAGGAGCTCCTCCAGTGCCCCATCACTGATGAAGGATGGAAGAAAGTTGCAGAGCAGTGGTATCAGAGGTGGAACTTCCCACACACCGTTGGAGCCATAGATGGGAAGCACGTGGCCTGCAAAGCTCAAGCTGACTCAGGGTCCAATTATTTCAACTACAAGGGCTTCTTCAGCATCATCCTCTTTGCCATGGTCGATGCTGACTACAAGTTCATGTACATCGATGCTTCAGGCAACGGGTCATCTTCAGATGCCCAGGTATAAAATGCCAGTGACCTCAAGGATGGGCTGGAACGCAACCTCATCATGGGCTTCCCAGATCCAGACACCCTGCCCAACGACACGCAAGATGTGCCCTACTTCATCGTGGGGGATGACGCCTTCTCCCTCAGAACCTACCTCATGAAGCCATACACTTCCAAACTCCTCACCCATGAAGAGAGGATCTTCAACTACAGGCTGTCCAGGGCAAGGCGGGTGGTGGAGAACGCCTTTGGCATCCTGGCCAATAGGTTCCAGGTACTTCTCACCACCATGCAGCATCGCCCACAGACCATGAGGAACATTGTGGAAGCTTGCTGCATCCTGCACAATCTCATGCGCACCCGCTACCCAGTCTTGCAGAACAGGCTCATGGACCTCCAGCAAGGCAATGGGGACATGGAGCCTGGGGAATGGAGGCAAGGGCGAAACCTGATAGACACTGAGGATGTGCAAGGCCCCAACAGAGCCTCACGTGAAGGGAAGAAGCAGCGCAACCTCCTGAGACACTGGTGCAACTCCCCAGCTGGAGCAGTGGAGTGGCAAGACAGAATGATAGATGATTAATGGGTGCTTCCTTCAGCCTGTCTCATCACACGGATGAGATTGGGCCATGTATGTTGGGTGGGCCTACAATGAACAGGGCGTTTAATAAAGAGTTGTGTTTATGTTCAAATGTGTGGATCAATGCTTACTAATGAAGGGCCAGAGGTGTGGCACCTGGGAGGGTGGACCATACAGTCCCACTATGCTTGACTGGAGGTTTATCTATCCCACAGCTATCTTAACCAATCCCAAAGGTATCCCTGCCCACCCTACTGCTATCTTAACCCATCCCACAAGCATGCAAAGGCTTAAACCAATTCTAAAAGTTTCCACCAAGACTTTATTACAAAAAAAGAAATGAAGCAAGTGTGAATCAAAGATAAACTTTATTGAACAACAAGCTATAAAACAAAAATGACCCAAGTCAAGTGTCCAAATAAAGTCCACAGGTAGCCAGCTACCCAGTCTCTGGCACTCTTATTGGTCACTCGGAGGTGTGCCCAGTCTCAGGGGTGAAGGGTCCAGGTGCTGTGGAGGTGGGTGGTGCTGGAGTGCTGGTCTGTATCATAATTGGGGTGCCTAGCCCCGAGAGGACAACAGGGGACGGTGTGTTGAGGAAGTTCTCAGACAGCTGGCTCAGACCCGCGATGCTGAGAGGTCCTTCCTCCATGCCATGGGGTGTCAGCCCCAGTCCTGATGACAGATGTACTGAGGCCGGGCTTGGCTGTGGGGTGGAGGAAGGAGTAGTGTAGTGGGGTGTCTGGTCTGCAGCTGCGTGAGGACTGGCATGGGTGGCATCGCTGTCGTCGATGGCATCATTGTCATGGGTAGCATCGGTGGCATCAGTGGAACCGGTGGCAACGGTGTCATCTGATGACTCTGCCTGCACTGGGAAGGGCTGCTGCCTGTGTTGCTGGACCTCCTCGTAGCCGTAACCCTGGTAGGAGAGGGCCTGTGGGAAGCCTTCGAATGGGAGGGACATCACCTGGGGTGGAGGACCAGACCTGGACTGGGTGGGAGCAGGTTCCTCTGGATCTGGAGGGCTGTGAAGCAGCTCGGTGATCCAGTCCTTCACCACCTGGTACTGGAGTTCCTCCATGTTCTTGAGGGTCTGGTTGACAAAGGTAAGGAAGGGCTTGCGGTTGGAGGATGAGGAGTCGGTGCTGATCAGCTGAGAGAGGAGATCTATACTGGTGCGGATGGTGTCCCTGATCTCCAGCAGGACAGTGTGGCTGTGCCCCTCCTGCTGTCTGGCTCTCTGCCTTCCTGTGGAGGCAGAGCTGGGGGGGTGGATGCGGCTAGGAGTGTGGTGGACTCGATGTCTCCTTTCTCCCACCACACCAGGGAGTCCTCCACGCGCTCCACCATGGTTACAACAGCTGTCCGCGGGTTCTCCGCCATGGCACGCTCCACAGAAACCTGCCTGGAGACAGGGACTGACTCTCGGCCGGAAGAGGACTGGGTCTCAGCAGGCTGCCAGAGAGAGAGGGTAGACAGAGGGGCTCCTGGTGCTCCTTGGTGGTGGATCTCACCCTCCAGGAAGCTGCACCTGGCCATGACGTAGGTCTCTCTGTCCATCAGCTTAACCATGGCCTGGTCAGATTTCTTCAGGTGCAGCTTCCCGTACCAGGTGTGCATGTGCTTCCACCAGCCGAGGAGCACCTCCGAAGTGTAACCCATACTCTCCACCTTCTCTCTCCAAGCAGCATGCTTCTGCTTGGTGTCCCTGTACAGCCGGTGTCCCTTCCACCACAGATAGTTATTCTCTTTCAGCCACTCCAGCACCTCATCCTCGTGTTCCTCCTTGATGAAGTATTGCCTCCTCTCCCATCCCCGCATATGCCTCTTCCTCCCTTTGGCAGGACCAGATGGGCCCTCATCAGAGGGGCTCCCAGGTGGTAGGGGCTGCTCCTCCACACCACCAGCAGCAGCAGCACCAGCAGGATCATCATCATCATCATCATCATCATCATCATCATCACCAGCAGGATCATCATCATCCTCAGCAGCAGCAGCAGCAGCAGCAGCAGCAGGATTATCATCATCATCAGCAGCAGCAGCAGGACCAGGATCATCATCAGCAGCAGCAGGACCAGGATCAGCAGCAGCAGAGTAAGCACCAGGAGCCCCAGCAGCCCCAGCAGCAGCAGCAGCAGCAGCACCAGCAGCACCAGGAGCACGAGCAGGACCAGGAGCACAAGCAGGACAAGCAAGACCAAGAGCATGAGCAGTACGAGCAGTACGAGCAAGTCCAGGAGCATGAGCAGGACGAGCAGGACTAGCAGGACCAGCAGGACCAGCAGGACCAGCAGGACCAGGAGCAGCGCCAGCAGAGTAAGCCCCAGCAGAAGCACCACTGCCAGGAGCAGCTTCAGCAGAGTACGCAGCAGCAGAAGCACCACCGCCAGGAGCAGCTTCAGCAGAAGCTCCAGCACCAGAAGAGCGAGCCCGAGCAGCAGAAGCCCCAGCAGAAGCAGAGTCAGGGACAGGGGGCGGGAGGGTGGCCCTGTCCCTCTTGCCAGGGATGGCGGCAGGTTGCTGAGACTTTCGCTTCTTCCCCATGGTTGTGGGGTTGCTGGCTGGCAAGGAGGCTGGCAGGCACCAAGGCTGGCAGGAATCCTGGCACCAAGGCTGGCAGGAAGCCTGGCAGGAAGCCTGGCAGGAAGGCAGGCTGGCAGCAAGGCTGGCAGGCAGACTGGCTGGCAGGTACGCTGGAAGGCAGGCTGGCAGCAAGGCTGGCAGGCAGGCAGAGAGCAAGGCTGGCAGGGAGGCTGGCCAGGAGGCTTGGAGGCAGGCTGGCAGGAAGGCTGGAAGCAAGGCTGGCAGGCAGGCATGCAGGCAGGGCAGGCAAGGACTCGATGTATCCTGCAGCAGGTCTTTCCTCCGAATGCTGTCCACGTGCGAGCTCCTTCCCTTTTTTCCTCGTGGCTTACGCAATGCATCCCCCCTGCATGCGCAATTAACGCCAGGCATCCGTTAGGCTTCCGCTGTGCATCCGCTAGGCTTACGCTCTTCATCCGCTGTGCATCCGCTGTGCATCCACTCTTTCCATTCCGTGTCCTCTTTGCTGAGGCCCCCCGGAAGCCTAGCGGATGTGCCATCCGCTCCCATCTGCTTCTATCCGCTGGGCTTCCGTTCCGCATCCGCTTTCCATCCGCTCTGCATCCTCCCCGCGTCTGTGTTATCCGCTCCGGTTATGCAAATTTTTGCTCCTTTTGTGAGTGGATAACAACGGATGGAACATTTTGCTCGTCTGTTGTGTCCGTTTTGCATCTGTTGGGCAGTGTGACAGGGCCTTTAGTTACAAAGTTTCAGTTAAAATGAATTTTTTAAAAATCTTGTTAAAGTTTTACTGTAGATTCTTTTTAATTCCAGGCAGTCTCCTCCCTTTTTCCAGATCTTGCCCTTTTATTCTTTTTTTCTCCTTCTCTGTTTATAAAAAACTTTTTAATGTCCAGAAATCTTTATTGTTAGGGATAACATTGTTCACCCTAACTGGTTTAGGTGAAATAATAACTATGAATCATAGTTAGTGTATGTTATAGTGTATGCAGCTTTAACTGTGAAATAGCAATTAAAGGAGTGGCTATGAAAACACTATAAAAGTAGCAAGGCTACGGCTTGCTCACTCTCTCTGGCTTTGATGATCCCTGATTACTGCTTGGAATCAAGACTGCATTGCTCGAACGGGAGAAACAACAAAGGACTGATTTTTAAGTGAACTGACATAGGATATTCTACATGGACTTTGCTAACTGAATACCCCTGAATGGACTGATTACATGGTAAATGAATATTGGACTGTTATTTGACTATGCTATTAACTTATAATGGAATAAACTATATTCTTGATAGCACAAGCGTATCTGTTATTTTTACTGTATGTTAATAAACATACAAACTTAGCTCACTCATTTATCTGTGTGCCTATCTGACTAACGCTGCACATTCTGTTTAGCTTGTCTACCTAACCCTGGTTGGGGAACACAGGCTTAACACTTATTATCCCTTTGACATTAAATTTTATTTTCAGCTTAATTGCCTGTTGATGTCAAAGCGGATTTTTTTTCCGATTTCTTATTTAAGTCTCTTGGTTGTCAATATAGGGAAAGGAAGGAAGAAGAAAAAAAGCCAAACCTTTCCCTTTTCACTTTCCTTCGCTGCTTCTAAATCTTCTTTGGGAACGATATTACTTTTTTTTTAGTTTAAATTCCAGGGTACCTTAGTTGTTGCTTTTTCAATTTAACCCAGTCAGCCAGAACTTTCACTTCTTATCTTCCTCCTGCACATTCTTTTCCGGTGGAGTTCTTCTTTGAGGTGGCCATTTCTGACCACATCTGTACCACCTTCGGGAAAGGGAGTAATGGCCAGCTGAGGAGGAGAGATGCGGCTCTCCTCAACCCCATTGGCAGTCTCCCCCCTCTTCACCACCTCTATGGGTGGCTTAGTCCTGAAACCAGCTGGCTCGGGGCACTCCAGCGGCGAGCCCAGACTGAAACCATACACGATCACAGATTTTTGTCTGTCACCAAAGAGGCTCAAAAGTGGAACTACAGGTTGAGTTTTTCAATGACCCAGTTAAGTGCATGCTGCCCTTTGCATTTTGCAAGTGTATGCTGAAAATCTACCCTTTTTTTAAAAAAAAAAATCAGATTAAGAAAATAAAAGTATAGCTTTTTAGGAAAATGATGAGCTTCCAGAATTACCCATCATATTTTTCACTTTGCCTCAGTAACAGTCACATAAGTCTCACTCATCCTGCTGCTGCTACTGCTGGGAATGTCAATACTCTTTCCCAAATCTCAGACTATATCTGGTAGTTAAATTGATCTTGAAATCAAGTATTCAAATGACATGAAATGTTATTCTCATTGGAAGACTTGAGGCCTTGGAGCAAGCTTTAGATAATTTTTTTCCTAGGGTCCACTTTATCAGGAGAGGGAAAAGTTTCATATCTGATCAGAAAGCCTAGACTGTGCCATGTTAAACAAATATATTATCTAGAAGGGACAACTAAAGATAAGTTGTGATGGATTGTATTTAAGTGCGCTATTACTGATTCAGAAATAAATTCATTGATTACACTAAAAACATTTCCATATGACAACATAGAGCAGTGGTTCTTAACCTGTGATCTGTGGACCCATGGGGAGGCCAAAGTGTTGTCACAGAGGGTCTGCAAAGGCGTGATGCAATCTAATGCTTTAAATCTTGAGTTGAAAGATGTCCGTGGCCACAAAAGGTATTTAAAGGTGATCTGTGGCAAAGAAAAAATTGAGAACAACTGACATAGAGGGTTCCCATCTTATAATATTGGTGTCAATATGTGTCTTATTGTATCTAATTTTAATTTAGTATTTGAAAATATCTAGATTTCCAAAGATTTACAGAAGCAGTAGCTGTAAGTACAAATATACAGGAACACTGGGCTTAGAGGTCACAGTTTACTGTTAATCTCACTTAAATTTGGACTTGTGTTTCTACAAATTTCTTACTAAAGCCCCTGTCACACAGCACCAATGGATGGAAAGAGGATGTAAAACGGAGAGAAACACTTGCCATCCGTTGGTTAATGCGATGCATCCGTTCTGTACTCACTGCGTCTGTTTTTTATACTCTCTATCCGTCCAGCATCCATCTATTGACATTTCATCCACTCAAAAAGTTTTGAGCTGCTCAAAACTTTTTTAGCAGAAAATGTATCCAACGCATCCATTCTACATCCGCTACGCATACGGGGAACATCCGTTAGACGTCCGCTGTCATCTGTTATGCGGCCGCGAAATCTGCTAGGCATCCACTGCGCATCCGTGCAACTCGCATCTGCTCCAGCGGAAAACAGACACAGGAAGGAAGCGAAACGGATGCGGAACGGACACGCAACGTTAGTAGCACGGACATAGAAAGGATGAAAGTGGATGCAGCTCGTATACAAAGCATTAAAACGAAAAAAACGTTCGTACAGGGGACGTATCTCGGATATTTAGGATGTCTGAAGGATGCCTAGAGGATGCAAAAGGACACATAGCAGAAAACATATATTTCCTATAAAAAGGGGGAGAAATCACCTGGATCTCACTTTCCGTCCAGCAGCCCTGTGGTGCAGACCTCTTCAGCCTTCATCTTGCTCTTGCTCTTCCACAGCATCCAGTCATCTCCACCATGGATCATCACACACTCCTTTTGGTGGCCACCATCGTTCTACAACAGTGCGAAGCCATCTACAGGCTCTTTCACCTGTTCTACGTGAAGAAAAGGAGGCGGCCAAGAAGTGTCTGGGTCCGAAGATGGATCGCGAGAAGAGGAGAGTACAGACTGTATAACAAGCTGATGGTGGAGCTGAGGAACGAAGACCCTCGTGCATTCCAGAACGTCATGAGGATGCCTCCAGCCATGTTTGACGAAGTTGTGGAGCAGCTGAGACCCAGGTTGACCAAGCAGAGCACCAACTTCCAGCCCAGCCTGGACCCTGGACTCAAGGTGGCACTGACTCTGCGCCACCTGGCCTCAGGGACCACCTACAGGAGCATGCAGTACGCCTGGAGGGTGCCGCACAACACCATCAGCATTGTGGTCAGAAAAGTGGTGCAGGCCATCATCGAAGAATACCTGGAGGAGCTCCTCCAGTGCCCCTCCATTGAAGAAGGATGGAAGAAAGTTGCAGAGCACTGGTATCAGAAGTGGAACTTCCCCCACACCGTTGGAGCCATAGATGGGAAGCACGTGGCCTGCAAAGCTCCAGCCAAGTCAGGGTCCACTTATCACAACTACAAGGGCTTCTTCAGCATCATCCTCTTCGCCATGGTTAATGCTGACTACAAGTTCATGTAAATCGATGCCTCAGGCAATGGCTCATCTTCAGATGCCCAGGTATACAACACCAGTGACCTCAAGGAGGGACTGGAACACAACCTCATCATGGGCTTTCTAAATCCAGACCCCCTGCCCAACGACACACAAGATGTGCCCTACTTCATCATGGGGGATGACGCCTTCTCCCTCAGAACCTACCTCATGAAACCCTACACTTCCAGATGCCTCACCCGTGAAGAGAGGATCTTCAACTACAGGCTGTCCAGGGCAAGACAGGTGGTGGAGAACGCCTTTGGCATCCTGGCCAAAAGGTTCCAGATACTTCTCACCACCATGCAGCATCGCCCACAGACCGTGAGGAACTTCAAGGAAGCTTGCTGCATCCTGCACAATCTCATGCGCACTCGCTACCCAGTGTTGCAGAACAGGCTCGTGGACCTCCAACAAGTCAATGGGGACATGGAACCTGGTGAATGGAGGCAAGGGTGAAAACTGATAGATACTGTGGATGTGCAAATCCCCAACAGAGCTTCACATGAAGAGAAGAAGCAGCGCAACCTCCTGAAACACTGGTGCAACTCCCCAGCTGGAACAGTGGTGTGGCAAGACAGGATGGTAGATGCTTAATAGATGCTTCCTTCAGCCTGTCTCATCACACTGATGAGATTGGGCCATGTATGTTGAGTGGCCCTACAATGAACAGGGCATTTAATAAAGAGTTGTGTTTATGTTGAAATGTGTTGATGAATGATTACATTGTTATTGATAATAAAGGGCCAGAGGTGTGGCACCTGGGAGGGTGGACCATACAGTCCCACTATCCTTGCACTGGAGGTTTATATATCCCACTGCTATCCTTATCCATCCCACAGCTATTACCCAACCTACATCCCACAGGTATCCCTGCCCATCCCACAGCTATTACCATCCCACAGGTATCCCTGCCCATCCCACAGGTATCCCTGCCCATCCCACAGCTATTACCCATACCACATGTATCCCTGCCCATCCCACTGCTATCCTTACCCATCCCACAAGCATGCAAAGGCTTAAACCATTTCTAAAAGTTTCCACCAAGATTTATTGACGAAAAGAACTGAAGCAAGTGTGTGAAGCAAAGATAAACTTTATTAATAACAAACTGTAAAAGCAAAATGACCCAAGTAAAGTGTCCCAAGCAAAGATAAAGTCAACAGGTAGCAACCCAGTCTCTGGCACTCTTCTCAGTCACTCTGAGGTGTGCCCATCGTCTCAGGGGTGAAGGGTCCAGGTGCTGTGGAGGTGGCTGCTGCTGGAGTGCTGGTCTGAGGAGCCATTTGGGTGCCTGGCCCCGAGAGGACAATAGGGGATGGTGTGTGGAGGAAGCTCTCAGAGAGTTGGCTCAGTCCTGTGATGTTGAGAGCCCCTTCCTCCAGGACATGGGGTGTCAGTCCCAAGACCAATGACAGATGTTCTGAGGCCGGGCTTGGCTGTGGGGTGAAGGAAGGAGGAGTGTAGTGGGTCTGTCTGGTCTGCAGGTGAGCGAGGTGAGGCATGGGTGGCATCTGTGGTGTTGGTGGCATCTGTTGCATGGTTAGCATCTGTGGCATGGGTGGCATTTGTGGCACCAGTGGCATATGATGAACCTTTGCCTGGACTGGGAAGGGCTGCCTGTGCTGCTGGAACTCCTGGTAGCCATAGACTTGGTAGGTGAAGGCCTGTGGAAAGCCTTGGAAGGGTTGTGACATCACCTGGGGAGGAGAAGCAGACCTGGACTGGGTCGGAGAAGGTTCAGCTGGGCCTGGAGGGTTGTGCAGAAGACCTGTGATCCTCTCCTTTATCACCTGGTACTGTGATTCGGAAGGGCTTGCGGTTTGAGGATGGTATGTCAGTGTGTACCAGCTGAGAGAAGAGATCTACGCTGCTTTTGATGGTGTCCCTGATCTCCAGCAGGACAGTGTGGCTCTGCCCCTCCGGTCTGCCTCTCTGCCTGCTTTCTGTGGAGGTGGAACTGGGGGTGGGGATGGGTTGGTCTCTGGTGGAAGTGCCCTCTCCTTGCTCCCACTGCCTCAGGGGGTCCTCCACGCGCTCCGCCATAGGGAGTGAAGCTGTCGGGGGGGGTGTCTCCGTCGTGGAATGCTCCACAGATACCTGCCTGGACACAGGAGCTGACTCTTGTCCAGAAGAGGACTGGCTCTCTGTCGGCTGCCTGAGAGAGAGGGTTGTTAGAAGGGCTGCTCCTCAGTGGCAGATCTCACCCTCCAAGAAGCTGCACTTGGCCATCACATAGGTCTCCTGGTCGGTAAGCTTGACCGTGGCCTGGCCAGATTTCTTGAGGTGCAGCTTCCCGTACCAGGTGTGCATGTGCTTCCACCACCCAAGGAGGACCTCCAAAGTGTAGCCCAGGCTCTCCGCCTTCTCTCTCCAAGCAGCCTGCTTCCTTTTGGTGTCTCGATAGAGCCTGTGTCCCTTCTGCCATAGATACTCGTTCTCCCTCAGCCATTCGAGCACCTCATCCTCATGTTCCTCTTCGATGGAGTATTGCCTCCTCTCTTGTTCTCATGTATGCCTCTTCCTCCCTCTGGCAGGGCCATCTGGGCCCTCATCAGAGGGGCTTCGAGGTTCTAGGGCCTGCTCCACCACACCAGCAGCAGCAGCAGCAGCAACAACAACAATAGTAGCAGCAAAAGCAGGACCAGCAGGACCAGCAGGACCAGCAGCATCAGCAGCACCAGCAGCACCAGGAGCACCAGCAGGACCAGGAACAGCACCACCAGCAGCAGCAGGACCAGGAGCACCAGCAGCACCAGCAGGACCAGCAGGACCAGGAGCAGCGCCAGCAGAGTAAGCCCCAGCAGAAGCCCCAGCACCAGGAGCAGCGCCAGCAGAGTAAGCCCCAGCAGAAGCCCCAGCACCAGGAGCAGCGCCAGCAGAAGCCCCAGCACCAGAAGAGTCAGCCCAAGCAGCAGAAGCCCCAGCAGAAGCAGAGTCAGGGCCAGGGGTGGGATGATGGTCCTGTCCCTCTTGCCAGGGATGGCAGCAGATGCCACAGGCTTTCTCTTCTTCCCCATGGTTGTTGGCTGGAGCTGTGTCTTGCAGCAGGTCTTTCCTTTGAATGGTGACCTGCTTGCGAGCTGCATCCTTTTATATCCGCGGGGCTGACGCAATGCATCCTCCCCGCATACGCAGTGAATGCTTTGCATCCGCTAGGCATCCATTAGGCATCTGCTAGGCTTCCGTGATGCATCCGCTTCATCCGCTAGGCATCCGCTCTGCATCCATTCCTTCCACTGTGTGTCCGCTTCGGTGTTCTCCCCCAGAAGCCCTGCGGATGTGCCATCCGCTGCCATCCGCTTCCATCCACTAGGCTTCTGTGGAGCATCCGCTTTACATCCTCGCTACATCCTCTCCCCGTCCGTTCCTTTCTGTTGTTGTCCACTCTGCTTATGCAAATTTGGGGCATTTGAGAGCGGATAACAACGGATGGAACATTTTCTCGTCCGCTGTGTCCTTTTTACATACGTTTTGCATCTGTCGGCCTATGTGACAGGCCCTTTACATAGAATATTAAACAAAAATAACATTTTTAGAACTCCAAGGAGAACACATACTATTAGTGAATCCATGCAATTAGAAACCTTGGAAAAGGAGAGATTTCCAAAGATTATTTGGCTGGATTTTCTTATGATTGCCACAGGTTTATAAATGATGCAGTGTTGGCTTGCAGTGTGGCAAATATAACATGAAATACACTGCTCAAGAAAAGAAAGGGACACACAATGTAAACAACCCAATGTAACTCCAAGTCAATCACACTTCTGTGAAATCAAACTGTGCTCTTAGGTAGCAACACTGATTGACAATCAATTTCCCATGCTGTTGTACAAATGGAATAGACAACGGATGGAAAGCAGAGGCAGTTAGCAAGACATCCCCAATAAAGAGTGGTTCTGCAGGTGGTGACCACTTCTCAGTTCCTATGCTTTCTGGCTGATGGTTTGGTCACTTTTGAATACTGGCGATGCTTTCACTCTAGTGGTAGCATGAGACGGAGTCTACAACCCACACAAGTGGCTTAGGTAGTGCAGCTCATCCAGGATGGCACATAAATGTGAGATGTGGCAAGAAGGTTTGCTGTGTCCGTCAGCATAGTGTCCAGAGCATGGAGGGCTACCAGGAGACAGGCCAGTACATCAGGAGACGTGGAAGAGGCCTTAGGAGGGCAACAACCCAACATCAGGGCTGCTACCTCTGCCTTTGTCCAAGGAGAGACAAGAGGAGAACTGCCAGAGCCCTGAAAAATGACCTCCAGCGGGCCACAAATGTGCATGTGGATGCTCAAATGGTCAGAAACAAACTCCATGAGGGTGATATGAGGACCTAATGTCCACAAGTGGGGGTTGTGCTTACAGCCCAACACTGTGCAGGACGTTTGGCATTTGCCAGAGGACACCAAAATTGGCACATTCGCCACTGGTGCCCTGTGCTCTTCACATATGAAAGCAGGTTCATACTGCGCACATGTGACAGATGTGACAGGGTCTGGAGACGCCATGGAGAACATTCTGCTGCCTGCAAAATCATCCAGCATTACCAGTTTGGCAGTGGGTCAGTAATCGTGTGGGGTGGCATTTCTTTAGGGGGCTGCACAGCCCTCCATGTGCTCACCAGAGATAGCCTGACTGCTATTAGATACCGAGATGAGATCCTCAGACCCCTTGTGAGACCATATGCTGGTGCAGTTGGCCCTGGATTCCTCTTAATGCAAGACAATGCTGGACCTCATGTGGCTGGAGTGTGTCAGCAGTTCCTGCAAGACAAAGGCATTGATGCTATGGACTGACCCACCCGTTCCCCAGACCTGAATCCAATTGAGCACATCTGGGACATCATGCCTCACTCCGTCCACCAACATCACTTTGCACCACAGACTGTCCAGGAGTTGGGGGATGCTTTAGTCCAGGTGTGGGAGGAGATCTCTCAGGAGGCCATCTGCCACCTCATCAGGAGCATGCCCAGGCATTGTAGGGAGGTCCTATAGGCACTTGGAGGCCACGCACAATACTGAACCTCATTTTGACTTGTTTTAAGGACATTACATTAAAGTTGGATCCGCCTGAAGTGTTTTTTTCCACTTTAATTTTGAGTGTAACTCCAAATCCAGATCTCCCTGGGTTGCTAAATTTGATTTCCGTTGATAATTTTTGTGTGATTTTGTTGTCAGCACATTCAACTATGTAATAAACAAAGTATTTAATAAAAATATTTCATTCATTCAGATCTAGGATGTCTTATTTTTGTGTTCCCTTTATTTTTTTGAGCAGTGTATAACATGCCAAACAATGCCCAGAAATGGGACTGACAAGGCATTTCCCAAGGATCAGGGTAGGATTCTGTGCTTTTCACAAGTAGTATAAATAAAATATGCAATGTAAGATTTGCGCAATCAGTTATTCAAAATGGTTTAATAGATGCAGACTGTAGATTAGCCTATTTGGACATGAAAATTTAGCATTCTGGCTGATTTTAAAAAATAAAACTGCTTATAATATTCAGAAAATATATAATGATAAAAAGAGTTAGATTTTGCCATGCACGATCAATACATTTTTGCTCCTCCTTATCCTGGAAACAGAAAAATGATATTTGTACTCAAGGATTTTGGCTTTGAATATTTTATAAACTGCCACATTATTGTGTACTTTTGCTTGTCTAACTCCATGAGGACATTGACAATAATTGGTAAGTAGCAACAGTAACAATCAATGTGTGTTGGTCAATAGACTCTCTAAAAGTTCTTTGGAAAGGATATCTGGAAACTGGTAAGAAAAATGGTTCTTTCTAATGGTACCTCAAGTGTAAATTCATTAGAAGATGGTAAAACATAGTGTTATCATTTCAACAATTAACTTCCATGAGTATAATTTATTTTACTTTAAAAAGGGCTGGATAATTGAGTTAACATTGTTCTATGTATTATTAAATAAAATGCTTTCTTTTCAGAATTATTTTGTTAACTTGGACATTGTAACAGTGGATATCTGTTGATCTTTGCTTCAGAAGCAATGGAGAAGCTAGCAGTAAATTCACAAATGATGTCTCACTTAATCACCATGGAAGAAGTGAAATTCTAAGTCCATCACGGTTATATGATATCTTGCTTTATGACATCAGTTAGTAAGGGAACTGCTAGCCACAATTTCAGGTTGTTCAGCAAGGACTAGTTGTATATATGACTTCTCATAGTTCAAAAGAAATATCTTTTGGCATTCACTAAAGACATTTGCTCCACTTATACAGGACATACTGGTAGTTTTAAAACTACAAAATTTAAACATACATACATACGTACATACCATATTTCCTTGAAAATAGGACCTAATTCCAAAATATCCCCTAGTGAAAGGGAATGGGCATTTGCCAGTATAGGAAACACAAGCACATGCAGGCCAATGGTGTCTGGCAGCAGCTACAGCCCTTGCAGTACATGAGAATACCTATGCAAGCAGCAGGCAGAAGCAGAGGCGGGTGGGGTGGGGTGGGGAAAGTGATCCAGACCTGACGTGTGGGCTACATGAAAGCTAAGCATCAGTGGGCTGGAATGTAGGGGGGGTGCACAGGAGGCTTGTCTTTGTGTCTCTTGGCTTGCCTGCAGCCTGTGCGGCATATCAGGATCGCCTATCTTCTGCTCCATGCCTTGCACTTTGTGCAGCCCTAGCGTGCACCAACCAAGGGATTGGCAAGTTACAGCTGCTGCCATATACCGTCGGTCCACACGCACTTGCCGATTCTTGTGTGGGGGTGCGGTGACCAGCCGGGCTGATCACTGTGAAATCATGTTTCCCTGAAAATAAGCCCTAGTGCTTATTTTGGGGCCCAAAACAAAGTAAGACTTGGGGTGACATGTTAGCAGTGTTCTAATATCTCAGGGACTGCCACAAAGAACAGGGAGTCAAGCTGAAAAAGAAAAGAGAGTCAAGCTCTTCTCCAAAGCACCTGAGGGCAGGACAAGCAGCAATGGGTAGAATCTAATCAAAGAGAGAAGAATCTTAGAACGAAGGAGAAATTTCCTGACAGTTAGTACAATTAATCAGTGGAACAACTTGCCTCCAGAAATTGTAAATGCTCCAACACTGGACGTTTTAAAGAAGAGATTGGATAACCATTTGTCTGAAATGTTACAGGGTTTTCTGCCTAAGCAAAGGATTGGACTAGAAGACCTTCAAGGCCTCTTCAAACTATATTATTCTATTCTGTTGTTTTATTGATGCTACTAGTCTTTACAGCAGGAGAATGGTCATGGAACAATAGGGGTGGCATAGTAGGTGACTTTCATTTTAAACATAAACCTGTTAAACGTTCTGTAACACAATTGACCTTTGCTTCCAAATAATTCCTCTGTAGGTTGTTTCTTACCTCACATGAAATTGAAAACCAACAGGAAAGACCATCCATAAAATTAACAAAAATTAAGGTGCTTTTTTAAATTATTAAAATTAGGCAAATGAGAGCAATCCCACCATTTTTACTGGACTATCAAGATAACAGAAACACCAGGACTTCTAAAGCAGTATCTCTGCAATCTTAATAGATTAAATATATACATCTGATTTTTTTTCCCCCACCAGTAATTACTAGTGTTAGGGACAAAATTAAGTATAATAGCTGAACTTTAAAAAAAATATTTGACTGGGCAGTCACTGAACCATGCAATATATGAAACAACATAAGAAGCAGCTCTTCAGTTCCTTGAAATTTTTCCTACTTGCCAGAAAATTGCTTTGGATGTCTGCATAATCCTGGAAGAGGAATGACTTGTGAATGAGAAATAATAATAGATTTCTTTACTGGACTTTCTCTGTTGTGGCCATCCATCATGTTCTGCTGTTTCATTCATAATAAGCTTCCAGGGAAATATTCCATTTTGGTTAATAATGCACTGCTGGCAGAAAGGTCAGCTCCCGCTGTACTGAGCTATTCTAAAGCCATTCTGATGTTTTATGGCCCTTTCTTGTTCTAATGTTATCAGATTAGGGAGAGATTGCAGGAGACTTCCATAGCCTTGACTTTGCATTCTTTATATAGTGCCTCTAAGGATTAAAAGGTCTGCAGCAGGTCTTAAACTCAAAGGTGATTGCTCCAGGGCTATTAGAATAAAGAATGATGGAACTGAGCCTAGAATAAAGAATGCAATCGTACATGGTTATTCTTACTTCCCAATAAAATACCTATGTGAATCTTGACTGAGAAATTGCCTCCACCAAATGTCTTCTTTGTAGAATATTTAAAGAAACTAAAACAAAGACAGGTGTTACGCAACTCTGAAAGTGATGGGATGGGATGTGAACTGCTTACTTTAGACTTCAGCTTACTATATGAACAAAACAATTGTGAAGAGATTGGAAAATCATTTGTCTGAAATGGGATTGGGTCTCCTGCTTGAACAGGGGGTTAGACTAGAAGACCTCCAAGGTCCCTTCAAATGCTGTTATTTTGTTAAATGATATATTTCTCCCAGCACAGCATTATGTCTATTACTAAGTCTTCTGGGAAGCTATTCTCAGTTTGGTAACTTGAAGACGGGCAGCCTATAAATTTTATATTAATATGATGAATAATTATTTTAGTCAAAGAATAAATTTGAGAATGTAAGCTAAGTTTTGGAAAACATACGGGCAAAAACATTTCTCCTCTTCTGCACAATATGACCCCTGAACACATTTTCCCGAAGGAAAAAGTTAAAAGACGAAAACTATTGGAATATAACAAATTTGGTTTGTATGTCACTAAAATGTGCTACGTCACATTCAAAGTCAGCTTCGACATCACATACAAAAACAGCTTTATTCAGAAAATAGTGCAAGCCATATATATGATGTTGTATTTTCAAAGCAAAATACAAATTTATGATGAAAGTATCAAATAGAAAAAAAAATATTGGTACAAATATGCCAATATCAAACTCTATCACAAGGTGGTGCTAGCAACTGGCTAGAAAAAGTATGCTGAAAACATAGATAAGAAAAAGTATTACTTAAATAAAGTGTTATAAAGTATTAATAAGCAAATACTATATTCATATTTTATGGTTGCAATTCTAATCATACTATTTTTTAAAGAAATGCAATGCACCTATCAATTTACTTGCATAGCTGTAGGCTATGCTATCCTTTTTTAAGATAGGAAAAGTTAAACACAGAATTTTTCAGAATACTGTGAACCGGTTGAATTTTGTGAGCAATGGTTGACAAAGTGGGCAAGGCAATCACAAAATATCATGGTCCAGAAGGAAAACTTTTTTTTTTTCAGTTAAAAAATCTATTTTAAAAGTTGCATAGCTTGGCATATGCCATGGACTTAAGATCATATGTTGAAGGGAATAAAAACCATGCAGGAAGTGGCCCCTGTTTGAGATATTGCCATTTCCCATTTGTTTTAAGTCAGAAAATACAGTATAAGGTAGTAACAAAGTGCAAAAATAAAATTACAGTCTTTCTTACAAGAGCAAATATCTCAAGAGTTTACAAAATATCGCTTTTGTGTTCTAATTTTTTGATCCTGAAATACTTGGACTCCAACATGATAAACCTTTGATGCAAACTAGTTGCAATACAGGAAGTAATATTCACAAAGCATACCATTACACAATACATTTTTATACATTCCTGGCATTTAGTTTTTTTCACTGAACCACTAGCAACAAATCCCTGATCTAAATAAATAGTCACCTATACATATACACGAAATAAAGAAAAAAAGTTTCTCCATAGGATGTTAGAAGAGACCCACGAAAGATTTTATTGCAGAAAATTCCTAATAAAAATACCTTTAATTAGATGAATAGATGATATTCTAAATAAAGGTGTACTTTTAAACATGGCATTAGTTGTAACCTGCAGATAAATTTTCCATTTTAATATGAACTTAATGCAAAGCTTCAGGACAGAAGGCTGGTACTTTCACTTTCACTTTTCCAGAAAAATACATACCTATCAGGTTCTATGCTATTAACACTGATTTCTCATTTTTGCTTTTTGATAGGGGCCTACATAATTTATGCTGCACAATTAACAATCCTTTTCAGACAGCTCAGTCCAATTTCATTTCACTTAAGAGTGTACACACAGAAAAATAGAACCATTATGTGCACTTTTTTCTTACTGAACAAAAGGCAAGAAAAATGTCAAAAACATTTTGATTATTGATCAGCATATATTTGGGTTTCAGAAAAAAAATGCTGAAAGCAGATAAAACACAAACTGTCACTAATGCAAAAATCCCCCAAAGACCAGAGGACCTGAAAGAACATGCAGAATAAAATAATCTAATAAATGGGCATTGTGATAAAAAGAAAAGTTACACTATTCAGCTTTTCTAAATCAGCTATGGGGAGCATTTCAGCTTACACTACTGAAAGAAAGTGATAAGGTATCCTGGAACTACATCCATAGAGAAACCTTTTATGAAATATTAAAATAATACAGATTCTCTAGCACATAGAGATCACTATATACACAGCTATAAAACAGGTAAGCTTCTCCAGGCACACACACATATATAGCTTCTATGTACTTATTTTACACAATTATATTTCTCAAAACTCAAATTGATTTGTGATAAAAAAAGCAACAGAAGCAATCCTAATCCTATTTATATTCTTTATGTGGAACAGACAGACATAAACTGTTGGCAGGTATGTATCAGTCAGATGCCACCTTGATTTAATATTACAAAGAAAGCTGTAAATTGTACTATAATTATGTTCCAGTCTCCAGATAATACTCAAGTTTTCAAATGTTTACTGTTTCATCAAATTACAAATGTTCAGAAATAGAAGGGCAGACACCATGGAAGATGGATGAAGAAAGATACTTAAATATCCTGAACTTAGCACCCTGATTTTAATGGTTCTGAAGTTTGAAAAAAAGACTTGAATATTTGACATAGGGCCTATGCAAGAATTAAGCACCCAAGGCAGTTATTATTTCAAAATAACAAAAATGTTTCTACTGCTCTGGGATATATTGTATATATTGCTGGAGACTTTGTATGCTACACTACTTTTCCAATTTCACTTGCAATGGGGTTAAACAAAGAGCATCTTTGGCAACTCAGAACAAAAAAGAAAAAGACTATCTTTGCATGGCGCCTTTTTTGTAAAATGTATGAAAAAGCTTTTATTGTGCATCATAATCAAGGGACACCACAGACAGGCAGCACAGAAACTTTTCAGAGCGATTCATGCTTGCTTCTGCTGTTCTTGCTTGGCTGACGGCTTGTTTGGTGGCTGCAACTTGTACATGCTGAAGTAGCTCACAACTTGCTGTGGCACTTCTGCCAGGACACTTTGAGCAAGAGCTTCCTTGGGAGCCTAATTCAAAGGGCAGAGACAGAAGTAAAAGCAATTGATTCAATTCCTGCTCATCTAGGAAGTTCTCAGGACCACTTTTTCAAAGGGAAAACAATTACCACAAACTGACTTGTCTATTAAGGTCATCTTTATGAGCTGTCATGTCATGGTGGAAGAATTCTTCTTTTTACACTGGCTTCATAAAGCCAAAAATAGAAGCAGAGCATTTTGTATATTAAAATTAAATGAAAAGATTATGTAAGATCTACAAAAATTACCACAGTGTATTTATGCAAGACATAATCAAACATTGAGCAGTGTAAGTTGCTTAATTAATGGAATTTCTGAAAGATTTATAAGGCCAATTTTTTTCTGTAGCCACAAAGAGAAGACATCCATCATATCCTGACTGCCAACTATATACCTGATAAGCTTCCTTCAAAGTACAAGCACATTAATAGATAGAAAGACTGCCAAGTTTATAGCTATAGCCATTTAACTGAAAGTTCCTTATCTAGATCAGATTGGGGTCAACTACCAAGAGGATGATCTTACTTGATTTTATGGAATATTTGCTGCATGATTTTATCTCACTTTATTTGATATGGTCATTAAACTAATCTGTAATTACCAGAGTAATCATTTCAATCTGAATACTTTTTAAGGTATTTGAAATCAAGCAATAGTACTATAATCAAATTTCATTTTTCAAAGTAAATGAATCCAGTTTCATACAGGCCTGAACCTGAACTTGAAGCAATGCACATCTTTAAGAAACAATACTTACTTTGTGGAACTGTCTAAATGGCACAAATTGGACAATGTCTCGAATAGCAGCCTCTCCTGAACGTGATCTCAAAGCTCCGCTGTCACTGTCCAGAAATTCCATGGCACTGAAATCAGCACCTCCAACACCAACAATAATGATGGACATGGGAAGCTTAGATGAATTGACAATAGCAGATCTGGTCTCATCGAGGTCTGTTATCACCCCATCAGTGATTATCAGGAGTATAAAATATTGCTGTTGAACAAAAGGACTTGGTTACCGCTGAGGAAAATACATTCCAAAGATATATTTGGGATACAAATTGGGATTGGGATACCAATTTATAAGAATGGCGGAAAGGAAAAGTTCCAAAACAACACACTAAAAAAAGATTAATGCAATTTGATGTGTATCTTAGGTTGTCATCTGGAGAACAATCTTTATACAAAGGCACTATTATTATCTCCAGATAAATTTCCAAAACAGTATTCTTTACTCTCTCACTGTACCTAACCAGGATACTTAAGCTACAGGTCGTCCTCAACTTACAACAGCTCATTTAGTGACCATTTTAAGTTACAATGGCATTGAAAAAAGTGACTTGTAACCATTTCTCACACTTATGACTGTTGCAACATCTCCACGGTCACGTGATTTAAAATTTGGAGGCTTGGCAACCGATTCATGTTTATGATGATTGCATAGTCCCATGGTCATGTAACCACCTTTTGCAACCTTCCGACAAACAAATTAATGGGGAATCCAGATTCACTTAACAATCATGTTACTAACTTAATAGCTGCAGTGATTCACTTAGTTGTGACAAGCAAGGTCACAAAATGGGGCACAACTCACTTAACAATGTCTCACTTAGCAACATAAATTTTGGGCTCCATTTTGGGGAGTAAGTTGATGACTACCTCTACTTTAACTGTGAAATATTCCATTAAGTTTTCTCCATCAAGTCTTAAATCAACTTTTCACCCAACTAAATTGTATGCAATTTACTTTTATGTTTCTCATGACAAACACCAATACTCACTTCTATTTAATTAATTTCATTTTACCGGTAGTTGCCAGAGACATTTTTTTTAATACAGAACCATTTTTGCTTCTTTAGACATTCATTTCCTCCTATACATCCTCTCACGTGAGACTCCAGATACAGGAGCTTCTTGTTAATACCATGTTGAGGTTTAGAGCATTTTAGGGGTATCAATCCATCTGAAAAATATAGGATCCACTAAGGCCAACTCACAACTCAGAAAAATGGCAAATATGAGGTGAAGAGGATTCCCAAAACATGCAGGGAGATAACTGCTATGTCCTATCACAAGGAAAGGAAACCTGGTTATATACATAGTTTCTTAGCCTGGCAAGTTTTTTTTTTTTTTCATTCATGGATTGCTGCAGTGAATTATTGTTGAAGTTATATATCAATTATTGTTGAAGTTATATATATCAGGAATCTTATAAAAAGTCATAATTCATGTTCTGAGCTTATTCTTTTCTAAATAAGTAATGATAGAATTATTAGCAGGAAGCCATAAATGCCTGGATAATTAGAATCAGGCTGATATCTCAATTATGACTTCTAAATAGCATAATTATTCAAATCAACGGTTACCAGCATTCGCCCCAACGTATAACAGATGTAAATTTGCTTCATGAAAACCAGATTGCTTTCAGAGCATCTCAGGGAAAAGAAATGGACAGGTACAGATATTCATGTTCTACACAAATAGCAGTTATTGCTACTCTTCATGCCTCATCATAAATAATTAATCTCCATTTTGCTTTTTGCAACATTTCACTCTTAGTACAAAGCATTAAAAGGATTCTAACATGGTAGAGATGCTTGCCAAATGTTGTTGCTTATATGTATTTAAAAAACCCTCAACTGTTGTTTGTTAACATTTTGTCATTACCACAAGCTTTTGCTAATTCAGAAATTCATACCACTACTCATTCTTACCAGTACCTTTTCACAACAGTTAAGCATAGCAAAAAGATACTTACTGAGGCTGTTCTCTGCTGTGAAGCTGCAGCAGCAAATCTAGCAACATGATTGATGATTGGAGAGAAGTTGGTGGGTCCATACAATCGTATTTGAGGAAGGCAGACCCGGTATGCATCCACAATACCCTGGACACCTGCAGGGAATAAAAACATAATGAAATGTATCCTCCATGGCCATCATCCAACTCTAGTTTATGAAGGTCTATATCTGGTATGTCAAACTGGTGGCCTGCAAGCCGGATACGTCACGTGCAGGCCATACCCACCCGAGCAAAGGGGGAAAGCATCGCAATATGTCACGTGACACTACAAATTTTGGTCTATATGCTGAAGTCTCAATAAGCATTTCTATTGTAAACTGCCTCTATTTAAGGCAGAAGATCTACAAAGTTGCTTATCTCATTTAAAGTGTAAAGACAAGACTTAAAAGTAAGCAGATTAGCTAGTCAAACAGTGAATGAAACTTAAATCCCAAGGACTTTTGAAGGTCACGTGACTTTGGAGAAGAGCTGTCAGTATTTCTTGCAAAGATGATTTTTTTCAGATTGTGAAGTCCTGAAAGTACAGGAGCACACAGAGAATTTCATCACAACCCAACTTCAAAATACTTGTAGCAACACAGGTCCTTGTTCCAAAGAGAATTTCCTGTAGTAAAATTTTAACAGTTCCACAAATGGCAACTCCTCTATGGAAATAAATCATAAGAAACTCCTACATAGGTGCCTTTGTGGCACTTCATTAGAGTGTTATATTTGTAAAAGATTTTAAAAACAAAATTTCCATATTTTCAGAAGTGTCTAACCTGTTGCTAATCTCTCTGCAGGCAGGGAATTTTGATCAAAAATCTTTATTTTTACAACTGTTTCTAAATAATTATGCAAAATTAACAGTGTTAATTTTAGAATGTGCAATCACTGAGCCCAGGCTTGCTCTACTGTTACATTCAGCATTCCTAGAAATGTCAGGACATACTTTTGTGGTATATTAAAACTTACCATTGCAGAAGGGGTTTGATGGGTTAAAGTTCAATGGGAATTCATGAGACACCTGAAAATAATAAAGATACCCATTTTTTTCCCTCCGGTTCACTTATCTTTCACCAAGTAGCTTTCCTCTAAATCAGGGGTCTGCAACCTTAAACACTCAAAGAGCCATTTCTGTTTTCCTGCTTCTCACAGAAAAGAAAACCCCAAGACAATAATTTAACAACCAGTATGACTGGGAGGGCGTGGCCAACTCAACGTCACTCACTCCCACCCAGTCACCTCTTGCTCTGGAATATGGAGCAAGTCTCCAACTCCCCCCCCCCCCATCACCCTTACCTTCTCAGGCCAAGGGAGAAGTGACGAAGAAGGAAGAGGTGGGGCCAGTCTGGGGTGGGATCAGCCAATAAGGAGCTGCAGCAGAGGGCTGAAAGAGCTGCATGTGGCTCCAGAGCTGCAGGTTGCAGCCCCTTGCTTTAAATCAACCTTACACAACTTTAGCAATTTTAAGATTGGTGGATGTCAACTCCCAGAATTTCCCAGGCAGTAGAATTGAGATCCACTTATCTTAAAAGTTATCAAGATGACATCATGTCACTATTTATTAATTTAATTAATGAACTAATTTTGGTGGGCTGCAGAGAAATCTCACCCCCAGAGCACCTCTTCAAAGCAATTAATCCAGGCTGTGCAGAAACACAAGGCTATGCCACCCACATGGCCAGCTGGAACCCTCCCCGTCCACTCACTCACTCCTTACTTGCCTGCTAAATTGCTATTTTTCCTTTTTCTGACCATCATCTGTTCTGCTATGGCAGGAGATTTAGATTTGCTAGAAAGCAGGAAATGGTTGGATTTCTTGCTTGCTAGCTAATCTTTAGATCTTCAGCTCTGCTTTTAAGCACAGCCGAACCCCCCCTTAGGATTGAAGGTTCTATTATTCAGTGCAGATTCACGGAAAGCAAATTTTAGAGACTGAGCTAGCCGGTGGCAGATAGAGAGATCACTGAATGATTCTGTGAGCAACTCAATCTGCCTGCCTGCTTTGCATGATTTTGGGTAAAAGTTGCTTTTTTTAAAGAAAAAGTTCAATATTTATATAAATATTTATAATATTTACATACGAGCCATGCCCAGTCAGTCACATGACCAAGCCACACCCACAAATTAGGCCACACCCACAGAACCAGTTAGTTGTCCCTGGGATTTAAAATTATGAGTTTTGTGATTCCTGAGGTCCAAAAGGTTGATGAGTACTTACTCTAGAGAGTAAGTTATCTTCCCAAAGCATACTGCTTACCTGCCACGAAGGGGGGATCTGAGCACCAAACCCAAAAGCTGGAAACATCTTATCTCTGTGTAAGCAATTTAGAGAAACAAAGGTAAGTAAATCCATAGTTGTGCATTCATTAGAATATATGTTCATGAACAGTACAGGAAGCCCTCGACTTCCAACCATTCATTCTGTGACTATTCGAAAGTACAGCCCTGAAAAATGTGATTTATAACAATTTTTCACACTTATGATTGCTGCAGCATCCTCAGGGTTATGCAATCAAAATATGATCGCTTGATAACTGGTATATATTAGGAGTGGTGTGGTAGCCTAGAGATGGAGCTCTTGCTGTGAGGCTATGAGTTCGATCCTAGGTAGAGGCAGATATTTCTCTCTCTAGACACAATAAGAATGTATCTGCTGAACAAAACTCTGCATTGGTGACAGGAAGGGCATCTGGCCATTAAACACTCTGTTAGCTCCATTCAATTGCCCAGACTCCATCCAGCAAGGGATTATGGGATCGTTAAATGAAGATAACTGTTGATATGATAACTGTTGTGTATTAATGATAGTTGCACTGTCCCAGGGTCATGCAATTATCATTTGTGACCTTCCCAGCCAGCTTCTGACAAGCAAAGTCAACTAGCAAAGCTTGAGTTGCTTAACAGCTGCATGATTTACTTAACTGCAGTGCTTCACTTAACAGCTGTGGCAAAAAAAGATTGGTTTCTTTTCTAGTTCATTTGATACTTCTGTTTTTGGCTGCACTTCACAGAACTGAAAGGTGTGTGCTTATCTCAGGGGACTGTTTGAGATTAATTCCGGCTGGGAATGAAAACAATTCCCAGCGTTGCAATAAAATAAGTCTTGTTTTTAAAAGATGTGTGTGCGTAATTTCTGTTTGGAAGCCTTGGTCAGAACACATTTTCGGACTGTTCGAAAGTACAACAGCACTTACAAAATGTTATTTGTAACAATTTTTCACTTATGACTGTTGCATCATCCTCAGGGTTATGTGATCAAAATGTGATCCCTTGATAAACTGGTGTATATTAAGACCCTAGAGGTGGAGCCTGTCAAGCCCGATATTGATGTATGTGTAGCCATTTTAGTTAGGCTTAGTATATATTCTTTTTCTTACTTTCTCTTTGGCAATCATGGGGGAAGAGTTTTGGGCTTGCTACATTCCTAAGGGGGGAGGAATGGAGATAAAGAGAGTTGTTTAGGCTAGGTGATCATTTTTCCTGTGAGAACCCAAGTTATCTGTGCCTAGGCACTGGTGGTGATTTATGACATCAAGCAACGTTGAATTACTTCTATTGGAGAATATGACTTTTGGGAGGTTGTTTCTAGCTTCTAATATGTGGGGTAATTCCGAGTTGTGTCAGGTCTGGAATTACCATGGACTTTGCCAATTTGATGCTTTCCTAAATAAAGGAAATTGTCTTGGAAGATGGACTTTGTGCTTTTCTTTTTAAAATGGATTTCATCACTTAGAAACCTGACAGAGCTCTTGCCTCACAATCAGGAGGCTGTGAGTTTTATCCTGGGTAGAGACAGATATTTCTCTCTCTCTGGGCCCACTGAGAATATATCTGCTGAACAAAACTTCACAGTGGTGACAAGAAGGGCATCCGGCCATTAAAGCACTCTGCTAGCTCTATTTAGTTGCCCAGACTCTCCCCCCCAAGGGATTAGGGGGTCATTAAATGAAGATGACAACTGGTGTATGTATTAGTGATAATTGCACTGTCCCTGGGTCATGCAATCATCATCCGTGACCTTCCCAGTCAACTAGCAAAGTCAACTAGGAAAGCTTGAATTAACAACTGCAGTGATTCACTTAACTATAGCAAAAAAAGATCATAAAATGAGGCAAAACTGATTTAACAACTGCCTTGCTTAGCAATGAAAATTTTGGGCTTAATTATGGCCGTAAATCAAGGACTATAGTACTTCCATAGTTTCTGCTTACCTGAGAATATGTAATTTGGACCCACTACCAAATTATCTGAGAGTAAGTTTAATTGAATCACTATTTATTCTAAGAAGGTATGTGCAAAATGACACAGAATAAAAAAAGAAAGTCAATGGAAGGTCAACTCTTCCCCCACCAATGCAAGTCATTTTCCAAACAGACTGTTCAAGATCGCCCCAGATTGAAGATTTCAAGAGGTGTAAGTAAACAGAGAGGCAATGTAAAAAAATGAGAAAAGCCTTCCTTATTTACTCTTTTATATTAGCTTATCTTAGGAAAAAAGTCTATTGTTTTTCTCAGTTGAATGCCATTTCAGTCTTCTGATTTACCCAAGAGTGTAGCCAAAGTGGAGCCGATAATTAATCATACTTCTAATCCATCCAATAAATAGTTAGATCATTATCGCAATAAAGCAAAAAGATTGAACATGATCTTCAGAGTGATACCGACCAGTGTTTCCTCCAATTGCTCAATGCTAACAAAGTGGTTTACCCAACTTTGGAAGGACAGAAAGCTTGCATCTGTGACTCACATCTCCTTCCAAATATTTGCTAAATTATTCTGCATATATGGCAAAGCTAGGATTCTAATCTCCTTATACCATGAGTTATTGCATATTGTTTGCAACATCAATTCCAGGACAGGGTGGAGAATAAATTATCTAGTGGCACCAACATATACAGTACATATTAGACTGAATACTGCTAAGGTAGTTCTCTAACCAATGTTTCTCAACTTCAGCAAGTTGAAGATGAATGGACTGGGGAATTCTAGGAGTTGGAGTTCAGACATTTTAAAGTTACTGAAGTTGAGAGACACTAAACTATAACATTCAGATTTCACAACAGTTCTATGATTTATATATAAAGAAATGAAAAATCCATGAAATCCTAATGCCATCACTTATCTGCAGATGAAGGATCTCTGATGAAACTGTAACTGTTGCCAAGTGATCCAGTGGTTAGAATGCAGTATTGCAGCTAATTCTACTGACTGCCAGTGGCTCAAGGTTTACTCAGCCTTCCATTCTTCCAAAGTTGGTAAAATGATGACCCAGATTGCTAGGACCAATATGTTAATTCTATAAACCATTTAGAGAGTGCTCTAAAGCACTATGACGTGGTACATAAATCTAGGTGCTAGTGCTGTTTCTTCAATAACCCTGCTCTAACATGCCTCCCTAAGGTGATAATACATAGAAGATATACACTTTTCAAAGGTTAAATAAAGTTAGGCAAAACTATAGATGAAAGCCATCTGAAATCTCTTATTTCTGTGGGAGAAGAGGAAGTGAAGTTGCAGTTCTGATTACAATTTCCAAATAGTCAAACTATAGGATGTTTTTAAAAACTTTTGTTTCATCAGATCCAAGAACCATACATACAGCATGGAGTTGCACATATGGTTCGGCAAGTGAACAGGAAGTACATATCTGCAACAGGACTTTAGCAGGGGAATGCAATGAACAATAGGAAAAATGCAGAAAATAGTGAAAAAAAAAACAGAAAAGCCAACTAAATAGAAAGACAAAAAGATGAGATAGGTAGTTAATATTTCACAGAAGAAAGATGATTCAATAGTATCTAGATGGCCTGATGAGTACACTGAAATAAATAGGATACATTTGCATATAGGAGTCCACTTGAGAATATTAGTGCAAGAATAAAACGAAGGAAACAATGAAACTTTTAGAGGGAAGGCTGCTAAAGATTAGACAATACTCTCTTGGAACAAATTATAGAACTTTTACTAATAATAATGCAAATGTTCAATTACTTTAGCAACTGTTCAAAAACCCATCTCCCCCCCTTTATACTTTCTTTCACTGAGAAGATACGTCAGTGAGAATGTTTAGTTTTACCTTAGCCATACCATTTAATTTAAGTGTATATCGAAAATCTACTTTTATTGATACAATCAAGGATGGAAAATTTAAAAATATGTGAACAATAAATTAAAATATTTAAAATAAGCTTTGACTTATTGAAGAATCCAGTATACTCATCATGTTCAACAGTTTAGGAACAATTCAATAAAAATACATACGCATCATAATCCTGAATGACCATTCCTACAGACCAAATGGCTGACAAGTATTCATTTACTCCATTGGGGCTGATGTAATGTAAGGAGTCTGAAGAACGAGGATCTCCATTAGATCCAGTAAAATCAATGCCAACCTGGAATAATAATAATTGCAGCAACATGTATCAATCATCAGCGCCAGTCAATATTTGTGATACATTTTTAAATGTTCAGTTGACTGACTTTCATGTTTAATGAGTAAGATATAACAATAACAACAATAATAATAATAATATACAAACATTACTTTGTTCCATATTACCTGTTATAATAACAATCACAGAGAAACTAAGTTTGTATGGGAAAATGTGAAACTCCCCCAAGGAATTAACAGTTTTTAAGGATTTTGTTTACACAAACTGTATGAAGATTAACAATTAGGAAAATGTTCTCAAATCCAGTAAAAAAGTGCTTCCTCATGAACCCAATTTCCAGTTACAATTACTTCAAAAGAGGCTGCACTTCCTTGAGCAATTAAACAATTAAGATAAATACATAGGCTTAGGAAGTTGTAGAAATTGAATCCCAAAGCAATGCTGCAGAAAGCAATGTTTAAGAGCACAGAGCAGCATTGAACACAAGCCTCCTGTCCTCCAGCAGTAAAATAGAACATCATGTTTACTGTAACCTCTTCTGTAATGCCAGCACTTTAGTACTAATGGAATAGTTCTGGCATGGAAGCATGTACCTAGTCTTTCTCAAATGAGTAGAGCTTATTGCCAATACTTAAGACAGAGTTTACTTACAGTAAAATTCAGCTGGCATCCCCCCATGATGTAGTCAAGGAAAGTACATTCTGTGATGACCTACAGAAAGTCATGTAGTGATACATAAACCAAGGAATCAACTTTTTTTTCACAATCTACTTTCTCCCAACAGGACCACGGCAGGATTTTCTATGTCTAAATTGAGGACGGGGATGGACTGTAAGATGGGAACAGCAGTATCCTAGTTGCAGAAATTTAAAGACTGACTAAATGCAAAATCCAAGTGTGGTATTGTTGCAGTAGTAGTCACTAAGGCACTGCAGATTCTCAGTTCCTAAGACCAAAGGCTGCTTTCAGAGCATGTGAGGCCTCAAACATAACATATGTTGGCAAACAGCCCAACATTTTTTTGGGGGAATAGCACAACTGTACTCTATGATCCCTCAAAAAAGACATTTGGTCCAAGGAGCTGCAGACAGGACCTCCAGAACACCATTTACTCCTTTGAAACAGAACAGCATTTTACAGTTATTGCACAACTTTCACTAGCTTCAACTACCATTTTTCTTAAAAAAAAAAAAAAGGGGGGGGGAAGCTGTGCAGTAGCTGAAGCAATGCTGTATTTGCAATCTTTCCTCTCTGCTAAACAAGGAAGTCAGTTCAATGGACCAGATTCATGCCAAAGGCTGAGTTATGCACCAATGAAACAACTTTTTCAGCCTGATGTCATACTAATTATACGGAAAAGGAAAGACACTTTGTACTCTTAGGATAAAAATCTAATACATGAATATAATACTAAAAATTGTTAACATCATAAAATTGCAGAAGCTGCATCAACATGTTGGATTTAGTCACAGTGCAAGGAAAAAAAAAATCTTTCAGTACAATCATTAAATCAAACGCTTTTGTTATATTTCTCTTATTACAGCTGGATATAGAATTCTTTATTGTCCAAGTGTGATTGGACACAACAAGGAATTTGTCCACATAAACATGAGCACAATATTTTGAAAGCACTGACCTCACAGTGTTTAAAGCTCACAATCCCTGAGTTCTTGTAACTTTTCTTTTTCTGCCTCTTCTTTTCATTGATGCATTCAAATTCCATCTACAAAAAAGAGTAAAAATGGCATATATTTAGACTGTGATCTCCAAGTTTGCTTACTCAGAAATGTGCTCTCATATATATGACTTTTGGTAACCTTTGTCCAAATCATGTTCAGATATGGGTCTAATAAAATCTACTTCCAAACTTTACATTATAAGTTATGGATAGGACAGTTGTCAATTATTTTCACAAGATTGTGTGGAAAAACTACTTGCTTGAACCTACGAAAGAAAAGAAGCAATATTTTGTATTTACTGATTTTTACACTGCTATTAAAATACTGTTGCTATTAATATTTTAGCATTCTGCCCATACCACAAGACAAATAGAAGTAACAATAAACTCTTTTGGAACTAGCAGTCTAGGGCTAAATGCCATAATTGCTCACAAACCCGTGAGAAAAGGGAAGAGAAAACAAGCAAATACTATCATGTTGCAAAGCAATTTTCATTCTGTCCAATAAGACATTTTGGATAACTCCATTTATAGGCTTCCCCTTCTGACTCAATCTCTTTATTTTAGCAAAGTCCCAAGGACCAGCAGTGTTTGCTTCCACGTTCATTTCAATTAACATGATAAAGACGTATAAAAATAGACTAACTGGTGAATGTCGAGAGGCTTCCTTCAATTTAGACATTGTAGCTTGAAATGTCCCTATAAGATCATGCGATCCATCATTGTCGTAGTCATAGCACTCAACCTAAAATGAAGCATACAGCATGAGCCTAGAATATTGTACATGGTATCATATTTAAGAGTATCAAACTATGTTGCTGCTCAAACATAGTTATAATTCAATAACTGTGATAGCGTCAACTTTGTTTTTAAAAACACTATCCATCAAAGCCTAAATGCAACAATAGTAGTAATGCACTACTACTTAATACGCCATTACATGTCTAATATATTTGCACCTCTGCTTTAAAACTTAACTTTTAAGGACATTCAGTTTCTTGCATTTATCATTTTTGATGAATTCACTGTCACTTCCAGTCTAATATATAAACACTTCAATCCAGCACATATCCAAAGATAGATAGATAGATAGATAGATAGATAGATAGATAGATAGATAGATAGATAGATAGATAGATAGATGTGTATGTTGTAGCAACGTTTCAGCAGAATCTCATCTGCCATCCTCAGGCTTCTGTATAGAGTTAGTTCCTGGTGTCATATTTTGAAAAATTTGAAACCAGGAACTAACTCTATACAGAAGCCTGAGGATGGCAGATGAGATTCTGCTGAAACATTGCTACAACTTTAACAGAACTACAATGACGTGGGATAATACCCGAAGGAAGCTAAACAGCACACATGTAAGTACCCGCGAAAGCCTAAGAAAACAAATATATATATATATATATACACACACACACACACACACACATACATATACATATATATTCTTAAGATACATACATGGACATTCCCTTTAATGCAAACATGCAGAGACTCCTATGACTAAAGATGATTTGTGGAAACAGATTTTGACATAATGAAAGCATACAGAATAAAGCTGAAGTTAGAGGTGGAAGACAGTACAAATACCCATGTTTCAACATGTCATTCCTGAATTTAATGATTAACATAGTAATATGCAAATCATTAACAGATATTCATCAAAAGTAATATTTAATATAGGTTTTATAGCATACTGAGAGTTGCATTTCCCACCCATGATAGAAAAAAAGAAATCATGCGTGCTGCTTCAACACACAAAGAGACATACTTTGAAGACAACTAATGAGGTATTCAAGTGAGATGCTTCTGCATTATGGTTGAATAGAGAAACGAACCATTTGAACACATAAAATGACAATACTGTCAGGAAGAAATAGAAAAATTATTTTACTTACTACAATGAAATAGGCAGCTATGTAAGGTACCGTGTGCATAAAGTATGAAAGCATTGTTCAGTTATTATAAGAACATACTTCCCTGTCTTATTCATTAGAGCAGATTTTTAATTCCTGAAACTATCAAAGTTTTTCCATTTTCTCAGATGTACTTAATAAGGAAGTTTAGACTGCAAACCTGATCACACATCAGATCAAACATTCACTACATTTGATTTTGCTCCATCAAAGTGAGACTCGCATTAAATGGTTTATTGAATAATAATTATTAATTATGCAAGAATGAAAATGGAAAGAGTAATTGTCCTAAGATGTTAAAATACCAGTTGCAATCATGGCAGATAGGAGGAATGAAACTATAAAAATATGGCCTTTACTATTTTCATTGTTTTCCTTTCCTATGGAAATCCTTAAGTCAAAATAGGGAGAGAGTGGAACATCAACGAATGGATAAACAAAAATGTATCAAAGCTAATAAGGCAAGATGAAACCATATGAATAAGCTGAAAAACTCATTTTTGAATTCAAGGAAATAAAGATGTGAGTGAGCAGATGAGATGGTGTTCTTCTGTTTTGAAATTTGCTGCCAAGATTGTTATATGATTCAACATTGCTTCATACCTCCTCTTTTATTTTTTTAAAAAAGTTGAAAGCATTATAATACTACTAACTGTGTAAAAAAGGCTGTGAGGTATACTTCCGGGAAGCAAACTATGTACATGTCACATTAAGCAGCCCTGGGGATAAGTTCACATGAAATACATTTTTGCAAACACTTTTGGAAATGCAAAGTGTCTTTGCTTGTGGCTATCAGGGTAGTGTTTAAATTCCAAAACAGCATTAAGGGGAAAAGAAGTATTAAATTAATTACCCCATTAAAGAAATAAGGCCTAAAATTATTAGAGAGAACTATAAGCATAGAAGCAAGATTTGATGTAAGATATGCAAAACTAGTTTGAAAAATGGTTTGAAAACTCAGCCAGCTATTATTGATTTATCGCATTTTAGAAAAATGAATGGGTGAGGAACATGGTCTTATATAAACTCAGTTATAGATGTATCACGAAAGAACGAGACCATGTTTCCCCACCTTCTATATGTTGCTTTTTCATCAGCTGAAGACTGGCCAACAGGTCTGCTGGTTGGATGCTGGTAGGACTTGTAGTCTAATATAGTTTAATACAAATAGATGCCATCAAACTAGGGAAATTCTTGAATAGGTAGCTTCTGTGTCAACTGAGGCAGATTCTCCTGACATCAGGTCTATCTATGATATTTTGGTAATTGATTAGAATAAAATTTTGCTCATCACTCCTTCCCTACAAGTATATTTTGCTGTTATATTTATGAATCTCTTTAATTTTCAGATGAGCAAATCCTAATTTAATAGCTCACATGATAAGGGCCTGCACGCCACCCTGCAGCTCGATTCCCATGAGCGAATAAACTGAGGAGGGACAAGAAAGGAGCCTTCCCGATTACCTACTGGCATTCAGATGTCCCACGGGCAGGCAGCCACCTCAGTGATCCCTGGCTAACACATACCACACGCTAAATAAATAAATGTACAAATTTATTTATAACTCATAAAGCTACAGAACAGAAATTTATCTTAAGGTTCTAAATTAAAACACCTTTGTTCAAAATTCAAATTATAATGAACAATTCTGGTTTCCTTCAATATTACCTTGATTGCTTTGTCCATGTCACCATAACACAAAGAGTTGAGAGAGATTTTGAATGGCCTCCAGACAGGATTCAAATTATTTTTAATAACCTATAAAAGTATATATTTTAGATATATTAGCATAACTTCTGAATAAATCATTTTGGATAAAACTAGCACAAATTTATTCAAAAATACAACAAATATATTGCTGTATAAGAAAGTAGGCCTTTACTTCAATACTGATATTGTTCTATTAAGAAAAAAAAAATCCAATGAAAAAAAAGGCTTTTAAAACTTATAGCTGATTTTTTTTTAAAAAAGTGCTATTCATTCAGAGTTTAGTTGCAAAGTTTCAGAAATCAGAATTAAAGATGCTGAAATAAACTGTGATATGAAATAACCAAACCCAGAAAATGCCACTTACTTCGGTTCTATGCACCATCACCCATTTTCCTTCAGATGTCTGCTTGTGAAATTCCAAATAAGGATCAGATTTTCCAAACAAATCCTGGAATTAGAAATAAACTATGTGAATTATATTCTAAATAATATTTTTGTGGTAATAGCTTTGTTGTCCAAAGCAATTCTGTTTATTCCCTCTCACTGATAATTTTGCAAAGAGCTAAGTATAATTTTTTTGATAATAGACTTTCTTCCTTGAAAAAAAATCAGGAAATACATAACAATAAAATATTGTTCTCTAAAAGGGAATTATGGTAACAAACTAAGAAGGCAACAAAAAATAATTAGGTTAAACAAGGACTGAAAAATCAGTATAAATACCAAGATGTCTGTTTAAAGTTCACTAATAATATAACCATTTCTCCAAAACACCACTTATTTGAACCCACTTGTTTGTAAACTACAGTTCAGTCAATTAATATGATGAAATATTAAAAATAATCTGGTGCCAAGTCAGGCTTCCAATGTGCAGAATGCAATAATATCCCAGTGCTGGGGGAAAAACCAGTTCTTGGAAAAAGCACATTTCCTAGCTCCCACCAGATGACAATATGTAGGAGAAGGGAGTGTGCTTCTACCCCCCACCCCTCAAACTGACCTGATAGAATGGGAAAATGTTATCAAGAATCCAAAGCAGGATCTTATGCCAACAGCTTGAACCAGGTTTACAATTTTGTAAAACTTGCTATAGCTTGACAATCTGAGTACAGTGATTTCCAAAACAGCAAGTTATGTGGGAACACATCAAGAGAAATATTGCTGTGGAGGGCCTATATATATATATTTAGCTAACAACCACCTTTTTGATGACAAGATATCTAACTCTGGAAACAAATGTTAGGAATTAAGGTGGACAAGTTTTTCCAGTCATCTCACCTTATTGTCTAATTTCCTTGCTTCAACTTCAAGAAGGACTACACGGTTGTCTTTTATTTCTTCTGCACTAATCTGAATAAACATAGATCAATATTTACCATTAAAATAATCCATTCTAATAAATTATGGTTATGTCTTATTTTATGAACAACAGAAAACAAATGGAAAATTCTAAGAGAAGTACACCTGACATTTGAATCAGTTTCAGAAGCAATAATAATATAGATGTAGTTGCAGGTAACTTTTTAAACTTTTGCCCCTGGTTTTACTCAATGAGATTCTGCCTTGCTTTCATTGGAATAAAAGATATATACATCATCCTATTTCCTAAAATCATCATCTTATTTTTTTAAAATGTTTTTAATTTTCAAAAGAGTTTGGAAAATAACAAGATTACTATTTCAAAATATAAACCCAAATCTGGTATGCAGCAGATTTGTCTTTGGATTAAAAATTTTCCTATTTTTCAGACTACAAAAATGAAGAAAATGTTGAACAAATCAGGAAAATGTAAATAGTTTTTAAGTTTGTGGAAAAAAACTTTACACTTTCAGAAAACAATTTCAAATGCATATTGGCAGAAAATCACACCATGCTGAATGACAGATTATTCATTTCTCTTGCTTATATTTATATACTGGAAGGGGGTAGAAAAGAGAAACTAAAAAATAATAAATCAGAAAACTTCTGCTTTGTTTTCATACCGTAATTACACCTTTTCCTGCTGGTTTGCCATTTCTTAACAATAAAGGTCTTGTAAGCGTCTTGCTAGAAACAATCTGTAAAATACAGAAATATTCAGGAAAAGAAAGCAATTTATTACAATTACCACATCTAGTAACTGAAGGTTGCTCCAGATGCAATTAATGTTTTATGAAGTCAAAAACTATCATCAAATCCATCATCTCTACCACTGTTCTTTTGATCATAAGCCATCTTATACCTTAGCTTTTGTTATACTTCAATTCTTATATTTAATTTAAATTAAAACTTCATTAGTTTCCTCATTAAGTTGGAATAGAAAATACTGCACTAAGGAAGATATGAGAGAAGTTACAATATACCCAAGGATAAAAAAAGAAAATCATATCTGCCATACAGATTTCATTTTAATAAATATTAGTATAAAAAGTCATGATTATTATGGCTCAACTACCAAAGTAGACAAATGTCCCAATGATATCTTCACCCATACTTATTTTTTAACTGCAGAATCATAGAATGTAACAGCAGGAAGGATCTTTAGAGATCTAGTCCAAACATCACCTCGTGTAAAATCCACTATTTTATTAACAGTATGTTAAGCTGAGAGAATCAGTTTGGTTTATAAGACACCAAGCTAGAAACCAGGAGACTGTTTCTGGTTCTCGACTGAGGCATGAAGCTAGTTCCGTAACTTTGGGCTTATCACTCTTCCTCACCCCTAGGAAGGAGGCATGTCGACCCATTTCTGAAATCTTGTCAAGCAAACTGCAGGACTTCAGGCAGTTGCTGGGAATCAAAACTGATTTGGAGGCCTGCACACATGCACCCACACACCTCAAATAAGAAATATTTTTAAATAGCCTACTAGTTTTGTGCTTTTAATTCCTCCATTCTGTTTTCATTTTAAAAATAGTTTAAAATCTTCAAATTGATTTTAAAGAGTATAGTTTTTTTTAATTGAAAAGGAGATGGACAATAAGTAGCAATATCTCCCATTTTCACTGTGTGTGTGCGTGCAAGGAACAGAACATTAATCTTAGCACAAATGAAATTTCAAGTTGTGCCATTTGCTGGATCAAATTCAATGGTACATGAACCAATTACAATTTGTAGAACACAGCTGTCAAACTCCTGGCCCGTGGGTCGGATGCATCACATGCTGGCTACGCCCACACCCGGTTTAGCAAAGGGGAAAAAAAGTCCCTATACATCACGTGACACTGCTGTGATGACATGAGTTTGACATCCCTGTTCTAGAACAAAAACAACAGAAAGCACAAATTAATTGAAATTATACAAAAATCTGTTGATCAGGCAAGCTGGTTATAACAAAATGTTCCTTGTCAAAATAAAGGCATCTCGTCAATGTATTTTGGTCTTTTCCCCTATGGCCAAGGATATTATATTTTAAGAAATGTCCAGAACATGTTTGCACATACCTGACCCAGTGTGCATTCAAATTCTCCTAAGAAGTCATCATCGTTCAGCTGAACAGTTGTATTATCAATGTCAAAAACCCCAAATTTGAGTTTCTGAACTAGTTCAAAATAGTAATCAATCTGGAATTTCTTGGAAAATTTAGGGTTCAAACTGTTTTTGATTCTTTCTGTGCGATCAACCTGCAATACAGTAGAGTGGTTCATCACAATTTTTTATTTTAAACTTCTGTTTGAGCATTCTGAAAAATGCACTCTCCCCAAGAAAATTAAAAGGGTAAATATACAATATACCGGTTTATATTAGTATGGAGGAAGGAGTTATAAATATATTTGCCTCTCTGAATTATTTATAAAGAAATAAAGCAGGGATCAAATAATAAAATGAAATCCATAAATCTTGGTAAGTATAAACAGATTTGCACAGATTATGTTGAAACTTTTGTAAAATATAAACATTTTAGGCATGAAGAACATTTTAGGCATGAAGGCATGAAGGCCTTAACATTTTAGGCATGAAAAAATCTTTAAAAAAAATCTTTACAATGACAGAATGCTGACAGATTTTCCTTTGCAGATTGCTAAAACATAGTTTACAAAAAAAACCCAACCTTCATTAATCGAATACATGAAAGTTAATATAGTAACACAACACATAATACAAAAATAATTTTATATTAAATGAATAATTAAATGCCAGTTCTGTTTGACTGAACTTACTTTCAAATAAATATGAAATGATTATGATACCACTGTTTTCCCTATTTTTCAGAAACATTTGAAATATTATGCAAAGTTTTTTAACGCAAAATGCAATTTTAGAAAAACCAGAAACTATGCACTTTTAAACTGACATTTTATTAATCCTTTGCCCAAGATACTGCAAAGCTATCAAGGAACACCTATTCAATTACAAAAAGTCCTCAATTTATAACCATTTATTCAGCAGCGGTTTGAAATTATGGCAGTCATTTTGGCCCACAGTATGTTGGGCTTTATGATAGCTTCCTAATTGTAGTCAAGGACTAGTTTTAATGGGACTTCCTTCTCCTTTTAACTATGTGTTATGCACCTTCCATCTCTCGAAAAGACACTCAATCCTCCGGAAAAGATTTGCAAGATACCTGAGCATAAGAAGTACTATTCTGTTTTTGTGTCAGACTGGCTAAGTGGAATGCAATCCTATATGTGAACATTTAAACAGCAAAATGAATTTTCTAATAAAAGGAAAAAAAAAACCCAGAGCTCTTCTTACATTGCTTGAATATGTAGAAATTGGCATTTGAAATGGTTAATGGTGCACTTTCATTTAAAAACAAAGTAGTCCTAATACCTAAGGTGAAGTCAAAAGAGGAGTTCCTGAACTTACTGTTTCCCAATAACAAAACAATCAGCCTGTATTAATAGCAATAGCACTTAGACTTATATACCGCTTCACAGTGCTTTCCACCCCTTACTAAGCAGTTTAGAGTCAGCATATTGCCACCAACAATCTGGATCCTCATTTCACCAACCTCCCAATGGCCATTGTAACATACCTCATACCACTGCTGTCCACTTGTGTATTGAAGTAGCACACAAAGTGGGTCTGACTTGGAGCTAATATCTCTATCCAGGAGATTGTTACAAGAAACAGTCAACTCCACCTTTGTTACACACTGTGCCGCCATCTGCAACGTGGGATGGGAAAATCAATTATCATGTGTACCATGCATATATCAATAATCTATTAGCTTATTTAGTAAGTTGTACCCATATGTGATTTTTGAAACTACTGTGTATCCCTCCAGCTATTACTGTACTTAATGTCACTTTATTAAGCATGTATTTATTTCGACTTTAATATATCATCCAATGTTACCAATGCTTTCTTATAGTGTCTAAATATTTACTCTTGCTTTCAATCAAGCACTTTGTGCAAATATTAAAACAGATATGGTTAATATATAAATTTTATATTTTCAGAAACAAGGGATCAACTTATACACATCTTTACTTTAGATGTAACTTGAAAACCACACATTTTATGCAATGTCTAGCAAAGTTTGCTATCTAGTGTCACAATCCTTAAGGATGTTATCAAACTCATACATTCAGTAGTTTTAATGCTTAGTCAACTGTTTCTTATCCTGCTTTGAACCATTTCCAATTATTTATCAAATCTACATCCTATCAAATTTTAAGTATCTCATAGAGAATCCTCCATAACAATGTGTCAGACAGAAAAAAGAAACACACGATGAATACAACCAGTAAAAGTGACTGGAAATTTCTTCCAGACTTTTTACATGAAATAAAGAAAAAGTTAAATTGCCATATGGTTTTGACAATCAGGAAAAAAAAAATTATCGAAAAAATATAAACTTTGTAACTGTCAGCCAATTTGGTATAATGGTTATGGTGCTGGCCTAGAAACCAGGAGACTTGAGTTTTAGTCCAGGCCTAGGCATGAAAGCTATGAAGGTGATAGTTTGGGCTAGTCAGGGTGGGATTCAACCGGCATTACTACCGGTTTGGTACTTACATTTTGCATGCACATGCACTCTTTGCACACCAGACAGGCACTGTGCATACATGTAATACACCATAAGCTGTGCCACTTGGACAGCTGATAAGCACTGCATGCAGGTGCACATTTCAAAAAATACTTTACTGCTTTTTCAAGCTCAGCTGTGCCACTCAAAGCAGCTGAGGTTGAAAAAGCAGGAAATAAAGGTCAGGTAACAGCCCAGGCGGGTGAGCCAAACAGCAGCAGACACAGAACCAGTTTGGTGTCTGCCGTTCTTCAGAGCTACCGGTTCAAAAGAGCCAGGCAGAACAGGTAGCATCCCACCCCTGGGGCCAATTCACTTGGCTAGGTTGTTGTAAAATAGAAGGAAAGATTAATATATATGATTGCTACTTTGAGTTATTTCTAGAGCAATAAAGGCATGAACATCTGTATAAAGTACTGTAATAGGAAAATGTACATTTTTCTGTACTTATAAATTTGTTGTACTTATAACTATGACAAAGAAAATTGAAACATGCTTCTGTCTATATTTTTTCTTTCCTTCTTGCACTTTTGTCTTTTTCTATTAGTTCTTGCTGGTTATTTTAAAAAAAACTTTATTAATGTTATACACACATCACACAACCAGTAAAATAATTAAAGAAGCTAAGCTTCAGGGGCTGCACAGTCATTCTTAAGGGCCTTCCAGAAGAGCTCATTCCTCAAATTCTCCTGGAATACAATTATGGAAGAGAGGAACATAGCTTTCAGAGAAAGGGAGTGTGATAAAAAAAAAAAAAACCACCTTTCTTTGTATCCCCCTTGTCTTATGAACCTGGGATAGCATAAGCAATATTTCACAAAGAAGAAAACATAGAAAATCTGTGGGCTGTTTTGTGATAATAGTTACTCCTACTAAATGTAAAACTAAGGAAAAAAATACAATACATTAGCAAAGATAACACTGGGTCCCATAAAGTCATGTGATGATCTAAAGCAGAGGTTCTCAATTGGTGGTAAAGAGAGGACTTCGCTGCAGCATAGATGGGACCCATGAAAAACTTTTTAAAATAGCAAATTACAAAGATAATATGTGTAAGCATAATATCCTTTTCAGAAAAAAAATGCAACATTGTACTTCTAAGGGAGCCAGTTTGATGTAGCGGTTAAAGCATGAAGCTAGAAAACCAGAGCTTTAGTCCTGCCTTAGGCAGCAAGCCAGTTGGGTGACTTTGGACCAGCCATTCCCTCTCTGCCCTAGGAAACAGGAAATGGCAAACAATTCCAAAATCTTGCTAAGAAAATTGCAGAGTCTTATCCAGGCAGTCACCAGGAGCCAACAATAACTTGAAGGCACACAAGCATCCACCAACCTCTGAAGGAAACAGAAGAGTAAACAGCAAGATAGGTTTTCTAACATAGGTTAGAAAATATAGGTTTTCTAATAGGTTTCTAACAGCGACCTCCAACTTCTTAAAAGAAATCAGCAGGATCCGAACAGTGCTAAACCTTCTCCTTCTCACCCTTTCTCTTGTCACAGCCTGCACAGGTAAGGCATGAAGTGGACCCAGCATATCATTCATTGCCTTTGATTCCTCCACACACCCAGCATGTCCCAGGAGCCACACCTTATTGGCAGTTTCTTTTCTCCAAAATAATCTCCAAGATACTAATTCGGCCACGAATTGTCTCCAGGCCTGCAATCTACCTCCAATGCATTACTGATATTAAGGATCAATAACGATCGACCTATTTATATAAACTTTCTTTTTCTGCAGTTATTCTGCCACTCACCCAAACGAACCTTTTCCGTCTTTTTATCCCTCTGCTCCCCCCCCCCCCCCCCCCCGCCTCTCCGGGATCCACTGCCTTCTGCCTCAAACCGATGCCCTTCAAGGTCCACTAGCCCCCGGACCAGCCCGACCGAAAAGTTCGACCCATCGTGAAGGAATACTCGCCGCTGTACCGACCTCGAGAGATCACAACAGCCTCCGTAAGCAGCGATCCTTCTTCTCCGGCCTCGCCCAGTTTCTGTTCCACGAAGCAAGGCAATTTCATACAACGCAATGCGAGCAGCAGCGGTAAGGCCACTCAGGTATTTAAAGGGGCGGCGCTTCTGCTGTTTCCCCCCCCCCCCGCTCCCAATTGTGTAATCCGAGCAATTTTCCCAACGTGGTAAAACAGTCAGTTATTGGCATCCAAAGGCGCATGCGCTCTGCTTTGCGTCTGAAAACCACCGTAAAGGTGGTGTGTTTGTGTTTGGTGTTTTTTTTTTAAAGATTTCCAAGACTAACCGAAATTTTGTGGGATGCTCCTCTTCTCCTTGAAAATGATCGGGATCACGTGATCGAACTCTGGCAACTCGGCTTCTCCGCGCCGTAAGAAGTCAGTGCAATGAAGTCTTTTTCAAACTGGGTAACTTTTAAGATTTGTAGACTTCAACTCCCAGAATTCCCCTTCCAGTTAAAAACAACAACAACAAACCACTAAGTACGCAGGGAAGAGCCAAGAGTGGCGGTAAGATGCTTGAGAAATCGCGGTTGTCACAGCGGTTGCCTAGGAAGAGCGGAATGAATGCAACTCGGATCTTGTTCCTTGCGGACTCTTTCAGAAGGGAACATGGGGGTTTTCCGGTGAACTCCGGTTGATCAGAGGCATGCGAAAAGGCTGTGGAGGCGTTGAACAAGCAGTTCCTGTTTCCGGCATATCCGAGGAAAGGGTGATGGGACAGGGCGGGAAAAAAAACAAATAACAAGGAAAGCTTTTTGTCATGGCGCTGGGGAAGGTGGCGGTGCGACCTTGGCTTCGAAGTTGCTCTTTTCTGGAGACCCGTTTCTTTTGCGAGGCTCCCAGAGTAAAATCCGGCTGCAGCCTTCAACTTTCTTCAGGCTATGGAGGAAAAAGGGGAGTCGAGGTATGACTGGGATAGGAGAAAATGATGGTCTTGGTCTGATTGAAAAGCATGGCTCTCTTTCATGTTCTTTGTAATTTGCCTTCGTCTTCTCCCCAGCGTGAATCATTCCACAGGTCCCCAAACTTGGCTACAAGTCCACAAGTCTTAAGTTTGGGGACCCCTGAATTATTCCTGCATCTTTAAGCCTGTGAAGATAAGCTGCTAGACTCTTCTTCGAGCTTCCTAATTTGCTGAACAGGAAAAATTAGGAAAATAGACCTATGGTTTTTCTTTGAGAAAAATGTGTGATGTTTTGGGAATGTGTGGAGATTTTTAATCCTCCAGGTCATGGTTGTCCCAAAGGTGCTTTTTCAAGAGGCAACTGAACTTCCTAGTTTTCTTTGAAGACGTTTGAGAGCTGAAGAAGCTTCTTGGATGACAAGCAAAACCAGAAAGTCCAATTGCTTCTTGAAGAAGCAACTTTGGGCATTTGGGGGGAATGTTTGATTTACTGACAAAAGAGATCATAAAGAGGCATAAAATGGTGCTTACTGACATGGTGCTTCCAAGTTGTTCTTAATGTTTGTGTTTTATTCTTGTAGTATTTTGCTCTTGGACAAATATCCCCTTTCCCTGAGAGAGAAACAGAGAATCGTCCAAACAACATGGAGAGGGTTTCATGGCTTCATTGTTGCCTTATGCCTTGAAGTCAGTTTTGACTCCTGGCAACGGCCAGGCTAGTCCTGCAGTTTTTCTTGACAACATTTCCAGATGTGATTTCCCATTGCCTCCTTCCTAGGACTGAGGGGAGACATTAAGAGGGAAATGACTTGAAGAAGTCAGTTGGTTTTGTGCCTAAGGCAGAACTAGTAAACTAGTAAATTCAGATCACACTTTGACTAGCTTATATGTGTATGTGCTTGTACATATGTTCTCCAAGATGAGTGCAATAGAAAGAATTAGAATCCATATTCTAAAATCTCTTAGTGAGAAAACCTTAAACATTTTAAAGTGTGTAATTAGAATGTCTGCTTAGCATTAAATACCTATTTTTTGTGCATACTAACAGGAAAATGTACACTGAAGCTTGAGGTTTTTATATTTACAATATTTTGCTTTCTTGTAAACAAGATGCCCTGATAAAATGGTCACAACTGAAAGAGAACCAAAGGTAGCACTGAATAATTTGAGGGGCAGAAATGCAGAGTTTATCAACAGATTGAACTGAGGAGTTGTGACGTACAATAGGTAGCTTTTGACATTCTGAAAAATTCCACATTTAGTCACTTTGTGGTGCTTAGATAAAAATATTGTTGTCAGATTTGTAAATAGCTCTCTTGATTTTTTTATTAGGTGTTTGAAAAATCCAAAATTTTCAGAAGAGGGTTTATATTTTCAGCATTGTCCTACCTTGGATACAACACTTATCTAATAATCTCTCGGTCTGCTATGGTTCGTGCTGATGTGAAAAGTAAGTTTTTTTTAATAAAAATGTACAGTTGACAAATCCAATCCTCCATCCCTAAAATGTAATCTGATTTTTTTATTAGAGGAAGGATTAGGTATGGCTGCTTATAAGAAATACAGCTTGTTTTCACTCTGTGTTATTCATTTATAAATCACACAACTCACTAGAACTATAGTGACGTACATATTATATAATACAATTAGATAATACAAAACAAATGTAACCAGAGAAATAACTTACCCAGTAGAAAGCACACACTCTGGTGACCCTATTCCATCTAACCTAAGGCCTGGAGGAAAAACCAGGTCTTCAGTATCCAATAAAAGGGTAGTAAGGTTAAAGTTATGTGATCCTATGGGAAATATAAAATGGAAGAGGGTATTGGATGGTTCTGAGGTGACTCAGTGTAGAAAAATCCATTCAGCCTTGCAAATATTTTGATACTTATTTTGTTTTCTAAAATGAAAAAAGGGAATATCAGCCTGATATTTCATTCTTTCAATCAGTATTTTAAAACCCTGGTTTTAAAGGTTTAAAGAATCCATTTCACCTCTCATACCCTATACAGAAGAGGATAGTTGGAAAATATTGGTTCCATCTTTAGGAGATCTTGGAAACTGCAAATAATGTTGCAGATTATAATTTTGTATGTTTTCCATGAGAGCTCTTAAACAACCTTGAAGCTCAGGAAATGTTATGTATTTAAAGTAATCAAATCAAAGGACTTTACTTCGAAAAATATTGATGAGATGGAAGTTCTGCCATAAGATGATTATTGAGATGAAGATTGGCATGGGTATCTATTGTATAGAGAATTTGCTGCTGCTGAAGATAAAATGGATTTTACATATTTTATTTGTTTACAGAATTTATATTTTTATAAATATATATATAAAATATTTAACATATTAACATATTCCTTCTCTGGCTGACTTTGTCCTTTTATATATCATCTAATACTTATATGACCTATATCCTTTGGGTTATTTGTGCCAGTAAAACTGTTGACTCGTGACTTGTCTAACTTATCTAAGAGCAGGTAAATTGGGAAAGATTAAACTAGATCAGTGTTTTATATTGTAATATATCTCTTTTCAGACACTGGCTGAAAAAGAGGGGTAGTTGTTGGAAACATTTTCTGTTAATAGACTCAGCCTTGCAGTACCTTATAGAATTGTTGATAGAAAGAAAGAAATGTGTTTTGACTATCATGATATCACTGCTCTTAAAACTGTTTTCTGTTCCAGACTTATAATATTAGTATGTCTGTATACAATTACATGAATTGTTTTTTTACTAATACCTGCTTCACAGATGGGCAGATTCATTGAATTCTTGTTTTATTATATCATAAGTTGATGAAATCATACATCAAGCAGATTATCTCTATGGAAGTGGAGAAACTGAAAAGCTTTATCAGTTGCTGAGTGAACACAAAAACAGGTACACTATGATATTTCAGCATGGTCTGATGGGCTGAGATTGGCATAGAGCACACAGTGATGATACAAAATCTCTGGCACACGGAAGGGTTGAAATCGGTATTTTAGAATGTAGTGGACCTTTTGAGTCCCTCTACTCATTTAAAAAACAAATTTTTCTTCTAATTGATTTCAATGTTAAAACACTCAAAATGAAATAACACATCAGTATATGACACTATAATAATAATTAGCAATAAAACAGTTTGAAGTTTTAAGATCAATTTTTTAAATGCATTTAGGAGATTGGGAATGTACGGTTCATAAAAACTTTTTCTGTTGGGTAAATTTGAATGTCCCCAAAGTTTAATTTCTGGAGATGATTACATTTGTAGAGTTCCTCTACTCTCACTAGATACAGTTCATTGCAAAATACTCAATTAAAACTATTATAGTTTCATGCAGTGATGTGTTACTATTAAGCTGTCTTTATATTGTTTTATATAAAGTTCTTCCATAGAATTATTGTTTAGTAGTTAACAGCATAATAAATATGTCTTTACATTGATACCTTACTATGTATGGTACATCATAATCAATATATCCTGTTATATATCTTAATATGTAGTGAAAATGCACAAGTATTGTGGCGTCTGGCACGAGCTTTACGAGACCTTGCTCAACTTAGTCAAACTTCAGCAGAAAAAAAGAAGCAGCTGGCTTATGAAGCCCTTGGTTATGCAAAGAAGGCATTAGAGAAGGACAGCAATTGTTATTGTGTACACAAGGTCAGATAAACAAATAATTTACATTTTGTAGTGGCTCATTTCTGAGTTTAAGAATTTGAAAGGATAATTACAACAATTCCTTCATATCTTAAATGACAAACTCATATTCAATTCATTTAATTAGTATACAGCAATTATAACTTCAAACCAGCCTACCAAATGAATTGAGACCACACAGATCCAGAAACTATAGCTGCAATAATATTTATGTATTTCAATCATCAGCATTATTTCCTTTATATCTGCATATATTAATTTTGCCTTTCTCTCTTCCTTAATATATATAGCTACCCCTTTTCTTTTTTTCATCAGCTAAAGTCGTATATAATTTTCCTAATTTAGGGTATTCTAAATATTCTTATCTTGTTTTTTAATGTGCATTTCCTGGAGACATACGACATCTACTTTTTGTTTCTCTAATTTACCAGACTTTGCTTTCTTTTGGCCAGGGAATTTAGTCCAATTTAGTCCAAATTCATTAGTAAGATATTCACTTATAAATACACTTATACACTTACAGAGCAATCAATTATCTATATTATTTCTTAGTATGTGTTAATTTATACTTATAAAAATTCACTCTATTATTTAACCCAAGAACCATATAAGACAGTTATTATCCAGTCTAATATCCAAATTTAACTAATATAATGGAGATTAATAATATGTAAAATATATAATAAATACTTAATAGAATCTAATACCTTAAACACTTATCTATATCTCTCTACATATATTATTTTTTTTTCAAAAAAAATTTTCATCAATCAACAGGTTAAACTTACACACTCTATTTCAGCTATTTGACAAATTCATTAATTCATTAAGATATTTCTATATTAATGTATATATAAAATATGTAAAGAAATATTACAAATAAATCTTTTCAAATAGGTTAATCTCTTATTTTTACAACAATATGGTATAAAAATTTTTCATTAAACACCTCAATTAATTATTCTTCTCATTAATTGTCAGTTAAATCTTTACTGTACAGCACTGTTTGTTCTATTCTATGAAGACTCAGAAATTTCTGTTGCATCAGCCACTTCCATTTTTCTTTCTTCTGCTCTTCTCTGTCTTTTATGCCACTGAGGGAGAAGCAAACAGTTCCTCAAGTTTCTTATACCCCCAAAAGCTAAGTTCTTCCTCACTTGAGTCAAAGTATCTTCAAATTGTCCACTTAATCCTCTTGTAAAAGTTTAAATGACTTGGACAAATCCTTCGCTTCCAAGCCTTGCTGTCACGACCGCCGAATCACCGCCTGTTTATTGAGGTCACATCCTTCGTTGCAGTGGGTGGTCACCCTCCACCTCGCTGCTCCCAGGCTTCCCTATTTCACCACAGATCCCTCCAAGATTTGTGTGCCCTATGAGGCGCCTCCCAACGTGAAAAATCAGTGATGAAGAGCCCATTCTTCCTTCCCTGCACTGCCGCAATGTCACCACCGGAAGTCTCCAGCTGCAATAATATTTCTATTGACTAGATCTCTTTAAAGTAGATATAGTATTGAAAATATTGCAACTAGCGATAAATACCAAGATATATTTAAAGGCAAACAATGCAGAAGTAGCTGCATGATCCCAAATAAAGATTAAGTTTCTTTAAAAGATGAAGATACATGTAACTTAGGTGTCTCTGCATGATCTGGAGCACTCTTACTTTTAAAGCACAAATGTTGCATAGTGTAAGATAACTCATAGAATTGTAAGTGAACTAAATTATTGCCAGTTTTGAGTTCAGATTTTAATTTTAAAAGCCTAGAATGGCTTAAACAGTTATCGCTAGTCATGTCCTGTTTGAGTATGAACCTGTCTAGACATTAACATAGAATTCTTTTAAATGTCTTTTTTCAGAGCCCTGTCTGAATGTAGGATGTGGAAAAGGTTCTTCACTCTTCCAAAATTATTATCTCAGGACTTTTATATAATCTCAGTTTGGTTTAAAACCTCCTTCTTCCTTGTAAGAAATTGTATGCCATTAGTTTAGTTCTAACTTCAGTTCATTTTAGACAGTTAATCACCTAGCATTCCCTGTTGTCTGAAGCTTGAAATAACAAATCTTTGTGTAGTATGGTTAGAAATGTATTTATTGAAAATAAATATTTCATATTGCTAAATAATCTATTTCATTCTTTTTATTAGTGGTATGCAATATGCCTCAGTGATGTGGGAGATTATGAAGGAATAAAGAACAAAATCTCCAATGCTTTTGTTATCAAGGAACATTTTCAGGTATTTAAAAGTATTAATTTTTGTATTAACCTTGTGTTCTCAGCACAATAACCTGAACATGAGGGAAGAGCAATTTATGATGAAGAGTAAATTAGAAATGGAAGTGTATTTAATTGTATTAGATATGAATCATTGAACTCTCATTGTTTTCATTAATAGAGAATGTTTAAAATATTTTAATAGATTTTGTCTAACATATACAAAATACATTTTTGTAAGAAAAATATTACAAAAATTGTAACATTTTTGAAGCCCACATTGGATATATTTAAATATTAAGGAATAAAAGAAGTGTAATTTGTTGTCTCTGAAAAGTCATGGTCAGCATGAGTTTAGAATGAGAGTTCTTCGTGTTTCAGAAGTCTTGCCATTCTTTTTTCAGAGGTGGTAATTATGTTTGCTGCATGCTTCTTGAGGGACACAGTTCTAGTCCCAGGAACTTGAAGACTTCTGTACCTCTACCATGTTGGATTTTGCATTATTATCTTTTTCAGTGTAGTTAATAAACTTTTATTTAAGGAAGTGTTGAAATAACAAACATAAACAGCAGTTTAACCTTTTCTGTCATATGAAGAAGGAAATTAACATTTAATTAACTTCTAAAATATAGATCAGAAAAAGGCAAACTAACTCATTTATTTCAGATTATTTGGCCATTTTCTTCTTTAATCCATGCTTTAAATGCTGTTTGTGTACGGCTTGCGTTCTGTTCACTGTAGCTTGGCCATATTACACATTTTAAGAATTCACTATTTCTAATGGTCTTGATCTTTTCCTGCATTGTTAAAAAAACTTTTGTGGTCCATTTCTCTTAATATACGTAATAGTTAAAGTAAACTCCATAAGATACGAAATTACCTATTTCTTTGTTAATAAGCTCCTCCAAAGTAGATAAATAAGTTAGGTACAAAATGGAACAGTTTGTCTCAATTTTAATCCTGGATGAAAATAATAAACCACACTTTCTTTTAGAAGATGTACTTCTGGAGAATACACAAACTACCCTGAAATATTTGAATTGGGTTGTTGAAATGTCAGGTATAAATCCTAGAGAGCACCTGTTGAATGTTACACATCCCTAATTATAATTTCTTCAAAGTTTTCTTTTTCCTTCAACTACATGTTTCAGGATATTTGTGTTTTCAAATATAGTTTTGTGAGCTTGAACAGAATAAGTTGGATGCTACCAAATTAAATATTAGCTTTTAACCATCAGGATGTAAAGCCCATGTCACACTGCACCAACGGATGGAAAGAGGATGTAAAACGGGGAAAAACGCTTGCCATCCGTTGGTTAACGCGATGGATCCGTTGTGTACTCACTGCGTCCGTGATTCATACTCTCAATCCGTCCAGCATCCGTCGACTGAGATTTCATCCGCTCAAAATGTTTTGAGCTGCACAAAACTTTTTGAGCGGATAAAGTATCCAACGCGTCCGTTCTACATCCGCTACACATACGGGGAACATCCGTTATACATCCGTTGTCATCCGTTACGCGTCTGCTATATCCGCTAGGCATTCGCTGCGCATCCGCGCAACTCAAATCCGCTCCAGCGGAAAACGGACACAGGGAGAAAGCGAAACAGACGCGGAACAGACACACAGCGTTAGTAGCATGGACGTAGAAAGGATAAAAGCAGATGCAGCTTGCATATAAAGCATTAAAACGGAAAAAACGTTCGTATAGGGGACATATCTTGGATATTTAGGATGTCTGGAGGATGCGGAAGGACACCTAGCGGAAAACTTATATTTCCTATAAAAAGGGGGAGGAAATCACCTGGATCTCACTTTCAGTCCAGCAGCCCTGCTGTGCAGACCTCTTCAGCCTTCATCTGGCTCTTGCTCTTCCACAGCATCCAGTCATCTCCACCATGGATCGTAACACACTCCTTTTGGTAGCCACCATCGTTCTACAACAGTGCGAAGCCATCTACAGGCTCTTTCACCTGTTCTACGTGAAGAAAAGGAGGCGGCCAAGAAGTGTCTGGGTCCGAAGATGGATCGCGAGAAGAGGAGAGTATGGACTGTATAACAAGCGGATGGTGGAGCTGAGGAACGAAGACCCTCGTGCATTCCAGAACATGAGGATGCCACCAGCCATGTTTGACGAAGTTGTGGAGCAGCTGAGACCCAGGTTGACCAAGGAGAGCACCAACTTCCGGCCCAGCCTGGACCCTGAACTCAAGGTGGCACTGACTCTGCGCCACCTGGCCTCCGGGACCACGTACAGGAACATGCAGTATGCCTGGAGGGTGCCACACAACACCATTAGCATTGTGGTCAGAGAAGTGGTGCAGGCCATCATCAAAGAATACCTGGAGAAGCTCCTCCAGTGCCCCTCCACTGAAGAAGGCTGGAAGAAAGTTGCAGAGCAGTGGTATCAGAAGTGGAACTTCCCCCACACCGTTGGAGCCATAGATGGGAAGCACGTGGCCTGCAAAGCTCCAGCCGACTCAGGGTCCAATTATTTCAACTACAAGGGCTTCTTCAGCATCATCCTCTTTGCCATGGTCGATGCTGACTACAAGTTCATGTACATCGATGCTTCAGGCAACGGGTCATCTTCAGATGCCCAGGTATAAAACGCCAGTGACCTCAAGGAGGGGCTGGAACGCAACCTCATCATGGGCTTCCCAGATCCAGACCCCCTGCCCAATGACACTCAAGATGTGCCCTACTTTATCGTAGGTGATGACGCCTTCTCCCTCAGAACCTACTTCATGAAGCCCTACACTTCCAGATGCCTCACCCGTGAAGAGAGGATCTTCAACTACAGGCTGTCCAGGGCAAGGCAGGTGGTGGAGAACGCCTTTGGCATCCTGGCCAACAGGTTCCAGGTATTTCTCACCACCATGCAGCATCGCCCACAGACCGTGAGGAGCATCGTGGAAGCTTGCTGCATCCTGCACAATCTCATGCGCACCCGCTACCCAGTGTTGCAGAATAGGCTCGTGGACCGCCAACAAGGCAATAGGGACATGGAGCCTGGTGAATGGAGGCAAGGAGTAGACCTAATAGATACTGTGGATGTGCAAGGCCCCAACAGAGCCTCGCGTGAAGGGAAGAAGCAGCGCAACCTCCTGAAATACTGGTGCAACTCCCCAGTTGGAGCAGTGGAGTGGCAAGACAGGATGGTAGATGCTTAATGGATGCTTCCTTCAGCCTGTCTCATCACACTGATGAGATTGTGCCATGTATGTTGAGTGGCCCTACAATGAACAAGGCATTTAATAAAGAGTTGTGTTTATGTTGAAATGTGTTGATGAATGATGAAATTGTTATTGATAATAAAGGGCCATAGGTGTGGCACCTGGGAGGGTGGACCATACAGTCCCACTATGCTTGCACTGGAGGTTTATCTATCCCACTGCTATCCTTACCCATCCCACAGCTATTACCCATCCCAAAGGTATCCCTGCCCATCCCACTGCTATCCTTATCCATCCCACAAGCATGCAAAGGCTTAAACCATTTCAAAAAGTTTCCACCAAGACTTTATTTAATAAAATAAATGAAGCAAGTGTGTGAAGCAAAGATAATCTTTATTAATAACAAGCTGTAAAAGCAAAATGACCCAAGTGTCCCAAGCAAAGATAAAGTCAACAGGTAGCCACCCAGTCTCTGGCACTCTTCTCAGTCACTCTGAGGCGTGCCCATGGTCTCAGGGGTGAAGGGTCCAAGTGCTGTGGAGGTAGCAGTGGCTGGAGTGCTGGTCTGAGGTGCCATTGGGGTGCCTGGCCCCGAGAGGACAACAGGGGATGGTGTGTGGAGGAAGCTCTCAGAGAGCTGGCTCAGTCCCGTGATGTTGAGAGCCCCTTCCTCCATGACATGGGGTGTCAGTCCCAAGACCGATGACAGATGTTCTGAGGCCGGGCTTGGCTGTGGGGGTGGAGGAAGGAGGAGTGTAGTGGGGCTGTCTGGTCTGCAGGTGAGCGAGGTGAGGCGATGGCATCAGTGGCACCTGTGGCATCGGTGGTATCGGTGGCACCTGTGGCAGGCGAGGGACCTGTGCCTGGACTGGGAAGGGCTGCCTGTGCTGCTGGAACTCCTGGTAGCCGTAGCCTTGGTAGGTGAGGGCCTGTGGAAAGCCTTGGAAGGGCTGTGACATCACCTAGGGTGGAGGAGCAGACCTGGACTGGGTCATAGCAGGTTCAACTGGGCCTGGAGGGTGGTGCAGAAGACCTGTGATCCTTTGCTTGATCACCTGGTACTGGGATTTGGACATGTCCATGAGGGTCTGGTTCACGTAGGTGAGGAAGGGCTTTCTGTTAGAGGATGGTATGTCGGACTGTACCAGCTGAGAGAGGAGATCTACGCTGCTCTTGATTGTGTCCCTGATCTCCAAGAGGACAGTGTGGCTCTGCCCCTCCGGTCTGGCTCTCTGCCTGCTTTCTGTGGAGGTGGAGCTGGGTGTGGGTGTGGGTTGGTCTCTGGTGGCAGCGGCTTCTTCTTGCTCCAACTGCGTCAGGGGGTCCTCCATGTGCTCCGCCATGGGGAGTGCAGCTGTCAGAGGGGTCTCCGTCGTGGGACGCTCCACAGATACATGCTTGGACACAGGAGCTGACTCTTGGCCAGAAAAGGACTGGCTCTCTGTGGGCTGCCTGAGAGAGAGGGTTGTGAGAGGGGCTGCTCCTTGGTGGCGGATCTCACCCTCCAAGAAGCTGCACTTGGTTCATCACGTAGGTCTCCCGGTCGGTGAGCTTGACCGCGGCCTGGCCAGACTTCTTCAGGTGTAGCTTCCCGTGCCAGGTGTGCATGTGCTTCCACCATCCGAGGAGGACATCCGAAGTGTAGCCCAGGCTCTCCGCTTTCTCTCTCCAAGCCACCTGCTTCCGCTTGGTGTCTCGATAGAGCCTGTGTCCCTTCCGCCAGAGGTACTCGTTCTCCCTCAGCCATTCAAGCACCTCATCCTCATGTTCCTCTGCAATGGAGTACTGTCTCCTCTCCCCCTTATCTCGCGAATGCCTCTTCCTCCCTCTGGCAGGGCCTTCTGGACCCTCATCAATAGGGCTTTGAGGTTCTAGGGGCTGGTCCACCACACCAGCAGCAGCAACAGCAGCAGCAGCAGCAGCAGCAGGACCATCAGGAGCAGCAGTAGCATGAGCAGAGTCAGCACCAGCAGAAGCACCAGGAGCAGCACCAGCAGAGTAAGCACCAGCAGAAGCACCAGCACCAGGAGCAGCACCAGCAGCAGCAGCAGCACCAGCAGAGTCAGCACCAGCAGCAGAAGCCCCAGCAGAAGCAAAGTCAGCGCCAGGGGGTGGGATGGTGATCCTGTCCTTCTTGCCAGGGCTGGCAGGAGTAGGCACAGGCTTCCTCTTCCTCCCCATGGTTGTTGGCTGAAGATGTGTCTGGCAGCAGGTCTTTCCTCTGAATGGTGACCTGCTTGCGAGCTGCCTCCTTTTATGTCCGCGGGGCTGACGCAATGCATCCTCCCCCCATGCGCAGTGAACACTTTGCATCCGCTAGGCATCTGCTAGGCGTCTGTGATGCATCCGCGTCATCTGCTAGGCATCCGCTCTGCATCCATTCCTTCCGCTGCGCGTCCGCTTCGGTGTTCTCCCCCAGAAGCCCTGCGGATGTGCCATCCGTTTCCATTCACTAGGCTTCCGTTGAGCATCCGCTTAACATTCTGGCTACATCCTCTCCTCGTCCGTTCCTTTCCGTTGTTGTCCATTCTCTTTATGCAAATTTGGGGCACTTTTGAGAGCGGCTAACAACGGATGGAAAATTTGCTCGTCTGCTGTGTCCTTTTTACATACGTTTTGCTTCTGTTGGCCGATGGGACCTAGCCTTAAATCTGATCCATACAAGCCACAGACATGTGTACTAAATATTTAGGGTATTTCTCCCTAAACTATATGAAGTTAATTACTTTTTTCAGACAAAAAATATGCAATGCTGTAATTTCATTGTTGCTAGGGATTAGCGGGAAGATAGGAGTTATGGAGATAAATATTAAGCAATGATAAATGCTTTTTTTTTTTAACAGAAAGCAATTGATCTGAATCCAAGGGATGCTACTTCACTGCATCTTATGGGCATTTGGTAAGACAATCTTTCTAAACAAAATTATATTTGAAATGCCAATGTTTTTGCCTGACATTTGGAATGTGAAGTAATTGCATTATGCTTTTACTATTTCACAATACATTTCTGAACAAATGAACTACCCTGTCAGCATTTTCTTACATAACATTATATATAAATTTCAGCAATATGTCTACATTAGTTTTGTTGTAAAAACATTGTATTTGCATTTGATCTATCCTCATTTCCTTCTTATTAAATACCAAACTTACCCCTCTCCACTCTACTCTGTTAAGCATATTGATTTTAGTGGTTACTCAGTTTCTCAGTTATTATTTAGAAGATACGTCAAGGATAAATTTACTTTTTGTAATAATTCAATGAATTCTGAATAATTCAAGGATAAGCAACATATGGTTCTTTTGATATTTTATTGATTATGTGTTCTGAACTCAGTGACAACTCAACAACCAGATAGATTTTCTCCATGACAATTTCCCTCAATTGGTCCTTCAGGTCTTAACGGTACATTCATTCCCACTGTAACTTGTTCCATTGATCGTGCCTTCAGTGATTACTAAATTTCAACTTTTGTTTGCCCTAACTAACATGACATCATAAGAGATCAAGGACTTGTATATGATACCATAATATTTGAAGGATCACATATTCATACCCTATTCCAGTTTTTGCTTTAATGGTTAAAGATTGCATTTATGATTCATTAATATTTACATTCCTGATCAACTATCATAAGTCTTGTCTCTCTAGGTAATTTTATTGACTGATTTATATCTTAGATGGCAACGTTTTGCTCAAACCTTTTTTTTTAAAAGGCCTTTCTTTGCTATTGTTGAGATTCTCCAAACTAGGTAACACCACATCTTAAAGATTTGCAAACACAGTGATGAATATTCTTGTCTTAAACAAAAGACCAAATAAGACTCAATGGCAGAGATACAGGCTTTTACTTGTTAGTCATATTATTATCAGTTTCAATATTGTCCAAGCCTTATATAAATAAATTGAAACTTTTACGTTTCAGTTTCAACATTCTTTCATTAATTAATTTCCCCCAACTTCTCTCAGCATAGTCCTATGCACTTCAAGTATTTTTCCCACGACTTGCATTTGTTTTCAAAGCATTATTAGTAAGCAGATCTTTATTTATTCAATTTCTATAGCTGCCCATTTCTATTCAATTGACTCCAGAAGGCAAATAACATCACAATAATTAAAACTATAAAAACAAAAATAGTTACAAATTATGTATTTGTTCCTCTTTGGCACTTTTCTTCAGCAATTCTTGAATGCTTTGATAAGTCTTATTCTAATCTCACTCAGCAACCCATAAAATTAAATTAATTCTTCAATCCATCCACCAGCCACTGTTAATTTGGATAGAACAATGATTCGGTTTTCAACTATTATTCAAATGGCTAGTCTGCTTTAGCTGTTGTATGTTAATATGACAGTCTGATCTTTCATTGATCAATTTCTTCTCTCTAATCTTGACATGTTGTCATGGAAGTTTCTAACACTCTGTGCCACTATTGAAGCTGCCCCTTTTCTTCTACTGAGAAGCTGAACTAAGTCCTATTTTTATAACTTACCAACCAAGCATATATAGACCCAGAAGAGAATCTGTTTGACTTACTCTCCCTACTCTCAAAATCACTTCAGAATAAATATTTATATATTTATCTGACTAGCCAACTCATAATATGTTTGGGAATCAAAAATTACACTGCTGAAAAAAATAAAAGAAACACAAAAATAAGACATCGTAGATCTGAATGAATGAAATATTCTTATTAAATAATTTGTACATTACATAGTTGAATGTGCTGACAACAAAATCACACAGAAATTATCAGTGGAAATCAAATTTAGCAACCCATGGAGGTCTGGATTTGGAGTTACACTCAAAATTAAAGTGGAAAAAAACACTACAGCCTGATCCAACTTTGATGTAATGTCCTTAAAACAAGTCAAAATGAGGCTCAGTCGTGTGTGTGGCCTCCATGTGTCTGTATGACCTCCCTACATGCTCCTGATGAGGTGGCGGATGGCCTCCTGAGGGATCTCCTCCCACACCTGGACTAAAGCATCCCCCAACTCCTGGACAGTCTATGGTGCAACATGACATTGATGGATGGAGTGAGACATGATGTCCCAGATGTGCTCAATTAGATTCAGGTCTGGGGAATGGGCAGGCCAGTCCATAGCATCAATGACTTCGTCTTGCAGGAACTGCTGACACACTCCAGCCACATGAGGTCCAGCATTGTCTTGCATTAGGAGGAACCCAGGGCCAACCGCAGCAGCATATGGTCTTACAAGGGGTCTGAAGATCCTATCTCGGTACCTAATGGCAGTCAGGCTACCTCTGGCGAGCACATGAAGGGCTGTGCAGCCCCCTAATGAAATGCCACCCAACCATCACTGACCCACTGCCAAACCGGTCATGCTGGAGGATCTTGCAGGCAGTAGAATGTTCTCCACAGCATCTCCAGACCCCTGTCATGTCTGTCACAAATGCTCAGTGTGAACCTGTTTTCATCTGTGAAGAGCACAGGGCGCCAGTGGTGAATGTGCCAATTTTGGTGTTCTCTGGCAAATGCCAAACGTCCTGCATAGTGTTGGGCTGGAAGCACAACCCCCACCTGACGTTGGGCCCTCATATCACCCTCATGGAGTCTGTTTCTGACCGTTTGAGCATCCACATGCACATTTGTGGCCCGCTGGAGGTCATTTTTCAGGGCTCTGGCAGTGCTCCTCCTGTCCCTCCTTGCACAAAGGCGGAGGTAGCAGTCCTGATGCTGGGTTGTTGCCCTCCTACGGCCTCCTCCACATCTCCTGATGTACTGGCTTGTCTCCTGGCAGTGCCTCCATGCTCTGGACACTACGCTGACAGACACAGCAAACCTTGCCACAGCTCGCATTGATGTGCCATCCTGGATGAGCTGCACTACCTGAGCCACTTGTATGGGTTGTAGACTCCGTCTCATGCTACCACTAGAGTGAAAGCATCACCAGCATTCAAAAGTGACCAAACCATCAGCCAGAAAGCATAGGAACTGAGAAGTGGTCTGTGGTCACCACCTGCAGAACCACTCCTTTATTGGGGATGTCTTGCTAACTGCCTATGTTTTCTACCTATTGTCTATTCCATGTAAACAACAGCATGTGAAATTGATTGTCAATCAGTATTGCTACCTAAGTTGACAGTTTGATTTCACAGAAGTGTGATTGACTTGGAGTTACATTGTGTTATTTATGTGTTCCCTTTATTTTTTTGAGCAGTGTAGTTTTCGTAAAGAAAAAACAAGTCATTGAGGCCTTTCTACACTTAAGTGGCATTTAACTTACAGCCTTCTCTAGTTGTTCTTGACAGTTATTTGAAAGTATAAAAGTCAGTTAGGCATACATCTTTCTAGAGTTGGGTTAAAGTTAGATTTCACTGGCCTCTAGTTATGTGATTTTAAATATTGTGATCTTAGGAGACATACTTAATTAATACATTTTCCATATGTTACAGGTGTTACACATTTGCTGATATGCCATGGTATCAGAGGAACATAGCCGCTATTTTATTCTCAACACCACCCAGTTCTACCTATGAAGAAGTATGTGTCCCATTAGTATTTTCTATAGCTTTTTTTGATGTATTATCCATTAAAACATTGAAAAAAAAGGAGATTGAAAGGTCAGTCTTTATAAGCTATGAGTCTATAGTGTGTCAGGCACTATATTTTTGGATAAAACTTGAGATTCTGAAATCAATACCATTTACTAAATGATTACTTATTGATATTAATAATAGCTATTTCATAAAATACATAAGATTAATTACATTTGTAAATAAATATATCCTCTTGAATATAAACTATAAAGTACATAGCATTCTCTTTTGTGTTACATTGCAGTTATTGAAGTATTTTAATTTTTACTGGAAGGATTTGAATTACTTAAATGGCATTCTTCTAATCTTAATGCTAATGTCTTCTAGGCATTACAGTACTTTCAAAAGGCTGAAAATGGTAAGTTATGTGAGAAAGCATCTTGCATGACAATTTAATTTTGAAATCAAAATTAAAATTGCTAGATACTGTATGAAAGTGTAAATTATTTATAGCAGAGTTCCCAGTTCCTGGCTTTGCGGAGGGGAATGATTCACACAAGTGGTTGGCAAGCATGCGTGAACACAGTTCCATTTCCGCAAGCGGCATGCATATACACTTGCCACTCACACAAATGGAGCACGCTCATGCAAGGATGGCATGGGTGCCCTTACTAGTGAATTCCATCGTCCAGTTGCAAACCCTCCACAAACCCTTTACGAGTGGGTCATGGCCCACAGGCTGGGGACCCCTGATTCATAGTATTATATGAAACAAGGATACAGATAAAGTTCTTAAAGTTCCCTTTAGTTGTATCTAATGATATGTCTACTGAGATATTAATGGAGAATGAAAAAATTAGCATCTCAAGTCATCAGAGAGATACCCTAATTATAAATTAGACAATCCATAGTGTTTCAGAATATTGAAACTGAATACTGATTATGCAACGTTTAAATTATACTATTTCAAACATTATTTAATGTTCTTTCAATAAGGATGCTAAAGGAATTGTATGTTAAGCCCATGTCACACTGGCCAACGGATGCAAAAAGGACACAGCGGACGAGCAAAATGTTCCATCCGTTGTTATCCGCTCTCAGAAGGGGCAAAGATTTGCATAACTGGAGCGGATAACACGGACGCGGGGAGGACGCAGGGTGGATGCAAAGCGGATACGGAATGGAAGCCCAGCGGATGGAAGCAGATGGGAGTGGGTGGCACATCCGCAGAGCTTCCGGGGGGCCTCAGCGAAGTGGACGCGGAACGGAAAGAGCGGATGCAGAGCGGACGCCGAACGGATGAAGCGGATGCAGAGCGGAAGCCTAGCGCATGCACAGCGGAAGCCTAATCGATGCCTGGCGTTCACTGCGCATGCGGGGAGGATGCATTGCATCAGCCCCGCGGATATAACGGAAGCAGGTCGCCATTCAGAGGAAAGACCTGCTGCCGGACGGATTGGCTGCCTTGCCTGCCCTGCCTGCATGTCTGCCTGCCAGCCTTCCTGCCAGCCTTGGTGCCTGCCTCCCTGCCAGCCTTCCTGCCAGCCTTGGTGCCTGCCTCCCTGCCAGCCTTCCTGCCTGCCTTGGTGCCAGCCTTCCTGCCAGCCTCCCTGCCAGCCAGCAACCCCACAACCATGCGGAAGCACAGCAAGCCTCAACCATCTGCTGCCAGCCCTGGCAAGAGAGACAGGGCAACCATCCCGCCCCCTGGCCCTCACTCTGGGGCTTCTGCAGCACGGGCTCGCTCTTCTGGGGCTGGCGCTTCTCCTGCTTCTGCTTCTGGAGGAGCTGATGACAAGCACTCCAGCACCAGCCACCTCCACAGCACCTGCACCCTTCACCCCTGAGACTGAGCGACCAAGAGGAGTGCCAGAGACTCATTTTTATCTTATAGCTTGTTGTTAATAAAGTCTATTTATGATTCACACACTTGCTTCATTTCTTTTTTTTCATAAAGTCTTGCTGGAAACTTTTAGAAATGGTTTAAGCCTTTGCATGCTTGTGGGATGGGTTAATATAGCAGTGGGATGGGTAAGGATAGCAGTGGGATAGATAAGCCTCCAGTACAAGCATAGTGGGACTGTATGGTCCAGCCTCCCAGGTGCCACACCTACGGCCCTTTATTATCAATAATAATGTAATAATTATCCACACATGTCAACATAAACACAACTCTTTATTAAACGCCCTGTTCATTGTAGGCCAATCAAACATACATGGCCCAATCTTATCCGTGTGATGAGACAGGCTGAAGGAAGCATCCATTAAGCATCTACCATCCTATCTTGCCACTTCACTGCTCCAACTGGGGAGTTGCACCATTGTTTCAGGAGGTTGCGCTGCTTCTTCGCTTCATGTGAGGCTCTGTTGGGGCCTTGCACATCCTCAGTGTCGATCAGGTTTCGCCCTTGCCTCCATTCACCAGGCTCCTTGTCCCCATTGCCTTGTTGGAGGTCCACGAGCCTGTTCTGCAAGACTGGGTAGCGGGTGCGCATGAGATTGTGCAGGATGCAGCAAGCTTCCATGATCCTCCTCACAGTCTCTGGGCAATGCTGCATGGTGGTGAGAAGTACCTGGAACCTGTTGGCCAGGATGCCAAAGGCGTTCTCCACCACCCGTCTTGCCCTGGACAGCCTGTAGTTGAAGATCCTCTCTTCACGGGTGAGGAGTCTTGAGGTATAGGGCTTCATGAGGTAGGTTGTGAGGGAGAAGTCATCCCCCACGATGAAGTAGGGCACATCTTGTGTGTCGTTGGGCAGGGGTTCTAGATCTGGGAAGCCCACGATGAGGTTGCGTTCCAGCCCCTCCTTGAGGTGACTGGCGTTGCATACCTGGGCATCTGAAGAGGAGCCGTTGCCTGAAGCATCGATGTACATGAACTTGTAGTCAGCATCGACCATGGCGAAGAGGATGATGCTGAGGAAGCCCTTGGAGTTGAAATAAGTGGACCCCGAGTTGGCTGGAGATTTGCAGGCCACGTGCTTGCCATTTATGGCTCCAACGGTGTGTGGTAAGTTCCACTTCTGATAGCACTGCTCTGCAACTTTCTTCCATCCTTCTTCAGTGGAGGGGTACTGGAGGAGCTCCTCCTTGTATTCTTCAATGATGGCCTGCACCACTTCTCTGACCACAATGCTGATGGTGTTGGATGGCACCCTCCAGCCGTATTGCATGCTCCTGTAGGAGGTCCCTGAGGCCAGGTGGCGCAGAGTGAGTGCCACCTTGAACCCAGGTTCCAGGCTGGGCCGGAAGCTGGTGTTTGCCTTGGTCAACCTGGGTGTCAGGCGCTGCACAACTTCGTCAAACATGGCTGGAGGCATTCTCATGAAGTTCTGGAACGCCCGAGTGTCTTCGTTCCTGAGCTCCACCATCAGCTTGTTGTACAGTCCGTCTTCCGCTCTACTGGCGAACCATCTTCGGACCCAGACTCTTTTTGGGTGCCTCCTTTTCTTCTCGCAGTAGTGTTCACAGAGCCTGCAGATGGCTTCGCACTGTTGCAGAATGATGGTGGCTGCCGAAAGGACTTTGTTACAATCCACGGTGGACATGACTGGATGCTGTGGAAGAGCAAGAGCCAGATGAAGGCTGCAGAGGTCTGCACCGCTGGGCTGCTGTTCTGAAAGTGAGATGCAGGCGAGTTGCTCCCCCTTTTTATAGGCAGTATAGGTTTTCCGCTAGGCATCCTCTAGACATCCTTAATATCCGAGATAGGTCCCCTCTGCGAACGTTTTTTCCGTTTTAAACGCTTTGTTTCTGTTCTGCATCCGTTCTGCATCCGTTCTGCGTCCGTTCCGCTTCCTCCCCGCATCCAGGCGGATGGAGTTGCGCGGATGAGCAGCAGATGCCTAGCGGACATAGCGGATGCCTAGCGGATGCGTAGCAGATGCAGAACGGACGAACTGGATACATTTTCCGCGCAAAAGTTTTAGGCAGCCCAAAACTTGGAGTGGATGAAACGTCCATAAACGGATGCTGGACGGATAGAGAGGAAGCCAAATGGAGGCAGTGAGTACATCGCGTTTTCAAACGGATGGCAAGGTTTTTTGTCCATTTTACATCCTCTTTGCATCCGTTGGTTCAGTGTGACATGGGCTTTAAAACCAGCTCGAGAGCATGTTATGAGTTTGTTGGAAGCATTTCTTCATTTATTAAAATGTTCCTATTGATCATGAGATTAAAATTAACACCACTTATTTATACATTGTGTTTCTCTAAAGAAAATGTGAAATGTTTGTCATAAACTTGCATCAGAATTTGCATTATAAAAATGTATATTGAAATTATTTTTATATTGAGGAACAGAAGGAAAGTAATTTCCATCTTAAATGTAATATAAATCAGATATATAGATTGAATGCAGAATGTAAATCTAAGGGTAATGAAATAAAATATTACAGTGCAGATAAAACCAAATATCGTATATCACCCAGCAAAATGTACCCCATTATCTCTTTTATATATATGTACTTATATATATGCTTAACTTATTAAAACATTAGAAGCAAATAATTTTTCATTATAAATTAAAAACTAGAAATTTTTTGTTTGTTTTTATTGTGTAGTTGAACCAAATTTCTATAGTAAAAACTTGCTGTTCTTGGGAAAGACATACATGAAATTAAATAATAAAAAGATGGCCCTTCTCTGGCTAACAAAAGCTAGAGATCGGCTACCACATACAGAGGAAGATAAGCAGGTAAGTTACTTCCACAGCCAGATACATATATAGATATCGAAAACACATTTTCAAGTATTCTTATGCTAGAACGCATATTGAACGCACATCAGTGCTTTCTTTAGCCTCAAATTGTAATCTAAAACTGTGTTTCTTGATCTTGGTAATAATTTGTTCTGCTTTCAGAACTAACCAGCCAACATTATATTTTCTGAGAGTAATCATCTCAGAGTCACTGTGAACTGAAAAGCATCTAAATTTAATAAATTATTAATCTAAAGTAATCTTGGAAATGTATATTGAAATAAATTAGAATTTTATTATAAAATATTAGATGCTAACAGACTATCAAATGATCATAGAAATGTTCGATATGGTACAATATGAACATTGTTATTAAGCATTGTCAATGTTTTCATGAAAACTAAGTTTAAAAATAGATGGTTGAAATAGAAGAATTTCCTGTAGATTTCTTTCTGTCCTCTTTTTTGGGGAAAAGGATTGAATGGGTTGAAAGGGATTTCATAAATTTTGATATGGTACTCTGGTTGGATTCCACTGTACTTTGTGAGAATTTTACCCGGAAGCTTGGCTTTAATTTATAGAAGCCCTGACATAAATTTAAGTTGTGATTTTTGACTCAAATTTGTAACCAACTCTCTCAGTGGAAGTTCAGAGCCCAATGTTTGTTTGTTTGTTTTGAATCTTTGGATACCAGTGCAATAAAAAAAAAACTCTTCATTGTTCACATTAAAAATAAATGCAGCACAAAACCCCATATAAAAACAAATGTTTTTTTTTTTTAAAACAATGGTACTATTAAATCAAACTGGGGAAGGCTTAGCAAAAAAGCCTGGCTTTTAAGAGATGGTGTAAAAGCAATAAAGAGAGAGCCAGTCTGATTTCCAGTGGGAGGGGACTTCACACTGCATCAGTTTCTATCTGATCTAATCCTGAAAATCAATGTCTGCGGAGAGTGGTAAACATTTGGTGCCCTAAGCATTACTGAACTATCCAGTTTTTTCACCGTAGTCCTCTATTTTCTTAAAAAAAATAATCAAAGGCAAATTAGCAGATCAGAGTGCATTAACATATCTATTTTTACATGATTTACATGCTGTGTCAAATGATATTTTTTCACATCTATTGTTTCAGGTACAAAAAGAAGCTTTGGAACTACTAAATTCTATATGACACGATTACTCAAAATATATGATGAACTAAGAAAATAAACAAAGCTAAACTGTTATATTGTGGTTCAAATTTGCTTATGAAGAAAAGAATTTTAGAGAAAAATAAATTCCAGATTTTACTGACATTTCCATCTACATCTATTAATTCATCTATATACAGTACATATACATGTCCAGAATGGAGAGAGAGAAAAATCAGGAAACAGCTATGAAATTGACAAGTATTCAGAAATAATAGCTTTTAATTTTAATTCCTACTTTTCTTGTTTGAACTGTTATTTCAGTGATGTTCTGTCATATGGAAGGATGGTTTCAGACACTTCATTTGGATAACTATACTGTTTATGTTTTGGAGAATAGTAGGACAGAATATGCTTTTATATGTCAAAGGATAATTTGTTAAGATGTTGTAAGAGGTGTGGTGCACAGTGGTTAGAATGCAGTCAGTTCAGTCCTGATGGGCTCAAGGTTGACTCAGCCTTCCATCCTTTCAAGGTTGGTAAAATGAGGACACAGATTGTTTGTGCCAATATACTGACTCTAATTCGTCTAGAGAGGGCTGCAAAGCACTATGAAGCATTTATAAGTCTCAGTTTACTCTTACCATGTAAAGGTATTTTTCAGCACTATTAGTGCTCATCTTACATTTTGTCTTGCAACCAATATATGAATAATTTTTTAAACTTTTTGGTTTCTGGCAAGGTTTAATTGCTGGTTCCTTGGTGACTTTCATATCTTAATTATATAGTTCCCTAGAAGTATAATCTGTTTGCTTTTAAACAATACCCTTCTTTTGCAACAAGGTTCTTTTCAAATAAAAAGTACTTTTATACATAGAAAAGACACCCAAAAACCCATAAAATATAAACATGAAAGAAAAATTCAAAAAAATAGTCTTGAATCGCAACATTAAACCAATATAGATTGGTATCTTTTTTATTAGATCAAGTCATAAGTAGACAGCAAGTCAGCTCAAGAATTTAAAACTAGGATGACATATCCTTTTACTTAAGATCATGCTTATACTTCAATATGAAGAATTCTGAATCATGGAAATAACTAAATAGTTTATTTTTTTTATGAAAACCCCTTTGTAGATTTGGAATTGCCTAGTCCTGAGAATAAGACAAGAATTTTGAGTGCTGTTAATGTATCTGCATCATTTTTTTCTAAAAAATTGAATATATTTTTATAACAAAAGAGCTGACCCTATAATTAAAAGCTGAAGGTTCCAAGCTCCTATCCCCAAAGCTTCTGTGCCTATATACCTAGCTCTCATGAGAAATCTTCTCTCACATCTTTCTTAAATCTCAACATGTATATGAGAAAGGGAATCTTTTACCATATGTTGTTTTTCTGGCAAATTATAAGAAAAAAAAGGACAGCATAGCCATATAGTGATTCGGAAAATAGCCTCTACTTTTCCTTTGCAGGAAGGTAAATCAGCAAAGGCAAATCTATGTCATAACTTATATAGAAATTGCCTTTGTTGAAAGAATTGGGAAAATGCCTTTTTACTTTTAAGCACCTACATGTAAAACTGCTAAAGAAATAAAAATATAGAACTGTTCAAATCACTAGCATTTTACAAGACATTCCAGTAAATAAAATATATACACAGAGAGAGAGAGAGAAGGGCAGCTCCGACACAAAAAAGGTTCAGCAGTTCTTATTTAGAAGCAACTTTTTATCGAAAGAAATTAAGCACAGGTTAGCTTTTCTCTATTCCAGAAAATACCTCGGTTCCTGTATTAGCTGAGAAATTCTTCCTGCAAATTCTAAAATTATTTTAAGCTTGGAGAAGCATCTGATTTCTCTATTTCATCTTCCCTTACTCATTTTAGCACACAAGTTATCTATCTCCTACCAGACAAGTTACAAAAGGAATGAATGCTTTTCCACCTATAGAATGCTTGCAAAATTATGTGAACCTTTTGAAATGCTATAGATTGGAGCAGTATTTGTATATTGGTTTTTTTTATTTTTTTAAGCTGTTCAGAATCACTGAGAATGAATGGACAGCCATATAATTTTTTTAAATAAATTTCATTTTTAATCAAGTTTCAAAAAGTTCCAGTGCATATTTGGAAGATATTGATAGTTTATTATTCACAGAAAGCCTTATTTTTTAGAATATTGCAGCAACATTGAAACATTTGCTCATTAAAACCAGCAAGGTGCACTTTGGTTATCCCATTTAATTTTAGTAACATCTTTCTCAGGAATGAGTTACTTTTTTTCTTATAAAACTGCTTGGGGAAGTAAAGGCATCTTTTTGAGTCTGTATTGGAGAGATGGAGAGATGCACAAAAACATATTGATGCAATCAATACATGAGAATCTGGGTCCATTCTCAATTTTCCACATAAATTCTAATGAGTACTGTTGCTTTCTGGAAGAGTGCATCCTTTCTTAAATACTGAAATCTTTATATCATTTTTGTTACAAAAATATAAACAAATTAGCCAATTGGTGGAACTAGGAAGAGACAGTGTGGAGATCACTTCCATAAGCAGCTGAATACCTATCTATTTGGATTTCCTAACTGAACTTCATTGATTTTAATAGTTCATTGTAATGAAAGAAATATTGAAAATGCAATTTGTCTATCTTCCTTGGCAGATAGTTTCTTTGCTATTGGGAAACCATACAAGAAATCACAAGGTATTAATTTCTTTCTTTTAATAGTCAGTGAATCAAGGTCTGCTGACTTGTGCAAAAATGGGCAAAGAGTCTGTAAAAAAAGAATGTTCTGTAATTCCTTGCATCCATGACTTGCACTTAAGTAAATTTTATTGCAGTTACTGAAACCAGTAACTCCAGCTGGGGTTACTGTTCATGGAAATCACTCATTGATAAACTTAGAATACATGCACCTGGCCAGCATAGGAAAATGGCCATAGCACATTTGTCCAACACTCTTTGACATGCACTTTTTTTGCGGTGGGTGGGTGGGATGTTTGAAATAGCACTCATTTCCCACAACATTCTAGACATAGAAAGATATTGCTAAATAAATACCTTTTTTCTTTATAGTCCATAAATCAATGTTTATGAACTTAAATATTTTAATATCAAATACTGTAATTCTTAATTTCAGCAATTTCCCTTCTCATGATTGGAATTGGATTAAGTATTCCTTTCATTACTGCACATATAAGGAGCACAGTGACTCACGAAGTTAGAACACTGGGCTGATGATCAGCAGTGCTTGCATTTGAGATCTGTTGCTGCTCTGGAGTGGGCTGAGCTCCCATAAATGCTTCAGCTCCTGCTGAACCAGCAATTCAAAAGAGGGTGACAGCGAATAGATTAATGGGTACCACTTCAGTGAGCAACTTCATGGGAACACGAAAGAAGCCCCCAACTGGGCATCCCGTAGGCAATGGTGATGTCACTGGCAAAACCTTTGGTGCTTCCAACACAGAAAATATCACTGCTATTACAGCAATTACTTGAAGGATGCCTAATTTAAAGAGAATGAACTGAGCCAAGCCAAATATCTGCATTTATTAATTTACCAGAAAAAAATGGAAAATATAAAATGGAAGAGAAACAATACTTAAGAATAGCCATTATCATTTACCTTTACTTACCTAGGGGGCTCCCTTTATTTAGCTCTCCTAAATTTCAATAAAATTGCCTTTGGACTTTTGTTTTCCTCTTTGCCCCAAATAAATTTATGCAACCATTCCATGTTCTTTGAATAATTAACCACATAAAAATAAGCAGAGTATACTGTGTGATGCATTGTGTTCTTTATTGTTAATTACTGATTTACACAATTAACTTTGCAATGGTTCAGTCATTCAATAGTGCAAATAATAGTGTTTCTGTTCTGAATGTAGAATTTAGGTAAACCATTTCTTTCTTTGGATACTTTTTAAGTTTTTTTCTTTATAAACCAACATAATTCAGGTGACTCCAAATACAATTTTCTCCAAATCTTAGGGTATTTTTATTTTAAGGCGGCTACATATATTGTTGAGAGGGCATTATGATATTAAAAACATTTATAGGGGGAAGTTAACAAGATAGACTGAAAACCCATTAATTCAGTGCTTTTATCAAAGCATTCTCAGGTTAATATCCATGAATAATAAAGTGTAACAATATGTAGAAAAATAAGGTTTTGGTAGAATTCAACTGCTATATTGAAAAAATGAATAATAGCAGAATCATACTGCATTTACAGATTTTTCGCAGTTTGATATGTTACAGAAATGTTAATTCTAGGAAATTTATTTTGTGTGTGTACAAAACTGTAAGTTTAATGGAATTTACAATGAGTAATGAATGCATGATACAATAGTAATTTAAAATGTTACTCTATTAAGGAAGCACAGTTGCTAAAAGTAGCATTTGATATAATTCACATCAATGTTGTAGAATTTATCCTACATTTGCAAATAGCAAATGCCCTCAATACTGCTAAAATAATTTAATGTTATATGTGTGTGTGTGTGTGTGTGTGTGTGTGTGTGTATATATATATATATATATATATATATATATATATATATATATATATGTTATAATATTGTACACTTAATGACAAGTAAGACTTAGCCTTTATAAAAACAAATTTTAAAGATGTTTAGGAGCTTCTGGATTTATTGAAGTTAAAAATGGATAAGAATACTGAACACTATTAAAATTCAATTCAACTGTGCAAGCTTTTGTGACTAGTTTCAATGGGGGTCTCTAAATCCATAGCAAAAAATAATAATAATCCATGAACAGAATAATTCACATTACTTTTCATATTCTACTAAATTTCAAATTAATTTATATTACAAAATTGAGACATATAACCAATATTGTGGAAAAGCCAGTAAAACACCAGAGAACATGTAAGCAACTTTTATTTTACTTTTTTCTTCAAGATTACCTACTGTTCTCTTGGAGATAATGCAAGATAGTATGTAAACAATTTTTAATGCTGATTGTGAGTTAAAATAGTCTGTTCAGCTTCTGTTTCTGAGTCAGAACAGTGGCACCAATATCTTCATAATCACATTCATTTTACTGTACATTACTCTTGTGCAAGTATTAAAGGCTTTACCTATGACCACAGCTACATAGATGTAGCAAAGAGGGTTAACAGCTATTACTTTTTAAAGAAATTAAGCTGATAGAATTATATTCTATCACTTCAAAGAGCCAGCAGCATTTTTCTACATAATGAAGATGTATATGGCAAAAGCCTTTTAACACCTTTTATAACAGCCATGCAATAGAAAGAATCTTAAGAGATGTTGCATAAATTAGAATACAGCAGTCTGTACATTTCTGAAGTCAAGAATGAAACTCCTGATCCTCTGAATGGCTGTGATGTTTTTTAAGTTTGAAGCTCTATAAAACTAGAGCTGACTATTGTTTGTGTGCGTGTGTACATATATATCTATACATATATCGATATATATGCACACATTTTAAAATAAAGTCTTTCTGTTTCAATTTCATTCTGGCCGATCTCTGAGGGAAAAATAAATAAGTAGAGAAAGTAAAAGGTTTTGCATATCTTTGTATGGAAGAACAGAACTGCTTTTAAAAAAGATTTCCAGAAAAACTGCTGTACAGAAGATACGGCTAATGTACAACTAACTGCAATTTAGTTGCACCAGGCTATCTGAAAAAACAAAACAAAAACGAAGCTTCACTTTGATGAGCCTTACTCTTGTCCAAATCCTTCTGTTTCTTCAATTGCAAAAAGCAACTTTTCTTTCAGCTGTTCATAGCTTTTATAAGGCGGTAAATCTAAACGATTAAAACTGCAGAGAAAAAAGAAAAAACTTTTATTTTCTATTTTTTTTTCTATCTTACAAGATCACATCATTAGTTTAATGGTGCAATAGCTTATCATTTTACAACTTAAGTACTATCAACTCTCATATTTTAACATTTCTCTCCACTGATCCAACAATATCAAGAAAATTCTGAAATATGTATTACAGATTATCAATTTTCACAGTTTTTATAGCTCAAAAGTATACATTTCTTGGCCAGACAAGCATAGTGTTATTGACAGATCTTCCTCCACTTATTTGTTCTTGTATTTTTCACTTAGCATGCATTGACATACATTTTGTCTGGTTGGCTTTAAAAACTCACCTCTTCCACAGAAAAGGGTTGTTTAAATCTATTTCTTAATACCTACACAAAAGAACAAATTACCATACTATATATCTCTTAATATGACAATGCCTGGCACTTGAAAGAGCTCAGTAGAATACAGGTGTGTTATGTTGTTAGAAATCACTTCAGATCTCAGCTGAGTTGTAATTGAAGGGTGGCTAGGTAGCAAAAAAATTCTAGGACTGAAAATGGCAATGGAAATTATTTCCATGTTATTGCTAAATAAACTGGATTTGTCTCTAAGAATTGAATTAAACTGCAGCATATCTTACTAGTATGCTAAGTAAATATAACACACACTAGTCCAGTGGTCACCAACCAGTGGGCTAGAGACCACTGATGGTCCATGAGAAAATTTTGGTGGTCCCCAAAGCATACCTTAAAGCACCCCCCAAAGCAATTAATCCAGCTGCACAGGAACACAAGGCTGCGCTGCCCACGTGGCCCGTGAGAACACATGGCTTACGTCACTTGCACTGTGAACAACAGGTAGGGGAGGGGGAAAGGATGGAGGGGGGGACTTGCCCCACACACCTCACCTGGCCACCAGGCTGCTTCTTTCCGCTTCTGCTTTTGGCTGCATGCAAGGAAAGCCTCAAAAGTCTTTCTCTCCCCCAAACTCCACCAGAAATGAGTCTTTGGGACCCTGCAAGGCATCCTGCTCCAAGAGGTTGTGCCGGCACAACAAATCTCACAAAGACTCATTTCTGGCACAGTTTAGGGGAGAGAAAAAACACTTCTGTTTCTGTTACTTTCCCCCCCCCCCCCCCCCCCCGCCGTGAATGGAGCAGGAGACAGTATCCTGCAATCCCAAATAAAGAATGATCAATGTGTAGGAAAACAGGGTGGGGAATTTTCCTGCAGACTTTTTCTGGGAGTTTCCCGGGGTCTCTGGTCCACGGGCTTTAAAATTATGAGTCTGGTGGTCCTTGAGGTCCAAAAGTTGGTGACCCCAGCATTAGTCTATGTGCTGGTATTAATCTGCAGCCAGGATACCTCAAAAGTGTAGAAAAACTACATCTTAGATTCTTTGCTTGTTTCCTGCTAAAATAAGTGGGCCATGAATCCAATAAATTTATTTAATTCAATGGAGCAATTCAGCACATGACTAAGTCTGCATTCAGATCTTCCTGCACATCAGTTTTGTTTCAACTCACCATGTGTGACTTCTTGGTAACCAGGTTTCCTTTCCAACCTTTTCAACACAGAATTTCTGAGGACCATTACTTCCTGAGGAAAAAAACCCAAACTTTGTAGTAACCACGAAGAACTTAATGACATTTTAATATTTCAGAAAGGGTAGCTATATAAGCTACCAGTTAAGAACTATTTACACTGATTAGTTACCCATGAGCTCTGCAAATCCTCCCAGTGGTAACCGGCAAGTACCAGTGACAAATTGCATCAATCTCATACGGACTTCATTGTCAGCTTCTTTTATGAACTGTAAACACATATAAAAGTAGTATTCTGAAATACCAGCTAATTAAAAATTATTTTTAATAGAATTTTATCGCTATTACAATTGCCTTAACTTTTTCTACTTAAATAAAATGCAGGAGAGTTGTGTAACACACACAAAAAAAACATACCCTATCAAACTGAATACCATCAACAACATACCTGTACAAAATAAACCTCACATAAAAACATCCTAGGGTATATAATTATATACAGTATATAAGGTCTCACAAAAAGTCTCAAAAAAAGAAAAAATAGCTGCCTGATAAATATCTGCAGAACCAAGTTTATCTTACTATATCAATAGATTTTTATATTGATCTTTATTTATTTGAACTGTTTTCTGAATTGTTGGGTTGTTTTTAGCATTTTAGTTGTCAAGTATGCTGTCCTTTTAAGCAGTAGTGTGTGTATGACTCATATGTCTCTTGTAAAGAGATTTACAAGAGAATATTTATTTTAAAACATTTTTAAAGTAAGTCTTTAATGGGCAGACTGGAATTATTTTTTATTCTTATTGCTCAAACAGGTAACTTATTAAAAGTGTTGTGTGAAAGATAAAAAAAGTGGGCCACACTTTTCTTCAGAATAGATATACCCTCTTGCTAACAAGCACTGACACTATAAATATAGTTTACATTTAAGGTATAGATAATGGCAGTCAGTCAGGGAAAACTTTGTTTCCTTATTTGTGCCTTCTTAAGCGCATCTTTTCTTTGTTCTTTTTTTTGTTTCCCCTTTGATCTTAATGGTCATTTTAGCAGTTGCAAACTGCAATTCTATTTTTTGTTTTTGGCAGTCAGTCAAGAAGAAAAAGATAAATCAGAAAGTAAATTTTTAAATATTAGCAGAAGGACACAATCCAACTTCTTGTCTGCCTGCAAGCAGGTTCAGACGCACATGACAGAGATTTACAAGAGAATATTTATTTTAAACATTTTTAAAGTAAGTCTTTAATGTGGTGACTGGAATTATTTTTTATTCTTATTGCTCAAACAGGTAACTTATTAAAAGCATTGTGTGAAATATTTTTTTAAAAGTGGACCCATTGTCACTTTTCATCAGAACAGATGTACCCGAACAGATATATGTAACATATATATATATATTTGGCAAATAATTGCTGTCAGTTAAAGGAAGACCTCAGAAAGCTTCCATATTTGGCTGCAAAAATCTGGGGGGGTCAATAGATGGGCAGCAATGGCTTAAAGTTTTCAGTCTTTGTCAAGATACTTGCAGCACTAAAAACCTGTCCTGTATCTAGTGTTTCATAAAGCCAAGTACCTTAACACTGTTTTGGTTTAGGATATCAGATTAGTACAAAATGGCTCAGGAAAACATTTCAAGTTTGAAACAAAATACATGTATGCATGTATACGTGTATTCCCCTAATTTTTTACAAGTGCTTTAAATATACACTCTAATTCTGAATGTTTCTGAGATAAAATGATATTAATCCTTATTTCAAAAACCTCTTTTTATAGTTGAAAGGTATAGCCAAGATTTTTTTAAAAGATGTCAAGATGACCCTAGAGAAAGCTTTAATTTGGTCATGAGAAAATCACAGCCGAAGTGAAAGTTTTCAACATTTTGGAACAGACTGGCAAACATATTCATATATTCTTTAAGTACAAATAAAATTATTGCTCTGTCCAAATGCTTTCATGTTTGATGTCTTCACTTTGAAAAGAAATTAACATTCAACTCCATCGCTACAAAGCAGAATTGGAAGCTTGAAGAAACCCTTAGCAATCTTTTCACTATGATACCCAGGAGACAGTAAATTGAGAATACAAGATTATTTCAGTGTAGAGGAAAATGGAAAATATCAATTACATTGAACCAACTCACCTAAATCTTTGGGACTTATGCAAATTACTATAATAATCAAACATTATGCACATACAAAAAAATTCCTGCAGATATCAGGAATTTAAAATTTTTGGTTTATTTCAGTATTGCTTTTTTTAAAAATCACATGGTCACCAACTTTATTTTTGCTGGTTCTCTGAACAAATAAAAGTATTATACCTGCCAGAACCACATTATTTGTTTGCTATTTCTTGTATAATGGCGATAAACAGTGTTTCTTTGCCAGTCCGCCATATCAACCTCTTGCATACCACAAAGCATAACCTAGAAAAGTTCACAAAATTTAAGATATTAACTTGAGCTTTTTGAAATACAAATATAATATTTTTAATATACCATTTTATAGCACTTCAAGATATATCTGCTTTGCTTATTTACTGCATACGGATATAGCTATTTACTTGTATTAATTGTCATTGTAATATTTTAATTTAGAATAATTTTATCCACTACAGCTGAAAAAATCTCACCTCCAGTTCTTTTTCATCAAAATACTGTAACCATTGAAGAGGAACAACTTCATTGAATCCATCCAGGAAAGCTTTGGTTTGTTCTTGTACTCCTCGTGAAAACCGCCACTCTGCCATTAAGCTAAAGGATTAAGGAATGTGATAACTTTAAAAATAACATTCTTTATTTTAAAGCATAAAATGTATAACAATTTGAACAAATCCCAAAGACTCCAGCATTAATTTTTTTAAGACTGCATTAATAATGTTACTGATTATGTGCCATCAAGGGGGGGTTGATTCTTAGCAAGCATAGAAAAGAGATTTTATCCATTATAATTTGTACCTAACCTGGTCCTTCAGGTCTTCCAACAATGTGCTATCTTTCCAACATATTCCACATTAATGCTAGTTCATTGCTCAACATAATCTGAGCATTAACTATAAAAAATTGTAGCCTGAGCTCCAGCTATAAAAACAGAATTCAGGGCACTATGAAAAACTAGGCTACCAAATTTGTATATATTATATACATATATTATATAGAATGGCTATATATAAGAGCTGTACTCATATATTTGGGCTGTTTTATATTTTGGGCAATTCCTTTTTCACAAAGTCTTGGGATAAAGAAAATCCTTTTTCTCTTCACATGGTTGCTGAAGTCCATCACACTTGAAGAAATGCCAAAAATTATACAAAATGGTAGAATTTTTTAATATAGAATACTATGTATAAAAACAAATCTATCTTCCTTTATTTTACTCTATTCCCCCTACCCAATATATTCTTCTTTGTTTTCTTCAGTGACAAGTAAATTTGATCCTCCTGATTTCAGCTCATGTGAAGTAACCTTTCCTAGCAGCTCCATGTCAACACAGAAGTACATTTCTAAATTACATTCTTCTATATTGTTGTCCCTAAGAGAGAAAGGTTAAAAAAAGAGATTAACCAAATATGTTCACTTTATTTTGGCACAAAAAACTGTGAACATCCGAAAAGATTTACAAACCTTATCCAAATTAGAGAATTATAAAACTCAGTGTCAATAGATTCCAAATCTTTTATTGTGAGTTTCTTATTTAGCATGCGCTTGTAGAATGGCAGGGAAAACCCAGTATCAATGAATTTGCCATGAAACAATGCCTGTTGAAGATTTAAAAAGTCAGTGTAGTATTTGATATAAACAGTTTTAACTATTAACTAGAAAACTTTTATAGAAAATAGTACATCTGATAAAAACAGTGTACTATTAACTCAAAATGGATTATTTCTAGCTGTAGGTAGTATGACATATAAGGATTGTGTGTCGAAGAAAGCTTAAGCAGAATAGGAAACAAGAACACTATCCATACTAAAGGAAGCTTTGACAACAATTACCCTGGCAGGTGATATTTCACGTGTAGCTTCAGAATATAGCCATATAGCCAGTGTCATGAATGCAACAGAATAATAGCCATGAACTTCACATTCCAAGATTCCCTTAGAGAGCTTCCATGAATGAGAGTACACTAAACACTCTACATAATAATGAAAAAACAAAGAAATCTAACCAAAAGAAAATAACTTATAGCAGGTAGAAGGAACTAAAGAAGTCATTTTAAATAATGTATACTTAAACGTGGTTAAGAGATCTACCCAAGCTCTATCCTAATTTTAGAAAATATATAAATATCTTTGTTTACCCAGAGGACCCATCTAAATCCAATTGTTCCAGTCTGTATGAATAAATCTCAGACTTGTTCCAACAAATAAGTGATTTTTATCTCTTAGGGTGGGGGATAGGGCAATTATATTAGATGTATATCATCTCTGTCCTTGAGGAGCTCAAGGCAGCTTACTAGTGCCTCCTTCTCCTATTTCCTCTTGCAATAATCACCCTCTGAGGTAGACCAACCTGAAAGAGAAGGGCTTAGATTCACTTAGAGAGCTTCCATGAATGAGAGAATACTAAAACCTGCATGTCACTTTAACATTTTTCCCTAATTCATCCAGTGTTGTATGCCCATTTTAAATTGGAAGTACATTGAAGTCACTGAAGAATATGAAGAACTGTCTTATATCACACATTGCAGTCTAATTAGTATGAATGATGTCATTTCAGTTATAAATGATCAAAAAATGTTAACTTATTTTCTGTACTAAGTATATATGGAACCATGCAGGTTAGAACATAATGCGCAGTATGCTGCAAATAAAAGCAGAGCACGTATATTTCCATAATCAGATACTTTGCCTGGATCTTTCTATTAACTTAACAAAGTGTTAAAACATTTATCATGTTACACTGTTAAAACTTATTGTCATGTTTATTACCATTTATATTGGTAATAATATATACATAAAACTACATAAAATCATGCTTCTCCCCAAATACATACAGATTAATATGTAGTTATGAATACAGAAATATACATGATCAAATACTTCCAGAGGAAAAATGTTTACATCTTCTTTGATAATTGGATTTATTTACTGTTAGAAAGTAACACTCAGCTAGACAATTTCTTGTTAACTTATATCAACAACAAAGGATTCAAATACTTGAAATAAACTATTTAAACTAAGATTTCTCTTCTCAAGAAAAACATACCATATTTTTCAGACTATAAGACACCTTCCTGACCCCCCCCCCCAAAAAAAAAAAGTGGATGGAAATGTCTGTGCATCTTATAGAGTGAACATTGCGGCAGGGAGGGGGATGAAGCAACAATCAGCTGTTTTAGGCAGTGCCAATCAACAGCAAACAGGCCGTGGCAGCGGTAAACGGTCTGTGGCATATGGGCAGCCATGGCGAACCTGCTATTCTATTTCTACTTTTTTTTCAAGTGCTGCTACTTGAACTTTCCAGAAATCCATGCCAATTAGCTTTTCAGACAGAAACACAATCATGCCCAAGAACTGCATGTGACTGTTCTGTTCATCATGTCTGTTTCTTAAGGTATTATTAACCAATAAAAAATCTGTTTTCTTTTTGTCAATAAATGTCTTATATTGTCTCTGGGGTAGATCAATGTATGGAATCTGATAATACTTTCCTTAATCAAAGAGACAAAAATCAGAAAAAGATTTTTAACAAGACAATCTATTAAGATTTCTTAAAGAAGGCATTGACAACAGGTCCATCTGCTCTTTTATATATTTTCCTTCTTTTTTAAAGCTTTTTTAGGATGCTCTCCAGTAACATGGATGGGTTTATGCTTCAAATTGGAAGAAAGTTGATAGCAACATTTTCCTTCCATATCTCCATAGAAATCTGATATTTTCTTCATTCTTTTGACTCTTTCTTCATTTTTCATCATGAAGAATTACTTGTGAATATAGTAGTAAGTCAAAGGATTTATTTCCCTCTTTATATAATCATAATTTATATTTTTCATGCTTATCTTTCCTAACAAAACACTGCTCTTTGAGGAGCTTGTAGTCTAATAAATATATGCATGGTATGAATATTTACCATGTGTGTCACAATTTTTTGATTTTAGCATAGTTTTCTTAATTGTCAGTGTAGTTGCCTGCTTTTCAAATTATTCCAAAGTTTGTAATAATCAGAGCATATTCTCCTCAGATTTTTAACACTATAATTTTATCGAAATTTCACTGTCATTTTCAATATGTGATGTGAAATGATTATATATTTTAAAGATAAGGTTTTTATCTCTGAATATAGATATGAATTTTATCTTTTCCCTTTGCCAAAATATCTTTATGTCAAAGCTGCAATCCTAAATTCTTAATTAGAATAAACATCACTGAACGCATAGAACTTACAGTAGCTCTGACTAGATAGATTCAAGATTGCAATTACATTCACCCCATGTAATTAAATCATTTGTGGAGAAAGACAACCATACTCAGAAGTCGAATTGTGCAAATTCTTTGAAAAGAGTACTTTGGTACATGTGGGAACACTATAACAGAAGTGTAAGACGCACCTAGCTTTTGGGAAGGGGAAAAAATCTGCCTTTGCCCCCCAGCAATTTGCCTCCTTGCAGCAAATAGCAAACAGCCTGTTTCAGTTTCAGCATAGCCTGATCAGCACAAGCAGCTGATTGTCGTTGGATTGGCCTCCGTACAACCAGCTGTTTCAGGCTGCAGTGATTGCCATTGCCTATTGCCTCATCCTTGCACCCCATTTTCTGTCCGTTCCAAGCAGCGGGGATTGGAATGGGCAGAAAATGGGGCATGCAAAGGCGGCAACAGGCGATGGTAATCCCTGCAGCCTGAAACAGCTGGTCGTGGGGAGGCCGATCCAACTGATAACCAGCTGTTTGTACTGAAACTGAAACAGGCTGTTTGCTGCAAGAAGACAAATTGCTGGAAAACAGAGGCCAAAAGATGGAAGCCGGCGGGTGGGTGGGGCTTTAGTAACATTCACTGTATAAGAGCCAGACATTTCCACCCACTTTTAGGGATGGAAAAAGTGTGTCTTATACTCCGAAAAATACAGTATTTGTACAGCTAATTTAACATGATTTAATTGTATTTATGCAGAGTTCTAAATATCTCTTGCAGATATTCATTCTTACATGTGTAGCCAATATAGCCAACTTATTGAGAATTAAAATTTCTGTCCCTGCTTAGCACATCATGCTTCTCTTTTCAGAAATGTTTTTGCTGTATACTTTGCCTGGATGATTACACTAGTTTAGACATTAATGTACACATGAATTCCCTTTATTTCTGATTCATTTTATCTGCCATTGTTAGGCAATCAGTAAATGGTTCTCTCTTGATATTAAACAACATATGCCATTACTTAAAAAATCAATTATCATAATTTTTGCACTATAAGATGCTCCAGACCATAAAACGCACCTAGCTTTTGGGGAGGAAAACAAGAAAAAAAAATCTGCCTCTGCCTCCCAGCAATTTACCTCCTTGCAGCAAACAGCCTGATCAGCTTCAGCACAGACCGATTTAGCACGAGCAGCTGATTGACGGTTGGATTGGCCTCCCAGAACACTGTCGATCAGCTGTTCCAGGCTGCATTGATTGCTGCCACACACTGCCGCCCATCAGCAGCGCCGCCTATTGCCGCCTCTGAGCACCCAATTGGCCTCCACACATCCTATTTTCAGCCTCCATGCACCCCATTTTCAGCCTCCGTGCATCCCATTTTCAGCCCGTTCCAGGCAGTGGGGATTGCCATGATCACCACCACCTGAAACAGCTGAAAACAGGACATGCGGAGGCCAAAAATTGGGTGTGCAGAGGCGATGGAGATGGGGGGGGTGTGGCAATTCCCACAGCCTGGAACAGCTGATCGGTGGTATTCCAGGAGGCTGATCTAACTGCCAATCAGCTGCTTGTGCAAAATCAGGCTGTGCTGAAGCTGACCAGTTTGTTTGCTGTTTGCTGCAAGAAGGCAAATTGCTGGAAGACAGAAACCGAAGTGTGGAGACTAGTGGGTGGGTGGGGCTTCAGCAACATTCACTCTATAAGACGCACAGACATTTCCAGCCACTTTTTTTTTTTTTTTTTTTGGGGGGGGGGGGGAATGTGTCTTATAGTACGAAAGGTATAGTAAGAAGTATTCCAATGAGGAAAAGTGCACCAGTTCTTTTTCATGTACTTATTTATAATTATTCTACTGAACAATGTTGGTGGCAAATAGAATTAATTCACAATATGATAGCCATATACACTTGCATGCTAAATATTCCAGAAAATAAAACAGTAATCACCCTTACCATAGCAATAAATCGTCCAATGAAACAGAAATATGAAAGATGATCTGGATTTATTGTTGATGCTGGATTTATCTGTAAACAGTAGTTACTCTTGCCGGCATATTCAAAGAGACAATACATAGGGTTCAGCACTTCATGTGAAAGCAAGAAGAACCATTCTCTATTTAAAAATATAATGAAGAGATAGTCAAACATGGTTATCTCCAAATGTTGCAAATATTGACATAAACATTTGAGGAACATCTTAAGCAGATACGATAGTCTGTTTATTTTAAGATGTTGTGAAAAAGGAACAGGAAATTATAGCACAACAAACTTTGGTTCAAATGAACTTTGAATTAATTTAAAGCTTTAATGATACTATGAAAGATTATGTGAGTTCACCTAACTGTAATTAGTTGGGAAGTTAATACTGGCATTGCTAAGTTATCTTTGAAAAACAATATATGTCATCTCACAATGGTTTTTTTAAATTAAATGTTGGTTAGACATATGGAATTTATATAATTATATAATAAAATTATAAATTACAGGTAGTTCTCAACTTAAAACCAGAACTGAGCCCAAAATTTATTTTGCTAAGCGAGACATTGTGAATTTTGCCCCATTTTACAACCTTGCTTGTCACAGTTGTTAAGTGAATCACTGCAGCTATCATGTTACAGCCAGTAATATAGTTGTTAAACAAATTTGGCTTCCCCATGGCTTTTGCTTGTAAGGAGGTTGCAAAAGATGGTTACGAGACCCCGGGATTGGGCAGCTGTCATAAATATGAACCAGTTGCCAAGCATCTGAATTTTGATCACAACTGTGGGGATGCTGCAACATCATAAGTGTGAAAAATGGTCACAAGTCAGTTTTTTCATTGCTGTTATAACTTCAAACTCACTAAATAAACTGTTGTAAGTTGAGGACTATATGTAATGTATAGATAATTTATTTCAACAAAATTGTATTAATAGATGAAATAAACATACAAAGTAACATATACACATGCACAATCCATATAGTAATAATTTGATAATATGGGTTGAATCTTCTTAAAATTAAATCTACATAATTAAATTTAGATTTTGTTCCCTCTCTTATTTTAGAGATGTAAAGGTTTTTCAAAACTGGTAACAAGCACATATCTTAATCCACTGCTCAACATAAACTATTAAGCCCTGGTGGCACATTAATTAAAATACAGTATTGCAGGTAAACTCTGTCCACAGCCAGGACTTGGATCCTGACGGTGCTCAAGGTTGACTCATCCTTCTGAGGTTGGTAAATTGAGGACCCAGACTGTTGGGGGTAAAATGAAAATAATACTTACTTTGTAAACCACCTAGAGAGTGCTGTCAATTGCTATGGGTGGATATATAAGACTAAATGCTATTGCCACCTCTTTACTGAACTCCAGGCTCAAAGATCAGACAGAGATTTTACTTTTTATCTGATAAATTGAATAAATTTTATTTATAATTTTTTCAATGGTAGACTAAGCATAGGAAAACCAATTAATAAGCACTGGGTGAAAAATATTAATAATATTTTGTTCTCTCAATCAATCAATATATGCTCCAATTTGTAACTGGAATATCCAAAAGTGTAACTAGAATCCAAAGAAAAAATGATCAATGAAATTTGAATGTGATATTAGAATGTCGTTTCAGCTATATAACCCTAGAATCAGGAAGAACCTCTTTTTTGTCAACCTCATCATTTAACTGGCAATTGTTTCTTTGATATACTATATAATTAACATTCAATTGTATCTTTCAAATCCAAATGATGTCTGTCAAAATTCTGTCCCCAGTGCTTGATGGCTTTATAGATTTGGTTGGTGAAGAACTGTCTCCAAATCAATTCTACCAAGACTGAGTGTCTGTAAATATCTAAGGGATATTTCATCTGACTTTGGATAGGGTAGGATTTTCCCATTCTTCTGGACCCACAGCTCCTCCTCAATCATGGCAGTTCTAGCTCTTGCACAGCATCATCTGATATGCCAGTTACTTCCTTTCTTAAATTAAGGTGGGCTTTTAAGCAGACACTAAGGGCCTAGCCACCTCACAGCTTAATTACTACAATGTACTCTATGTCCAGCTGCTTTTGAGAACCACTTAGAAGTTTCAACTGGTTCAGAATGCAGTGACACAGCCAGTATGGGGCACTTCTGCTTCTTGAGTTGCACTGGTTGCCACTTTACTTCCAGGAGTAATTCAAGGTGCTGCTTGCTACTTATACAGCCTTACATGGGATAGGATCTTAAGGGACCATCAGTCTCCCATAGTATCTGCCCAGCCAATCAAATCTGGCAGGGTTGATTCACAGAGGTTCCTTTAATTAAACAATGCTATTAATTAAGACTCTAGAAATATACCTTCAATGTAGCAGCACTTGCTCTCTGAAATAAGGTTCCCCCTAAGATTCAAATGGCCCCCACTGTACTGATGTTTCCAAGGTCCTTTTAGACTTGTCTCTTTATGCAGGCTTTTGTTGAGAAGGAATTAAACCCCCTGAAGATCAAATGGTTTGTTTTTCTTCATTCTCATCCAGTTGCAATTCTTGCCATTACTCTTAATTTTTTTTTTGTTGTTTCCTTCTTTCCGATGTTTTAAACAATTCGTAAACCAATCAATGTCACTGGGAATTGATCAGCATATACATTTAATAAACTATTATGTTTTGACAAATTATTATTATTGTTAATGTTTTTAGCTTGACAAAGGTAATTAGATTTCAAGAAGTACTGTTACCTGGCTAAACCTCCATAATCCAACCCTTCCTCTCCTCTGAATATGACATACAATCTTCTCCTTAAGTCATAAGGCTTCAAAGCCATGATCTGTAAATAAAATAATAAATCAAGCAAAAAGTACCACTGGATATTAGAAGGAAAATTATAGAAAAACAAAACATACAAGATATTAAGCTTATATCCAATTGCTAGTCTTCAAATGGAACTGCATTCTATTTCTAGAAATTAAAATGTTAACATGTTTTAATGCTTCAAAGATAGTTTGTACTTTTTGTTTGTTTTTAATTCATGTAACCACCATCTACTACTTTTCTATAGTATTTACTCCCACTAGGAACAATCAGAGTACGTTATCCATCATGCAATTATTGAAAAGATGTAACCGTAAAGCTACATCCAGCACACAGCACTGCCATCAAGGACAAATCGGCCACAGCATTTATCAAGGAATAGTAAATGCACATCTTTACTGAAGGAATTATGTAATGTTCCCAGACTTAGAACACTTTACTGTGTACTGGTCTCTGCTTCTGTAAAAAAAAAAAAGTATCTCCAGTGTCAGATCCTTCCTACTGATATTTCTACTCTGTGAAGAAACAATATACTCCTAAAGCATATAAAAGGAAAAAAATGGAAATACCGGTAATCTTCTGTCCAAACATTATGGTCAAGTATATCTTCCTTTTTTCAAATATAAATGATTAGAAATTTCTAGCAAGACTACCAGATACTGTAACAGCTTTGTTCCTTATGCCATCCATCTGGTGAACTTGCAAGGTTTGTTTTTCTCACCATGTACATGTATATATCCAAACTAGACTGGTGTTTCTCTGTGTCATATGTGGGTATGTACAAAATTTCATTTTAATGTATGCCGATTAGTGTACATTCAAAGTGACAAAGTACATTCAAAGTTATTCTAAGTCTATGTCTTCTAAATTCTATAAAATTCTATAAAAGTTGGCTTGGGGCTGCAATAGGGGAACAGTAAAAAGAAGTGGTTGATCGAGTAACAACAAATCCCACCTCCCTCCACTCCACCCAACTCTTCCAAATGTCTTTAGATTTTAATGTTTGGCTTTAATTAATTTATGTTTTAATGTATGTGTGTGTGTGTGTGTGTGTGTGTGTATGTAGGTCTAGGTGTGTTTGGGTCTTTTCCCATGTAAGATTAAGAGTATCTTGGCGATGTTTCGGCGAGGTCCCACTCGCCATCACACATTGCTTGCACTGGCACGAAGCTGAAAGCACCAGCCTGAGGATGGCGAGTGGGACCTTGCCGAAACGTCGCCAAGATATTCTTAATCTTATACGGGAAAAGACCCAAACACACCTAGACCTACATACCTGTACCTGTGGAAATCTACATATATATGTTTTCTGAGGTTTTCGCGGGTATTTGTATGTGGATCTTTGGTTATACGGGTTTTCTCCCGCGTAGAATTGGAAGTATCTAGGCAACGTTTCGATGAAGTCTCATTCATCATCTTCAGGCTTGTTTCTTCAGCTCTGTGCTTCTCAGAGTAATGTGAGCTTGCAGCTGCTTCTTCCTTTTAACTGCTAGTGGGGGTGTGACTTGATTGGGTGGGGGTTTGGCTGTGTTCTGATTGGTAGGGGGGTTGGCTGTGTTCTGATTGGCTGGGGGTGTGTTCTGCTTAGGTGGGGGCTTGGTTGTGCTCAGGTTAGTCTTGGTTACTGGGGGATTTGAGCTGGTGAGCTGTGATCTTGTTGTTTGGCTTCGTGTTCGTGGTCGTGCCACATCTTCATAGTGGGTGTCAGTTTGCTTCTTGTATGGGTCAGAGGGGTTTGAAGCGGGTAGTGGTGCAGCTGCAGTATGGTTTCTGGTTCGTGGTCGTGTCTCCTCTTCTGTGTGGGTGTGAGTCTTTTTTCTGTGTGGGAGTGTGGTGGTAGCACACTCCCGCCTACCAACCATTTGGAAACCTGCCCTCATTAATAAACCAGTAACTAACATGAAGAATGAAACCAGACCCACACCCGCAAGTGCAACACAAGATGCTACCATTATCTCACGTCATTGTAATGCTGTTAAAGTTGTAGCAACGTTTCAGCAGAATCTCATTTGCCATCATCAGGCTTCTGTATGGATGTGGGTCTCACAGCTTTTTTAGATATGTGGTTGGGTCTGTGTTTATAGGTTTGTATGTGGAGTCTTGGAGTAGGTCTGTCAATTTTGTTTCATAGTCTTTTCTGTCCATTACTACTGTGGCATTTCCTTTGTCTGCTGGGAGTATTATTATGCTGTTATCATTTTTCAGGGTTTGTCGTACTCTGAATTCATCTTTTTGCAAATTACTTTTTTGGTGGTTTCGTTGTGCATAAGATGTGAGTAACCTGGTGTCTTATTCTGTCAGCTTCATCTGTATTTAATTTGGTTAGGTTGGATTCTACTGCACATATGATGGATTCTGTTGGGATTTTGTTGGGTGCTATGGCATAATTGAATCCTTTGGATAGGACATCTGTTTATGTTTTGGTGAGTTCTCTGTTGGAAATGTTATATACTAATTGTTTCAGTTGTTGTGAGTTGTGAGAATATATATATATATACATTTGTTTTTTTACTTTTTGTTCTTTAAAAGCACTACAATGACATGGGATAATACCCGAAGGAAGCTGAACAGCACATATATATATATATGTGGATACATATCTGGAAAAATTAACCAAGAAGAAAATTATAACCAGCCACATAAGCAAAGAAATCCAACAGATGATCATCGCAAGAGAAAAATCTTCTAGATGCCCTAAATTATATGGCCTCCCAAAAATACACAAAGAAGACATACCTCTCAGACCCATAGTCAGCTCCAAAGGAGCACCATTACAAAACCTAGCTAAACACTTAGCAAAACAACTACAGCCCCATGCTGAAACCGCAGCTTCATATGTACAAAACTCATACCACTTCTTAGAAATGATCAAAGATCATTTAGTCAGGGTGCATTGTGGAACAAGAAGATCTGCTTGTAAGTTTCAATGTGGTTTCACTATTCACTCAAGTCCCGATAAAAGAAACTCTTGAAATCATCAAAAATAAATACCAACCAGCTAAACGCCTCATGGAACTAACAGAACACTGCCTAACCAACACATATTTCATATACAAAGGACAAAGATACAAGCAAATTGAAGGAGCCCCTATGTCACCCGTCTGAAGGAGCCCACTGTCACCCGTCATTGCAAACCTGTTCATGGAAGAATTCGAATCCAGAGCCTTGGCTAATGCCACCCACAAACCCAAACTATGGCTAAGATACATCGATGACACATTTGTGATTTGGCCCCATGGAAAAGCAAACCTAAACAATTTCCTAACACACCTAAACAGCACACACCCCAAAATCAAGTTCACCATGGAAATGGAAATAAACAAACAACTACCATTCCTAGATGTACTAATCTACAAAAGAACAGATGGCACACTGGGACACACCATATACCAGAAGAAAACACACACCAACCACTACCTCAACGCCCAATCCCACCACCACCCAGCACAGATAAATTCCGTGGCTAAAACACTAATTACCAGAACCAAACGCCTGGCAGACAAGACACATATAAAGACTGAACTATGCACCCTGACTAAAGTATTGACAGCCAACGGCTTCCACAAAAACAAAATCACCAGCTTGATCCACAAAAACACACCAAGACATAACAGAGACCTAGAAGATCAACAGATCTATGGAACAGCTGTCCTGCCCTACATAAGAGGTACCACAGATAAAATCAGTAAGATACTACACAGGCATCACATCAAGACTGCCTTCAAAACAGACAAAAAAATAGCAGCCATCTTGAGGAATCCCAAAGACAAAATTGACCTGGAAAACCAAGGCATATACGAAATTCCCTGTACATTATGCCCGGCCACATACATTGGACAGACCAATAGAAGAATAAGTACCTGCCAAGATGAACACAAAAATGCAGTAAAAAAGCTGGAACACACCTCCTCACTAGTCCAACACATGAAAACCACAGGTCACAACATCAACTTCAATGGCACTAAAACCCTAGCCATTATAGAAAACCCCAACCACAGAATCATCAGAGAAGCCATAGAGATTGAAAAAAGACCTGACAGCATGAATAGAAGAGATGATTCCAGCAGACTGTCAATCATTTGGAAGCCTGCACTCTCAAATAGAAAGATCTCCATGCCACAAGCCAGGCAAACACCTGGGCAAAAACAGACTCCCTCTGATAGCTCCAACCCAAACACCCCCCCACCAGGCACCCAGGTGAAACCCAGCTTGCTGATGAATAGCAGCTTGCTAATGAAGAGCAGCCGTCCCTTCACACGGAGCCAAGCTGCACTGAAAGCCTCCAACACAAGAACAAAGTGTTGCCAGTCAATCAAAGCCACAAAACAGACAGAAGAAACCAGAAACACCAGTCAATCAAACTC
>BLBF01000002.1:34275296-34309740 GCA_015471245.1 Laticauda colubrina
GATGGCAGATGAGATTCTGCTGAAACGTTGCTACAACTTTAACAGAACTACAATGACGTAGGATAATACCCGAAGGAAGCTAAACAGCACACACACACATATATATATATATATATTTTCACATCTTTAACATTTCTTTTCAATTAAATATCAATAACTTAGGAACACTTGTAATATTTCCATTTTTTTTATATTTTTCATATTTCTCTTCACTTAAATTTTTATAAATCATTAATAACAATTAAAATGTTCCCATCCTTTCCAAATTTCATTCTCTCTTTATTTCATTTATTTATTAACAAACATTCCATTACATTACAATAAGTATTTTATCTATCACTTTAATCACCCTTGTTTCATATTTTTAAAATCCATTTCTATTTCTAATATAACAATGCTATCTTATGTACCCTTGCAGAATCCTCTCATTCAGTTAAATTTTCACCCATATCTTATTTACTATATCTTGTAAATAGGCTTATACCTTTCATCCTTGTATGTTTTCCCTGTTTCTCTATATCCTGTTTCCGTCCTTTATAACTTCTTTTCCTTTCCTTCTTCCCCCCCTTCTTCTCCCTCCCTTTTTTGATCCCTTGTCTCTCTAATTCTAATTCTTTCTTCTGTAATCCTCTCTTCTGTTTCTTCCTAATATTGTAATTGCTTTTCAAACTGTTCTTTTTTTGTATTTTCAAATCTTAAATTTTTCACTCTCTTTCCCCCCTTTCCTTTTTCCCCCCCACATAGGATTACTTGATCATTAAAGATGGCTTCTTCTTTGTCCCGCCCTTCTTGTTCTTCAAGCATTTCTTGTTATTTCTCATAGTTCAAGATCCCCATTTCTAAAAATTGGAATACGAAGCCAAAAAAACCTCTTCCTTTTTGTCCATCTTCTTTCTGTTTTTTAAGTTCCATTTTCAGTTCTTCCAAGAGTGATGCCATTTTAAACACTTTTAAACATCCACCCAACTGATTTTAGTCATTTAAATCCAATAACCAAAATTCCAAAAATCACCAAGTAATCCAAATAATCCAAGACTGTTTCTTCTTATTTCTTTTTTCCGCTTTCTCTTCCAGGGGTTCTATTTTCTTGTTACAAAATTTCAGTTAGAATGTATTTTTTAGGAATCTTGTTAAAGTTTCACTGTTAATTCCTTTTACTTCCAGGTGTTCTCCTCCATTTTTCCAGATCCCGTCCTTTTGTTTTTTCCTTTTCTCTTTCCTTCTTTTAAAAATATCCAAGGAAACCGTGCACGTTCATAGATTTTGGTCCATTGCTGAAGAAGCCCAAACTGGAAGTCCTCGTTTATGGCTTAAGATATTTAGTCCGAGACCAAGGAGTTTATCAGCCATGGACTGGTATCAAAATATAGTCAAATAGGACACAGTTTTGGCTAAATCACGGCTTCACATCTCAGCTCAACCATTGTCAGGGCAATGTAAAATCATATACGTATACTAATATGCATTAAATATATAAGAATGGACAAAAGAAGAATCTAAACACATTTTTAGCTTTACCGAATAGAGGTATCGTTGGTTAAATTGTTGCATAGCTCCTTGCAATTGATTTCGTTGCGACTGCCATTGTTCAAAATTTCTAACTGATTCCATTGTTGGTCTCTGCCATGTTGTTGTTCGTGTATTGTGGTCCACATAATAAACTCTTCCGCGATCATCAACCCTTCTTTCCCAGCTAGGAAGAAATTACAATATTGGGAATCATGTTATAGCAATAAATAACTTGTTATGGGGCATTGTTAATTGTATATTAGTAGGTATGAAGATTTAATCTAGAACTTTTTCTAGATTAAAAGCTAGAAGCTTTTAATATGAAAGTTATCACCAGGGAAATTGCTATTATAAAAAAAGAAATCATTCAATGACACAAAATAAAATCTATAATAATCTAGTCTGAATACAGAATAAATTAATGGGAACCACTCCAAAGCAATCAGAATTATGTGAATTTTAAAACTATTTTTATGTGTTACAGATTTGATGATTTTTATGTTGAATTTTATCGATTAGCATATTGACATAGTACAGTTAATAAAAGGAATGTTACCAGTCCCCTCTTCCCTCTTAAATAATGTGAATTGGAAGTGAAGGGCAGTAAAGCTTCAGTGAAATAGAAGTTGTGTAGAGTGGGGCAGACCTCTGACTAATATCCCCCTACTCCTATTTTCATTGTCCAGGAAGCTCACCTTAAAGTCAAAGGGCATAAATAACTGAAGAAAGTATGATGGGAGAAGCATCTTTATACTATCCTAATAATAATTCAAGCTCATGAATTTACTTTTAAAGATTACTAAAAGGCTAACTTTTTAAAATTTTTGTTCATAATAAGCTTGCTAAAATATTTTATTTTAGCAAGCTTATTACAAAGAAACTTAAATTTCATTGTATAATTTACATACAAAGAAACAAATACTGTAGCAAATTCTCATCTCTACATTTAGGTAACAATTTTGTAGCCATTAATATATGGAAAAGTATAACTGTTACCCTGGTGGCAAAGGTTGAGGCCTTTCCCATGTTGTAGTTCTTGTGTTATGATCAACATAATAGGTTCTACCATGTGGATCCTTTCTTTGTTCCCATCTTTGAAAAATACAAAAAGTAGAATTTAATTAATAGAAAACAAAAGTTTCTATTATTTCAGATCAGTTATAGGAAACGATGCTGCAGGAAGGAAGGAATCCACTGACAATCTTCTTCCGTCCTATTACATGGTTACATTCTTAAAATAGAGTTAATATAGCATTAAAAAAAAGCCAGTCATCATCACAATGCCCAATTAAATTTATTTTTTGCATTTATATAGAGCAAATCAGATGAAATATCTTCAACTTTGGCCCCACAGGATAAAATCAATAGAAAATACTAGAAATAACCTAAAGATATATTAGACATAAATGATTTCAAGAGATTAAATTCAGTTACTGTGTTTCTCCAACAATACGGCCTCCACCAATAGGAAGCCCCATCATGTTTTATTGGCATAAAATCAAATTAAGCCCCTCCCCCCAAATTAAGGCCCATATTAAACATGTGAAATGGGGGGGAATGGTGGGGGGGGGGGCTTGCATTTAGGAAGTACTTGCATTCCCGGATATGGTGCTGCCTGCGTTGGTGGGGCACTTCATACCGGGAGACCTTCCGCCACTGTTGCTTTCCCTTCTCCCTTGCTGCCGCAGCGTTAGAGGAACACCACAGTGTTTGGTGCAGCCATGTGTGGCCAATCAGGGCTCCTCCCTGCAACTGGAGCCCTGAGGAAACACTTGGCTTCAGGCGCTCCCCTCGCCGCCTTCCAAGGGAAGGTGCTCACCCGAGAGGATCTCTCTCTCTCTCTCCCAAGGTCAATATCTGCGCTGCGGCTGAGGAGGAGGCTGCAGCCAGTTCCTTCTGCTTGCTGAGAGGTGAGGAAGCCGCAGCTTTGCAGAGCAAGCGAAGCGCTGCTCGCCCGGGTGAGATTTGGGAACGAGGAGCAGGAGGCATGCACGTACCTGCGGCTCGCTTTCTCGGTTCTGCCCAGCCCGCACGGCTCTGGTGCGGCCCTGGCGGGATGTGTGGAGGGACTGGAGGGGAGGCGCTCGCTGCCTTGGTGAGCGCTCTGCCGCCGGGAAGGAGGGCCTGCCTGTCAGCTTAGCCTGAGGTGCCCAACACAGCCTGGGGCGCCCAGCACAGCTGACAGGCGGGCCCTCCTTCCTGGCGGTAAAGCTCTCACCAAGGCAGCGAGCGCCTCCCCACCAGACCCTCCACTCATCCCACCAGGGCCGCGCCAGAGCCCTGCGGGCTGGGCAGAGCCGGGAAAGCGAGCCGCAGGTGCGTGCATGCCTCCTCCTGCCCCTCGTTCCCAAATCTCTCCCAGGCTTCACCTCTCAGCAAGCAGAAGGAACCGGCTGCAGCCTCCTCCTCCTCAGCTGCAGTGCAGACATTGACCTTGCAGGGAGAGAGAGAGAGAGAGAGAGAGGGAGAGATCCTCTCAGGTGAGCGCCTTCCCTTGGAAGGCGATGACGGGAGCGCCTGAAGCCAAGTGTCTCCTCAGGGCTCCGGTGGCAGGAAGGAGCCCTGAATGGCCGCACGTGGTTGCACCAAACGCCGCAGCATTCCTCTAACGCCGTGGCAGCAAGGAAGAAGGGAAAGCAACGGTGGCGGAAGGTCTCCCGAACATCCAAGCTGTCACCTGAGGATGTAAAACGTTTGTAAAAAGGACACAGCAGATGGGGCAAAAGTCGGCCTAGCCGTTTTTTCGGGGGTCAAAAAAAAAATAAGGCCCAGCCTTATAATGTGAGAAACACAGTACTTTAGTATAATCCAACACACTGACAAATACTTATCCATCCATCCATCCATCTATCTAGTTAAAATATGTCACTAACATTTCTATATTAATCTAATCTCACATACCCTGGGGGCAAAGGTTCTATGCTAGTGTTACCAGGTTGCTGCCTTATAGCTTCACCAGATACATTAGCAGACTCCCTTGGTTTTGCTACTTCTGTCACTGGTGTTGCATTGTTCTCTGTGCTAGAGGATACAGAATCTGGAGGAGTAACAGGCTGAAGTCCTGAAAATTCATTGAAGGCAGTTATAGAAGTACTGCTTTCAGCATTACTCGTAGTAGCCTCAGTTTCTATAGGAGTTTCTGAAATAATAGTGGTACAATCTGCAGATGTAGATGGTGCTTCTGTAGAATCCATAGGTATTTCGGAGATTGAAAGATTATCAGCTTCCATTATTGACGATTCACAACTAACTGTAATACACAAAAAGAGAAAAAAATGTGAGATAAGCATTACTTTTATCGTTTGAACATTACATCCAAAATCAAACATGAAATCAGGCTGCTTAGCCAACAATGGAAACCTGCAAACATTATTGATATTTAAAATATTACAGATTATTAAAGTATTAAAGTAATATGCAGATAAAATGGCAACTGCAACAATTTGATGATGTTATGATCAACTTAATAGGTTCTTTCATTTTTGATTCCTCAAGTAATTTTCAACTCCGAGTAACCACATAGATTTTCTCTATCTCCTACTTGGTCTTTCAAGTCTCCCAATGATGCACACTGTAATTGAGTCAATCCATCTGGCTGCTGGTCATCCCCTTCTTTTCCCAACTCTTCCAGTACAATAGTCTTTTCCAAAGAGTCAGTTTTCACATGACATGATGAAAGTAGGATCATTTGAGCTTGGTAATTTGTTTTTTCAAAATGAAAGTTCAAAGGTATCAACAATCTTTCTCTTCTGCTTTTTAAAGTCCAACTTTCACTTCCATACAGTGTCACAGCGAATACTATGGCTTGTACTCTTCTGATCTTTGTTTGTACAGACACATTACAACATTTATTTTTTCCAAGGCCTTCATGGATGCTCTACTAAGCAATGTAGCTTTTACATAGTCTTGTTCTATACAAATGTAACAGAGTCCAATAAATTCTAGATATTATTTGTTGTATAAATCATAATTTGAGGTACACTGACACTCTTGCAATAGAAGTTAAAACATTCTCTCATTGTCCACGCAATATAGGGATCTTTGATTCTTTGTTCCACTCATTTCTTAGCATCTGCATATCAAATTGATTTACAGATAACAAAAATCTATAAAAACTAATAGTAAGCTTTTTAATTTTAACAGATTTAACAAGTTCTACTGTATTTCTCCAACAATACGCCCCCCCAATAGGAAGATCCAGCATGTTTTCTAGGGATAAAATGAAATTAAGCCCCACCCGCCAAATTTAGGCCAATTTTAAAACATGCAAAATTGGGGGGGGGGGGAACTTGCCTTTAGGAGTGCCCCGTGGGTAGCCATGCCTCGTCACCAGCCACTCCTAATAGTCAATCATGGCGGAGCATGGAGTGCTTCCTAACCCCAAGCACCTTTGCTGCAGACCCGGGTATGGTGCTGGTTGCAGGCCGGGTCAATTGTGAGACCTTTGGCATCTGCTGCTGCTGCTTCCTCCGCCGCGCTCTTGCTTTCCCTTCGCATTCCTTCACCAGCAGCGTTTCAGCCGCTTCTCAGGTGGGGAGCCACCTCCGTAGCTTCCACAATTCCCGCTGGCGCTGTTGAGAGAACAGTGGCAGCGCCGGCGGGAACCGTGGAAGCTACAGAGGCGGCTCCTCCGCCTGAGAAGCAGCTGAAATGCTTCCACGATTCCCGTCAGCACTGCCACTGTTCTCTCGCCAGTGCCAGTGGGAACTGTGGAAGCTACAGAGGTGGCTCCCCTACCCAAGAAGCAGCTAAAATGCTGCCAGTGGAGAATGTGAAGGGAAAGCAAGAGCGGTGGAGGAAGCCTCAGTGGTGGGCATTGAAGGTCTTGCGATTTAAAGTGCCCTGCTGAGGCCAACATCCACACTGGCGCCACCTGCCTGCTGACCCGGCCTGCAACCAACACCATACACGGGTCTGCAGCAAAGGTGCTTGGCGGGGGTAGAGAGCCCTCCATGCTCCGCCATGATTAGGAGCGGCTGGTGGCGAGGTGTGGCTGCCCACTGGGTGCTCTAGGCAAGGGTGCATGGGGAGGAGAAATTAATTCACCCCTGTAAAGATGGCCTAGCCATTTTTTTAAAAAAATAAGACCCGGCCTTATTATATGAGAAACACAGTAGTACCTCAGGTATTTCAGAAGCTTCAGAAGAATGGTGCTGGCCATTGATTTTTTTTTTGCTAACAAAAGTTGTTACACTAAATATTTCTATTGGATTATAAGAATATTTAATACTTAACACGGTATATGTTAAATATTCATCTTCTTCATCAATTAATCCAAAATAAGTATCTCTACTTCCATTCAATTTTTCATAGCTTGATTAGCTTAGAGACTGATTTTTTTGACTGATTTTTTTCTGTGGTGGAAATGATCCAAATGCTGATATAATTTCATTTTTTTATACCAGAGGTTCTTGTAAGTAAGGAATATCCTCTATGGTATCTTGGATGTTGAGATCTCTATTGCAATGTTTCAATCTACTCCTTCCCTCTTCCTTTCATCTCCTTAAAAATGGTTACTACTTATCCATTGGTGTCCTTTAGCATATCCATTTGAACTTCCTTCTGAATTGAGATAATTTTTGAAAGACTTTCCATGTTTTTCCATATCTGTTTCCATTTCTTACATTTCTGCAGATATTGTATAAACTGCAATATTGCTTATCTTTTCCAACAGTTCTCAAAAACTCTTTGGGTTTCTTTCTGAGATTTTGCCTTTCTTGGCTTTGGCTTCTCTTTTCCTCTCTTCTTGGCAATTCCAGTTTGTCCTGACATCCAATTTGCTTTCTTTCTTATTTCAGATTAACACATTCTTTTCACATTCATCTTTAAAGACTTCAAGCTCATTATATAATTCCTCTAGTTTGCCATTATTAAAGTTTAGAAATTCAAAGTGATTCCAATGTTCTTCTTGTCTTTCCTTGAAATTGCAACATAACATCTGACAAACAATAAACTTTACTTCCAAAGCTGAAGCTGAAAAGGTCAGCTGTAAACATCCTAACAATTTTAATGCAAACACATCTTCTTCCTTTTGAAGTTGGGAGAAAATTCTGGAAAGTAATGAAAAAATCTGCAGCTAAAATTCTATACTCTACAATAAGCTTCAGCCTTATCTTCTCAAGCTAAGACACAGCCTTACCATAAGGCTAAGTGAGACAACAATTTCTGGCAGCAGATGCTGGGAAATGAAAGATAAAAATTAAGTACTGGAGTGGGAATCGAAGCTGCATTACATGATCTGACTTAAAGTCCTAAGTATTTTATTGTCTACAAGTGCAGATTATGCCCTCGTCAGTATTAAAGATTCAACAACAATTTTAGTCCGACACTGTACATGAATAAGAACAGGATGGGATGCCTTTTTATCTTTCATCTTAGGTAGAAAGACAAACTATCAATCTTAAGACCCTGTCACACTGGCCGACGGATGCAAAACGTTTGTAAAAAGGACACAGCAGATGGGGCAAAATGTTCCATCCGTTCTTATCCGCTCTCAAAAGTGCCCCGAATTTGCATAACCAGAGCGGACAACACGGAAAGGAACGGACGGGGGGAGGACGTAGGGTGGATGGAAAGCGGATGCTCCACGGAAGCCTAGCAGATGGAAGCGGATGGCACATCCGCAAGGCTTCTGGGGGAGCACAGCAAAGAGGACGCGGAACGGAAATAGCGGATGCAGAGCGGATGAAGTGGATGCAGAGCGGAAGCCTAGCTGAAGCCTAGCAGATGCCTAGCGTTCACTGCGCATGCGAGGAGGATGCATTGCGTCAGCCCCGCGGATATAAAGGGAATCAAGCAGGTCACCATTCAGAGGAAAGACCTGCTTCCAGACACAGCTTGCAAGCCAGCCAGCAACCCAACAACCATGGGGAAGAAACAGAAGTCTCTGCCATCTGCTGCCAGCCCTGGCAAGAGGGACAGGGCCACCCTCCCACCCCCTGGCCCTGACTCTGTTTCTGCTGGGGCTTCTGCTGCCCGGGCTCGCTCTTCTGGTGCTGGGGTTTTGCTGATGCTTCTTCTGGAGGTGGTGCTTCTGCTGGTGCTTACTCTGCTGATGCTGCTTCTGGTGGTGGTGCTTCTGCTGATGCTGCTTCTGGTGGTGGTGCTTCTGCTGGTGCTTACTCTGCTGTCACTGCTCCTGGTGCTTGTGCTTCTGCTGGTGCTTACTCTGCTTGCACTGCTCCTGGTGCTGGTGCTTCTACTGGTGCTTACTCTGCTGGTGCTGCTCCTGCTGCTGGGGCTTCTGCTGGTGCTTACTCTGCTGGCACTGCTCCTGGTGCTGGTGCTTCTGCTGGTGCTTACTCTGCTGGCTCTCCTCCTGCTGGTGCTGCTGGTGCTGCTGGTGCTGCTCATGCGGCTGGTCCTGCTGGTCCTGCGGGTTCTCCTGGTCCTGCTGGTGCTGCTGGTGCTGCTGGTCCTGATTCTGCTGCTACTGTTGTTGCTGCTGCTGCTGCTGGTGGTGTGGAGGAGCAGCCCTTACAACCTTGAAGCCCTTCTGATGAGGGCCCATATGGCCCTGCCAAAGGAAGAGGCAGACGCATGAACGGGAGAGGAGGCAATACACAATTGAAGAGGAACATGAGGAGGAGGTGCTGGAGTGGCTGAGGGAGAATGAATATCTTTGGCGGAAGGGACACAGGCTCCATCGAGACACTAAGAGGAACCAGGCTGCTTGGAGAGAGAAGGCGGAGAGCCTGGGCTACACTTCGGAGGTGCTCCTCGGCTGGTGGAAGCACATGCACACCTGGTACGGGAAGCTGCACTTCAAGAAATCTGGCCAGGCCGTGGTCAAGCTGACGGACCGAGAGACCTATGTGATGGCCAAGTGCATCTTCTTGGAGGGTGAGATCCGCCACCGAGGAGCAGCCCCTCTCACAACCCTCTCTCTCAGGCAGCCTGCTGAGAGCCAGTCCTCTTCTGGCAAAGAGTCAGCTCCTGTGTCCAGGCAGGTATCTGTGGAGCGTCCCACAATGGAGATCCCGCCAACAGCTGTACTACCCCTGGCGGAGCGTGTGGAGGACCCCCTAACGCAGTGGGAGAAAGGAGAGGGCACTTCCACCACAGCCCAGCCTGCATCCACCCCCAGCTCCACCTCCACAGAAAGGCGGAGAGGCAGACCGGAGGGGCAGAGCCACACTGTCCTGCTGGAGATAAGAGACACCATCAGGAGCAGCGTAGATCTCCTCTCTCAGCTGGTACACACCAACGCCCCATCCTCCAACCGCAAGCCCTTCCTCACCTACATGAACGAGAACCTCATGAACATGTCGGAAACACAGTACCAGGTGGTGAAGGACAGGATCACCGATATTCTTCACAACCTTCCAGACCAAGATGAACCTGCTCCCACCCAGTCCAGGCCTGTTCCTCCACCCCAGGTGATGTCACTGCCCTTCCAAGGCTTTCCACAGGCCCTCACCTACCAAGGCTACAGCTACCAGGAGCTCCAGCAGCACAGGCAGCCCTTCCCAGTCCAGGAACAGGTACATCGGACGCCACCAGTGCCACCCACGCCACCGATGCCAGCCACGCCAGATGCCACCCACACCACCGATGCCATCGACGCCAGTCCTCACCCAGCTGCAGACCAGACAGCCCCACGACACTGCTCCTTCCTCCACCCCACAGCCGAGCCCGGCCTCAGTACATCTGTCATCGGTATTGGAGCTGACACTCCATGTCATGGAGGAAGGGGCTCTCAACATCACGGGGCTGAGCCAGCTGTCTGAGAGCTTCCTCAACACACCGTCACCTGTTGTTCTCTCGGGGCCAGGCACCCCAGTGGCACCTCAGACCAGCACTCCAGCAGCAGCCACCTCCACAGCACCTGGACCCTTCACCCCTGAGACTGGGCATGCCTCAGAGTGACCAAGAAGAGTGCCAGAGACTGGGTGGCTACCTGTTGACTTTATTTTTGCTTTGGACACTTGACTTGGGTCAGTTTTCTTTTACAGCTTGTTATTAATAAAGATTATCTTTGCTTCACACACTTGCTTCATTTATTTTTGTCAATAAAGTCTTGGTGGAAACTTTTAGAAATGGTTTAAACCTTTGGTTAAGATAGCAGTGGTATGGGCAGGGATACCTTTGGGATGGGTTAAGATAGCAGTGGGATGGGCAGGGATACCTGTGGGATGGGTAATCGCTGTGGGATAGATAAACCTCCAGTGCAAGCATAGTGGGACTGTACGGTCCACCCTCCCAGGTGCCACACCTATGGCCCTTTATTATCAATAATAATGTAATCAATCATCCACACGTCAACATAAACACAACTCTTTTATAAATGCCCTGTTCATTATAGGCCCACCCAACATACATGGCCCAATCTCATCAGTGTGATGAGACAGGCTGAAGGAAGCATCCATTAATCATCTATCATCCTGTCTTGCCACTCCACTGCTTCAGCTGGGGAGTTGCACCAGTGTCTCAGGAGGTTGCGCTGCTTCTTCCCTTCACATGAAGCTCTGTTGGGGCCTTGCACATCCTTAAGTGTCTCTCAGGTTTCGCCCTTGCCTCCATTCACCAGGCTCCATGTCCCCATTGACTTGTTGGAGGTCCACGAGCCTGTTCTGCAACACTGGGTAGCGGGTGTGCATGAGATTGTGCAGGATGCAGCAAGCTTCCAAGATCCTCCTCACGGTCTCTGGGCGATGCTGTATGGTGGTGAGAAGTACCAGGAACCTGTTGGCCAGGATGCCAAAGGCGTTCTCCACCACCCGCCTTGCACTGCACAGCCTGTAGTTGAAGATCCTCTCTTCACGGGTGAGGAGTCTGGAAGTGTAGGGCTTCATGAGGTAGGTTCTGAGGGAGAAGGCGTCATCCCCCACGATGAAGTAGGGCACATCTTGCGTGTCGTTGGGCAGGGGGTCTGTATCTGGGAAGCCCATGATGAGGTTGCGTTCCAGCCCCTCCTTGAGGTGACTGGCATTGGATACCTGGGCATCTGAAGCTGACCCGTTGCCTGAAGCATCGATGTACATGAACTTGTAGTCAGCATCGACCATGGCAAAGAGGATGATGCTGAAGAAGCCCTTGTAGTTGAAATAAGTGGACCCCGACTTGGCTGGAGCTTTGCAGGCCACGTGCTTCCCATCTATGGCTGCAACGGTGTGGGGGAAGTTCCACTTCTGATACCACTGCTCTGCAACTTTCTTCCAGCCTTCTTCAGTGGAGGGGCACTGGAGGAGCTCCTCCAGGTATTCTTCAATGATGGCCTGCACCACTTCTCTGACCACAATGCTGATGCACACTCCAGCCATACTGCATGCTCCTGTAGGTGGTCCCTGAGGCCAGGTGGCGCAGAGTCAGTGCCACCTTGAGCCCAGGGTCCAGGCTGGGCCGGAAGTTGGTGTTTGCCTTGATCAACCTGGGTCTCAGCCGCTCCACAACTTCATCAAACATGGCTGGAAGCATCCTCATGAAGTTATGGAATGCACGAGGGTCTTCGTTCCTCAGCTCCACCATCAGCTTGTTGTACAGTCCGTACTCTGCTCTTCTCGCAATCCATCTTCGTACCCAGACACTTCTTGGCCGCCTCCTTTTCTTCCCATAGAACAGTTGAAAGAGCCTGCAGATGGCTTCGCACTGTTGCAGAACGATGGTGGCTACCATAAGGACTGTGTTACGATCCATGGTGGACATCAATGGATGCTGTGGAAGAGCAAGAGCCAGATGAAGGCTGCAGAGGTCTGCACAGCATGGCTGCTGGACTGAAAGTGAGATCCAGGTGATTTCTCCCCCTTTTTATAGGAAATATATGTTTTCCGCTCGGTGTCCTTTTGCATCCTCTAGGCATCCTGCATACATCCTAAATATCCGAGATACATCCCCTCTGCGAACATTTTTTCCATTTTAAATGCTTTGTATGCGAGCTGCATCCGCTTTCATCCTTTCTCCGTCCGTGCTACTAATGCTTTGTGTCCGTTCCGCGTCCGTTTCGCTTCCTCCCTGTGTCCGTTTTCCGCTGGAGCAGATTTGAGTTGCGCGGATGTGCAGCAGATATAGCGGTCGCATAACGGATGACGACGGATGTAGACCGGATGTTCCCCGTATGCATTGCGGATGCAGAACGGACACGTTGGATACATTTTCCGCTCAAAAAGTTTTGAGCAGCTCAAAACTTTTTGAGCGGATGGAACCTCAGTCGACGGATGCTGGATGGATAGAGAGGATGAAAAACAGAGGCAGTGAGTACAGAACGGATAAATCGCGTTAACCAACGGATGGCAAGTGTTTCTCTCCGTTTTACATCCTCTTTCCATCCGTTGGTGCAGTTTGACATGGGCTTTACCCACAGTAAGGAACAGCCAATACCCAGTAGAGAGACTCCAGAAGTAATGAAGTTAAAATGTTTTATACACTTTTCCAAAGTGAAAGGGGTATTCTTCATTTTTTTAAAAAAAAGATGTTTGATTCCATCCAGCCAGAACAGAAAATGAATCTGGCAACTTTGTTTGATTAGCAAAATCAATTAAAAACAGTACATATGGTAGATATGTAGATTTGTCTATATACTTCAATATTAATTTCCCTATGACTGTTGTAAGGAAGACATAATATCTAAAGCAATAAATTACATTTTTACAGCAGTATATTTTATTATATTTATGTTTTTTTACTTCTAATTAGTTTGAATTTTCAGGTTATAAAACAGTTACATTTTAAATACATATTAGAAATAATAGACTAGATTAATAAATTTAGAATAGCTCAGGATGGAACTGTGGGGACCTTGGGGCTCTCTGAGCTTGGTTGTTTCTTTGCAAACATTTCATTATCCAATTAGGTAACAATATCAGTGCAAGAAGGGACTGGGTTTAGCTCTCTGTTTATACACCAGTCACTAGTGCCTTGCCCTTTCAGTGTCCATGGCAGTATTCTTCATGGTTCCTTGTTTAGTGATTACGGCATCCAGAATGCAGTAATCCTGTGTAGCAGTCCTGTTCAGTGTGACTCATAACGTCTTAAGCCCCTGTCACACTGCACCAACGGATGGAAAGAGGATGTAAAACGGAGAAAAACACTTGCCATCCGTTGGTTAACGCGATGCTTCCATTCTGTACTCACTGCCGTTTTGCTTCCTCTCTATCCGTCCAGCATCCGTCTATTGACGTTTCATCCGCTCAGAAGGTTTTGAGCTGCTCAAAACTTTTGAGCAGAAAAAGTATCCAATGCATGTTCTGCATCCGCTAGGCATCCGTTCTGCATCCGCTACGCTTCCACTATATCCGCTAGGCATCCGCTGCACATCCGCACAACTCAAATCCGTTCCAGCGGTAAACGGACACAGGGAGGAAGCGGAACGGACGCGCAACGTTAGTAGCACGGACGGAGAAAGGATGAAAGCGGATGCAGCTATGCATCCACGTTATCCGCTCTGTATCTGCTCTCATCCTCTACGCATCCGTTCTGCATCCTCTACGCATCCGCTTCCATCCGCTCTGCATCCTCTACGCATCCTCTACGTATCCTCTACACATCCGCTCTGCATCCGTTCTTCATCCGCTTCCATCCGCTAGGCTTCCGTTCCGCATCCGCTTTCCATCCACTCTGTGTCCTCCCCCCGTCCGTTCCTTTCCGTGTTATCCGCTCTGGTTATGCAAATTTTTGCCCCTTTTGAGAGCGGATAACAACGGATGGAACATTTTTCTCGTCCGCTGTGTCCTTTTTACAAACGTTTTGCATCCGTTGGGCAGTGTAACAGGGCCTTTAGGAAAAGACAAATAGAGGAATATTTTAAAGGATAATATGCCAATACTACTAGAAACCCCACAAATAAGATCACTTAGTTCAGTTCTAAATTGAACATTGCGTGAGCAAGTCCTACTGTAACTGGTATCTGAGAAGAGTTAATCCTGTGAGTCTCAAGAAAGCAAACAAGATTCTCAATGCTTTGAGCACAGCCACCTGTATGATGAATCTATGTTCCTCCTGGTTAGTCAAGACTGTTAGGAAATATGTGTAATGGTAAAAGAAAAAGACCTTGGAAGATGGGGCAAAAAAGTGCTGCCTAGGGAATAATCAGATGAGAGGTAGCATAGTCCCCAGCTGTCTATGAGTGAGCAAGAGGCTGAAGAAGGACCTTCCCTAAGTTATCAGGCTGTAAAATTGACAGCAGGAAAATTGTATGATACTGTTAATTGTACAAGAAACTAGAATTAGCTTATCTGGTCATGTTTCCTGTCTGGTCTACCTGGTAAAGCTGACATCAATCTTGCATCAAGGTCCTCTTCCTTACACTTTACAGGAATAGCATTGGGCCCCAACCCTGTTGACCTTCAGGAAAGAATTAAAAAGTTTATTTTTCCTGCAGGTCTTAGGTAATTTGTAAATTATTTGAATGGTTGCTATTTGTATGTTTGTACATTCCTTCACATGATGCTATTATTATGGTATTTCATCTGATATTTAATTTATGTTTTAACCCATTGTATGCTAGCTTGAGTCATTTCATCAAAGTTTTACATCAGATAAATAATTCCACCGCCCCGAAGAAATCTGAGTTCAAGATTACTTATTACATTTTTATTCCACTTTCACTCAAATAGCTTGTACTTATAAATTAAGTTGCATTAAACTGTATACATATTCTGATTGAATGTTTACAGTTTGCATATTTCAATGAACAAATAAATAGCATTGATAAAACATCTTATCTCAAGGTTACATATAAGCCTTTTTAAATCCAATTTTTAACCTAACATTTTTTCATATCATCCTTCAAAAGCTGCTGTAAAAGGTCAGGAGATTATTTGATGTAACAGTAAGTATATCACAACAGAGATAGTGACATTTTGATACATACACATATTGAAATTTCTCCTTCTATGTACTAGGTTCTCAATAATCTAACTTAATAAATCACTTCTTAGTATTAATTTAATGTTTCCTTAAAAAAAATAAGGAAGTGTAGTAAAACACCTTAGCCACCATTTTCCTTACCAATGTTGTTGTCTTGTTCACTTGACAGTGGATTTGGTGTTGGTGAATTTTTGGATCTGGTTACAATATGAGGAGATGATGAGTTGTCTCCATTGTCTCCATTAACAGCATGTATAGGGAATGAGATCTGTGCTATGGAACTTGATGGTGTTTGATTCTCTAATCTGTAGGAAATATCACACAGGGCATGAAAAAGGTATTACATTTTTATATTCTCCACTCCAGTAACCCACTATATATAAATCAAAAGTAAATGTATTTTAAATAATTTTCATATTCTGCCTTCACCTATTTTCATTTCTCAGTATCATGTTCATTTCTCAGTATCATGTTTCTCAGTACCTGTTATGTTTTCAGCCATTAGAGCAAGGAATAGAGGCAGTTTTCGTCAAATGACCACTCATTCATCAATTATTTGATGGTGCTGAACAAGGGGGACTGACAAAGGGCCCTCATAATTGCAGCCATCACAGCATCCCTAGGGTCACGTGATTGCAATTTGGACACTTAGCAACTAGTGCAAAATTATATTGCATCATACCATGATCACCATTGTGACCTTACTGCCAATTTCTGACAAGAAAAGTCAATAGGAAAGCTATCCTCAAATAGTGCTCATGTGACTGCAGGATCCTGAAACGATGCAGGATTTGCCTGATGATAGCAACCAGGATTGTCACAACTGCCACTTTAAGTCACAACTGCCATTGTAAATTACATGCATTTGCACTTTACAACTACATCACCTAGCAACAGAGTTGCAATCCCAATTATCATTATTAAGTGAGTACTACCTGTAGTTTGTTTGTTTGTCAATAAAATTTATTGGCCACTCATTTTACTATAAGGTAACTCTAGAAGGCTTACAGACATAAAAAAATACATCTACATTAATTCCATTCTTTGTTAAGAGAACTACATGCCTATAGAAGAATATAAACAAATGATGTGTGAAATATCAACTATTCATATTAACATTATCTCAATGTGTATTTAGGTGTTTATTTAATGTGTTGTATAACATCTTGCCCCTTCACAAACTACTTACAATTATTTTCTTTTCTGAATGTGTATATTATTTTAATAAGTATATACGATTTCTTATTAAGTAGAACAATTATTTTTGAGTGTGATAAATTTCAAATTTCATTACACAAAAGAACATCCCTGGCCATTAAAGATGCTAAATGATACTTGATAAAATTGAATGGAAACTTCTTGTCAAAATAGCTTAGCAAAACAATTCAGTTTAACACATTTTGTACTTCACAATCATTTCAAAACAAAGTACTACTGGACAGAGAAAAATGAAGAGAACAAATAAATAGATATATTCATTCTAAATAAAGACTATGTTGCTTTATCACTTTAAGAAGATAAGGGACACATTAGATCTAAACAAACAAACAAAAAATAGCAGGAGGCAGAATGATGTTTAGTTGGATCAGGTATTTTATTGCTAAGCTACAGACTGACTGACTGACTGTTTACAAAAGAATCCCAGCTGATTTACAGCAGGAATGAGTGGCAGCATGGACGACTTTGAAGTAATTTTTGTAGAATTCATCTAGGTAGGTTTCTTCACAAAATAATTTACTAAAGTAATGCCACACTGCATTTAAGAAAGCAACAGCACATGGCGCTGAACAAATTATTTTTTTCAACTATCTAAATAGGAGGGAGAGGTTAAAAATATTTTGTTACACATTATACAGAAATCTGATATAATGTAATGTAAGTACACTGCCATTCTTTCTTAACTGTTTTCCTATAAATTGCGGTCACACATATCCCGCTATTAAAATATTTTATGAAATATATTAATTATTGTATAATTTTTCACAAAATAGTTCCATTATATGTAAAAATATACACAACTCAATGCCTCCTTAAAGTAAACATTTAATCAAACTAATAGCAGACTGGATTCTGCGCTACAATTTATTCCACTGTCTCCTAGCCAAGGCTTCAATGTAATCTGATATTCTGCATATTCAATTCAATGACATATAGTATTCAAAAAGTATTATTCAAAAGAAAACTAACCTGGAAGCGGTCCTAGCAGGTGTTTCTCTATTTTCATGTAAAGCATCACCATTTTGCTGGACTTCTACTAAACAATAAAAGAGAGAATTAGATTTTTCCATTTCTCTTTTTAGACTAAGGGATAATAATTTTAATTCCCCTGAATTTAACTTACTGGTTAATAGTGAGCTGAGATTTGAAAGAGATTCTGTTTCAAGCACCAAACCATCAAGCACTATTATCAGTTCTCCTGTTTGTATCAAGCCGCTCTTATTTTCCAGTGAAAGCTTCAAATGTTCTTTGACATGTTCTACTATCAGAAAAAAAGTGTTTTGTAAAAAAAAATAAGCTACTTATTAAAACAGCAAATGCATTTTTTCAGATCTAACTCTTGTAGCTAAATATGTAGGAGAAAAAAAATCCTTGTGTATGTCTAATCATTTTAAATATTAAGATTACTACAACATGGTTACAAAATTATACAGAACTCCAAACAGCACATCATACTATGAAGCATAGTCTGTAATAACTGTCTAATTGCATATGCGCAATGCAAGGTATAAAGTCCTTAAAAACATCAAAATGAACCTATAACAGGGGTGTCATACTCGATTTCATTGAGGGCTGCATCAGGATTGTGTTTGACATCAGGGTGGTGGGGGGTATGGCCAGGGGACCTGGCCAGCTTAACATCACTTGTGTCAGGGACACCTATGGTGCCCCAGGCACCCTGCCAGCGAAAACAGGTCCCGACCTCAGTTTTTGGCTGCCATGGCCTCCTCCAACCTTCTGCAAGTGAAAACAGAGCTCTGTTTTTGCTGGCAGAGGCACCCTGGGCTGATCCTTTGCTGTTTCCAGGGCAGCCCCCGGTCCTTGAGTTTGTCACCTGACCTATAACATAGAAGGATCTTTATGCTTTTAAAGCACAACTCACACAAACTGAAAGCAGTTCATGAAATTGGGTTTTTTTATTCCTTCCTTCCCAATGCAACATTTATTTATTATTGCATTTATATTCAATTTTTTAATTCTAACATTCAGCATTTTTATTCTTCCATTCAATTGTGTCTGATTCTTGGAAACTACCTAGACAAACCTCGGCATGATTTTTCAGAAGTGGTTTACCACTGCTTCTTTTCTAAGGCTGAGAGAATGACTGGCCCAAAGAGAACCAGCTCGCTATATGTCTAATGTAGGACTAGAACTCATGGTTTCCTAGTTTCTAATCTAATGCCCTGATTACTGCATTTCTTTACATTCAGTATAGGTTGCAACAATAAAATATATAGTACAAACAGAACAATGTGAATACAATTAAAAGATAAAGAAGTTAAATTCATTAAAATAAATAACAATTAAAAGTTTAGAAAATGTATTAGAATTTACCATTTTCCTAAATAATGGGTGAATGGGAGCCAACTGCATCTCCTTATGGAATCATTCAATACCTGGGAGCCATACAGAAGAATGTCCTTTACTAAATTATTGAGAGTTATGTTTTTAGCATCAGGAGAATTTTAAGAATTGTCTCTAATGATCTAACTAACCAGGTTCATGGTGAAAAAAAATGTTCACAGATAGTTAGGCTATAAGTCATGAAAGAGTTCTTTAGATCAACACTAGTATGTTATATTGTGCCTCCTAAGCAACCCAAAGCTCATACTGGATTCACATACTTTTTTTCTTAACACCTATGGAAATTGCTTATAACAGTATGTATATGCATATATCTCTGTGCGCATATGTGCATGTATATGCACACCCACCCATAGACACATATACATATCTCCTTCAGAACAGTAAGTTTCATTGCACTGGATGAGTTTCCTTCAATCCTTGACATCAGAAGTTTTATATAGGTTTAAGAGCTTTTTTTAAAAAAAAAAACTTCTAATTTTGGAATAAATAGCAAAAGAGTAATTAAAACACTGGTTTTCTGAAAGTTATAATTGGACTAAGGAGCCAGATCAGTTTCAAATAGATTTTGAAATTAATAGCAAGAATCCTTCCTATGAATTCTTCAGAATTCTACTAAAGATGAAGAGTATGAAATTAATAAAACAAAAATTTCCATGAGAAATGCTGTTGGTTGGAAAAAACACATAAGATGGAACTTTTGAGGCTGGACATTAGAGGGAACCAAAATGACTAAAGATTATAATTAAAGAAGAGGAGACCCACTAATTCAGAATAGATCAGATATTTTACCTTTGAAACAATTCAAGCAAACAATTCAATTCATTGTTATTTGAAAACAATGCACTCAGAAATTACTCTTAAAACTATCTGCTATCATAAAGTGGATTGAAAAGAGATTATAGAAAAATTAGTTTGACTGGACAAGAGAGAGACTGATTAAAAATGATAGCTTAAAAATGATACGGAAAAAGATATTATATAGAATTTACAAATGAAACCGGATGATGTCTTAATAATTGAAAGGTATACACAAATAAACAAACCTGAAGACAGACTTTTTTTTTCTTTTGGATTTACCAAAGAGATATGTTAAAGTTTTGAAGGGACAAAGAAAAAATGAAAAGAAATTAAATTCTGGGATGCTATTTAAATGGTTTAAAGATCAAGTTTGTTAAAAGGAAGGAGTACATGTATTTGATCAAGGTTAAAATATATAGGTTGTTGTTACTGGTAACTCTTGATGGATTTTGCTCACCAGGACTGAATGACAATTAAAATTTAATTTTAATAAAAACAAATGTAAATATTTGCTTGAAGACAAGAGATCATTTATGGAAAGGATAAATCTTTTGTTGCATTTTCAGAGAAAGTGACATTGCTTATATGAAAGTAAAGGAATTTAAAGTTGTTTTATATTTAATTAAGGTTAAAATATATATGTTATTTCTGGAAACTTTTAATAGACCTCTGTTGATTAGGGCTAAATATGCTTGCTTACAGATAAGAAATGACATATGGGAAGAAGAGATTTTTATTGTTGTTGAGGTTCATGGAAGGTGATTAGGTTCTGAAAATGTTTCTATTTGTCGTGATGAAGGACAGGTAACTCTTATTTTTTTCTTTACTATATTTTTCCTTTCTTTTTAATTTTTATTCTTTCCACTTTTTTATTTTTACTTTTATATTTTTTTAAGTTTGTATTAGTGTTTTATCTTTGTATCTCTAAACATCAATAAAATTGTTATTAAAACTAGAAAAAAAGGATCAAAAACAAGACCAAAATAAAGACAAGCAGTACACATCCTAACTGCTTTTACTTCATTCAACTTCATTTGTGCTTTGTAACCCTTTTATTTCTTGTTTTCTTCACAGATAGTATACACTCCCTACTTGTTAGGAGCTCATCCCATTAATTCTTCCACAATGCTCCTTTCCTATACTCGTTAATTTTCTTTGCTTACACTAATAAGCAATTAATTCAATTAATCAGAAGGGCCAAAGAATATTTTCACAATCAGTAGCTATTCAAAAGATGCCCTTTTCAATGTTCACAACTATGTTTACAGCTAGCTAGCACATAGCCCTTTAGAATAGACATTGTTTCTTCCAAATTTTTTATTGAACTCCACTGGTAAATTCCTTTTGGCCTTTCTTTGTTCATTGATTCTTAAAGAATATTTAGTTCAGATTACATTTCCTAATGATTCCAACATTGTTTGTCTGTCTGTCTGACTTTCTATATCTATTGATCAATCAATCAATTTAATATACCATTCATCTCACAGTACAAGGCAACACAAAGTGGCTAACAATACAGTTAAAACATAAGGAAATAAAAACAATTTTAAATATAAAAACAAATCAAAATTACAAAAGATTAAAACAAAAAAACAACTCCACAGGTTTAGAGTGAAAAGGTGATTGTGGCTGCTATGGTATTACACAAGCCATCTCCAGCAAACAGCTCCTCCTTTAGGATCCCCCCCCCCCAATGCCAACTGGCATAGCCAGTTTTAAGGCATTTCCTGAAGACCAGACAGGGAACTTACCTTCTGTGACAAGATGTTCCAAAGAGCAAGACCATGGCAAAAAAGGCTCTATTCCTGGACCATAATTCTTTGGCTGATGGTATCTGAAGTAGACTTCTTCTGCCAGCATGAATATAGAGGGCAAAGGGCTTCCAAGATATCTTGGAGCTGTGCCATAAAGGGCTTTAAAAGTATTGACCAACACCTTGAATTGGACCCAGAAGCAAATCAGCAGCCAGTGCAGCTTGCATAACATTTACCATAGATACTCGCATATAAGCCGACTCTAAAACTCAAATTTTTTTTAAACAAATTAGGGGGTTGGCTTATACGCACATAAATCTGATCTCACACAAACAAACTGACATGACACCACTTCTCAGATCACACAATATCATCGATATTACCATTCAGTCATACATACAGCCATAAAAATTGAGACTGCACTAAATAAAGTTAATTCTGACAAACTACAACTCAATTTCAATATTAATTTTAACTGTACATCAAATAAAATGTAACATAATTATGTCTAATTAAGCACATTTTTTTTTACTCTGGGCACCTCCATTTTGCTTTTTCTATCGCCTGATCATAACACACTGTGATTCGTTAGTCATTCACGTGACCGCTTTCGTGTTTGCGATCGTCACGTGCAACATCAGATTCTTTACATACCGGGTAATTAACTTAATATTGTTTCCTACACAAATGCTTTGATAATGAACCTTCATCAGTGCATTCATATTGATACTCTTTTGTTATTAGCCCAAACAACACACCATGGTATTTGGTGGTCAGCTTATATGCGAGTTTTTGCAAAATTCCTCATTTTGGGGCAGTTTTTTAAGGGTTGGCTTATACGCGAGATCGGCTTATATGCAAATATATACGGTACATGTTGGGGTTACATATGCCACCCTAAGAGCCACTTAAAACTGTATGCATGGCTGCATTCTGAACCGACTTTAGCTTCCAATGGGGTAGTCTCATATTGAGAGTGTTGCAATAATCTAAATAGGAGTTGACCAGGGCATGAGTGACTGAGTGCAGAGCCTCATGATCCAGAAAAGGATGCAATTGGCACACAATCCAAGGTTGTATAAAAGATCTCCTAGCCATAGCTATTATCTCTTTGAGCAGGAGTCACAAGTCTAGCATAATTCGCAAGTTGCTTCACTGGATCTGCCAGGGGTATTTCAGAGGAATTATTATCACATAACATTTAGCATACCTATATTTAAAGCATAATGTAGGCATAAAGTACAGAATATTAAAAATAAACAAACAAGATAAGTGGATTCTATGCAAACTTTAACTTACATCTTCTATTGTGAACTTCCAAAGCTTGTCTAAGATCTACAGTGGCTTTTCCTAATAAAGCATCAGCTTTTAAAGTATGATGGCTCCAAACTCTAAATTCCAAAGTGGTCTGTGGAGTCACATTCCTATACAGAAAAAAATTCCTTTTTAAAATTGGAAATACATTACTGCATATATTTAATAATCTCCAAGATGCAAAAAAATAATTATTTTATTTGAATATTGTCTTTTAATTAGAAATCAGTAAGTTTGAATAATATTACATCAACACAATTATCATACAGTTTTCAGCCTGAGTTCAATAATTAAAATGGTTAAAATTGGGTCATATTATAACCTAAATACACAATATTTGAACTGTCATAATATACTTTTCAAAGTAATCTCCATCTTCTTTTTCCTCATTATTCAAACTATCACGGTTATTTTATTGCTATGCATATTTTTGTTTGAATTAATTCATATATGTTAACCTACGGAAGTATCACCTAGGAATAAAAGCCAAGTGCAACTCAGAAACTTCCAGTTTAGATCTAACTTTTATACAGTATGTAGTAGTCTTGAAGTTGCACAAAAACAAAGGTAACCAAAGTTCTTCCTTTATGGTTACACTCCCTACAATTTCCAGGTAAAGCTTTCTAATTTGCTTTCCCTTGATCTTTATTTTAACACACTATTCAATATTGCCTCTTGTTTTGTTATTATAAAATATGCTTCAGTTTATTTGTTTCCACTTAACTGTATTTCTTTTATGGATAGAAACAAGGCCAGATTATTGATGAAAATTTTATTTTCAAAAATGGGGATTAATTTGTGTTTGTTTCTTCATCCCAATAGTAGGTGAGACAATCCTGAATGCAATCCAAAACAGTATTTGGTAGAATCTAACAGAGGAGACTTTCCACTCCTATTCCATCATAACACAGTGACTAACTCCCTGTCACCCAATGTTTTTTCCTTATCTTGTCCATAAAAAAATAGTCTGATTAAAGGGTCTGGTGCCTGCATATTTATTCTGGACATTTGGGAAATAGTTAACTACAAAAATATTCTACTTACACTGTTAATTGTTCTTCCCATTTTGGATTCGAGGAACTGCCAGACTTAGATGTTTTCTTCACTTCGTTGTCTGCTACTAGTTCTGTATAAATGGCAGCTAAACCAAAAAAGTTCTTTTTTCTTTTCAATTTGGCACTAGAAACTAAAAAAAAAAATCAAATTACTGGAAATAGCTATTATTAGAAAATGACAATTGATTACAATGTGTCTATTCAAAACTAATGAATGGGGGAGCTTATTTTTACCACTATCTAGAAAATCCAGGCCAAGTGCACATTTTGTGATTACAAACAGAATTTTACTGTACATTAAAATTGCGTAGAAGTACTTCAGCACTCTAATTTAGAACATATTGACAATCAAAAGACTTCTGCTTTGTTCTAAGAAAAATCCCTTGTATATATTCCAGCATGACTGTTGTGATCCAGAAACAATATCAGACTTCACACTTCCTTTTTCATCTATCTAAAAGGAGCCATGTTAAAAAACTAAAACCTGATGGATGAGTACTACTGGAAAGGTGTGATAACAAGCAGTTAAATAGATCTATTTGAAGTTGTTCTTCATGTTTCACTAGTAACAAATCAGTACACTAATATTAACTGTTCATCGTCTGAGTTATATTTTCACTGAAAATGGTTCCAGCTCCTTAAATATACCTTCTGACATAGAATGTTTTATAAAAGTTACTATAGCAACATGTCGACAGGGTTATTATGTAATCAAACAGCAAACTTTAAAATCTACAAATATAGTTTTCAATAACCCTATCATCAAGAGCTTTTAACAATTCCTCCTCCTTCTTAACCAATATTTTGAAAGGTGTTAAAATCTAGTTTTGTATGATAGCACAAAACCAAAAATGCTTACATGAAAGCTACTCTTGAAGAACTGGTGTCTTATATACTCAAAGACAATTATTTTGTTTAGTAAAGAATTAAAATAGAGAGATTCCTCAACTTAGGACAACTGGGACTGAACCTCTAATGCGAAGCAATGCAGTTGTCACATAACTGCACTGCTTAGTAGCAGCACTTCCAGTGGTCCCAAATGAGATTAGAAATTGTACAGAATATTCATAGCTTGGGTTGTTGATTTAGGCAGAGGTTTGTCCTCCAAACTTACTGCTTGGCTCCCGGACATTTTGTCACCAAATTAAGTAATGTCTTCAACAGCGGTTTTGGGTGAAGTGTCTTGTTCATTTATATAGATCCTGGGTGATGGGTTAAGTCTTGTGACTGTGATGTTTCATAGTTTGGTAACAAAACATCTGGGAGTCAAGCAGCAAGCTTGGAGGACAAACCTCTCCCTAAACCAATTACATTTGTTATGCCAAGACATTGCTGTCATTAGATGTATGATGACCCGGGGAATGGCACACACACATAAGTAAGAAAAGTCCCTTTATTATCTCCAACTTTACCCCCAATGTCCAGGTTACCTTCGGCTGGAGAAAAACTCTTCCAAGAACAGCCCTTACCTGGAGAAAATTCAGTCCAAAACAAGGTACATATAAACTGTAACTAAAAATCCAAACAAATCAAGCTGCAGTAATTAACCTGACAGGGCAGAGAAGGAATTTCAGACTTGAAAGTACAGCAAAGCATACACAGTTGGGATGATACCAGATAATTAACAATTTGATCGCAACAACTTTGCTGTGCGCAGCCTCCCTTTTTAAACACTGTGTTCCCAGCTGCAGCTAATGAAGGGAATCAGGGCCCTTTCCTCCCTCATAAGCCACACAACTCATGTTGCTCTCTTCTCCATTCTTCCCTGCATGCCCTAGGATGAAGAGGGGGTGGGCCTGGGTCTTCTTCTGAATACCTTTTCCCTTGCTCTATCTCTCCCCTGCTCTGCCCAGCAGCACTTTGCCCTTCCCAGTTTCTTCCACAGCCAATGGAGCCACACTCCCACTCCCTGTCAGCTGTTTGGCTTCCCCCTCCAAATCAGATTCCGACAGAAGCATGACAAGATGAGAAGGATCTCATCCTTCTCCTTCACTGCCACAATTGCATTCACTTCAGGATTTAGGAAGCATTCCTTTTCCATGGCAGACTCTGTGCTATGGAATATCATTCCCTGGAATTTAAGATCTGGCTTTCTCCCAAGTGCTGGGATAGGGATGAGATAAATGAAAGGATTTAATGAGATCTGTTTGTGAAATCTTAACTTTGGTGCCAGGCTTTTAATGTTTATGATTCCAGAAGATACTATACAGTCATGGGGGGGGAGAGAAGAAGCACACCCTCTTTTTGAGTTCTACACTTTTACATATCAGGACATAGTAAATATAATCTGGTCCTTAGCAGTGCTTGAAAGTAGATAAATACTATCTCAGATGAACAACACATAATATATGTCATCATGGCTTCTCCATTTTGCTTTCTTTCTGTAAAATAAATGATATCATGCAATAAGTCATAATGTAATCCTATGAAGGATTTCCACACACAGATACCTTTGCATGGAGGAAAGAGGAATTGCTTCTCTGCCAGCTTCCCAACTGATTTTCTTGAGAAGCCAACAGAGAAGATTGTAAATGGCGATCACATGATCATGGGGTGCACGGCAACTGGTCATGAGTGCAAACTGGTTGCCAAGCACTCAGCTCACAATCATGTGGCCAAGCTCTTTGAGATTTATTGTCTTCCCTGGGATTAAGTATTTTGAGCTTATTTAGATTTCAAGGATCCTAAAACACATCAATGCAATGTTCTTGTTTCACAGAGATTATAATACCTGTTTTATTGCCTGTCCTGCCTTGGAATAGGTGCTTTAAGGCCCATAAAATATTTCTGACTTTAATAAAGCTTTGTACTGGATCCCCTTGATCACATGATCACATTTACTTCAGAACTATTTGCATTTATGACTGGTTGCCAAATACCCAGTGGTGGTATTCAGCCGATTCGCACCGGATCGGGCGAATCGGTAGCAAGAATTTGGCGTGGGTTGCCGAATCGGTAGTAAGTTCTGGCCAGCCATGCTCCCCCACCTGGTCGCACTCCTGCCTGATGCTTGCTCATCCTGCCCGCTTGCCTGACATTTGCCTAAGATATTCCTTTCTTTTTTTTCCCCTCCCGACAATCAGCTGTAGATCATATCAGCTGTGTCGGGATTCCCCTTGCTGAGGCCTGGGAAGGCAAAAAATCTAAGGAGGAGCTCAGCCCCCTCCATTTTTTGCCTTCTTGAGCCCCAGAGGAGCCTAAATGGAGCAAACCCACCCTCCAGAGGCTCCTCTGAGACTAGGAAGCTCCCAAAATGGAGCTTGGAGTATGCTGCGTACCCCTCCCATGCTCTGTTCCTTTTCTTCCAGAGCCCCAGAGGAGCCTTAGGGGAGCAAAAACGACCCCCCGAGGCTCCTCTGTGGCTAGGAAACTCCCCAAAATGGGTGGGGGCTGCAAAATAAAAGCTGCACCCACCCAGTCACATGGCCATGCCTACCAAGCCATGCCCACACAACCAGTAGTAAAAGTTTTTGAATCCCACCTCTGCAAATATCTTGCGATCATTTAAAAGTCAAGCCAGTGGAGAAGGTTGCAAGTAAAGGGGAGGCTGGAAAAAGTCTGTTCCCTTAGCATGCTGACCGGGAAATCAAATCTGCTGAAAATGTTAGCAAATGCCATTATTCACATGATTGTTCTCCCCAATGGGGCTGGGACAGCACCTATACCTCCCAGGTATGGTGGGAGGCCCAGTCCCTCTCCTTACCCTATCATGTCCTGGAGGCACAAGCCCCCTCTCCAGCCCTCCACTTGATTACTCATGTATTCACTTACCAACTGCAACTGGGAGAATTGGGATTGTGGTTGTTGAGCAAAACAACAAATTATTTAATGGCCACTTTGCTCAATACAGAGATTGCAGGCCCGTGAGTGGCCATAGGACTATCAGTATAATACCTATATCTATAAAACTTTTTATAGGCAAGATTTGGTATCTAATTAAACTCCCAAAGTAGACTTTTCACTGAATTTACTCCCATCAGACACCCCAAACTTCCATCAGCAACTGTAGCAATGTAAATAAATAGGAAAATACTGAAAGAAAGCTCATAAAGGCCCAAGGTGATTAAAGGCAATTTTAATAGCCTAAAATATTCAAACTAAACTATATTATTCAATATTCAAACAAACTAAACTAACTGTGAAATACAAAAAGACAAAATATACATCACTATTATTCAGAAAAGTTGTTAATCTTAGAAACTGAAGCATAGGACAAGTAACTGGCCTTAGCAGTTTTCTATGCCCAAAATACCAAAAACATTATGATTAGTCATATTAAGATTTGTTCAAAATGTATGGTACAAAATTCAAGGAAAGAAAAGCAATTATCCTCTTTTTTATCAACTACTGTATAGGTAACCATCTGACTAAAGCCAAGGCACATGGACGTTCAACAAAACATGAAGGACCATGATGTTATCTCATTCTTATATATCAGTATCTATCTTTTAAATAAACATAGTAATCAAATATAAATTCAAAAGAACAAAAATGGTGTGGTATAGGGTTTCCTGCCTAAGCAGGGGATTGGACTAGAAGACTTCTGAAGTCCTTTCCAACTATTCTATTCTATTCTATTCTGATTCTATTATTAAAATGTGAGGACACCACCAGACGTTCTTCTTTGCTCAAACTAATATGATATAATGTGTTATTTCTATTTTAAAAGGTTAACATAGACATATCAATTATAATTGTAAATCTGCAAAGGATTAATCTAACTATTAATTACTTCAGGGAGAAATATAATCAAACACAGATAAATAGAACAACAGATAAACTAGAATATATTATTATCAATGGCAGGCAAATGATAAGATGCATTGTTTGTAGATTTTAACTTACTTGTTACTTGCATCTGTAATCTTCCATTGTAATTATTACTGTTTCCAGATGTTGGGGAGGCTGCAGCCATATCAGAGGATGCACTTTCAGCCTATTGAAGAAGACAAAATATCTGACTACATAAACCTATTATTCTGCTAAAATTACAATCAGCTAATAATTTAATGAATTAGGTTTGGTTCCTACAAACCTGTTCTATTAATATCATTTGTACTGCTTATCAATTTAAGTCATGTTTAAATATTTTTTTGAAATTATTGCCCAAAATTTTTATTTTTATTTGTGTTTATGTTTTATTTTTAAGAAAATAAACAATAATTCTAATTTGATATTGCAAGTCATCCTCACTTAAACAACCATTCAAAGTTACAATGGACCTCCTCAAAGCTACTTATGACCTGTTTTTTTTTTTTTTTTATAAAGTTTTTATTAATTTTCTACAAACAGACAAACATACAAAACATTAAAAACATCTACTCTCATATATACTTCCGGTGTATCGGTTGGTTCATCAGTTTTGTGCATTCATTTTATAGTGTCAATTACAATTATATTGCATAACCACTCATATTGTCAATCCATATTCTAATATTACTAAAAAAAAATAAAAATAAAAAAATCTTTTTCTGACTATACTTTTAATCATTCATGCTTTGCGAGATAACAATACTTCAAACAGTTTATTCTATAATTTATCGTATAATCATAACAAATCAATCCTAAAAACTCTTCATATATATAATATTAATGCTCTATTATTGTATTTTATCATCTAACCATTGATAAAAAAAACCCCAAATTGCATAAAATTGTTTATCTTCTTGTTCTCTAATTTCAAATGTCAATCTACTCATCTCAGCACATTCCAATATTTTCTTAATAATTTCTTCCTGCAATGGTATTTTCTCATTCTTCCAGTTTTTAGCAAATACAATCCTAGCCGCTGTTAATACATTTACAATCAAATATTTCAAGTCTTTATTATATATATCAGGTAAAATTCCCAATAAAAAGATCTCTGGCTTCAAGTCTATGTGTTTCTTTGTCATTTTTTCCAACCACATGTGAATTTTAGTCCAATATTTTCTAGCATTCTCACAAGTCCACCACATATGATAGTATGAGCCAGGTATCTGATGACATTTCCAACATTTTTCAGATTTATTCTTGAACATTCTTGCTATTCTTGTCGGGGGAAGGTGCCACCTGTACAACATCTTATACAAGTTTTCTTTATATGCTATTGACATTGTCATTTTATAATTTTGAGACCACAATTTTTGCCATTGCTCTAAATCAATTCCATATCCAAAATTCTTCCCCCATGCTATCATAGTTTCTTTAACTTGTTCTTCCTCTAGCTTAATTCCCAATAAATAACCATATAACTTTTTAATCACTTTCTCATCAGTACCCATCAATATCTTATCTAAATCAGTCTGTTTATCATAGAATCCTTCCGTTTTAAAATCTTCAAGATATCTTGAGTGTATTTGCGCATATGAAAACCAATTCATCCTTATACCTTGTTCCTCTAAATTTTGGATCGTTTTAAGTCCACCCTTTTCATCCAACAGTTCCCCATATCTAACTGTTTGTTCCTTTTTATAGATCATAGGATAGGAAAATGCTTCAATAGTCGATAACCAAATTGGAATTTTCAAATAACATTGTTTTTTTATCTTCTCCCAATTTAACCACAAAGACTCCCGTATATAATGTCTTCTGAAATACCCCTGTGTTTTAGTTCCCTTGTACCATAAAAAAGCATGCCAGCCCAACAGTAAACCATGTCCTTCTAATGTCAACAATCTATGTTTTCTTAATGTTATCCATTCTTTGACCCACATCAAACTTGCAGCTTGATAATACAATTCCCAATTAGGCAGGCCAAAACCTCCTCTATTTCTAGCATCTTGCAAAAGTTTTAACTTTATTCTCGCTTTTTTACCTTGCCATATAAACTTCAACATAGTTTTATTTAAATCTTCAAAATAGTCTTTTCCAAGTCTAATTGGTATTGTTTGAAAGAGAAATAAAATTCTAGGTAAAATATTCATCTTAATTGTTGAAATTCTCCCTATTAATGACAATTGTAAATTTTCCCATTTCTTCAAATCTGTAATTATCTGTTTAAGTTTAATATAATTATTCTCTTTTAATGTGCTACATCTTGCTGTCAAATATATCCCCAGATACTTAACCTTGTTTGTAATTTGAATTTTCAAAAGATCTGTCAGTTCTTCTCTTTGTCTCAATAACATGTTTTTTGTCAAAATCTTTGTTTTATCTTTATTTATTTTCAAGCCAGCCATCTCACCATATGTCTCTACCTTTTCCAATAACTTTGGAGCGGTTTCTAACGGGTCTTCCAGAATAAAAGCTAAATCGTCAGCAAAAGCTTGTAGTTTAAATTCTTCCTTTTTAATTTTCATTCCTTTTATATTTTTGTCATCTCTAATATTTCTATTCAACACTTCCAAAGTTAATACGAATAACAAAGGAGATAGGGGACATCCTTGTCTTGTACCTCTTCTTATATTAATAAGATCTGTAAATTCTCCCTCCATCATTACCTTTGCTGTCTGTTTATTATATATGGCTTCTATTGCTTGAATAAATTTTCTGGCAAAGCCCATCTGTTCCAATAATAATAACATAAATCTCCAGTTCACGTTGTCAAATGCTTTTTGAGCATCTAGGAATATCAAAGCCATTTGTTTTTCAGGATGAGCCTCATAATATTCCAAGGTATCCAAAATTACTCTCATGTTGTCTCTAATTTGTCTCTTTGGTAGAAATCCATTTTGATCTGGATGAATAAAATTATTTAAATATTTTTTCAGTCTTTCTGCTAAGATTGAAGCAAAGATTTTATAATCTGCATTCAATAAGGAAATAGGTCTATAGTTCTTAATTTGCAACAGGTCAGCCTCTTCCTTTAAAATAAGTGTAATATAAGCCTCTGACCATGTTTTGGGTGTCATCTTTTTTAACATAACTTCATTCATAATTTCTAACAATGGAGTGTTCAATGATTCTTGAAATTTTTTATAGAATTCTGCCGGAAGCCCATCTGGACCTGGTGCTTTCCCATTATTTTGTCTTTTAAATGCTTCATTTAGTTCCATCATTGTTATATTGCTTTCTAACATTTCTTCAGTCTCTTTAGGTATCTTCGGTAAGTTAACATTCTGTAAATACTGTTTAATTTTTTTCTCATCAATATTCTCTTGATTATATAGTTGTCCATAATAATCTCGAATAATTTCCTTTTTCTCCTTATTACCACAACAAACTTGACCTTGATCATCTATTAGTTTCAGTATTTTTCTTGATTCCTTCTCCTTTCTCAGTTTATATGCTAGCCATCTACCTGGTTTATTTGCATCTTCAAAATAATTCTGTTTAGAATTTCTAATTTTCTGTGCCAGTTCTTCTTTCTCTATTAATTCCATTTTATGCTTAATTACATCCAGTTTCAATTTAATATCTTTTTTCTGTGGTATTTTCTGTAATTCTTTTTCAAGTCTTATATATTCATCTTCCAAGGCCTTAGAGGTTTGTCTTTTCCTAATATTCTTTTTTCTTGTATAGTCTATTATCAAACCTCTTACATATGCCTTCATTGTATCCCAAACATTCTGTATTGAGGTATCTTCTTTTTTATTTTCTTTAAAAAAAAAGACCAATTCCTTCTCCATCCATTGTATAAAATCTTTCTCCTTTAAAATGGTATTGTTTAATGTCCATCTCGATCTTTTTCTTTGTCCCTTCCATTTAATTGTCATTGGACTATGATCTGCCCAAGTACTTATTTCAATATTTGTTTCTTGAATAGTAGATATTAATTCTGTTGAGATCCAAATCATATCTAACCTGGACCATGATAAATGTCTATTAGAATAAAAAGTATATTGTTTAGTTTTAACATTTCTTTCTCTCCAAATATCTTTTAAGGTTAATTCATCTGTCATTTTAAAAAAAGATTTAGGGAGAATCTTTCTATTTTGTTTTGTTGTTGTTGTTATATAGTCCAATTTATTGTCCACAATTCCATTAAAGTCTCCCATCATGATTATGTTAACATAGTCCAGTCTAATTATTTCCATATGTAGTTTTTTATAAAACTCTTCTTGTTTATCATTCGGAGCATAAATTGCAATCAAGAGTATTTTTTTATTATTATCCATTATTTCCACCATTAATACTCTTCCATCTTCATCCGTGTAGATCAGTTTTGCTGGAATATCTTCTTTAATATAGAGAACCACTCCTCTTTTCTTACATTGAATCAAAGAAGTAAATATTTTCCCTAATTTTGGCTGTACTAACAAATGCTCATGTTGCTTTTTAATATGAACTTCTTGTAAGCAAATTATATCAAATTTTAATTTCTCTAATTTGTGAAAAGTTTTCCTTCTTTTAACAGCTGAGTTAAGTCCATTTATATTCATTGTAATCAATTTTTTTTCTTCCATGATTATGCTTTATATTTAGGTCTAACAGCTCTCGTAGCTCTCACTTCACGTTGTTCTTTACTGTCTACCTGTCCACCTGCAACTCCTTTCTCTTTTTCAATCTCCAGTTGTTCCTCCAGAAGCTCAATTAATGAGATCTCTTTCTCTGCCACCTCTTTTTTTGTTCCAAAAAATTCTGCATAAAAAAGTTCTGCTTTTTCAATCGAGTCAATTCTATGTCTCTGCTCTTGCCACGTAAAAATTAGTCCTTCTGGTATCAGCCATCTGTAGTTCACTTCATTTTCCAGTAGCACTTTGGTCAAAAATCGATATTCTCTTCTCATCTCTCTCACTCTTCTAGTTATTTGTTTTAAAACTACAATCTCTTTATTTTTATATTTCAATGCTTTTTCTCTTGCCACTTGTAATATTTGTGTTCTGATGGATTTTTTAGTAAATCTAATATGTACTTCCTTTGGTAGTTTATTTCTCATCGCATATCTTGTATAAACTCGGTATATCTCATCTACTCCGTCCATCATTTTTTCCTCAGTAATTTCCAGAAGATCTGCCAATATTTCTATCATTATCACAGCCAAGTTTTCTCCTTTTTCCTCTTCTATATTTTGAAATCTAAGATAAAATTCTGATCTTTCCATCTCCCACCTCAACATCCCATTTTTTTCTTGTTCTATCACTGTTAATCTAGTGTCAATATTTCCAATCTTCTCCTCTCTTTGTTTTCCTTCTTCCTCAATTTTTTGGAATCTCTCCTCATATTTTCCCATCATTTGTTTAAAATTTTCATCAGATTTCTCTATTTTTTTGTCCATGGTATCTATTTTTATCTTAATATCTTGAATTCCTTGCATAATCATCTGTAAATTTACTTTTTCTTGTTCCTTATCTTGCTTCAACATTGTCTGAATTGAAAGTTGTCCTTCAAGTGGTGGGGAAGCAGAGGTAGAAGCAAAAACGCCGAATGATTTTGGCTTCCTGCTCATTTTAATATTTCCAAGTCTTCAAGCTCTCTTTGACTTTAAATCCAGCTGGTATAGTAACCAAATATAGTCCAAAAAATCAAAAAGAAAAAGAAAAAAATCCAATAGTAAAAAGCCCAAAACCAAAAAAGAAAAAAGGAAAAAGGAAAAAGAAAGGTCTTCAGGTTCTTCTAGACCCTAATCCAATTAAAATAGATGGAAGAAGCAAAGAAAGAGAAGAAAAAAGAAAAAACTCTGAGGCTTTCCCTTTAAAATAAAAAACAAGAATGCTAGAGTTAAAATTAACCAAAAAGGCTGGCGAGTAGGAGTTTCAAAAGTAT
>BLBF01000002.1:34319740-34356938 GCA_015471245.1 Laticauda colubrina
TAGTTTATTTCTCATCGCATATCTTGTATAAACTCGGTATATCTCATCTACTCCGTCCATCATTTTTTCCTCAGTAATTTCCAGAAGATCTGCCAATATTTCTATCATTATCACAGCCAAGTTTTCTCCTTTTTCCTCTTCTATATTTTGAAATCTAAGATAAAATTCTGATCTTTCTATCTCCCACCTCAACATCCCAATTTTTTCTTGTTCTATCACTGTTAATCTAGTGTCAATATTTCCAATCTTCTCCTCTCTTTGTTTTCCTTCTTCCTCAATTTTTTGGAATCTCTCCTCATACTTTCCCATCATTTGTTTAAAATTTTCATCAGATTTCTCTATTTTTTTGTCCATGGTATCTATTTTTATCTTAATATCTTGAATTCCTTGCATAATCATCTGTAAATTTACTTTTTCTTGTTCCTTATCTTGCTTCAACATTGTCTGAATTGAAAGTTGTCCTTCAAGTGGTGGGGAAGCAGAGGTAGAAGCAAAAACGCCGAATGGTTTTGGCTTCCTGCTCATTTTAATATTTCCAAGTCTTCAAGCTCTCTTTGACTTTAAATCCAGCTGGTATAGTAACCAAATATAGTCCAAAAAATCAAAAAGAAAAAGAAAAAAATCCAATAGTAAAAAGCCCAAAACCAAAAAAGAAAAAAGGAAAAAGGAAAAAGAAAGGTCTTCAGGTTCTTCTAGACCCTAATCCAATTAAAATAGATGGAAGAAGCAAAGAAAGAGAAGAAAAAAGAAAAAACTCTGAGGCTTTCCCTTTAAAATAAAAAACAAGAATGCTAGAGTTAAAATTAACCAAAAAGGCTGGCGAGTAGGAGTTTCAAAAGTATATATCCAATTCAAATCTTTTAAAATTTTTTTATTTTTTTATTATATATATGCACTGTACACTGCACTTTATTTCTTTATCCAAGGCTCTTATTATGACTGTCTTCTCCAGCAGCTTCAAAGCCAAACCTCAAATGTTGAAATATTGATAAGAGTCCAAGAGAGCACCTGTAATAATATTTTACTGTATTCTCCCTCTATCTTATCACATTAAAATGTCCTTGAAAAGAAGTGCTTTTCTCCCCAATTCAAATAAAATATTTTCAAGCCTCTAGTTGGCAGTGTTACAGCATCTCTAAATACTCTTTCCCCCCCCAGCCAAAAGAAAAAATGTTTATAAAGAACTCAAACAAAAAAAAAAGATCGTCAAAGGGAGCCTCTATCCTAAAAAGAAAGTTAAAAAGATAAAAAATAAAAATCAAGTGAAAAATAAAAATATATATAAGAGAAAATTCAATCCGGTTACCTACAAAGTCACCTTAAAGTCCTCAAAGAAAATAAGAAAAAAAAATCCAAGTCTCAATTTGACATCACTTAAACGCCGCTCAACCCAGGTTCAGTCAAAAGAAAAATAAAGTCACAGATTTCTTCTTTGTTCAGGATGTCCTTTCAAGTCTTAATCAATTTATAATGCAAAAGAATTTCTCACCCAACCGATACACGCTCATTTAAATCCCTTTCTTTCCGGAGTTGTCCCGACTTCAGCAGCTTTAGAGGCTGCCTTTCTGCTTCCAGCAAAAGGGCTTCTCCCGGATCAAACCAGAGATTTTGCGATATCTCTGGGATCCTGGGACTGTGCCCTTCACGATCCCCGTCTCTACGGGACGGTTTAGGTCCGTTAGAACCGACCAGAGGCAAAAATATCAGCTGAGATCTCAGAGCCCCGAGATCGCAGCTGTAACACCGAGACGTAGCTCCGCCTTCTCCATGACCTGTTTTTAAAGTTCAAATGCTCACGTGCATTCACATGATTGGATTTTGTGCACTTGGCAACTGACTGACATTTGCAGCCATTTGCAGCATCCCACAGTCACATGACCACAATTTTTGCCATTTTTTTAATCAGTTTCACTTCTAGGTTTTGGCAAAAAAAAAAAAAAAAGTCCGTTGAGTATAATTCACTGCAGCATTTCCTTAACCACCACAGTGGTTGCATAACAACCACTTCAAAAAAAGTTGTAAAATCAGATGAGGTGATGTGCTGACCCACTTAATTATGGTCACAATGTATGACCATAATTAATATGGTCATACATTGTCCTAATTAGTTAATTAGTCCTAAATCGAGAATTACCTACACAGATGCCCCAAAACTATTAATACACTTCTATGTTTTCCAAAAAACTATTGCAATTTGTCATGAAGTAAATTGAAACTTACAAAAGCAAATGGTATCTATTAATCATTATTCAATAGTCTACAGAGAAGGCACTTTGCTTTTTTTACATGACTTAACATATTCCTATAAATAATAAAACAAACGTAAATAGTATGGGCATAATTATCAGTATATGACGCCTCAGACCAGCACTCCAGCAGCAGCCACCTCCACAACTCCTGGACCCTTCACCCCTGAGACTGGGCATGCCTCAGAGTGACTAAGAAGAGTGCCAGAGACTGGGTGGCTACCTGTTGACTTTATCTTTGCTTGGGGCACTTGGGTCATTTTGCTTTTACAGCTTGTTATTAATAAAGATTATATTTGCTTCATACACTTGCTTCATTTATTTTATTAAATAAAGTCTTGATGGAAACTTTTAGAAATGGTTTAAGCCTTTGCATGCTTGTGGGATGGGTTAAGATAGCAGTGGGATGGGCAGGGATACCTTTGGGATGGGTAATAGCTGTAGGATGGGTGAGGATACCTGTGGGATGGGTAATAGCTGTGGGAAAGATAAACCTCCAGTGCAAGCATAGTGGGACTGTATGGTCCACCCTCCCAGGTGCCACACCTATGGCCCTTTATTATTAATAACAATGTAATCATTGATCCACACATTTCAACATAAACACAACTCTTTATTAAATGCCCTGTTCATTGTAGGGCCACTCAACATACATGGCCCAATCTCATCCGTGTGATGAGACAGGCTGAAGGAAGCATCCACTAAGCATCTATCATCCTGTCTTGCCACTCCACTGCTCCAGCTGGGGAGTTGCACCAGTGTTTCAGGGGGTTGCGCTGCTTCTTCCCTTCACGTGAAGCTCTGTTGGAGCCTTGCACATCCTCAGTGTCTATCAGGTTTCGCCCTTGCCTCCATTCACCAGGATCCATGTCCCCATTGCCTTGTTGATGGTCCACAAGCCTGTTCTGCAACACTGGGTAGCGGGTGCACATGAGATTGTGCAGGATGCAGCAAGCTTCTACGATCCTCCTCACTGTCTGTGGACGATGCTGCATGGTGGTGAGAAGTACCTGGAACCTGTTGGCCAGGATGCCAAAGGCATTCTCTACCACCCGCCTTGCCCTGGACAGCCTGTAGTTGAAGATCCTCTCTTCACGGGTGAGGCATCTGGAAGTGTAGGGCTTCATGAGGGAGGTTCTGAGGGAGAAGGCGTTATCCCCGATGAAGTAGGGCACATCTTGTGTCATTGGGCAGGGGGTCTGGATCTGGGAAGCCCATGATGAGGTTGCGTTCCAGCCCCTCCTTGAGGTGACTGGCGTTGTATACCTGGGCATCTGAGGCTGACCCGTTGCCTGAAGCATCGATGTACATGAACTTGTAGTCAGCATCGACCATGGCGAAGAGGATGATGCTGAAGAAGCCCTTGTAGCTGTGATAAATGGACCCTGACTTAGCTGGAGCTTTGCAGGCCATGTGCTTCCCATCTATGGCTCCAACGGTTTGGGGGAAGTTCCACTTCTGATACCACTGCTCTGCAACTTTCTTCCATCCTTCTTCAGTGGAGGGGCACTGGAGGAGCTTCTCCAGGTATTCTTTGATGATGGCCTGCACCACTTCTCTAACCACAATGCTGATGGTGTTGTGTGGCACCCTCCAGCCGTACTGCATGCTCCTGTAGGTGGTCCCTGAGGCCAGATGGCGCAGAGTCAGTGCCACCTTCAGCCCAAGGTCCAGGCTGGGCCGGAAGTTGGTGCTCTGCTTGGTCAACCTGAGTCTCAGCCGCTCCACAACTTCGGCAAACATGGCTGGCGGCATCCTCATGAAGTTCTGGAATGCACGAGGGTCTTCGTTCCTCAGCTCCACCATCAGCTTGTTATACAGTCCATACTCTCCTCTTCTCGCAATCCATCTTCGGACCCAGACGCTTCTTGGACGCCTCCTTTTCTTCGCGTAGAACAGGTGAAAGAGCCTGTAGATGACTTCGCACTGTTGTAGAACGATGGTGGCTACCAAAAGGAGTGTGTGATGATCCATGGTGGAGATGACTGGATGCTGTGGAAGAGCAAGAGCCAGATGAAGGCTGAAGAGGTCTGCACAGTAGGGCTGCTGGACTGAAAGTGAAATCCAGGTGAGTTCCTCCCCCTTTTTATAGGAAATATAGGTTTTCCGCTCGGTGTCCTTTTGCATCCTCTAGACATCCTGCAGACGTCCTAAATATCCGAGATACGTCACCTATGCCAATGTTTTTTCCGTTTTAATGCTTTGTATGCAAGCTGTATCTGCTTTCATCCTTTCTCCGTCCGTGCTACTAATGCTGCATGTCCGTTCTGCATCCGTTTCGTTTCCTCCCTGTGTCCGTTTTCTGCTGGAGCGGATGCGAGTTGCGCGGATGCGCAGCAGATGCCTAGCAGATATCGCAGCCACGTAACGGATGACGACGGACATCTAACGGATGTTCCCCGTATGCGTAGCGGATGCAGAACGGACATGTTGGATACATTTTCCGCTAAAAAAGTTTTGTGCAGCTCAAAACTTTTTGAGCGGATGAAATGTCAGTAGACGGATGCTGGGCGGATAGAGAAGATGAAAAACAGACGCAGTGAGTACAGAACGGAAGCATCGCGTTAACCAACGGATGGCAAGCGTTTCTTTCCATTTTACATCCTCTTTGCATCCGTTGGTGCTGTGTGACAGGGGCTTAACATATCAAGTCCTAAAAGCATACTGAAACAGTCAAATCTTTATTTCTCCATGAAAACTCAGTAGTGTGAAAACTGAACCAATCTCTGAAGGAAAGCTTTTCTTAATATGGCGGGCCATATATATTCAACTAAATACATTGTGAAGCATAGATCCTGCAGATGACATTTCATAAGACAAAGAATGCAAAAATCAGAATCTTCCTGATCAACATGCAGATAAAGTTAGCAGCCCTGAACATGCCCAGGTCCTAATCTATGAAGAGCTTTAAAGATAACAATTAGCTACTAATCAGTGCAGTTCTGGGAGCAATCATGTTAAATGCAGGTGAATCAATATTTATTTATTTATTTATCCAGTCAGTCAGTCAGTCAGTCAATTTCTGTAGCCACCTATCTCAATCAATGACCCTGGGTGGCCTACAAAAAAAAATACAATTGAAACTGCTAAAAACTTTTTTTAAAAACAATAGAATCAAGATACCTTTATTACAAACTGATCTCGTTTTCACCAGCAGCAGCAAACAGTCCAGAACCTTGAAAGCCTACCATCTGGGGCTTACGTTTGAGTCTAAGAAACTGGAACATGCCACAGAAATTAGTTCCTGTGGCTTGGTCCCCATGAACAACATATTCCTCAGCTTTTGCCATATTCATCACTATTGGATCTTATAGCCAGCTCCAATCTTTTCTGAGCTCTCCCCTCTTCCATGTTGATAGCTATATGTTTCCCTACCTGTGGCTCCCACTGAAATTAGTCAGGGGAATGGGAAGAGAAAATGGGCTTTGGTAAATTTACCTGAGAACACCCTTTCTATATATGCTGCTAGAGAGCTCAGGATAGGTTAGACTCCTCTCAATGACATCATCAAGCTGAGTCTGTTTTGTATAAAAGAGACTGCCTGTGGGAGTTTCTCTCAGCTTTGACAAAGGTATTTGACAGACTGTAGTAAGTGTCTCTGAAAGCCAAACAAAATCTTTAACATTAACATATTTTATCATGGTCCGGATGAAATAAGGGAGGGGCTGGGATCTCTAGCAGCATATATAGAAAGGGCGTTCACAGGTAAATTTACCAATGCCCATTCTCCTAAATGCTGCTGCGAGAGCCCATGATGGGACATACCAAAGCCTGCATGTCCACAGGAAGGTCCTAGTCCAGTAAATCTCTCCAAAGTTGGAACCACTCGCTGAATCACCCATCTGCCAAAAGCCGCACTCATTGAGGCATAGAAGTCCAGATGGTAATGTCTGATGAATGAAGATGGGGAGGTCCACATAGCCACTTTGAAAATATTTTCTAGAGGTGCCTGGGTGGCCCAGGCAGCTGAATTCGAGGCACTCCTAGCAGAGTGTGCTGTTAGCCTCTGGCGTACTGGAAGGGCTCTGGCTTTGTAGGCCTGTGAGATGCATGTCCTGATCCACCTACTCAAGGTGGGAGGAGAAGCTTTGTTCCCCCAATGGGAAGGGGGAAAGGAAATAAACACGGCCTCAGTTTTGCTAAACGTCTAAGTGCCCTTCTAACATCTAGGTTGTGCCACTTGCGCTCTAGGTCGTGGTGCGGAGGGGGACAGAAATCAGGTAACATTGTGTCCTGGGATTTGTGGAACACAGTATTAATCTTAGGTACAAAGGTAGGGTCTAGATGTCTTTCCTGACAGACAAAGCTGCCAGGACCTAAATCCTTCTGGAAGAGGTGATCACTACCAGAAATGCCACCTTACAAGACAAAAACAGCAAGGCCTATGACCTCAGTGGTTCAAATGGGGCCTCAGTCAGCGACTGCAGTACTTCAGAGAGGTCCCATGTCGGATATCAATGAACCACTGGAAGCCTCAGGTTTGTAGCACTCTTCAGAAACCTGCAGGCTATGGATGTCTAGACAAAGATTCCACTCCCCCCAAAAGATAGAACAGAGGACAAGGCTGCAACCTGCCTCGGCAGTGTGTTAGGCAAATGTCCCTTGTCTAGGCTCTCTTGGAGGAAGTCCATCACCTGAGCAATTGAGGTCCCAGAAGGGACAATGTCATACTCACAAAACCATTCGCTGAAGCTTTCCAGGTTGCATCGTAGATGTAGTTGATGGATGGTCTCCTGGAGGCCTGGATAGTTCTTATTACTCTGAAGGAATAATTGTCCCAGATCAGAGAACCCTGCTCAATCTCCAGACGGCCAACTGAAGTCACTGGGGCTCTGGATGCAATATTGGCCCCTGGCTGAGTAACACTCTGCCTTCCAGTATCCTCCAAGGGCTGGAGATGGAAAGATCTACTAAGTCTGCAAACCATGGCCTCCTGGGCCAGTGAGGGACTACAAGTATAAGTTCTACCAAGTTTCTGGATGACTCTCGGAATCAGGGGCAGAGGAGAAAAGGTGTATAGGAGCTCCCGTGGCCAAGGGCTGCATAAAGCGTTCATTCCCTCTGCCCCCGGAACCGCAAACCTAGAGAGAACCTCGAGAGTTGCGTGTTGTTCTGGGAAGCAAAGAGATCCACTGCTGGCCATCCGAAGCACTCTGACAGATCCTGAAATAAATCAGGGTACAAACACCACTCTGCATGGTCAGTGGTGGCTCTGCTAAGCCAGTCATCCTCAACATTGGCCACGACCGCAATGTGCTCAGTTCTGAGTGATACCTGGTGTCTCCCTGCCCATAAGCATAGTTGTTCTGCCTCTAGCATCAGGGGTCCTGAATATGTCCCACCTTGGCAGTTAATATGTACCTTGGTTGACACATTGTCAGTCAAGATCAGGATGTCCTTATCTGAGACAGCACCCTCTAATTGTGTCAGGGCCAAATGAACCACTTAAAGCTCTAGCCAATTAATATTATGGCCCAAATCTGCCTGGGACCATTGTCCCTGGACCACCCTGGATTGAAGGTGGGTTCCCTAGCCATACAGACTGGCATCTGTGGTCAACACTAACCTGTCCAGTTCCTTGAACAAGAGTCCCATGGGAAGCACCTCAGATGACCACCATCGAAAAGATTCAAGGACCAACGGAGTTAATCTGACCTGTAAGAGGGAACAACTCCTAGCTATCTTCTGATAAGGTAGAAGAAACATTGGAGTGACCTGGCATGTAACCTAGTCCAGGGCACTATATTAATGCAAGATATCATTTTCCCCAGCAGCTTGGAAAACATAGCCAGGGGCACTCTAGGTTTAGATTTTACATGCCCAATTAACTCCCTGATGCTCTCCTGATGTTCCTGGGACAAGGACACATCTCAGGAAATGGTATCTATTACAGCTCCCAGATGGAGTAAGGTATTGGTGGGAGTAAAGTGGCTTTTTGGCCTCGTTGACCAAGGAGCACCTAAATGGTGATTTCCAAATCCTCTGCAGTTCTAGATGGGGAAGATGACTGGACCAGTATATCATCCAGATAACACTGGACTCTTACTGGGATTGCCCTAAGAAGGGTTGCCAAGGCTGCCAACAGCTTCGTAAATGATCTGGGGGGTGATGAAAGTCCAAAGGGTAAGTATTGGTACCTGTATTGGTAGTGTCTCCCATTATAACAGAACCTGAGGAACTGTCAATGGGCCGCAAGCTCAATGGAAGAGATCGCCCTCCCAAACGCTCTCTCGAATAGAATGCAGCATCTGCATTTTAAAGTGCCTGTATGGGATAAACTCATTCAAAAAATTTAGGTGGAGAATAACTCACTACCACCCCCCAAGGCCTTGGGGACAACAAAAAGCTGAGTATAAGTCCCTGATGGAGTTCAGGGGCTGGCTGAATGTCCCTTATGTCAACTAGGTGTTGAATGGCCAATTCCATAAGAGCCCTTTTTGAATTGTCCCATGAGACGGGGCAGAGCACAAAATTTTTACCCACAGTTTGTTGTCTGCCGGGTGCGTCAGGACGTTGCTCTTGGCACTGGAAATACGCTCTCTGTGGCCTGGAGAAGTGAGAGGTAATTTTGGGCTTAAATGGAGCTGGCCAGTATGGTGGCCAGTATGGGGCAAGAGAGCGGAAGTCTGCCCTCTGGCCTGTCGAGGAAGGAACTTTCCTTTTGTCCCTTGTTTCGACAACTAACGGATCAAGAGCATCACCGAACAGCTTCTTCACTGGTGCCAGGGGCTGAAGCCAGCTTCCACTTGTGCCGAGACTCCGCTTGCCAATTTCATAACCATAGCAGTCTCCTTGCTGCCATGGACAACACCATGGCCCTGGAGGAGAACTTGGTGGAATTTGGGATGGCATCCGCCATGAATTCTGCTGCTATGATCTTATTGAGATCTTGATGCAATCTTAAGTCTGATGGAGGTATGCGGTCTTGTAGCCACAAATAGAGGACCTTGTGAAAAACGATGCAGCAGTCGAGGCCCGGACAGTCCAAGCAGAGGCCTGGTGGTTTTAATGTTTGCTTGTCATGTTTGTCCTCTGCCTAAAGTACATCCTCGAGCTCAGCTGGAGTGCCTGAGGAGAACAAAACCATGACTGGAGTGTTTACAGAGGGAACTGCAAGAGCAGTAGCGAGGGAATGGCCCACATTGTAGAACCACCTGTCATATGAAGATGGGTTTGGGGAAGAGGGTATTCCCGGGCCCTGACTGTACCACCTGAGGTTTGGAGGCAGCCTCCTCTGGGGACAACTGGGCAGTAACCATACCTTGTGGAGAAGAAACTTGAATAAAGCCGGTTTAAAGACTGCGGCTGATGGGGGTTGATCAGGTTGCAGATCTTCCTCTTCCTCAGAGATGTTGGGGTCCCAGATTTCTCCCTCCTCCCGTTCAGAAGCAGGAGAGTGGCTACGTTCAGATGGTTCTGCATAGTCTCCCTGCTCTAGCTTCCCCCATTCTGATTGAGTAGAAGGGGCTCTGGGCTCCTGTGGATTAAGTAGTCCCCTCTGGGGGATCTGGGCTTATGGGTAGGCTGGAAAAAGGGGTTTGGTCCTGTTTGAGGATCAAAAAATTCATTGCAGCCCTTCTGCTAGGCCCTGTCTGATGGCAATGGAGACTACTCTTGGATGCCGCTGGGTCTGCTACCAAATGATGGATCTGTGAGATGAAGGCCTGGAGCGAGGGTGAAGGTAGCCTCAGGTCGAGGTCGAAAACCACCTTGGTCCATGGAGGCTGAGCTGAAGAGAGGTCCCAAGAGACCTGTTTAAAATTGGGGCCTGATCTGCTGAGGTTTTGAGGCCCAAATTGATCCTCAACCAGCTCTGGAGTCCAGGCTTGGGTGTTGTCAAAAGGGGCTTCACCACTCCCCTGGAAGTACCTGACTGAACAACTGGAGGGTAAGATGGTTGGGAGGCCCATTGCAGCTGTCCTCTCATCTGCTCAAAAGCCTTATTGAACTGCCTCGCCAAGGCCGCATGTCTTCATTTCTCTGCTTTTAGTTCAGCCTAAGATGTTTTCTTGGGGCCCAAAGCTTTGACCTTGATCGTGGCCACTACCTCCCTTTGAAAGCGTTGTCTACTTTTTTCTTTTGGCAGTCTGGAGGCCTTGGGTGTCCAGGCCCAAAAGCTCTGTGTGGATCTTGTCTTGATCCATAGATCCATGGCATAAGTAAACACAAGAGATGCTGGAAGTGACCCTCGCTATGTGTTGCCTATGCAGTAGCCTTAATTAGGGCCCTTTTTGGGGACAGGAGCAGGCCGTCGGTAGATGAGGCCACCTAAAAAGGCCACTCACCACGTGCGTTGGAAGAGGAAGCTGTCAAAATGGCCTCTCGCATGAATTACAGGCTACAATGGCTGTTAGCCGCTCCCTAGGCTGGAAACAGCCCCAAGCGGCGAAATCAGCTAGAAAGGGGAAACCGTGGCTTTTTCATTCAGCTGTGAGGCACGGTTATTGCTGATCTGATCTTTATGATCGCGGTGGCCAAAATCACAGAGGGAGAGCTGTGGGGGAGGGCCGAGGGCTTCTCCCTTACTTACAGTCTCCCTTGGATTGAAAATGTCGAATCCTCAGCGTTGCAGGAGAGCGGAGCCCCACTCTCCTAAAGGCACAGCTACACCAGATCCCTGGGAGCTGTGCCAATGATCTAAGATTGCTGTTTGACTTTTGCTGCTGATTAAAACTGCTTTCAGAGATACCAGCTCAATTTTCATCTAAAGAAGCTAAGTCAAAGCTGGGGGAAACTCCCACAGGAGTCCCTTTTATTCAAGACAGACTCAGCTTGATGATGTCATTAGGAGGAATCTAACCCATCCTGGGCTCTCGCAGCAGCATTTAGGAGAAAGTTCCTGGGCACTTCAGTTTTAGGTCTCAGCACCAGAAGGAATTCTCCCTCATCTCTAGTCCCATTCACATACAATGTACCCCACTCCAGGACTGGTCTCTTTCATTGGTCAGCTTGGGGTGAGTCTGCAAGCAAACAAGCAAGCACACACAAACATCCTAAGTGATGCAGATATGTGCCATAATATTTTGTCTGCATTGCTTAGTGATGGCAATGCCATCCTAACCCATGGCCTGCATGTACTGCAGTTAACATACTCTGTTAAGTTTTCTATCTTTGATATTGGCGTATAGACTAAACTCTTACAATCTTTTAGCCATCATATCCAGATTTGCTGGAAAAGTTTATTAGAATCTGTATAGATACTTCTATTGTTTCTACTATTTTCTACAGGTATTCTATCACTTCCTACAATATTCGAACCCAGTAATTACCAGACTGTGATCTAACTTCATGTGATGAAATGTGCTCCTGCAAAAATAATGGGAGAAACTTTTACCAACACAGAGTTTTCCCAGAAAGTGGTCCAGATTAAGAGACTGTGAGGAGGGAAGAGGTTCAGGGTAGCCACATCCCAGAAGCTCTCAGGATATAGTGAATAGGTAAGAAGGCTATTCTGTCAAATAGGTATAAGCTAATAGTGGGTTGAACTTAATTGGCTCTTGCTATCTCATCTCATCTCCTGGGCCTTCATCATCTAGTATTAGCAATTCTGGTTAGTAATGATCACCTTCCAAGTTATCTTTGACATTGACATCTTTATTGCACAAAATTCCAGTAAGTTCCATCTTTGTTTGATCTTCTTAAACAATTACCATCTGTCAAGTTTCTGGTGAAGATTCAAGGCAAAATAGATGTCCTTGAAGGACCAGGATGGCATTGCGACCAGATCAGTAGCCAGACAGTAAAGAGGAAAGATTATGAGATTGCCTATTTGTACTCTGGATAGCTGCTCCTTGCAAGTAAATTGGAGGAACTGAGGTTTTTGTAGTTGCATTATGAGTTAACAGAGTCAAGCAACTTCAATCAAACTCACAACCACAATGCAGTTTATATGAACATAAAAGTTCATATAAGCCTCATTATTTAATCATTTTTGGATGTAGATAATTTACAGCTAAAGAGAGATGTTCTGAGTGGCAGGATAAAAATTCTATTTGATGAGTTATTGTGTTCTCTGGATAACAAAGGAATAAAGAAAAAAGCTTTTAAAGATTTAAACATTTTTGGCAGAAAAAAACTTAACAAGGAGTTGATATAAGAAACTTTAAAAAGATAAAGAAACATTTCAAAAGATTATTTTAGGGTGAAAAGGCTTTTGAACAAATTGGAATTAAATAGACAAATAAAAAACCAATCACAGGAATGGTTTTTATTTTCTATTAAAGAGGGCAGACAATTGGGGAATTAAAGGACAAAAGATACAGATAATATGAACCAGACTTTGAAGTTAATTATAACAATGCAGTGTATAACTATGCAACTATGTGATGCTGCCTATAACTTGAGACTAAAATATTAAGGACAGATAAAGACAAAAATTAAAAGGGGACATAGCTTGTCTTTTCTATCTCCCTTGTTTGATACACTTACATTTTTGGATAATTTCATAATGGCAACCCAACCACCAAAAATGTGGCAAAAATGGAGAAGACTGCTAGAACAAGCTATAGAGAGAGGAATTACATCAGATTTGCTTCAGAAAATATTTGAGTAACTTACCAGAAAGTTAGCTGAATTGATTAACATAAATTGAGTTTTTGAAAAAAGAATGGATAAAAGACTTGTAAAGATGAAATAGTTAAGAAATAATTAACTCTTTTAACTAAGAGTTAAAGAATTTAATTTAAAAACAAATTATTTCGATCAAACCCTACTTTGAGCTCTTAAATGTTTCACTTTTCCTCATATTTTTCTCCCATCTATCAGTTTCACTGACAAAAATAATTAAAACCACCATTCAACCCACCTTATCCCTATCCCTTCCCATTTTTGATTCATTATATTTACCATGTTTAAATTTACTCATCTCCGTACAAAGTCATATCCATCTCCACTATCCCTTTTTTTCTTCTTTGAGCTCCAATATATGTCTTGGCTTCTGATGGCTTTTAAAACAAGTTAAATTAATGGACAATAAAATTCTCTTCTTTTGGATTTCTAATTTGAAGAGAATGATCTAAATCTCAAAGAAGTATGGAGTAGTAGGCATTAATGCTGCTTTATCTATGATCAGTGCTCCCCCTTTCCCAACTAGACTATTGCAAGAAAGCTCTATTATTGTGGTGAAAACTTTACTCTTTTTGATGTCAATAGAGATATAAAAGCTGATTACATCTACTCTGATGAAGGACGGCCTTTCATTCTTCCTTGCAAATAGTGTAAGCAACAAGCATTCCACAACACTGTAGCACAATAATGACTTATTTTAAGGATATGAAACTTGCTCTGAAGCTTTATCAGCTGAAAATTGGAACATAAATATTTGAAGTAAATAAGTATCATCGTTCCACTGAATCTGCTGCATTTTTTGGCTTTTCTCTGTCTCTCCTGAATAACTTGAATCATTCTTTATAAAAACATTGTTTAAATTTAAAAACTGGTACCTGTACTTGTCTTCCTTCATCCTTTTTGTACTACTGTATTCTTTTATATTGCAAACTTGATTCAAATCTGAACTCGGCTACAATAGTTCTTTTAAATAATAACAAATTGCACAAGAAATGATGCTGCTTAAATATTCAAATACTTGTGTTTATGTTTATTCATATTTAGGTCTACAATTTGAAAAAGCCATCAAAAGTACCAACATTTGAACAGAACAAGCAAGTACATTCAAATCCCACTTGTTCCATTTTGTCTCATTAGCAATAATTTCAGAGTTCTGCAGAATTATTACCTAGTCATAGAGAAGCAACTTTTCTAATTTCCTACATCCATTAAAATATCTATCTTATTCTCTACCACTGTTTTGAATTATGCTCAGAAAACAAAAATAAGTAATGCTATTTTAATACTGCCAATAATATTTTTTTAGTTTACGAAGCATATAATACAGTTAACTTGATAGTATGTTCTATGTAGCTCAGTGAGACTAATCTTTATGTCATTATTATAGTTATAAAGATAGATAGTAAACTGCAATTAGTCACTCTATTATGCAGTTGATGTTTATAAGTAATACACCATGATGCACTGTAACACATTAACATGGATGCTAACAAGACATATATATTTAAGGCAAGACTTTCTTTGTCTCAGATAATATTAAATTATAAATCTAATTTTAGGAGAAGCCTTAGACAGGGAAGTTAAAAAAAAAAAATCCCAGAAGAGGCAAAAACAAACTATTTCTGTACTGTTGCCAAGAAAGCCTAACAGATATAGTCATATAATCACTACTAACTGAGCTTGACTTGAATACATCATTTTAATACATTTTAAAATACATATTTTTCTTTCTTTTTTGAAGGAAAGCTTTCCACTAGCTTTTTTATGTTAAAATGGAAATCAATCCTGCTAATGGTACTTGGTTTTGCTCCCAGTATGGTAACTTCACCGAGTTAACTTTCTGCTAAAGAATAGTAAATTGATCACATATAGCACGGAATTCTTTGTGGGTCAGAGCCAAGTTGGTTGCAGGAAGATTTTAGTCTCAAAACTTCATTATTCGGGTTTCAGAAGAATGCTATTAAACTTATTACATAACACTTTTTTTCCAGCATTTCAATTATTGCAATATCACATGCACTTTTAATTGAAAGCAAGTCAAGGACTTACTCAAATCAACATCTGCATTATCTAGCCAGCTACAAAAAAAAAAAAAATGGTTCAAATGTGTGTGGAAATGGGGAATATTTTGGTAAGATACAATCAACCCTTCCAGGCCTTCAGCCTTCGAGCAGCAACATGCTGTACAACTTGGAGAAAAGCAGTATTACTGTATGCAGTATTTTGGGCAAAGGGTGGGGAGGAGGGAGGGGGTTGCACGGAGCAATCGGAGAACAAGAAACGCGGCAGAGTTAAAGCAAGTCATCCTAAAGTGAGACGCTGCTTTTCCTCATCACCTCTTTCCCAGAAATAAATGCAAACAAACATAAAGACAGAATCCAACATGCCCCTGTCCTTTGGATCCAGAAATGTCACCCTGGTGTGGCCAAATGCTTCCCAGGGCACCCGACGCCTCTGCCAATCAAGGCTGCTAACGGGGTTCAAGGTTCAGCCCTCAACCTGGCTCGTCTCCCACGGCCCGCCTTACCCTTACCCCTCCCGGCAGTTAAAGACCAAAAAATGCGAATAAACAAGGTGACACCAGGCCAAGGAGTGAGTCGGATCTATGCAGAGAAGGCTGGCAATCAGCTTCTGCCCTCCGGGTTTCCCTTGAACAAGCCGGGCAGGAAAGAAAAAAGGGGGGAAAAAGCAGAGGGCAGATCTCGCCTTCCTCTCCCATTTGTTCAGCCGGGACGTCACGAAACCGAGAGGGCTCCCCGAGGGGCACGAAGAGCTCCTTCCTCAAACACGACTCTCAAAAGAAGCAATAACGTGCCTGTCCCCTCACCTCCGCCTCCTGTCTCTCTTTCTCAGGCCCCCGCCGAGGAATAGCCGGGGCGAGACGACGGCAGCAGCGGCTACGCAGCCTGTTTATTTGTCAAGAGTGAAAGCTGGTCGAATGGCTGCTTTTCCTCTCACTCGCTCGGTCTTACCGTGGCTCCGGAGCCCAGCTGCGAGGTAGTGCCGCCACCGCCGCCCCCCTTATTTTTATTTTATTTTTTTCTCTGACAGACGGCTGGGTTCTCCTCAACCTTCGGCACCGCTCCCAACCGTCGGCACCGCCGCCTTTAGCGCCGCTGCCGCCCCAGCGCAACAAAATGATGCCATCTCACAACAGCAGCATCGGAGTCTCTCCGAACAGGAGAGCGCGCTCTCGCGCTCGGGCTCCCTTCTGCCCCTGGCGGCGCGCGCCTCAACCGTCGAGAAAGGGGAGGAGAAGGCGCGAGAACTCTTACAGCCGTGGGGCGGGGGGGGGGGGGGGGGGGGGGGGGGGGGGCAGGGAATGGATCGAGACTTCAGGGCAAGGGAGAAAGAGTGCGCACGCGCGCGCGCGCAACACCAGCCTCCTAGCCAAGGAACTGAAGAGAGATGGAAGTTGCCAGTGCAAAGAGCTGCCGCTCTTGGATTTACTGTTCCCCGCTGGAGCAGAGGTCATGGACCAAACCACTACTTCTGAAAGGTAAAGGGGTGACATCTGAACGTGAACATTGTAGCCGGATAACAGTGTCTCGGCCGTCTCCGGTACAGTCCGGAATGAACCAATTGAGAAGAAATCGAGGAAGGGCAGTTGTCACGACGTAACGAGAAAAACTGAGAAATAGCGATCGCCTGGACCCGTTTAGGGCAACCTATTATTTAATTAATATTTATTGCATAGATCTACATTATTCAACCAGTTGTCAGAATGATCTGTTACTCAGAATGATCTGTCACTTACTCTAGCCTGCAAGGAAGGTGTACACAATAAGAAAGCGAATTGCTACACACTTTGTATACATGCTGGTGAGTAAGCCTCCTGAACAAAATTGCAAGGCAGGCTAAATATTTTTGTCTAAATCGTTTACCTGTAAGTTATTTTCTATCTTCTATATATAGTATAATCGAAGTTACCTTAGATTATATTATATATAGTAGAAAGAAAATATATATCTGTATCTATATTATCGAATAATATTAAAAGGGGGAGGAAATCTTAAAGAGCTTTGGGATAAATGTGACACTTTGAGTAAACATGCTTAGGAGGATTAAGCTATGTAGCAAAAAGCGGATAGAGAAAAGGTGAGGAATACTATCTAGACCACTAAAACACTGATAGATCATTGAAACAGGGACACTTAGTCCATCATCAAAGTGTTTGAGTACCAGCCTGCCTCACAGGGAAAAGTAGCCACATCATGAGTTTCTGTCTACACACTGCATATGCCTCCTATTTGATGCGATGGAACTTGCAAAGTCCTGAATAGAGATTCCAAAATGCAGAGAATAATATAAGCATCCTTTGGGCAAAGTATTAGTACTGGGTGCAGGGTTGATGAGAGGGTCTGAACATGAGACAGATCACAATTTTATCAGGAGTGGATCTTAAGAAAATAAGGACATGGAAGCCAAGAAAAAAAGAAAGAAAAGGCAAAGGCAAAAATGTGTACAATTTTGTTTCTGTTCACTTTGTTAAATAGATGTGAGACATTTAACATGTGTATCCAGTAACACTGGGGTAGGTTACTTAAAAAATGTGTTTGCTGAAACAAGAAGAAATAGAAAGGGTCATGAAGAAGTGATTAACCAGTACAAAAACCATGGTTGGTCATACAGTTCAGAGCATGAATGAGATACAATTGCACACCTAATATGTGAAACAAAAAGTGAATAGATTAAGAAGATGTAGATATTGTGGTTGGATGGAATTAAAGCCCATGTCACACTGCACCAACGGATGAGAAACACCAACACGGAGAGAAACACTTGTCATCCATTGGTTAACGCGATGCATCCGTTCTGCACTCACTGCATCCATTTTTCTTCCTCTCTATCCGTCCAGCATCCATCGACTGAGTTTCCATCCGCTCAAAATGTTTTGAGCTGCTCAAAACTTTTTGAGCGGAAAATGTATCCAACAGGTCTGTTCTGCATCTGCAACGCATACGGGGAACATCCGTTATGCATCCGTCGTCATCCGTTACGCGTCCACTACATCCGCTAGGCATCCGCTGCGCATCCGCGCAACTCAGAGTTTCTGCTCCAGCAGAAAGCGGACACAGGGAGGAAGCGAAACGGACACGGAACGGACGCACAGCGTGAGTAGCACGGATGGAGAAAGAATGAAAGCGGATGCAGCTCGCAAAGAAAGCATTTAAAACGGAAAAAACGTTCGCAGAGGGGACCGATCTCAGATATTAAGGGTGTCTAGAGGATGCCTAGAGGATGCCAAAGGACACATAGTGGAAAACCTATATTTCCTATAAAAAGGGGGAGGAACTCACCTGGATCTCACTTTCAGTCCAGCAGCCCTGCTGTGCAGACCTCTGCAGCCTTCATCTGGCTCTGGCTCTTCCACAGCATCCAGTCATGTCCACCGTGGATCGTAACACAGTCCTTTTGGTAGCCACCATCGTTCTGCTACAGCGCGAAGCCATCTACAGGCTCTTTCAACTGTTCTACGGGAAGAAAAGGAGGCGGCCAAGAAGCGTCTGGGTCCAAAGATGGAACAGGAGAAGAGCAGAGTATGGACTGTACAACAAGCTGATGGTGGAGCTCAGTAACGAAGACACTCGTGCATTCCAGAACTTTTGTGAGGATGCCTCCAGCCATGTTTGACGAAGTTGTGGAGTGGCTGACACCCAGGTTGACCAAGCAGAGCACCAACTTCCAGCCCAGCCTGGAACCTGGGCTCAAGGTGGCACTGACTCTGCGCCACCTGGCCTCAGGGACCACCTACAGGAGCATGCAGTACGGCTGGAGGGTGCCACACAACACCATCAGCATTGTGGTCAGAGAAGTGGTGCAGGCCATCATCGAAGAATACCTGGAGGAGCTCCTCCAGTGCCCCTCCACTGAAGAAGGCTGGAAGAAAGTTGCAGAGCAGTGATATCAGAAGTGGAACTTCCCCCACACCGTTGGAGCCATAGATGGAAAGCACGTGGCCTGCAAAGCTCCAGCCAAGTCGTGGTTCACTTATTTCAACTACAAGGGCTTCTTCAGCATCATCCTCTTTGCCATGGTCGATGCTGACTATAAGTTCATGTACATCGATGCTTCAGGCAACGGGTCAGCTTCAGATGCCCAGGTATATAACACCAGTGACCTCAAGGAGGGGCTGGAACGCAACCTCATCATGGGCTTCCCAGATCCACACCCCCTGCCTAAGGACATGCAAGATGTGCCCTACTTCATCATGGGGGATGACGCCTTCTCCCTCAGAACCTACCTCATGAAGCCCTACACCTCTAGACTCCTCACCCGTGAAGAGAGGATCTTCAACTACAGGCTGTCCAGGGCAAGGCGGGTGGTGGAGAACGCCTTTGGCATCCTGGCCAACAGGTTCCAGGTACTTCTCACCACCATACAGCATCGCCCAGAGACCGTGAGGAGGATCGTGGAAGCTTGCTGCATCCTGCACAATCTCATGTGCACCCGCTACCCAGTCTTGCAGAACAGGCTTGTGGACCTCCAACAAGGGAATGGGGACATGGAGCCTGGGGAATGGAGGCAAGGGCGAAACCTGATACACACTGAGGATGTGCAAGGGCCCAACAGAGCTTCACGTGAAGGGAAGAAGCAGAGGACTGGCTCTCAGCAGGCTGCCTGAGAGAGAGGGTTGTGAGAGGGGCTGCTCCTCGGTGATGGATCTCACCCTCCAGGAAGCTGCACTTGGCCATGACGTAGTTCTCTCTGTCCATCAGCTTGACCACGGCCTGGCCAGATTTCTTGAGGTGCAGCTTCCCGTACCAGGTGTGCGTGTGCTTTCACCAGCCGAGGAGCACCTCAGTAGTAGGTGTAGCTCAGGCTCTCCGCCTTCTTTGTCCAAGCAGCCTGCTTCCTTTTGGTGTCCCTTTAGAGCCTGTGTTCCTTCCGCCATAGATACTCATTCTCTCTCAGCCACTCCAGCACCTCATCCTCATGTTCTTCTTCAATGTTGTATTGCCTCCTCTTCCGTTCACGCGTATGCCTCTTCCTCCCTTTGGCAGGACCACATGGGCCCTCATCAGAGGGGCTTCCAGGTTGTAGGGGCTGCTCCTCCACACCACCACCACCAGCAGCAGCAGCAGCAAAAGCAGGACCAGCAGTAGCAGCAGCACCAGCAGCACCAGCAGGACCAGGATCAGCAGCAGCAGCAGCAGAGTAAGCACCAGCAGCACCAGCAGGACCAGCAGGACCAGGAGCACGAGAAGGACCAGCAGGACTAGGAGCACCAGCAGGACCAGGATCACCAGCAGGACCAGCAGGACGAGGAGCAGCATCAGCAGAGTAAGCACCAGCAGAAACACCACGGCCAGAAGCAGCATCAGCAGAGTAAGCACCAGCAGAAGCACCACCGCCATAAGCAGCAGCAGCAGCTCCTCCAGAAGCAGAAGCAGCAGAAGCCCCAGCCCCAGAAGAGCGAGCCCATGCTGCAGAAACCCCAGCAGAAGCAGAGTGAGGGCCAGGGGGTGGGAGGGTGGCCCTGTCCCTCTTGCCAGGGCTGGCAGCAGATGGCTGAGGTTTTCTCTTCTTCCCCATGGTTGTGGGGTTGCTGGCTGGCAGGCAGGCTGGCAGGCAGGCAGGCAGGCTGTTAGGCAGACAGGCAGGCTGGCAGGCAGGCAGGCTGGCAGGCAGTCTTGAAAGCTGTGTCTGGAAGCAGGTCTTTCCTCTGAATGGTGACCTGCTTGGGAGCTGCTTCCCTTTATATCCGCGGGGCTGACGCAATGCATCCTCCCCACATGTGCATTGAACGCTAGGCATCCACTAGGCTTCCGCTAGGCTTCCGCTGAGCATCCGCTTCATCCGCTCGGCATCCGCTGTGCATCCACTTTATCCGCTCGGCATCCGCTCGGCATCCGCTGTATCCGTTCCACGTCTGCTTTCCTGCGGTCCCCCGGAAGCCTTGCTGATGTGCCATCCGCTCTCATCCGCTTCCATCCACTAGGCTTCCGTGGAGCATCCGCTTTCCATCTGCCCGACGTCCTCCCCCCGTCCGTTCCTTTCCGTGTTGTCCGCTCTGGTTATGCAAATTTGGGGCACTTTTGAGAGCAGATAACAACGGATGGAACATTTTTCTCATCCGCTGCATTTTGGTTTAATCCTGAGCGGCTGGATGGGCATGAGAAGAGCCAAGCGAGTGTCTCTGCTGCTGCTACCCTTGGTGTTCCAGCCTCAAGTTTGCAAAAGTCCCGGTGCATAGCCGGTTCCTGCATTCCAAGTGCCCAAGCTGAGCTGCAGCTATCCCTCTCTCGCTAGCGCCATCTTCAACAACAGAGGTAGCAGCGGCGGGAGCCGTGGATGCATTTCAGTCGCTTCTTGGGTGGGGGAGCCGCCTCTGTAACTTCCACTGCTCCCGCTGTTGTTGGAGATGGCACTGGTGAAAGAGAGACAGCTGCAGCTTGGCCTGGGCATTTGGAATGCAGAAACGGGCTGCGCACCAGGACTTTTGCAAACTTGCAGAGCCTGAGACTGGAGCACCAAAGGTAGCAGCAGCAGAGACTCTCACTCGGCTCTTCTCACACCCACCCAGCCACTCAGGATTAAACCAAAATGCAGCGCACGGCGCTCCCAGGTACCTCAATTTTTTTTTCCTGTTGTTACAGGGTTGGGGGAAAGTGGGAGTGACTCAGATGCTGTTGTTGGAGACGGCGCTGGTGCGCAGGGAGGGAAATTAATTCACCCCCGAAAAGACATTCTAGCCGTTTTTTCGGGGCTCAAAAAAAAGTAAGGCCTGGCCTTATTTTGTGAGAAACACAGTACCGTTGCTGCATCCCATGGGTCTCGTGATAAAAACAGCACCTGGCAAAACTGGTTCATATTTATGACAGTTGTAATATTCTGGGATTGTGTGATCACCTTTTGTAACTTCCTGAAGTAAAGTCGGGGGAGCCAGATTCACTTAATAACCATGTTACTAATTTCACTTAAGTTCACTTAACTGTGGCAGGAAAGGTCATAAAATGTGGCCTGAAGGTAACAGTGTTCCATGTGCCTTCAACATTTAGTCATGCTGGCCACATAACCACAGAGACATCTTCTGACAGTGCTGGGTCTTCGACTTTGTAACAGCACCGCCCCCTAGAGCCAAAAACAACTAGGACATATGAGCAAGGGGAACCTTTACCTTTTATCATAAAATAGAATTAGTTCATATGATTGTGTTTCCTGTTCTGGAAACTTTTCAGTTCTATTGGTAAAGCTAATAATTTCTGTAGTGATTATGTTTAATCTATTTTTGTTCTAGAAATATGTTGTTCCATACTCAATTTATGATGTTCAATTTCTTTTGCGTATCTCTCATAGCCTCATCTATGCTCTAGACATAGGGGAAAAGATATTTCAGCACTTAGATTGATAGAAGAGAAACTTTCATCACTCTTCCACAACCACAAAAATCCTCCTAGTGGATTCCATTTTTTAACTTTGTTTTATTTATATCTATTTCTATATAATAAAAGATTAATCAAAAGAAAAAAGAACAAGAAAAACAACAGAGTGCAAGAAAAGAAAAAGAAAGCTAAAGTTAAGAAAACAGTATAGAAATAACTTCTGGCCTTCTTTTAAACAGATAATGACTTTGCTGTCCCTCCTCCCTTAAATCTTTTACAAATTCCCTCATCCCCTCATTCTGTATCTTTTTTAATCTTCAAAGCCATAAATCATCAATTCACTTTTTTCTTCTTTTAACTAAAGGTTTATGTAATGGATAAATTCCAGCCTTCCAAAATGTTTTTGTAGTTTATCCGTTCACCAAATAAGTGAATTTCTCCATTTTTGCAAATTCTGTCATTGTTACAATGCTTTCTTCTGCTGCAAGAATTTCATTATTTCTCCAATGGTTTCAATTTTGGCTAGGAAAGACTGATCATATTTAACTGTTATGCCAAACACAGGTGCAGCAGCACCATTGCCATGCATGCACAGTCCAGAGGGAAAAAATGGCAGTCAACTAAACAGCAGACTTTGTCTGTAAAATATGCAAAGTGACAAAATACAGACAAAATATGTCTGTAAAATATGCTACTCTGTAGTAGCTGATGTCAGCATAACACTAAGCACATATAAGTCTTCGTAGAAATGGGGGAAACTACACAAAAATCAAAACGAACAGCATAACATCACATTCCATAGACTATATCTATGTAAAATGAGTATAATTTAGTCATGAAAATAAATATCATGAGAACAAAGAGAGAATACAATTAATGTATCTCTAATTATCCTGTGTCTCTCCTTACAAGTAATTTTCATTCGGCAATTTCAGTCTGTGTTCACATTTATCTGGTTACCTAGAAAAGAGAACAATGGCATTAAAGGGCAGCTACAGTTGACAAAAATAAAAGTATATTCAACATTATATTTGAACTGTTTTCAGTTCTCATGCTGTTGTAAATTGCTGTGACTAATTATCCCAGCATGCAATATGAGAAGGATAAGGTTCGAAGACCATGTTGCTGGGATTCATCATCTCAGCAGGGCTGTATCTTTTCATTACATTACAAGGAAACATAATCTGTTCTGTGTAGTACTCTTTCTTTGTAAATTGACCTTGAGGTGCCATAAAGGTTATATGCCAAAGGATAAATCAACCCATATTTAATTTCTTCACAAAGGGACTTCATCTAACTGCAATCCAAATAATCTGTTACAAGTTTTTTGAACTTATTAAAAAAGCTATGTTTCTATCTTTTTTGAAGATTTAGAATTACAATTCTGTACTCTTCAAAAGCTAAAAATTGACTAAAGCAATGATGCTGATAAAAGTAAAGTTACAATCATGATTTCAGAGAAATTAACAAAAATCTAACATTTTGCTACATTGCTTTTTGTTTTGTTTCTTTTAAAAATTAAACATTTACAAGAAGTAATATGGAATGTCTCAGTGTTAGAAATAGGTAATGATTAAGCAGCTTAGAAATATCAACAACCAAGTACTCAAATTCAACCCTCACTCATTTTTTTTTTGAGGGGGGGGAGAGTTAGCACTTCATCTGTCTTTCATTTGTATTCATGGAATAAGACTTTTGAGGATGAAATGGGAGGGGAAGAATAACCATGGAATATAAAATGGAATATAAATTAGTAATATATAAGGTAATTACTGCATAACATCAGTTGTTACAAACTGGACTGTGATATATCACATGCTGGAAAATTTTCTGACAACATGGATACAGTCTCATCTCTGGAAAAAAATGTTGGTTGTTGTTTATATCCCACAACCTACTTTTCCCAAGATAAGTAACACAACAAATTCTGATCCCTGGGAGGTCACTGAACTCCATTCAAACACATCATGAAATAGCTGCAGAACATCTGTAAGAATTTTAAATCAAACCAGTCTAGTTCAGAATTTAGTTCTGACTAAAAGCCAGCAAAAAGCCTATGAAAATAATACAAATAAGACATTTATTTGAAACAAATTTATATAGCCACCCAACTCACATGTAGGAGTCATTTTTTTCAGCCTTTCAGAAAAGCAACAATGGAAACATACCAATCGTAGCTCAGGGGGAACTACAGTATATTCCATAAAGAAGGGGCCACCACCAAAAAGACTCTTTTTCATAGTCTCACCAGATGGCAATTCCTAATTGATACAGATCTAAGACTAAGCATAATAGTGCAGTATTCCCCCTTCCCCTGCAACTGGTATAAGAAAACAAGCTTCTGATTCTGGAGATAATGTAGTGAGATTATGACACATAGGAATTATTGAACTTTTTATCTGGAGTGCCTTGTCAGAAAATCAGAGCAGTATAGTGGTGAAAGCCCTGGACAAGGATCAGAAAGTTCAAGTCTGCTCTCAACTAAAGAAGCTCAATGGATGATGAGCCAAGCTCTCTCCTTCAGATAAATGTGGGCATTATTGTGGAGGAAAATTGAACAGGATGTTATGTCCAGGGATTATGGTCCTGGAAGAAATGCAATATAAAAATCCGAACAGATAAAGAACATCAAGGCCAGCCAGCCACAAAATGGCAGCAAATATGTCAAAGACATAGTTTAAATATAAAGAAAGGATAACATGTTATGATCAGAACATCTATTTTAACAAGAGAAATATTCCAGCATGATTAAAGTAGCAACATTTTAATCCCTTTTTATTACACATTACACATTTTTGCCTGTATAGTAAATACTCTATTATCATCCAAGTAGAACCAAATCTGGTGAGCAAGAAGGTTCCGAGATTCAAGGAATGCTGAGATCAGGAAGTAAGGTGCCCATTACTACAGCTTGTGGGTAGTAAATTCCATAGTTTGATTATTTGCTGTGTGACAAAGAACTTCATTTTGTCTTTCCAAATTTCCCATTATTCAGCTTCATTAGGTGATTCTTTTTTTTGAGTATAAGGAAAGAAGGCAAGAAATGTCCTCTTGTTCCCTTTTCCATGCCCCACATTGTTTAATCCCCTATTTCAGTCAATTTTTTCTGAGCTAAAAGCCTCATTGGTTGCAATTTTCCTTTATTTTTTCAGTTAAATATTGTTTTCAGAACAGTGACCAAACTAACCTCCCAACACAGTTACACCAAAGTGTTTTGTTACAATAAAATGTAGATTTGCAGAATTTTTCTCAGCGATCTTCAGGTACCACAGATATTTTTGTTTGGACTTCACCTCCAATAATGGGCATAGTTCTTTATTTCTAAAACCATCCAAAAAGTGAGACCATTTGTGTCTCTTGTTCAATAAATGTCTTTTGCATAATTATATGAAATGTGGTACAGATATTTCTTGACTTTCAACCACTCATGCAGTGACTGTTTCAATGGCACTGAAAAAAGTGATCTATGACTGTTTTTCACACTGTTGCAGCATTCCCGTGACCATCAAAATTCAGACATTTGGCAACTGGCTCATATTTATGATAGTTGCAACACTATGTGCTTTAGAGCACAAAGCATTGTTGGAGACTCCACACGCGCACTTTACAGTCTATTTCTGTTGCTTCCCTCTGGGAAGAAATTTCAAAGTATTTCTAGCAGGGGTACCCAATTCTGTAACAGCTTTGTTCCCTATACTATCTGTCAATTTTAGAGTTGGTACTGTTGCTCCCAAAAATGCTTTTTCAGGAAGCAACTGGACTTTCTTGTTGTTGTCTTTTCTTTTGAAAACATTTCATTTTTTATATTATTGTTGCGATTACTATATTTACCATTAGATAGATAGACAAATTATATTCTTAATCACTATATTCCCTAAAAGAATACAATCACTTCTCTATGATCCCAAATGATCTGTTACTTTTAATAGACTGATTTAATATGATTGAATCCCTGAGTGCACTTTAAAAAAGCTCTGAAATGTTGGACTGGAAACAGAATATGTTCAGTCACCTGAGGTGCCAAGAGTAACTTATTTCTTAACTCAGCTAGCCTATTAGAGTTAAACTTGACTTTTTGTTTTCTGAATTCAATGGGATTAAATGGTACTTTATTTTTGCTAGCTCCTACCACTTGTGTAGAGTGTATTTTGAGTCTTCAGAATGTGTAATTGTAAACTATGTTATGACAGAACTGGATCTCCAGTCAATATGGACCATGTCTTTTTGAGAAGAGTGCATTGCGCTGCTTTTGTTGCAACTGGCTCAAGACATTTTGCTATCTAGATAGATGTCCATATCTTCTTCCTCTTCCTTCTCTCTTCCATTCTGATTTGGGTTTGTTTGTTTTTTTCCCCATCTGTTAGGTGGAGGCACTCTCTGAATCTATTTCACTCCTTTGTGTCCTCCAGAAAAAAAAAGAGGACCCTCAGAGCGAACAACTGTGGCAAAAATTGCATTAGAATCTGTTTAGCCCACTTATCTCTCCCCAAACTTGAGAATTCATTTTTCTTTTTTCTTGAAATGTCACATAAAATCAGAGGTGGTATTCAGCAGCAGGTTCTGACCAATTCTGGAAAACTGGTAGCAGATACTTTGAGTAGTTCAGAGAACCAGCAAATAGCACCTCTGACTGGAGATTTTACAGTATCCTTCCCTGCCATGCCCACCAAGCCATGCCCACAGAACCAGCAGTAAAAAAAAATTGAGTCCCACCACTGCGTAAAATTGCTGAAAACAGATACAGTAAGAAAGAGTTCAGTGTATTTTTTTTGTATATTTTAAGTTTCTGGTATGCCAGTCTGAGGTGGATTTTTCAGAGTAATTCAGTTGTGGGTGTGGAACTCAAGGAGAGTTCAGGCAATTTGGAATGAGTTGTGCCAACATTTTGGAACAAGCTCCAAGGTTTTTTGAATGAGTCATTACAATTGGGGCACTGAATAGAAACACCTGGCAGGCAGAATTAAGATGATATTGTTAAATATGTAAATACTGTGAGGATTGCCAGTTGCTGGCCAATAAAAGCAAACAATCATTTTGAGTTTTCAGAATGACATCAGTCACAAAACATAGTGATAGTCTTCAATATCTGAGACGCATATATTATAGAAATTAAAAATATATATCTTTAAATAAAACAACCTGTTTCTTGTTAAAAACTGGGCATTAAAAAAATCTTGTTGAGCTTGAAATGAAAATGGTTTAACTATGGTATGCCTTTAAGGCTACAATCTTTTATGTATTTTCTTGGATAATTTTAAGTTAACTTAAGAGGAATATATTATGCACACAAACTACATAACAGGTCCTCACAGATGACATTGTTTGGCTGAAGGAACCTGGAGCACACTTATTGATCTCACTGGGAGTCTCTCTAAGAGATAGATGGTCACTCAGATAATCAAGACCTATGCAATCTAGGGTTTTATAGGCGATTGCCATCATTTTGAATTGTACTTGGAAGCCAATTGAAAACCATTGTACTTCACAAAGCAATGATGATACATGGGCATATTATGGGGCATCCTCCAATGCCTGTAATGCTGCATTCTGGACCAGTTGTAACTTCAAGAATAGCCTCATGTACAACACATTGCAACAATCCAGTCAAGAGATGATTAGGGTGTGAGTGTCTGTCTGAAAGGCCTCAAACTTTCGGAAAAGTTGTCACCTCTAAAAGGTCTCCCTGTTTACAGTTACCACCTGCTCCTTGAGCAGGAACCTATGAGTCCAAGAAAACCCCCTGATTGTATAGCAGTCTTGAAAGGAGAAGTACAACTCCATCAAAGATCAGCTATGAAAATATCTCAGATCCAGGGAATCCAAATAGTCATAGCCATCTGGTCTTGCTAGGCTTGGGATTGAATGTGTTCTTCCTCATCCCAATATGAACAGCTTTCAGACTCTGGGTTAGAAATTGACACAGCATTTGGATGGAACAGGTCAAGATATATCATTGGATATCATCAGCATATTGATAGTATGAGAGCTTAAAATAATAGACAATATTATTTCATGTAGATCAGAATTCTCTAGCCTTTCCAAACTTAGCGGACCAGGGGTAGTGTAGAGGCAAGGAGATCATTTCACACAAGCAGCTGGCAAATTAGCATATTGCCCCAACAATCTGGATCTTTATTTTACTGACCATAGAAGGATGGAAAGCTAAATCGGCCTTGAGCTGGTTAGGATCGAACTCCTGGCAGTTAGGCTGCAATACTGCATTCTCATCACTATGTCACCACACCTTCTACTGAAATGTTCACATTTTTCAGCTCTTATTGCTACAAGGTAATCCTTAGCTCAAAGTATTTAAATTATTAAATGGAAGTATAAAAATACAGTATGATGTAGAAAAAATGTAATCCCCCAATTGTTTTCAGTATTTTAAATTTTATATCAGATTTCTCTCTACCGGGATACTGATAATGGGTGTGTGGGAGGGACCATCATGGACTTACGATGCAGTGAGAAAAAAGAATGAAGTAAGAGGAATATTTTGTCCCTGGACTTTTTCTCCAAGGAGTAGAAAAACCTTGGCCAGATTCTCAGTGATAACACACCAAGTGTTTACAAATTCAGCAGGGATACAATAACCTTGGCAAACTTGGCAAAGTGGCCAATTTGCAACACTGAATTTTATTCCAGCGGAATGCTTAAATTCAATATTCTCTCAAATTGATAGAAATGTCCTTGATCTTGTTCTTTCTTTACACTTTTTTCCAGGAGCTCAATCCCTGGGCATCACAATCTTTTCTCCAATTTTCCTCTACACTAATGCCCACATTTATCTGAGATAGAGTACTTGGCTCAAGTTCATCTGGTGGGCTTCCTTGGCTGAAAGTGGACTTGAACTTTAAGACCTTTGTCCAATGTCTTCACCACTACTCCGCACTGGCTCTCTAAAAGGGCCTACCAGATAAAAAGCTTGTCAGTTCCTAAGGCTAACAATGGCTATGTCTGGTAATCTCACTTGATTATCTCCAGTATCAGTTTCCTTGGCAGGCCACATGATGCATTTTTAGACTGACCAGTAACTTTGAAAAACAATTTGTTTGGAAAGGTTTTCACTTCATTTGAGCCTTGCCACAGTTTTAATTGTCATATTTTACAGGGCTGCAAATGGACTTTATGCTATTTAAATTATATTTTGATATTTGTTATATTTTTATATTTTAAAGTTTCACTATGAACTATGTCATACATTTCAAGCTTCAGCTCTGCTTGTTCCCTAAATAAATAAATATGTGACTTGTGAAATCAGCCTCCTAATCCTCTCCTCCCTGGCTAAATTGGACTGCCTGCCAGGTTTTAGCATGCCTGTTGGGATGATACTAATGATTATCTGAACATCAGATTAAGAGTATTTATTTTATTCCCTTCCTTTATCTCCCCCAGCTTTCTTTAAAAAAAAATAATCAAGGCCTACAGATAATCCCACATTCACCAACACATGGAAAGTTTGTATCTTTAAAAAAAACCTGAGTACCAGCACAATTTATTTGAGGATATCTTTTGTTATTAAAAATATAACTGTAGCTTACTCCTAAAATGTCTGGGGAATGGTGTAAAAGAAATATGTGGGTGTATGGGGGGGGGGGAGAGAGAGAGAGAGAGAGAGAGAGAGAGGCTGCTATCTTGCAAATTACTTGGAAGTAAGGAATAACACGCTTGAATAGCCATGGCCCAAACTGAGATGCTGGTGATCATGCAGTATTTCATGATCTCTTCTGTAACATGGACAATAAGTGGACATTCCCATCAAACCAGTATGACCAGTTCAAATACTAGTTTAGAAAAGGCAATAATAAGCATAGAGGGAAGGCTTCTGTTTCCAGTTTAGGAAATTAGAAGACTGTCACAAATCCTTTGTGTGTCTATGGGTGAGGGTGTTTATTTTTTTAAAAAAATAAGGAAGTCTTTGTTGCAGATTATATGTTCTTTATTGCAATATGCTGTTCACAGGAAAAGAAAAGGAAGTGTGCAGATTAACAAAAAAACAGAAAGGAAAATGCTGATGTCTGAATGAAATGGCTAATCATTTCCTGTTTTATGAAAGTTTCAGAATGTTCACATGAAATAAATTTTACTTTTATCTATAGAGTCTGTATCAGTGGAAGTCAGGAAGGCACGCATGCCTCCTCAAAACAATAGACTGAAATGCTCAGGAACAACGTGCATTTCGTGTTTTGCAGAGACTCCAGTTAGTGTTGACAAAACTATTATTCTGCTTTTAAAAAAAACTGTTCTGGAATGCTGCTTGATGAAAATGGCCTTGCCTTAAAAATATTATCAGAGGAGAAGAACAGTTTAAATAAATGTTAATGGGTGAGGTGTATTAATCCTACTCTTGTTTAGGTAAGAAATGGCCAAGGGAAGTATCAATGTCCTTTCATTATCCAGTCCTTTCCATTATTCTGTAAGTCGCTTGGTTTCCCATCCTTCCAAGAAAGTTTGAATCCTCAATTGCAGGAAAAATTGTAGCCTGTTTAACATGACAAGGTTGGAAACTGAAGAGCTAAGGATTGTACACATTCTTACTTTCTTATTTATGTTCTGTCTTTATGATTTTTACAAGTAACTCAATGTGGCAAACATATCCAACATATCTTTCTCCTCCTATTATCCCCACAACAGCAATCTTTTGAGGACAGTTGAACTGAGAAAGACTGACTGGCCCAAAGTCACCTAGCAGGCTTTCATGGCTAAGGCAAGACTAGAACTCATGATCTCCTGCTTTCTAGCCTGGTATCTTAACTACTAGACTAGGGGTGTCAAACTTGCATCATCATGGTGGCATCACGTGATGTATTGGGACTTTTTTCCCCTTTACTAAATTAGGTGGGGATGGGGCCAGCACGTGATGCATCAGGTCCATGGGCCATGAGTTTGACACCCCTGTACTAGACCAAACTAGCTCTTTTATAGGCCCCAGATCAACAATCTTAACCTGCAACTGCCTTAACCTTATATTCAAAAGGCACTTAACATGAGTAGCACTCCTCCAGTATTTAAATTGATATCCAAAAATAGTCTGAACATGAGACATAGGTAGGACTACATTATGCAGCAACAAAGAATCTTTCTGACTTCACTGGGCAAACTCTCTACCACCCATTACCAACCCAACTGCTGGTCAGTTGCTGTTCAGACTTAAGGCCCTGTCACACTGCCCAACGGATGCAAAACGTTTGTAAAAAGGACACAGCGGACGAGAAAAATGTTCCATCCGTTGTTATCCGCTCTCAAAAGGGGTGAAAATTTGCATAACCAGAGCAGATAACACGGAAAGGAATGGACGGGGGGAGGATGCAGGGCGGATGGGAAACAGATGCAGAACGGAAGCCTAGCGGATGGAAGCGGATGGGAGCGGATGGCACATCCACTAGGCTTCCGGGGGACCTCAGCAAAGCGGACGCGGAACGGATACAGTGGATGCAGAACGGTCGCCGAGCGGATGAAGCGGATGCACAGCGGATGCAGAGCGGATGAAGCAGATGCAGAGCGGAAGCCTAGCGGATGCACAGCGGAAGCCTAGTGGATGCACAGCGGAAGCCTAGCGGATGCCTGGCGTTAATTACGCATGCGGGGGGGATTTATTGCGTCAGCCCCGCGGACATAAAGGGAAGCAGCTCGGAAGCAGGTCACCATTCTGAGGAAAGACCTGCTGCCAGACGCATTGAGTGCCTTGCCTGCCTGCCTTGCTGCCTGCCATCCTGCCAGCCTTGCTGCCTGCCATCCTGCCATCCTTGCTGCCTGCCTTGCTGCCTGCCTCTCTGCCAGCCTTGCTGCTTGCCTCCCTGCCAGCCTTGCTGCCAGCCTTGGTGCCTGCCTCCCTGCCACCCTTGCTGCCTGCCTTGGTGCCAGCCTTGCTGCCTGCCTTGCTGCCTGCCTGCCAGTCTTGCTGCCTGCCAGCCTTGGTGCCTGTCTGCCTGCAAGCCTCCCTGCCAGCCAGCAACCCCAAAAACATGGGGAAAAAGAGGAAGCCTCACCCATCTGCTGCCAGCCCTGGCAAGAGAGACACGGCCACCCTCCCGCCCCCTGGCCCTCACTCTGCTTCTGCTGGGACTTCTGTAGCACGGGCTCGCTCTTCTGCAGCTGGGGCTTCCGCTGCTTCTGCTTCTGGAGGAGCTGATGCTGATGCTTCTGGCGGTGGTGCTTCTGCCGGTGCTTACTCTGCTGAGGCTGCTTCTGGTGGTGGTGCTTCTGCTGGTGCTTACTCTGCTGAGGCTGCTCCTGGAGGTGGTGCTTCTGCTGGTGCTTACTCTGCTGTAGCTGCTCCTAGTCCTGCTGGTCCTGCTTGTGCTCCTGGTCCTGCTCGTGCTGCTGTTGCTGCTGCTGCTGCTGCTGCTTATGATGGTCCTGCTGCTGCTGCTGCTGCTGCTGGTGGTGGTGTGGAGGAGCAGCCCCTAAAAACTGGAAGCCCCTCTGATGAGGGCCCATCTGGTCCTGGCAAAGGGAGGAAGAGGCATATGCGGGAACGGGAGAGGAGGCAATACTCCATTGATGAAAAACACGAGGATGAGGTGCTGGAGTGGCTGAGAGAGAATAACTATCTATGGCGGAAGGGACACCGGCTGTACAGGGAGACCAAAAAGAAGCAGGCTGCTTGGAGAGAGAAGGAGGAGAGTCTGGGCTACACATTGGAGGTGCTTCTCGGCTGGTGGAAACATATACACACCTGGTACGGGAAGCTGCAATTCAAGAAATCTGGCCAGGCCATGGTTAAGCTGCCGGACAGAGAGACCTACGTCATGGCCAGGTGCAGCTTCATGGAGGGTGAGATCCGCCACCGAGGAGCAGCAGCAGCAGCCCCTCTCACGACCCTCTCTCTCAGGCAGCCTGCTGAGAGCCAGTCCTCTTCCGGCTGAGAGTCAGTTCCTGTCTCCAGGCAGGTTTCTGTGGAGCGTGCCACGGCGGAGAACCCGTGGACAGGTGTTTTAACCGTGGTGGAGCGCGTGCAGGACTCCCTGGTGCAGTGGGAGAAAGGAGACGACACTTCCACCACAGCCCTACCCGCATCCACCCCCAGCACCACCTCCACAGAAAGGCAGAGAGCTAGACAGGAGGGGCAGAGCCACACTGTCCTGCTGGAGATCAGGGACACCATCCATAGCAGCATAGATCTCCTCTCTCAGCTGGTCCACACCAACTCCTCATCCTCCAACCGCAAGCCCTTCCTCACCTATGTGAACCAGACCCTCACGGACATGGCGGAACCCCAGTACCAGGTGGTGAAGGACCAGATCACCGAGCTGCTTCACAACCGTCCAGACCCAGAGGCACCTGCTCCCACCCAGTCCAGGTCTTCCCAGTCTTGGTGGAAACTTTTAGAAATGGTTTAAGCCTTTGCATGTTTGTGGGATGGGTAAGGATAGCAGTGGGGTGGGCAGGGATACCTTTTGGATGGGTAATAGCTGTGGGATGGGTAAGGATAGCAGTGGGGTGGGCAGGGATACCTTTGGAATGGGTAATAGCTGTGGGATAGATAAACCTCCAGTGCAAGCATAGTGGGACTGTGTGGTTCACCCTCCCAAGTGCCACACCTATGGCCCTTCATTATCAATAACAATGTAAGCATTGATCCACACATGTCAACATAAACACAACTCTTTATTAAATGCCCTGTTCATTGTAGGCCCACCCAACATACATGGCCCAATCTCATCCGTGTGATGAGACGGGCTCAAGGAAGCATCCATTAGTCTACCATCCTGTCTTGCCACTCCACCGCTCCAGCTGAGGAGTTGCACCAGTGTTTCAGGAGGTTGTGCTGCTTCTTCCCTTCACGTGAGGCTCTGTTGTGGCCTTGCACATCCTCAGTGTCTATCAGGTTTCGCCCTTGCCTCCATTCCCCAGGCTCCATCTCCCCATTGCCTTGCTGGAGGTCCACGAGCCTGTTCTGCAAGACTGGGTAGCGGGTGCGCATGAGATTGTGCAGGATGCAACAAGCTTCCACGATGTTCCTCATGGTCTCTGGGTGATGGTGCATGTTGGTGAGAAGTACCTGGAACCTGTTGGCCAGGATGCCAAAGGCGTTCTCCACCGCCCGCCTTGCCCTGCACAGCCTGTAGTTGAAGATCCTCTCTTAACGGGTGAGGCATCTGGAGGTGTAGGGCTTCATGAGGTAGGTTCTGAGGGAGAAGGTGTCATCCCCCACGATGAAGTAGGGCACATCTTGTGTGTCGTTGGGCAGGGGGTCTGGATCTGGGAAGGCCATGATGAGGTTGCGTTCCAGCCCCTCCTTGAGGTCACTGGCATTGTATACCTGGGCATCTGAACATGAGCCGTTGCCTGAAGCATCGATGTACATGAACTTGTAGTCAGCATCGACCATGGCGAAGAGGACGATGCTGAAGAAGCCCTTGTAGTTGAAATAAGTGGACCCTGACTTGGCTGGCGCTTTGCAGGCCACGTGCTTCCCATCTATGGCTCCAACGGTGTGGGGGAAGTTCCACTTCTGATACCACTGCTCTGTAACTTTCTTCCATCCTTCTCCAGTGAAGGGGCACTGGAGGAGCTCCTCCAGGTATTCTTCGATGATGGCCTGCACCACTTCTCTGACCACAATGCTGATGGTGTTGTGTGGCACCCTCCAGCCGTACTGCATGCTCCTGTAGGTGGTCCCTGAGGCCAGGTGGCGCAGAGTGAGTGCCACCTTGAGCCCAGGGTCCAGGCTGGGTCGGAAGTTGGTGCTCTGCTTGGTCAACCTGGGTGTCAGCCGCTCCACAACTTCGTCAAACATAGCTCGAGGCATCTTCATGAAGTTCTGGAATGCACGAGTGTCTTCATTCCTGAGCTCCACCATCAGCTTGTTGTACAGTCCATACTCTGCTCTTCTCCCGATCCATCTTCGGACCCAGACGCTTCTTGTCCTTTTGCATCCTCTAGGCATCCTCTAGTCATCCTTATTATCCGAGATAGGTCCCCTCTGCGAACGTTTTTTCCGCTTTAAATGCTTTCTTTGCGTGCTGCATCCGCTTTCATCCTTTCTCCGTCTGTGCTACTAACGCTGCGTGTCCATTCCGCGTCTGTTCCGCTTCCTCCCTGCGTCCAAGCAGATGCGAGTTGCGCGGATGCGTAATGGATGCAGAACAGATGACCCCATATGCCTAGTGGATGCAGAATGGACGCATTGGATACATTTTCCGCTCAAAAGTTTTGAGCAGCTCAAAACCCTCTGAACGGATGAAACGTCAATAGACGGATGCTGGACGGATAGAGAGGAAGCAAAACGGAGGCAGTGAGTACAGAACGGAAGCATCGCGTTAACCAACGGATGGCAAGTGTTTCTCTCCGTTTTACATCCTCTTTCCATCCGTTGGTGCAGTGTGACGGGCTTTTCAGAGTTTCTGAAGCATAAATGGTGAATGTTGATTTGCAACTGCACAAAGCAGAATCATCCCAGAAGTCACTGCTGATGAAACAGACAAATAGAATTTATCTTTCACCATTCTAAGGCTACTTATAAATACTAGTCTGATCTCACTTTATGAAGGTTACCTAACTACATCACAGACAGAATAGTTGGTGAAATACATTGGATTATACCTATGGCAAAGTTGCATTGTTCTAAGCAGGGGAGGAGGAAAACTGTTTTAATGCAGACATGGCTTAGGGAGGCTTAAGGTTGCCTCAAATATGTTCAGGGGAATCAGATGAAGGCAACCTCCTGGAGTGTGGCAGAGAAAATAAGCTGACAAGGCATTTTTATGCCACAGCTAGATGCAAGTGAGAAAAGACAACCTGGGGGGGCGGGGGACAAAACTGATCATCTTTTCTTTTCTGCAGTCCCAAGAATTTTGATGCAACTTTTAAAACTTTCAACAGTTGGTTGCACTTGAAAATGCATAGCAGAAATAAATGAGGGAGACAGACTAAGCCAAGAACAATGAAAACCATAAGAGAACAGAAGAATTTGTGGCCAAATCATTAAATATTACTCTTCCTCTTTCTTTTATTTACCATACACTCACCTATGTGCTGAAGCTTTTAAGTTATGGCAAGTTTTAGTTTTAGGCCATTGAGGCAACCAATCTTGTCTCAGAGGTGTAATTATGATCAATTGGATATGCCTAATATATTAACCATCTGCTAAAGAAATTTTGTTTTCTTGCATTAAAAGGTTTGAATTGCTTCTTGACTATTCCCAAACAAAAGACTCTTTTATCAATAATAATTAATATATTAAAAATAATAATAAATATTGAAATACAAACAGCTGCAACATAATAAAAAACAAAAAATGGTTCTACAGTAAAATAAATGTCGCATATGTTATAGTAAATAGTAAAATCAATGTAACAAAGGAAAAAAATCAAACATTAAAAAAAAATCCTTTATATCAATTTAGTATCAACATGGGATTAATTCAATTCTGTTTCAGTTCTTAAACTTGTCGCTAAATCTACACCATATAAAACATATTGCTTTATCTTTTCATTTTTAGAATATACTTTCCAAAAATAGAAAACAGACTTACATCTCCCAGCTACAGAGGGCTTTGGGGAAAGTGAACTTTTTCACTTAGGATTCAGGTCAGGCTATAGTACCAAGACAGCATTAGTTGCTCTTGTAACTTGATAACATTTAGATGTGGGTGGTGTCCTGCTGCACACTCAACTTTGAGTGTTCCGCAGTTCAGCCAAGTGACACCTTTGTTGCATAAGCTGCACTTCTAGTTGCTTTCTGGGTACAATTCAAGCTGCTTGTTATATAAAACCATGCATTGCATAAGGCTGGGTGTGTTTGTGAGACTGCCTCTCCCTGAGGGCATTTGCCTATCTTACCAGGTTAATAATGTGGGTGCAGTCCTTAAATGTTGCCATATAATGTAATCTCAGAAACATGTCTTCTCGGTGGCCGCCTCAGTCCTTTGGAACAGCTTCCTGCCAGTGATTAGAAAAACCTTTACTTTTCAATATCCCCCTTTTAAAAAGAGAAAGATAGAGATGGTGGGTGGGTAGAGGGAAGAAAGGAAGGAAGGAAGAAAGGAAAGAAAGAAAGAAAGAAAGAAAGAAAGAAAGAAAGAAAGAAAGAAAGAAAGAAAGAAAGAAAGAAAGA
>BLBF01000002.1:34376513-34409576 GCA_015471245.1 Laticauda colubrina
TCTTCTTCTTCTTCTTCTTCTTCTTCTTCTTCTTCTTCTTCTTCTTCCCCTTCCCCTTCCCCTTCCCCTTCCCCTTCCCCTTCTCCTTCTCCTTCTCCTTCTCCTTCTCCTTCTCTTTCTTCTTCTTCTTCTTGTCTTTCCAAATGGCCATTACTTCAGTAAGTAAACAAACCAAACTTATCTCATGTCCCTAAGGTGTATACTGCCCCCCAGCCCCCATGATCAGTGGACCAGCCCATTGGTTCCCAGCACTTTTTTTTTCTTCCCTCCTCTCACATCACTGATTTCTTAGTTTATAAGCTTGTTCTTTGCTGTGATAGCGTCAGGATTAAGGATCATGATCCAAGTATGATTTATTTATTTGATTTTAGCCCACCTTTATTATTTTTCTAACTCTAGAGAGCAAACATACCTAATATTCCTTCCTCTAATTATTTTCCCTCAACAACAACAACAATCCTGAGAGGTGTGTTGATCTGAGAGAGTAACTGGGCCAAAGTCATCTGGCCAGCTTTCATGCTTAAGGCAGGACCATAATTTATAGTCTCCTGTTTCTAGGCCAGTGCCTTAACCATCACACAAAATAGCTGTGTTCCCCCAGCCTATCCTGTCATGTTTAACACACTCTCATTTTGCTTTTTCTTCATCTCCTGCCTCCCCTCATCTCAACTATGGTGGGCAGAATGGGACAACTAACCACGACCAATTCATCACTACCATCTTGCTGCAGGCAATGTGCTCCAGGACAATTCTCTGTGGGATAACTCAATGTGATAAATGTTATCTTCCACTGTTATTTCCATTGAGAAAAATGGAAATAATGTCCATGAAACAGTTGCAGATAGCATTATTAAATTGAATTATCCCTCCTGGATTCATGGCAAGTTGTCCCACAACAGATTGACTCAGTGAGAGCCTTGGTGAGGTTGCTACAGTGAGTTGTCCTATGGTGAGAATATCAGAGTAGCATATCTGATGAACCTTGGTTTCCTCCTTGTCCAACAGGAATGGTTGAAAAAAAAAGTTGAATTATCTCTCAAATAAATGAAGAGGGTTCTACCTTGTCCATATTAAAAGAAGAATGTGTGAAATATTTCATTTTCTTGAAGAGAAATAAAACATAAAAACAGAAGAAAAATGTTGATTCACATTTGCAATATAATCCAACTTATCCATTGAATCCATTGAAACATATTTTATTTCATCAAATGAGAAAACAAAGAAGTTTTCTTATAGACTTATGTATATATTTAAAATGGTAGAATCTCCTTGAAGTCAAACTGAAATTCTGATAACTTCATGAACTTCCCAGTCTAGCCTACAGATTGGATAAATGTATGTTGGTTGTTTCAATGTATTATATGTGTACATGTAGATATCACACATGCTCATAAATTTAAAGCAAGCAAATCTTCACACAGAAGAAAAACTGAAACATTTGTACAGATGATATTGCACTACATTTCTGGACAATTTATTTATTAATTTATTAACCGAGCAGCAACAAATATCTATAATTCAATTTTGTTAAAATTATAACTGTATTTTATACACTAATTACAACTTTTCAAAACAGCAATTATAACTCAAACTAACTAAAAAATAAGATTCAAAATAGCATTAAGGGAGATTAAACTTCTATTGTTGGAACATACAGTGCCGCAAAAGGGAAGCAAATGCCAGAGAATGGGGCTGATTTTGTCTTTGTGGTTTCTTATTGACTCTGATTCATAAATAGAGCATTATAAGAATCTTGACATTTAACTCAAAGCCTGCAATATAATTTGATTCTTTCAATAAAATACATGAGCTTTAAAAAGATTTTTCTTTTTCTTTCTCTCTTCTCCATCAGTGACGGCATTTCTTCGAACCAGCTGTGATATTACATGCATTTTGAGAAACACAATACAACTTGTTGGAAGTGCAGACTGTAATATTTTTATCCAATTCATAAGCAGTTTAACATTTTTCTTTACTGTTCTGACCCACAAGAAAATCACTCCTCTGAAGCTGCTATCTGAATTGGAAGGAAGTTATTCACTATAATTTTGATAGTTATTTAATATATCAGATTATACTACTTTTTAAAAAACATTAAGTGAATAGAATCTCCTATAGTTTAACCTTCAATACACAAAAGCCTTCAATGGTTAGTTATTGCTTCATATTTCTACAGAGAGGGAGGGGTTTTTAAAAAAGAAAATACCTTAATACACATAGATAGAAAATATTGCTTGGAGATCATACAATAAATTCTGAATTGATCTGTTGGAATATCTATCCGCAGTTGATGATTTAATGACACTCAAAGCTTAATTAAGCATAGACACCCACTAGTAAATAATAGAAGCACAGTAAGGCTAAATATTACTTCCCTTCCTCAAGAGTTAAAATTAGAGGATAGCTTTCTTTATATGTATTTAAAAGGCTCTGGATCAAATTGAAGGCATCTTTGTCACAGAAAACCACAAAGAAATCTACAATAATTATACTCTAAACATTCTGTACACTGTTAAGTATTATACAGGAAACATGAATATACAGTGTACATATATGTATATGTATATGTATGTGTATATATATATATATGTATGTATGTATGTATGTATATGTATATGTATGTACATATATATGTGTGTGTGTGTGTGTGTGTGTGGTTTTTTTTTAAAGTTTTCGCGGGTACTTACATGTATGCTGTTCAGCTTCCTTTGGGTATTATCCCACGTCATTGTAGTTGTGCTTTTAAAGTTGTAGCAACGTTTCGGCAGAATCTCATCTGCCATCATCAGTCTTCTGTATTGAGTTGGTCGAACTCAATACAAAAGCCTGATGATGGCAGATGAGATTCTGCTGAAACGTTGCTACAACTTTAAAAGCACAACTATGATGACATAGGAAAATACCCGAACAAAGGTGAATACCATACATGTAAGTACCCGCAAAAACTTAAGAAAAAAAAAAAAACCACACACACACACACACACAGATACACGTGTGTGTGTATGTGTGTGTGTGTGAAACCAACAGGAAGCAGAACTATTCCATTAAATATTCTTTGCATTTTCATTCATTATTACCTTTTGTTTCCTAGTTGCCTCATTCTAGAAAGAGGCCCATTTAACCTAATTTAGTCATCAGATAGAAATCAGTTTGGCTGTTTAACATATTGCAGTTGTTGCACTAAATGGATATTTTTTTCTGCTGCTCATTAAGGAGAGACCAAGTTTTCCACAGTGTTATCACAATTCCTGGGTGGCAACAAATTTGAACCCCCAAAAGGATCAAATTTGGCACAATGTTGCATAAAATAAAGACAGATTTTAAAATAATCACTGTGACATAATAGAAAATGAGATCCATTTTGGCAAAGTATGGCTATGATGTGGTGACTCGTGTGTCTTTGCTTACTCCCCAATTGAGGGAGTGTTTCATGGAGTTATGAATTCTCAAACACTGGAAGTTTTTAAGAAGAGATTGGACAACCATTTTGTCAGAAATGGTATAGGATTTCCTGCCTGAGTAGGAAGACCTCCAAGATCCTTTCCAACTTTGTTATTCTATTCTATTGTCAGAAAAATCAATACGGCAGCCATAATTAATGGTGTACCTGTTTACTATGTGCATCACATATAGGACACACTTTAAAACACCCAGAGCTTCAATTTCACCACTCTACCACCAGATTTAATTTCCTGAGCACACCCACAGAAACCTTTGCTCCAGCTGCTAATTATTCACAAGCATCCCAGTTTAAAGTACTATCTAAACTGATTCTTATTTATCTTTAAGCCACATGCGTCTTGAAAATCTCTTCAAGTAGAGCTTGCCTTTATATGGAAAATCATCTTTGACAGCCCTTTAAATGTATGACTGCCTTTTGCAAAGTAGGATATTTGAAACATCCTAATCATAAGCTTTTGTATTCACCTTACCTTTGTTGTAATATAATAACTGAACATTGCTCAAATCATGCCAGGAGTTATTTCATCTGAATAGATCTAATATGTGGGAACAACAAAATGCTACATTCTAAGACAATTTCTTCCTAATGACCAAATATGTAAACAGACTGGGGTTTTTTTTGGAGAAATAATTTCGTAAAGAACCCTTAATAAATGACAATAGGCACCACTAACAATCAATTTAGAATATAGGGATATAGTTGTTAATCTTTGTTCTGTGCCTTTGAGAAATGCATTCAGCAATCCACACAACATTTCTACTTTCTTGTTCCTTCAGTTTAACGTAGGAATAAAAAACTCCAAAATGAAATTGACTGTTAAATGCCAGCACGTTCATTTTTACCTGTACAAAAGGAGAAATATATTTAATTAGATATATATATATTTTAAAAAGATAACTGGTTACCTGTAAATCATGTCTTTCTCTCTTCAGAATTCAAAAGAGCTTTAGAAATGGCAGTAAATCTAAATGGATTTTCCTTTTGCTTTGCTGGGTAAAAGTTTGCCTGAGGTTTAACTATATCTGAACATTTGTGGCAATGCTTCAAATAGCTCACAGGATCATCAAAAATAGCAGCATTTACAGAAGGGGCAAGGAGGGCAAAACTATCAAACGTAGCATTGTGGTATTGTGCTACTTGCTCCAGCCCTTTTCTATATGCATTGTGACATTATACCTGCCCCATAAGAATGGATTTTTTGGCCAGACATTCTGATGCTGCTTTCATCGTTCTGATGAAGAATGACAAGTTGTATGCCACTTATCACAAAGGTTAAAAATACATCTTTTTTATTAGAAGCAGGGAAGTTTGTGAATCTTAGAACAAAGTCCATACCAACCTTTGAGTTACATATAAGAAAGGCCTCACTGCAAAAGAGGAGGGGTGTGCCAAAAGATATTTAAAGGGTGGGTATTACATTAAAAACATAATGTATTAAAATTAATGAAATGTGTATTATAACTTAAGTATTCATTTTATTATATTTATGAAACATGAATTTACACATGATTACAGTAATTTCAAACCCTTCATGTCTCAGTCAATTCTCAGAATTTAAAATAAATTGAAGTCTCTCTGAAGAAAATCAAATAAGCCCAGAGTTGCATTGTAGGGGGAGATGGGCAGCATGATAGATAAGTAGGTAGATAGGTAGCAGGCAGGCAGCTAGGTGATAGCAATTTTTCTATTGGTTACATGGGGAGATACATAGACACCTTATAATGCATCTTTTCCTACTAATCAAGGAAACCTCTTTTGAAATTCTTTCCTAATCTTAGGTACATCCAAGTACATCTGTCTCTTGGGAGGCCCACAAAACAAAATATCTCAGAACACATTGAAAAGAAAGAGTTTGGGAAGACAGTGTTTGAAAGGATAATCAAATCTTACCTCAAGCTCAAAAAAAGCATCTTCTAAGGTTTTGTCACCTGTACCACTTCCAACCATTTCAAAACAAGCCTTGTATTCCTGAAAACACAAGCAGCCACTAAATATTATGTAAAACATTCACAAATTTCTTATTTTTGTTCTTGGTAAAATGATCTTGGTAAATTGATTCTTCAGTGCATAGTTCTACTTCACATGTTTTATAAATTGTAAAGCATGTTCCCTCCCTCCCTCTCTCTTTCTCGCCTTTTTTAAAATACTCCTTCAAAGAAAGATTATAGAGGCCAGCACTCAATGACAAACCATTTGTGTGCATACATTTTTGGATTCAGTTCTAATATCTCTAAAGAGAACTGCTGTTCAGTCACTATAAACAGAATCTAACTGGGTGGATTGCTGGCCTGATTCAGTTTAATGTGTGTACAATGAATCTTTTATGGCACTATCCCAATTTCATGAATTGGGCTCACACATGCTATAACCTATAATATGCTTGGTTTGTTTTGATTTAATATATTGCATAAATCCAGTCAACATGATGAACAAGCCATGTTTAGAATCAGGGTGTTATGTGATCCCAAATAATTCTGATTTATTCATACATTAAGATGAATAACCTAGCTTAGTGTCAAGTATCACCTGCAGCATTCCTTATTACACATACAGAAATAGAGAAATACTGCCACGTGAAATAAATTTGTCTTGCACCTATATCTACATCATTTTATTGAATAATTTTGATAATTTTTAGTTTTATAAGATCATAAAAGATGGAAAAATAAAGTCTATGGTAAAAACATTTATCTATTCCAGAAAATAGAAATTTCTTTTCATTGAAGCCACTATACATAAGTATTCTTGTATTATGTTCAAATAACTACCCCTTATATTCAGCTTCTAAATGTTCAACAACTGGTTAACATAGAGTTTTTATCAGCAGTTATTCCTCCAGAACTATCGTATTTCATGTCTCAGATAAACAAGAACAGGAAATGGAAATAGCAATCTCCACTACTGGCCAGAGAGCTCCATGCATTTCATTTAATGAAGCAGGTTCAATGTTATCCATTTGCTTTGTTTAGAATCTGGTACACCCAGTTTGTAAGATTTTTAAAATTTGCCAACATATATCCTAAAGTGGTGTAGATAGAATATGTTTTTATCAGGCACAATTTGGAAATTACATACAGCATAGTAATCTGCCACACCCTTCACTTGCTCATAATCCTCAGTCTTGGCAAGCATATCTAAGCCTTCTGGATACAGTCTGCCACAAGTTGGATACAGTTTCTGTCTGTCTTCTTTACTTAGTTCTGTTCCAAATGAATTAATTGTGATAATAAATGCCCGCCGGTCAGCTTCAAACTGAATAAAGTAAAACATATGACAATTTTACATATTTTTAAAGGATCATTCATAGATGCACAACTGTTACACTTAGTATTAGTAATCCACTGGAATCCTCTCTGTCTTTTGGCAATGTAGATTTTAAAAACTTTTTTTTCCCACCTGGTTAAGCTTTCTTTGTTAATAATATAAAAGTTAAGTAAACACCTTTCCCCCCCCCACTGGGAACTCATATTATTTCCTAATAATGTAACATATTGCAAAGGAAGCATTGAAAGAGCACAAATAAAATTAGTTCAGTGCAGAAATATCTAGATTTTTAACCAATGAAATATTTCAAACCTTACTTATTAAAAAGAAATCAGTAGGTTGTGTGTACTACAGAAATGAATCACTTTTTATGCAATATTTAATTCTGGCTGTTATGCCAAGGACAAGTGTCTACAGAACTATAAGAGAAAGAAGTGCCAGCAATGGATCACTGATCAATTTCTGTTTTTCTCATTTTCTCAGTTTTTCCAATCTTTTTTATCTGAACTTTTGATAAATTTCTTAGTTTTCCATTCAATTTTTTTTGTAAATTCCATTCCTATATGAGTTTAAAACTTCTTTTTAAAAACATAACAATATGTATGCATTTTTACACATTGTTCCAAACAGATGTTATTTGCAATCTTGACTACTGTTGCATGTTTGTATATTTCTTTTTGTAAGCAATTCCCCCTTAATGTAATTCATTATTGTTCATTTATTTCATTAATACATTTTTGTCCAACTGCTGTTCAATAAATATACATTAGTGCTGTAGATATAGCAGATCCCTTTTCACATGCGAAGAAGAACACCAAAGAAACTATTGATAAAAGTTAAAGTAAATGAATGTAGATTGCTGGATAGAAGGTGGAGGGAGATGCACTTATCTTTAATTAAAATAAAGGTAGCATATGTGTTTTGTCATTTTTCTAGGCTGTGTGTGCACATATACTAATCAAAAACATTAAACAAGAGGAAAACCTTCTATGTACCAATTCCACCTGCACTTTTTACAATTTTGTAAACAACAAACTAAAAGACTCAAGGTCCATCCCACTCCTGATGGAGTGGGATGGTAAAGACTGCAACAATGACTCCATTAAAGCCAACATCTTTAACACATTCTTCGGTTCAGTATTTGTAAACAGCAATGGATCATGCCCAGTATTTCCTAGCCGAACAACAGACAACTACAGTGATCTAATACATATTGATTTTACAGAAGACAATGTTGAAAAAGCACTACGCAATCTAAAACCATTTCTATCTATTAGACTGGATGGAATAAGTGCCTACTTCTTTAAAAAGCTATCCACATGATCTAAGTGTTAGAGCCCACTGTAACTACACAGCCAAAAAGGCATTAAGAGTTGTTGACCTAATCCTACGTAGCTTTTTCTCTGGTAATATCACACTACTAGCTAGAGCATACAAGACATTTGCTAGACCAATACTCGCATACAGCTCATCAGTCTGGAACCCACATTATGTAACTAATATATTAGCACAGTTGAGAAAGTCCAGAAATATTTCACAAGAAGAGTTCTCCACTCCTCTACTCGTAGAATACCTTATGCCACCAGACTTGAAATTCTAGACCTAGAAAACCTTGAATTATGCTGTATTCAGTCTGATCTAAGTATGGTATATAAAATCATACATTGTAATGTCCTACCAGTCAATGAATACTTCAGCTTCAACCATAACAACACAAGAGCACACAATAGTTACAAACTCAAGGTTAACTGCACCAAACTTGATTGCAGGAAATACGACTTCAGCAACAGAGTGGTCAGTGTCTGTAATATTCTACCTGACTCTAGTTTCTTCCCCAAACCCCAAAAACTTTAACCTTAGACTGTCTACTGTCTACCTCATCCCTTTCCTGAGAGGTTTGTAGGGAGCATGCATAAGCGCACCAACGTGCCTACCGTCCCTGTCCTATTGTTTATTTTTCTTATATGTACACATTTCATGAATTCATAACTATGTATATACTTATACCTATTATCTTGTAAGCAATTGACAAATCAAATAAATCAAATAAATAAATATTTATCAGATAAATATAGATTTTGGACATCTATATTTAATAATCTAATAATCTGTTACCTCATCTAATTTAGTTAGGATACTTAGAAAAATCTAAAGTATTTCAATTCTATTTTTAAGGAAATGTATTTCTGCCATATGTGCTATTAAAATAATTGAATATACTAATCAAAAGTGTACTGCAGGCTATGGGTGAAAACTGGTTCTGGTCACTAAGATAGAAAAATGCTAAGACCCTAGAAAGAGTGTAGAGAAGAGCAACAAAGATAATAAGGATCTGGACTCCAAACCATTAATAATTTAGAGAACTAGGTAAATCTAGTCTAACAAAGAGAAGACTTAGGAGAAATCTGATATAGTCTTCCAATACTTGAGAGGCTGTCACAGAAGAAGACAGAGTCACAGAAGAAGGCGGGGGCATTACAAAAAGCTATAGATGGAAAAATAATTAAAAGAGAGATTCAACTTAAAACTAAATAGAAATTTCCTGACAGTGAGAACAGTTAAACAGTGGAGCAGCTTTCCTCTAGAAGTTAGGGATGCTCCATCACTGGAGGTTTCAGGATGAGATTGGGCAGCCATTTGTCTGGAATGGTATAGAATAGATTCTCCTGCCATGGGCAGGGAGTTGGACAAGAAGATCTCCAATGTTCCTTCCAACCCTATCATTATGTTCTAGGATGGCTATGGTGATAAATGAGATTAAAAAAATAAATATTAAATTTTTCTTACCTCTAAAATAGGACACATTATATCTGCTGTAGTGCCACCTTCTTTTTTGCAGAATGCATAAAAGGCCTCAAGATAGGACTAAAATAATAGAACAAAAAAACAACACATTTATTTGAAAAACCCTCTTTAAAAGATCACAAACAGGATTCAACTGGAGTTGTTAATTTTGATGCAAGTCCAGGACAATAGGAAAAATATGAAAACTTTATATTATTTACTACAGAATGAAAGTAAGGTTAATGTGTTTCTTCCACCATTAAACTTATAACTCATAGGTTTTTGTAAAGCAAGACACTGAGGAGAACTGGATGCTTTTTTCTGGTTTGCTTTCTATTTGATTTGACTTGATTGCTATTAGTTTGATATGATTTTGAGAAGTAAGGCATAGGGATAAGATAATTTCTTCCACATTCATTTGTCAAATTTGCACATTTCTGCCAATCCCCTGGAGACTGTGATTAACAATATGAAAACTAGGAACTCTGTTGAAGCCAGTGTCTGTGCTATGAATTTTGAGAGCACATTTATGTTGTCTCAGAAAATGTACTGCAGTAAGTTAAGGAAATACTGTATATTTTGTCTATGGAGATTCTCAATCATCCAGTTCATGGTTGTTCCAAAAGTGGGTTTTTCTCCCAAAAGGTAATTGGACTTTCTTGGTTTTTTTTCTTTGAAAATGTTTTACTTCTTGTCCAAAAAGCTTCTTCACTTCTGAAGAAGCTTCTTCAATGAGAAGTGAAATGTTTTCAAGGAAACAAACAAGAAAGTCCAGTTGCCTTTTGGAAAAAGCATCTTTGGGACTAGAGCGTATTTCTTTGCCTGTTCCTCTAGCTCACCTGAATGTCATCCCAAACTATATTTCATAAGATCAATATTAAAATAATAGTTGAATTTGGAAAACTTGGTTTCTACTTAATAACTAGAAATATTGCTGAACAGGTTTCAACATCAGCTGACAGTGCTTCTTGTAACAGCAACCCTAGAGGGGTAGTCCTGTCATTAGATACAGTGATGTCAGGGCATAGGAGTGGCAATCAAATGTTAGAAAACAGAGCTGTATGTAGACAGCTTATCCTCTGATCTGTAAAGCTGTGACCACTGTGGAGGAATCATTGAGTGTTAAAGGCTAGGTCCCACTGGCCGACGGATGCAAAACGTATGCAAAAAGGACACAGCGGATGAGCAAAATTTCGGGAGTGGCTCCATCCATTGTTATCCACTCCAAAAAGTGCCTCAAATTTGCATAAACAGAACGGAAAAGAACGGAAAGGAACAGATGGGGGTAGTACATAGCGAGGATGTTAAGCGGATGTTCATAGGAAGCCTAGCGGATGACAGCGGATGGAAGTGGATGACACATCGGAAGGGCTTCCGGGGGAGAATTGAGAAGTGGACACATAGCGGAAGGAGCGGATGCGTAGCGGATGCATCACGGACGCCTATAGGATGCATAGCGGATGCATAGCGGATGCAAAGTGTTCACTGATGAATTGCATCAGCTCCGTGGATATAAAAGGATGCAGCTCGCAAGCAGTCAGCATTCAGAGGAAAGATCTGCTGCCACAGACATCTTCGAATAACACCATGGTTCATCAGTCAGGGAAGAAGAGAAAGCCTGTGCCTATTCCTGCCAGCCCTGGCAAGAAGGACAGAACCACCATCCCACCCCCTGGCACTGACTTTGAAGCTGCTGGTGCTTCTGCTGGTGGTGGTGGTGCTGCTGGTGTTGCTGCTGCTGGTGCTTCTGCTGGTGCTACTGGTACTTCTGCTGGTGCTGCTGGTGCTTTTCCTGCTGCTGCTGGTGCTGCTGCTGTGGTGGACCAGCCCCAAGGCCCTCAAAGCCCTGTTGGTGAAGCCCCTGAAGGCCCTGCTGTTCAAGCCCCTGCCAGAGGGAGGAAGAGGCAAGGGAAGGAGAAGGGAGAGAGGAAACAGTACACCCTTTCCGAGGACCATGAGGAGGAGGTGCTGGAATGGCTGAGGGAGAATGAGTACCTGTGGAGAAAGGACTCCATCCTACCCAGACTCTATCGCGACACCAAGAGGAAGCAGGCAGCTTGGAGAGACAAGGCAGAGAGCCTGGGCTACACTTCAGATGTCATCCTGGGGTGGTGGAAGCATATGCACACCTGGAATGGCAAGCTACACCTCAAGAAATCTGGCCAGGCCGCTGTCAAGCTCACTGACCGGGAGATGTATGTCATGACCAAGTGCAGCTTCCTGGAGGGTGAGATCCACCACTGAGGAGCAGCCCCTCTGACACCCCTCTCCCTCAGACAACCCACAGACAGCCAGTCCTCTTCCATCCAGGAGACAGCTACCATGTCCAGGCAGGTGTCTTCGGAGGGCCCCATGGCAGAGACCCCCCACAACAGTTGCAATCCCCATGCCAGAGGAGGTGGAGAATCCCCTGTCACAAATGGAGGAAGAAGCGGCAGGCAACAGAGACCAACCCATACCCACCCCAACCTCCACCTCCACAGAAAGCAGGCAGAGAGGCAGACTGGAGGGCCAGAGCCACACTGTCCTGTTGGAGATCAGAGACACAATCAAAACCAGCACAGATCTTCTCTCTCAGCTGGTCCACAGCGACATACCATCCTCAAACCAGAAACCCTTCATCACCTACATGAGCCAGACCCTCATGCACCTGCCCAAGGCCCAGTACCAGGTGATGAAGCAGAAGATAACAGCACTTCTGCACAACCCTCCAGGCCCAGCTGAACCTGCTCCAACCCAGTCCAGGTCTGCTCCTCCACCCCAGGCGATTTCATAGCCCTTCCATGGCTTTCAACATCCCCTCACCTACCAAGGCTATGACTACCAGGACTTCCCACAGCAGAGGCAGACCTTCCCAGTCCAGGCCCAGGTTCATCGCATGCCACAGATGCCTCACCTCGCCCAGCTGCAGACCAGACAGCCCCACTACACTCCTCCTTCCTCCACCCCACAGCCAAGCCCCTCAACGGACAATCTGTCATCAGTCTTGGGCCTGACATCCCAGGTCTTTGATGAAGGGCCTCTCAACCTCACGGGACCGAGTCAGCTCTCGGATAGCTTCCTGAACACACTATCCCCTGTTGTACTCTCAGGGCCAAGCAACCCAATGGCGCCTCAGACCAGCACTCCAGCCACAGCCAACTCCACAGTCCCTGGCCGCTTGACAGCTGAGACCATGGACATGCCTCAGAGTGACTGAGAATAGTGCCAGAGACTGAGTTGTTACCTGTTCACTTTATCTTTGCTTAAAGACACTTTACTCGGTTCATTTTGCTTTTTTAATAAAGTCATACAGTTTATGAAAGACAGTTATTAATAAAGGTTATCTTTGCTTCACACACTTGGTTCATTTTATTTACTGAATGTTGGTGAAAACTTTGAAAAAATGGTTAAGCCTTTGCATGCTTGTGGGATGGGTAATGATAGTTGTGGGATGGGTAAGGATAGCTGTGGGATAGGTAAGGATAGCTGTGGGATAGGTAAGGATACTGTGGGATAGATAAACCTCCAGTGCAAGCATAGTGGCTGCCACACATATGGCCCTTTTTTATCAATAACAATTTATTGATTGATCAACACATTTCAAAATAAACAAAGCTCTTTATTAATGCCCTATTCATTGTCGGCCACTCAACATACATGGCACAATCTCATCAGTGTTATGAGACAGGCTCAAGGAAGCATCCATTAACCATCTATCATCCTGTCTTACCACTCTACTGCTCCAGCTGGGGAGTTGCACCAGTGTTTCAGGAGGTTGCACTGCTTCTTCCCTTCACGTGAAGCTCTGTTGGGGCCTTGTACATCTACAGTGTCTATCAGGTTACGTCCTTGCCTCCATTCACCAGGCTCCATGTCCCCATTCCCTTGTTGATGGTCCACAAGCCTGTTCTGCAACACTGGGTAGCATGAGATTGTGCAGGATGTAGCAAGCTTCCACGATGTTCCTCACAGTCTGTGGGTGATGCTGCATGGTGGTGAGAAGTACCTGGAACCTGTTGGCCAGGATGCCAAAGGCGTTCTCCACCACCCGTCTTGCCCTGGACAGCCTGTAGTTGAAGATCCTCTCTTCACGGGTGAGGTATCTTGAAGTGTAGGGCTTCATGAGGTAGGTTCTGAGGGAGAAGGTGTCATCACCCATGATGAAGTAGGGCACATCTTGCGTGTCATTGGGTAGGGGGTCTGTATCTGGAAAACCCATGATGAGGTTGCATTCCAGCCCATCCTTGAGGTGACTGGCGTTGTATACCTGGCTATCTGAAGATGACTTGTTGCCTGAAGCATCGATGTACATGAACTTGTAGTCAGCATCAACCATGGCAAAGAGGATGATACTGAAGAAGCCCTTGTAGTTGTAATAAGAGGACCCTGAGTTGGCTGGAGCTTTGCAGGCCACGTGCTTCCCATCTATGGCTCCAACAGTGTGCTGAAAGTTCCACCTCTGATACCACTGTCCTGCAACTTTCCTCCAGCCTTCTTCAGTGGTGGGACACTGGAGGAGCTCCTCCACGTATTCTCTGATGATGGCCTGCACCACTTCTCTGACCACTTTGCTGATGCTGTTGTGTGGTACTCTCCAGGCATACTGCATGTTTCTGTATGTGCTTCCAGAGGCCAGGTGGTACAGAGTCAGTGCCACCTTCAGTCCAGGGTCCAGGTTGGGATGGAAGTTGGTGCTTGGTTTGGTCAACCTGGGTCTCAGACACTCTACAATTTCGTCAAACATGACTGGTGGCATCATGAAGTGCTGGAATATACGAGGGTCTTCATTCCTCAGCTCCACCATCAGCTTGTCATAAAGTCCAAACTCCACTCTTCTCCCGATCCATCGTTGGACCTACACAGCTCTTGGATGTCTCCTTGTTCTCCTTGCATAGAAAAGATGAAACAGTCTAAAGAGGGCTTGGTTCTGATGTTGAATGATCGCAGCTACCATAAGGACTGTGTGATGATCCATGGTGGAGATCAATGGATGATGTGGAAGAGCAAGACCAAGGGTGAAGAGGTCTGTACACCACAGCTGCTGGAATCATACTGAGATCCAGGTGATTTCCTCCCCCTTTTATAGGAAATATCGGTTTTCCGCTAGGTGTCCTTCCACATACTCTAGGCATACTCCAGACATCCTAAATATCCGAGATACATCCCATATACAAACATTTTGTCCGTTTTAATGCTTTATATACGAGATGCATCCGCTTACATCCTTTCTATTTCCGTGCTACTAATGCTGTGTGGATGTTCTGTGTACCTTTCGCTTCCTTCCTCTTTCCATTTTAAGCTGCAGCGGATGTGAGTTGCGAGGATGTCCAGAGGATGCCGAGAGGATACAGCGGACGTTTAATGGATGACAATGGACATAGAAAGTTTGTTGCCCGTATGTGTCACAGATGTACATCATACGCAGCAGAAAGTTCATCCTCTCAAAAAGTTTTGTGCAGCTCAAAACTTCTTGCACGGATGAAATCTCAGTGGACGGATGCTCGACAGATAGAGCGTATGAAACACGTATGCAGTGAGTACACAACGGATGCATCACGTTTTCCAACGGATGACAAGACTTTTTTTCCGTTTTACATCCTCTTTGCATCCATTGGTGCAGTGGGACATGGGCTTAAAATAAGAATGTGTAGTCCAGTGTTTTTGAACATTGGCAGCTTTAGGATGTGTGGACTTCAATTCCAGAATCCATCAGCCATCTAGCCAGTTGAATTAACTTAGATGGAATTGTGAAGAAGTAGGAAGAATTACTTTGTTCTCTGTCATGCAAACCAAAAATTTATTGGGATGATTTCTGAAACCTCATGCAAAAATATGTGTTAACTAAACTCAGAAGGACTTAGATGTGAGTAAACCTGCATAGATTAACCCCCAGAAAGTTATTAATGCCTTTTGCATAGTTAGGTATGCAATATTTTAATATACAATTATTGTTTGTCTATTGGCGACCGAGAGATTTAAATAAATTTAAATAAAGCTTTCATTTAAACATTATGCCAGAAAAATATGTTATGGAGTACACAGAATACATACTCATGGTGTCTTCTCCAAGTGTCCTTTGCACATGAACCTGTCTAAATTCTATATGTTGAATCCTATTCTTGAACAGAATGGCTTTGTATGTGACAGATAATAACATAAAGTAGAACAGAAGTCACAGAGTATCTTTGAGGGTTTTTTTGCCACTGCCAGTAATAAATATATTTATCTTATGTGTACTTAATCTTTCATCTATATTTATATGATACCAGTGATAAATCTGCCACTAATTTAATAGTCTTAATTTGCATAGATTTCTCTACACAACAGAATGCAATAGAATTCAACTGGGGTTTACCTTGTACAGTTTGTTGCGCATGAGTTCAATATTCATTTCATCCAGGTCATTTTCAGATATACAATCTTGAAAAAAGTCAGCTGTAAAGAATAATATTTAAGATATAAGTCAGATTTCAAAGAAGTTCATTTATTAAATTTTTAAAACATGTTCAAATGCTAAGCAAAATTTCAAATTATGAAAAAATAGAAGAGAAAATAGGAAAAGTTATAATCATTATCGAACAATGTTAATGTTAAATCCCCAGAAGAATTGTGTCAAAATTAAAATGGTAAATGGTAGCCATAGCTTCGTGGGATACCCTTCTGAAATACTACCTCATTATGGCTGGTTTTTGTTGTTGTTGATGATATTGTTATAAGGAAAGTGATTAGTTTTGTAGTGGCTAGAATTTGGCAGCACATTGCCAATTCCAGAAACAGGATCCAAATATAGTTGTCCTTAGTTATTATTATAGAATGGGCTAGGAAAAGTGATAGAAAAGTTTTCAAGTTCTGTGTTTGGTATATCAGATTTGAAATCTTGAAGAAGATTGTTGTTAGAGCACCACAATTTGCAACATCCAGATGTATGGCTTTTACAGTAATTCTGGGAAATCTTAGCAATAGGCATGTGAACTGAGACACTGGGAGAAGTGTCTGATTTCAGAAGGGTAGCCTCATTGGAGAAGATTAGTAAATCTGATTCAGTTGAAGGTACCTTTGGTTCATATGTCACCAAACTCACATAGAGACATATTTAGATTTCAAATATGTACACACACACCCTTTTGCACTGTAAACCAAATTATCATGATGAAGCTATAAGAAATGCTGAAAGTATTAAAAACATGTATGACTGAAGAAGAGGAAAGGAAATACTCAATATTGAGTTTGACTGTCCTATGTAAATAGATCTGTGAAGGCACCCTTTAAATAAAGTTAACTGAGTTCTTATCATCTTAAAATGAATCAATTTCCCAAAGTGATTTCTACATATTGGATGTACCAGAAAATTTTCAGTAAGGATTGTTTACAATACTGTTGAAAATACAACTGAAGAGTTGAAATATTAACTCATGTGGTTTGGATTCAATTTATTAAGGCTGGATCAATTACTGTCTTATTAAAAGAGCATATATTTATGTTGGCTGTCTCCCTTAAATTTGGGATTCATCATTATTAATATTTTTCAGATATGGTACTGATGAAAGAATCATGATATAACATGGAAAGAAGTAATTTACCTGATCTGCAGCAATGGACTGGTTTAAAATCCCTTGTTTGTTTGTTTGTTTTAATTGAAATTTTTGACAAAGGGGCAAGAAAGAAGATATTCCTCAATACTTTCATGGTATTTTTGGTTGAAAACATTTTCCAGACTTTTTATTTTTTTCCCTTTACCCCTAATTTTATTTTATTTTATTTTCATTGTTGTTCGTTTTGAGGATTTTTTGTTTTGTTGAATGTATTTTTCTTCTATTAACCAATTTACTATAATAAAAGAAATGCATGAAAAGCAAACATTCATACAAAGGGTTTAGCATGTGATCTACTTAGCTAAAGGATGTGTAGATGTGTATTTAATATTTATGCCTTCCCAGTACTAAAACAGTGTGTGTGCTGTAATCATGACGTAAACCAGAGCATAATAAGTTATGTTCATTTTGATGGATCTCATTTTTTAAAAAAGAAGAAGATATAGTAGGAAATGTTATCTTCCATGGGAACATACTTAGAAATCTATGAAAAGATTGAGTGACGTACCTAATGGTGTGTCCACCAAGATTGCATTGAAGAGCTCTGCAGGGTTTGGAGCAATGCTGACAGCTTCCATTTGCTCGAAGTTGCCCAAAGGGTGGCACTTAAGGACCAATTCATCTATGGGTCTTTGGCGCAATGTACCAGTAATGAGGAGAATCACATTATCAATCATATAACTATACCTAGCATGACAAGATAACATCAGTCAAAGATTTTATTGCATTCTCTGAAAAATATTTTAAAATCTAAGAATCAGGTTAATGTTAAATTTAATATCTTGGGCTTTGTAGCAGAACATTAATTTTCCTCTAAGCAGGGATCATATGATAAAATGGAAATAAGAATTTCTTCACAATGCATGCTACATTAAACAAAATGACAATATCATCTAAAAGGAATCTATTTTGTGGAGCCTTGCACATTGAGAGGTAGGAAAAGTCCAACTGTTTTCACATTTCATTATCTGCATGTGGATTTTGTGATCCTCATTCTTTCTCATCTCTCTATCAGCCATTCTGAAACTTATAACCTTCAGATATTTTGGACCACAGCTTACCAGTCCTGGTCATAGTAGCTGAGCTGACAGTACTTGGAAAGCAACATGTCTGGGAAGAAAATGTTACTTTATATTGATAAATAGGAGACACATGCTACTGACTCTTATTAATAAATCACATAACAATGTGTTTGAAGACACATTTCTGCCCTTCTTCTCTGGGTGATAAGTCATTCAGGTTAAATATTTAATTTTTCCTCTTAAAGAATACATTAATACATTTTATATTAATACAAAATGTATTAATACAATTAATACATTTTATAGAGAAAATGTACGCAGACTTTCCTGTTTTTAAGACAAGACAGATTGGTGACATCAGGGACTTAATATAATATTCTAAGAAATATTCTAAGAAGTATCAGTTCAAATCCATTTATTTAATTTCAGTATTATATAATGCTGACTCCCAGACAGACTCTCAGCAGGTTACAAAAATACACATCACATTTACTCCCAGTAAAGCAGAATATCAAGTCCAAGTTACATTGGCATCCAAGTAAGCAAATATTAAAACACATAGAATATTTTAATGTGTGTATCCCATTTTTATTATATTAACTCAAAGTGATGAACAAATCCAACACAACTTCCTCTTATTTTTCTCATAACAACCCTATGAGGTGGGTTGAACTGAAAGAAAGTGACTTGCCCAAGATCACCCTGCTGAATTTTAAGGTGAAAGTGGGACTAGAACTCACAGCCTCCAACTTTCCATTCTCCACATGATCTGCCTCTGAGGATAGTACCACCCAAATCTCCAGGATTAGAATATTCTAAAGAAATGGAACATGTACCAAGAAAAACCATGTTGCTTTCTCTCTCTCTTTTTCTTTTTTTTTTTTTTGAAAATTTTATTTGGGTTTTCACAAAAACAAAATACAAATAAAGCATCTTTTTTGAAAATGGCATGGTCCCAGGTTAGCACTTCTTCATACAAACACAAAACTCAATTTCATGCTCATTTTTATATTCTATTCCATATCTTATTACCATTTTATATTTTCTAGATAGTTTTTTCCCCTCTTTTAATTTTCTCAACTTTGTTTTAATTATCTCATCTCAATTCAAATCATTATATTTATACTTTTGTCTGTCCTGTTACAATTTCATATTTTCTTATTAAGCAAATTTTTCCCTGTAGTTACCAATTAGAGTATGACGCCTTTATATCCTTTAATTTTATCAATTCAAACTCTTATTTAAGCTTCAATGTATAACTTTAAGATTATAGCATTCAATATAATACATAACTTCCAATTGGATTCTGCTTGGTAAATTCTTAAAATAGACACTATATTCTTAAAAAGAAAAATTATATATATATGTAAATAAAAATATTCCATTCCAATTTAATTCTATCATTAATATACATTAAAATCTTAACATCTTTAACATTTCTTTTCAATTGAATATCATACTTCCTTGGGAACACTTATAAACTTTCCATGGTTAATTCTTTTTTTTCCCATATTTCTTACTTATATTTTTATAAATCATTACTAATAATTAAAAATGTTCCCTTTTAATTCTCTCAATCATTTTTATTCATTTATTTATTAATGAACATCCCACTACATTAAATATTTTATCTATCATCATATTTTCTAAAATTATTTCTATTTGTAATATAACAATGCTGTCTTATGTACCTTTGCAGAATCCCTTTTACAATTAAATTTTCACCCATTATCTCTAAACAAACTTATGGTTACAATCCTTATATCTTTTCCCTGTTTCTCCATTTCTTGTTTCTGTCTTTTACAACTTCTTTTCCTTGCCTTCTTCCCTCTCTTCTTCTCCCTCCCCTTTTTACCCCCTTGTCTCTCTACTTCTAACTCTCTCATCTATAATCCCCTCTTCTGTTGCTTTCTAATATTATACTTATCTTTCAAATTGTCCTTCTTTTTGGTTGTTTTTTTTAGTCTTAAACCTTTCGCTCTCTTTCCCCCCTTTTCTTTTTTCCCGCTACTTGAAATTATTTGATCATTAAAGATGGCTTCTTCTTTGTCCCAATCTTCTTGTTCTGCAAGTGTTTCTTGTTGCTTCTCATAGTTCCAGATCTCCATTTCTACGAATTGAAACACAAAGCCAAAAGAACTTCTCCCTTCTTGTGCATCTTCTTTCCAATTTTTAAGTTCCATTTTCAGTTCTTCTAAGAGTGATACCATTTTAAAAACTTTTAAACAACCACCCAGTTAATTTTAGTCATCTAGATGCAAAAACCAAAAGTCACCAAGTAATCCAAATAATCCAAGGCTGTTTCTAGTTGCTTCTTTTTTCCACTTTCTCTTCCTGGGGTTCAATTATTTTGTTACCAAGTTTCCATTAAAATGTATCTTTGAGGAATCTTGTGAAGATTTCACTGTGAGTTCCTTTTAATTACAGTTCCATGCCTTAATTCCAGGCAGTCTCCTCCATTTTTCCAGATCCTGTTCTTCTATTCTTTTTTTCTCCTTTCCAGCTTTTAAAAACTTTTAAATGTTCAGAAATCTTTATTATCCCTTTGACTTTTATTTTCAGCTTAGATGCCTATTAATGTCAAAGTGGATTTTTTTTTCCAATTTCTTGCTTAAGTCTCTTAGCTGTCAGTATAAGGAAGGGAAGAAAAAAACCCTAATCCTTTCCCTTTTCTCTCTCTCCTTCACAGCTTCAAAATCTTCTTTGGAAACAATGTTGTTAAGTTTAAATTCCAGGGTACCTTATTTGTTGCTTTTGCTGTTTGACCCAGTCAACCAAAACTTTCTCTTCTTATCTTCCTCCTGCACATTCTTTTCCGGTTGTCTTCTTCTTTGTGGTGGCCATTTATGACCACCACTGCAACCGCCTTTGGGAAAGGAAGTAATGGCCAGCTGGGGAGGAGATATGTGGCTCTCCTCAACCCTGCAGGCAGTCTCCCCCCTCTTCACCACCTCTACAGGGTGGCTTAGCCCCGAAACCAGCCAGCTCGGGGCACTCCAGCGGCGAGCATGGATCAAAGCCTCGGAGAGACAAGGTTTTGATCTATTGCTGAAGAAGCTCAAACCGGAAGCCCCACCATGTTTCTTTCTCTTAATTTCTTCCAAGAGGGGCACGGATGGATATTGGGAAGAGGTCTGTCTGAATTACAGCTCAAGGCAAATGCATTGGATGGAACAGTTCCATTTAAACGAGGCAGATCTGTAACTACCCATATTCCAAACCATAATGGGCTTTATGCGTTAAGAATAACCACTGAACTGTACTGCATGTATACCAAAGCTGCTTCTGGGTTGTCTTCCAAGGCAATTGCTTATAGAACCTTTTGCAGTAATCAATAGATTATATTTCTAATTCAGACTAATAAAACACAGCAATTGATTCAGGCACAAAATCTTAATAATTGAATAAACAAAGAATCAGTGCTTCAAACAAAAGAAGGAAATATAATATTAGTATGATGATGTTTCTATGTCCAGTCATGTTCAACTCAAGGAGCAGTATTCATCTCTGTTTCTTAGCCAAGGAAGCCAGAATGATTAAGATTTCCACAGTCATGTGGCCAGCATGACTGTAAGCCGAGGAAACCAGAATGCTGTTACCTTCTCACCAAAGTGGTACCTGTTTATCTACTTGAATTTGCATGCTTTTGAATTGCTAGGTGGACAGGATCTGGGGAGTTCACCCCATTGCACAGCACTCGGGTCTTAAACCCAGACTTGTAAGCTTTCCAGCAGACAAGTTCAGGGTCTTTAACTGCTGAGCCACTGTGCACCCTACAATAATATTTTAAAGAGTTAAAAGGTAAGTATTTAAATGTATGAGTGAGGTTGAGTGAGGTTGATTAAGGTACCAGGCTAGAAACAAGGAGTCTGTGAGTTCTAGTCCTGCCTTAGGTCAAAAACCAGCTGTTTGACCTTTGACCAGTCAGTCTCTCTCAGCAGGCTATAGCAAACCACTTCTGAAAATTTTGCCAAGAAAAGTACAGGGAGCAGTCCAGACAGTTGCTAGAAGTCAACAAAGGAGAAAAAAATATATACATATATTACATCCTGCAAATTTTTAAAAAATCCATTACTAACAAATAGCTTGTCAGCATGTTTTGAGTCTCCACATAAGTTTATTAAATTACCCTATCAAGTAATTTCTATTGTTTTTCTTTGAATGAACATTACTCTTTCCACACAAAACACATATTTTGGGACAGCAGTCATTTATTTCAATGGAGCTTGTATGTAATTAACATGTCCCATTTCTATTTAAATGTATTCAAAATGCATATAATTTATTTACCACACAACAACAGAAACTATGGGAATCATTTGCTATAAATTTATTGAATTAAAAGTGTGCAAATGTTGTCACACGAAATAATATAGAAATATGATGTTTTTCCATACATATGTGATGGCTTGTAACAGATTTTGCTTCGATAGAATCAGAAGGGAGTTAAAACAGGTTCTAAGTCACTATGTCTTGATAGGCATTCTCAGCAAAGGGAACCCAAAACATTGGTGGCAATTCAGGAGATAGACTAAGAAGTTATGTTGTTGCTGAAGAGATAATGACAGATGACTCCCAGTCTCCAGTCTAAATGCATGCTACTTGTAGTCAGTCAGTTATTCTGGCATTTGAGGGGAACAAAAAACCTTCTGTGGTGTAGCAATACTGAACACAGCTAACACATAATTGTTCTTTGATGAAAGTCCAAGTTAGCTGCCTAAGGAAAATGTGTTTAGGCTAAAATCAATCAGACTAATTTCAAGGAAAGATCTTTAGAAGAAATTGTAGATCCACCTCTGGATCTGTTAACTAAAATGAATAAATAAGAAAACAATCAGAGGTTTTAGAAGTTTCTTCCCAGTTTGCTATATTTCCCAGAATTATTGTGGGTACAAAGCTTCATCCCAAACATCACTCATAATAAAAATCTAAGATAAAGGCACCATGATTTGAACTTGGTGGTTGCATCCAGGCAGATTTCTTGGCAATGTTATGAAAATGTCTTTCCTTTGTCTTATTCAGCAGGGTGGTAGTTTTTATTTATTTTCAATCTTTCCAACAGCCCTGGAATTCCTAAATGGTTCTCCATTCACGTAATTTACCAAGGCTGACTCTGCTTAGTTTCCAGAATGCTGGCATCTCAAAGCAACCTTGACAAATGAATTATGAACAAGGTCTCTTGGCCGAGCATTTGCATCTTTAATTTTTAGATGCAAACTATTAATTAATTAATATACTTTCATTTTCTCCAAGTAGTCAGAGTGGTTACAGCAATGATACAGAACAATGGTAACTAATGGTTCTAAAAATAATATTTCATCATAATAACATGACATATTAGAACAATTTAACTCAATTTAAAGTGGAACAGCGAGAAGTAAACAACGATTAAATACAACCATCCCTGCTTGGGCCCAAAACATACCAAATACTGTCCTATTTGGTTAGCAAAATGCTATGTTTCCTAATTGGGTTGTCATCTTGTATCATGTAAAAGTGCCATATCAGGTACCCAGAACATTATAGTAATGAAGTAATCAAGTATCCCAAGCTTATCTACTTCAATCCATGGTGCCAATGCCTGGCATGAAAGAGATTTGTTGGCCTTTAGCTCCTTTTGAGTTCTTGTTATAACTGCCAAAGCTAAAGGTAAGGCACCCATGTGAATACTTATAGAACATATAGAAAGATTTGCTCACAATGCTTCCTAACATGCTGTCTATATGTTTCTCAACCTTAGCAACTTAAGATGGGTGGTCTCCAACTCCCAGAATGGTGGCTGGGGAATTCTGGGAGTTGAAGTCCACTCATCTTAAAATTGCTAAAGTTGAGCAACACTGTTCTAAAGAGCGAGAATAATAGCACCTCAGAGTTATTTTGAATGCTCCAAGAGGGTTATTGGATATCCTTGCATTTGAATTTGCTCACAAACCCTGGGAGCAACATTGGATAAGGACTTTGTGAGAAATTTAAATGAAAATAACACCTAACCACCTAATACTACTATGAATGAAAATAATGATAAAGATGGGGGGAGGGTTTCTGCTGTTGATAACAACAATGATCATTCCACTATTCAGGATTGCCTAAATGCTGCTTAACAATGCCAAGATTTTACAATGATCTGCATTCAGCATTCTCTGAACATACAGGCTCCATCTACTTCATACTGATTTTTAAATAACTTTGGAAAAAATAGCTTATGCTGCGGAGGGGCGGGGGATCATTCTAGGGTTTCCTGTTTATATGACACTGGAACATGAAGCCACATGAAGTGATAAGTTTACTTTTGCTGGAAGTTTTCAAACAGAGTCTGGATGTTCATGTCTCAGAGATATTCTAGCAGATCCTGCACTGAGCAGGATGACTACTTATCTGTTGTCTATCTCTGTGTTATGAAATTTCAATCAGTTTTTACAAAGAAAGAAAGGTTGAAAAGTGAAAAACTCTCTGCCATTTTTATGACTCATCTTTCCCATGGAGTGACATATTGCTGCAATAACAAAAAAAAATCTAGGAAAAAAAGGTTGCAGTTCTGTTTCTGATTTTAAATAAGGCTACCCAACTTAGTATTAAGATATCCCAAAGACTATTACATGATAGCAAAGAGATACAGAAGACTAGCAGTTGTGTGGCAGCATAACAATGCCATATTGCTAAATTTTTGTTGATAATGTAAGTCTATGTATTAAACTGACATATGGTTAAAAATAATATTTCTGGATGGAAACATTCTGTATTTTGCTTGGCCATTCCCACAGTGTGAAGCTACTTAACCAAGAAGACACAGTTTATGAAGTTATTTGACAAACATAACATGGGGATTTTCATGATAAATAATTGAACAACAACAGCATATTTAAGAATATGTATGCATGAGATAGCTAGGGTTTTTCAAAAATAAATTCTAAGATAAAAGTTAAATTTGCCTTGGGTTGAGATTAACTTTCAATGAATAGATGAACATATCCATGTTGGTTTCTTGGCAACAGACTGGAGGATTTTGTCATGATCTGGTTTTTTTGGAATGTTTTTTTAGTGTCCTACTCTAATCTATAACACCAAGATTTTCTAGTTGTCTCCCACCACGTATTCCCCAGATCTTTTCATCTTTTTAATGAAATGTTATACTTTTCATTATTATGAAGATATATATTTGAGCTCCTCTTCATAGCTCACTGGTACAATCATTTCAGGAAGTAACTTCACTTACGTAACATAATTTAGAAAAGTTGAAAGTGGTTCAAAGGCGTGATTTCTAAAATACTGAAATTCTGTCAGCAGTTTGAATTTTAGTTTGTCATCAATTATAGAGACAGTGAGAGGACCAGTTTCATTGGACAAGAAGTTTCCATAATCTGTGGTTTGTAAGTGTAACTTCAGGTCTAAAATAGAATTAAAAAGATAATAACAATAAATTTATTGTTTTCAAAGAAATTAAGTGACAAATCATACTGATTTCCCATCTCAATGACATGTATACATCTGCATACAATATTTATATTTTTTAACCACTTTTTAGATCAAAGCATCTGAAATCAATCATCATCATGATATACTAAAATACTATAATACCTTATTCAATAACAAATATATTAATTAAAAACAGTGGAAAGGAATATTTCCACATTTTATATTGAAAAGGCCAAGGTGAAGAATATATTTTCAACAGACATGTTAAAGATCATATATTGTGTTGAGGTAATTCCCCGTTAGGATAATGAGTGCAAACAGGGAGACGTAGTGAGAGTAATGTTGAATAACACACATATAGCACACAGCTACACTGTATAGTAAAATGTAGGTTTTACTTCCAGTAAAGGGTTAAGCAAAGTCCAACAAACAGTCTAAGTAATACATGGTTATAGCTGTCAGTTTTCAATCCAGGGATAATCCAATAACAAAGTCCAGTATCAAAACCAGTTCAGCAAAAAAACTCACATAAAATCCAAGAATAACGATGATCAGCAACAGTAAAAAGGGAAATGCAGGAACTACAACACTCTCTGGGAAACCAGGTTTCTGGCTCCATCTTATGGCCATTTGAGGAACCACACCCAATTATAATTTTAGCATTCCTTTAAAGAGACAATATTAATATGTCTATCCTGGTTTATATATTTCCCAACCCAACTGTTAGGTGACTTACATTCCTAACATTCTCCCCTTTGGGTAGGACAATATATACAACTTTACATTCTACATCCATAATCCTCACAGCAAGCCTTATGCTTTACAGAGCCTTGGGCTTTTGTAAAATGATCTGCAATGTTATTTTCTGACATACAGTATTCCAGCTTAATCATCTTACTTTGCACACATTGTCTCACATTTAAATATCTTAAATCTGTGTGTTTTGATCTTGTCTTAACAGCAAGAATGAAAGCCATCTGTATTGCTGATTGGTTGTCTTCATAAACAATAAAATCCATTATCAATCAATAGTCACTTATAATAAACTAAATCTGTACACGATAGAGATAAACATGAGAATTCAGCCTCCATTGTTGATACTTAGATGTTTCTGTTGAATAGACCTCCATCCAATCAACACCTTTCCTAATAATACTACAGTACCCAATGTAGATTTACATGTATTTACGTCTGTAGCAAAAGTTGCATCAGCATATGCAGTTAGACTTAGTTCATCCTTAGTCTCCAAATACAATGCATAATGCATTGTCTGTTTCAGGTATCTTAACACATGCTTAGCAGCTTGCCAGTGCCTTTCAGTTGTCTCAGCATTAAACCTCGCTAATTGATTAACACTGTATGCTAAACCTGGCCTTGACCAGTTACTGAGATAAAATAAACTACCAATCAAGGACTGATAAAGTTCTTATCAAAAATAGGACTTTGAACATCACTATGGCTAAACTCCTGGCTCATCGGTGTTTTAGCCAGTTTACAAAGTTCCATTTTAAAACTTTTTAGTAATTGGTTAATTTTATCTGCCCGTGAGATTTTGTATCCTCCTCTAGTTCTATCTATCTTTAAACCAAGATATTGTTTAATTTCTCCTAACTGCTTTATCTTAAATTTCTTCTCTAACAGTGACATTATTTCAGTAGCTTCTTGTTCAGTTTTGGTGATTGATGCTATGTCATCAGTAAACAACAGCATCAATGAAACTACACCATCACTTTCATTTTTAAACAAACATGGATCAGCAATGCTAGCTACAAAACCTACCTAAGTTAATTTCTTAATTATACACTGGTTCCACTCATAGCCTGATTGCTTCAAGACATAATCAGTTGTATAATCATTTTTGATACCTAAAGTTTTATTTAAATAAATAGTGTGTTGCAACAGTGCATGCAGATAGGCCATCCCTACATCTAAATGATTTATAATGTATTTCTCCTCAGCTGCCCACACTAATGCTGCCCTTAATGTAGTAGCCTTCAGACTAGGTGCAAACACCTCATCATTGTCATTTGATGTCTGATTGAACCCTTGTGCTACTAACCTGGCTTTATGGGTAACAGTCCCATCTATACCTGTCTTCAGTTTATATATCCATTTACATCCTATGGTATGTTTACCTGGTGGTAACTTAACATTTTCATATACTTCCAACTTTTTTAAGGATTCCAGTTCCTTATTCATTGCTTTCTGCCAAGCAGTCTGATTCTTAGCAGGATACAATTTTAGTTCACTATAATTACCTGGAAATGTATTCACTTGGCATACAACACTAGCCTGATATCTATCAGGTGGTCGTGTTACTTACATTGAACATCTTGGTAATACAGGGCTTACTGGTGGACTCACCTTGTGCCACCTGCTCCTATTTTTCTGCCTCTCTCTGTGCCTGTTCTCCTACTTCCTCCTGTTCTTCCTCTTTAATGGTTATTTGTGGTTTATTTATTTTATCTTTAGGGACTATTTGGGTGTCAATAATAATATCATTGCTGGATTCCTGTTCCAATTTATCCCACCCAACGTGCTCAAGAAATTTTGCATTAGCACTACAATAAATCTCAGAATCTAAATGATCTATGGTTGGCCTCATAAACCACAAAGAATAACTTCTTAGCTCTATGTTGCCCTTTCAGTATTACTTGTGAGGGAATATGCACCCATGCTGGAGCTCCAAATGTGTGTAGATAACTTAAATTTGGTTTTCTGCTATGCCAATGAGTGAATGGCAATTCTCCAGTTGTTGTATTAACTACATTGTTTAAAACAGTGGTTTAAAACAATGGTTACTACACATTATGGCTTCACCCCACAGTGTTTCAGGTAAACCTGAATCAGATAACATAGCGCGAGCCATGGCTTGTAATGTTTGCCCTCTTCATTCTACAAATGAGTTATGTTGTGGTCTGTAAGGTGCAGAACGTTTATGCTCAACACCAGCCAATTTTAATATATTTTGGAATCTTTTGTTCACAAACTCAGTCCCATTATCAGTAACTAAAGTAATTATTTTACTTTTCATTTTTCTCTCAGCAAACCTTAGCCAGTTAAAGAAATGTTGGAATGTTTCTGTTTTGTTTTTCATAAGATAGCAGAAACCGTATTGTGAGTAATGGTCCATAATACTCAAAATATAGCAGGCACCTCCTAAACTTGGTTTTTTAGGACCAATTATGTCAGCAAACACAATCTCTAAAGGTTCTTTGGTCTTAAACCCATTCATTCTGTTTGCTGGAGTAACCTTGATTTTCTCCTGACTACAGGCATTACCGTTTAAGTACTTGCTACAGGGATTTAATTTTACTCCCTCTGACAATTCAACAGTTTGTTTGAGTATTTTGAAATTAATGTGCCCCAGACATCTATGTAGTAAATGTACACATTCATCATGTGGCTTAACATTGTTATAAATTGAGTTAGCCGTCTTCAACAGGTCATCATGTATCACATATAAATCATACTTTGTTTAGAGATTATAAACCTGGATTTCAGTGGTGGGATTCAAAAAATTTTACTACCAGTTCTATGGGAATGGCTTGGTGGGTGTGGCATGGCTTGGTGGATGTGCCTTGGTGGGCATGGGACGGGAAGAACACTGTAAAATCTCCATTCCCTCCCACCTCCTGGGAGAAAGTTACTGCAAAATCCCATTCCCTCCCCACCCCACTAACCTGCTTTCCAGCTCCATTCTCCTGTATAGGGCAACAAAAAAAAAGACCTAGCCGATCAGCTGGGCCTCAGGAGGCAGAGAATAAATGGGGGCGGGGACATTCAGAGGTGATATTTGCCGGTTCTCTGAACTACTCAAAATTTCCGCGACCGGTTCTCCAGAACTGGTCAGAACAGCTGAACACCTCTGCTGGATTTGAAATCAAATCTGAAGCTATTTTCTGAATCACAATTAGTGCAAACAATAGTTTTTGTTGAATTCAAAAGATAAAAGTGTAAGTCAGAAATTAGAGAATGCATAACCAAACCAAGATAAATTAATTTATTAGGCATGCTGTTCTCTTAAGAAGCCAAAATCTGAAAGCAGAATGTGCTCTTGGACAAACATCCTGGTTTACAAAAGCCTGGATCCTAACTAAAGAAAACTAGACAGAAATGTTATTCTTTGAATAAGTCTGCAGAACATATTTACTATGGCAATCAGAATCTCTCCTCAAAATAAGGCTATCAGATCTAAACTGCCACTAGATGTAGCAATAAGAAAGTCTAACTCAGGCGTCATCTAATGGCTATCTGGAATTATGCAGCTTACATCTGCTATCCCAGTTTAAATATATAAGTGGCAATCATTTTGATTGAGTTTAAGCAATTTAATCATAGTTGACATTGAACTCAATTTCAGTTAACTGCAATTTATAAATTATCCACTTGTTTAGCTTGATTCAACTCCCTTTTGGGATAGCAGCCCTTGCATGCCATCAAATGATCAAGTCCAATTTTTTACAGTGTTTCTGGACATTGGACTAAAGGGACTAAATGCTTTAATTGCTCCTAACATTCCAAATTGGAATTATATGGAATTGCATTTGCCCTTAAAGTGCTAACCAATATAAACCCAGATATTAGGAATGGAGTAAGTGTTTTGCTTAATAATAATAGCAACAATAACAACAGTAATAACAGTAACAGTAAAAACAGTAAAAACAACATTAATAACAATAATAACAGTAATAGTAGTAGTTGTTATTCAACACCCAGTCAGCCAGATGTTCAGATTGGGTTTAGCATTTTTCTCTACCTAACGAGTCCTTATCAAGGACCTGGGATAGGCAAATCTGGATGTTTGATGGCATTATAGTTATTGTTACTGCTACTGTTATCGTTACTGTTACTGTTATCGTTACTGTTACCGTTATCATTACTGTTATATTCATTAACCATGAAACTCAGTCAACTGAGCATTTAAATATGTATCACAAATATCCAGAGGTGGTATTCCACTGGTATAACAATCGTTTTGGTGATCACGCATTTTGTGCGCGCGTTCCACATTTTAAAAAGCTGTAATATTTACCTTCTACTGCAGGCCCTGTGAATAAAACAGCTGAGGCAAGGCAAACCAATGTGCCGTGCAAATCAACTGTGCTCTAAAAAAAGGAAATAAAGCAGAAGAAAAAGCAGGGTCAGGCAGGTGGACCCACATGCTCATCACAGGGAACCGGTTCACTGCCAGCTTATCTTCAGAGCAAGGGGTTTGCCTAAACCGGTCTGAACCAGTAGAATCCCATCCCTGCAAGTATAATTGACTGGCACTGATGGTTGATACAGGTTGGTATCCTAGGTTGCCAGCATCCTAGGTATTATTGTTATTATTGTTGTTTTTGTTATTTTTGGAATTTCACTATTCACTTATTTCCTAAGTAGTAAAATTGTTATAGTAGCTTTTATAGAACCATTTCAAAAAGAAAACTATGAACATCTTGAAGATTTCTTGCAGGGCGCACAAAGAGGGCAAGCTTAATTAATATGTTTCAAAATGTTTAGGCTTCAGGAAAGCAGAAGGCGATAATCATTCTTCATGCCTTCTTTTATTTCTATCAATTCCTATATAATTTCTGGAAACTAATTCTTCAATTCAGTAATTTCCTCTTTCCATTACAATGAGGTTGAAAGCTCCAGTTCCTTAGTATCCTTCTCATAATGATGGCTGTTGTTTGGGTTGGGTGAGTTTTTCTAAGAAAAATCAAAACTTTTGGAAGTTCATTTTAGTTGGGAGAAAGAAAGATAGAATATGCTAAATAAATCAAAAATTGTACTAGAATATATCAGAAAAAAGAGGGAGTTGGAGATGTGTGAAGAGATTGAGCTACTAGAATGGTGCTGTAAATATCCAGACAGCTGTGAATGACAGCAACACATTTTCTGTATGTCTTTATTGATATCTAGCATCATGCAGTCTTTCAAGGTTAAATCTAGCAGTCATTCTGTTAGGCTAAAGCTTACCAATATAAACTAATATGTTGTATGCTAAACAAAGGGCTGCAGAATTAAAAACAGTGATCTGTTGGGAAAACATTTTGAAGATTATAGCCTTACCTGTAGTAAAAGGGTGAGATGTGAAATAACCAGAGGCATTGGCCCTGCGTATATACTCCCTAATTTATTTTCTTTCTTTTCTTTTTTAGATAGAAAAGGTACATAGATGAAACTCTGAATGCAAGATTTACCTGGAGTTAATCACCTCTCAGACTGCCTTGAAGAATTCAGAAAGATCAGGATCCAAAAATAACCTATAATGACCTCAAAACACGAGTGTGTTGTTGTATTCAAGTGACTCTAATTACATTGGAAATTTAAAATATCATAAATATAACATACATAATTCATCTCTAGTAATTTTAGTCATGCATATAATCACTCAAAATAAATTACTAGTAATTCCCACATTTGTGACTTCTTGTTTTAAATTGTTATAATTATTCTGGAATTGCTTTAGGTTCATCTATGGATTACATAGATTCTGTATTCTAGTTTCCTTTGGAAGTATTGAAAGCAGCCCATCAACAGTTTAATATAATATATTAGATATATGTACATATTTCTTGCAGTTTCTCTTGTAAATCTAGCCCTAACCCTATAAATCTGTTGCAGCTTCAAGACATCCTAAAGTGTAGCCAAAAATTTTAACAGAGAAATGTTTATGCTTTTGAATTAAAAAAATATATAGTCCTAAAATTCTACTTCTGCTTTTTTCAGGTAATGTTTTAATGTAGCTAATGGACCTTGCTACTACTATAATTAAATATTAGACTATAGAAGTACATATCCTCATTATTATTATAACTGCATAACAGCAGCATAATTCTGGTAGAACTCATAATGTAACCCAAAAAGCTTACTAACTTTTTTCTCAAGGTGATTTCTGCCTACATCCTAGTTGAGATCTAAAGATCTCTTTTAAAGATAATTCTACGTTTCAATTTTGCTAATTTTAGTCACATATCCAACATTCCTTCATTCAAATTTAATTTAATGCCAAGATAAATGTGTTTTTCTCTCTTTAAGAGAGACAACACTATCATTTTGCATGGCACAGGGTCAGGTTATTCACAGAACCATCTTCGACCCATTACATCAGCCTACTATCCCACCAAGCAGGTGGGGAAATTATGTTGCAGACCGTATCACTTAAATAACTCCAACTGACGGGGTCCAGGAAGAGGGCTTCCTCTGCCATTGCCTCCATCATGTGGAATATACTCTCCCCAGAGGTGAGGTAGGCCCCCGTTCTCCTGGCCTTCTGAAAAAGAAGAGACATCGCTGTATGGCTTCTGGGAAGCCCAAAGAAGCATGCAGGTTTCATGCTGATTAGTCACCTGAAAGCCCTCCTTTGTCTTTTAACTAGTTTTAATCTCTTGCCTACTTTTAAACTTTTATGCATACTGTTACATATTTTAACATTTTATTGTACAGTGTCCAGCATCCCTCTCTGAGAAAGATGAGCAGTACAGAAATGAGATGATAGATAGATAGATAGATAGATAGATAGATAGATAGATAGATAGATAGATAGATAGATAGA
>BLBF01000002.1:34409586-34476998 GCA_015471245.1 Laticauda colubrina
AGATAGATAGATAGATAGATAGATAGATAGATAGATAGATAGATAGACAGATCTACTACGTACAGAATGGCTGCCAATGAGAAGGCAATGTAGATTGATAGATAGATGGATGGATAGACAGACAGACAGATAGACAGATAATTTCCCCAAAGCTACAACACTGAACTTCAACATAACCCAACTCACCTTCCAGGGTTTCACATTGGACTAAGTTAACATAATCAGAAGCTTTCAAGATTCCAGCTTTAAAGCCTCGGACCAGTCCTTCTAGATAACCATGATCCACATTGAAATAAAATTCTGAATAGCCTGGCATAATGGAAATCTCCCTCTGTGTAGAAACTCCTGAGTTTTGTGTTTCCCTTTAGGAGATTATCACCAGAAGGAGCTAGAATTGGTTAGGTTCAAAATGAATTATTTCTTCCTGCTTCATTGTTTCCAATACAAACTAGCTGTGGTTTTCAATGCTTACACAACATGAACTTACCAGACAGAACTCTAATTTTTTCCTAGAACTGGACACTTCCCTGTATAAGGAAAATCTGTACAAGGCAACGAAGAGTAGAGACAAAGAAAGGAAGCTGTACATTTTTCAAAAGTAGCTTGGTTCTATCTAGCAAGAGTTCTAAAGATTGTGTGCAATCTAGTGCTTGAAAACATAACTAAATCTGTATACTACTTCTCCTGCTTAAACTCTTGTGTCTGTAATTCTTAATAGGTGAAATGGTGCATCATAGGGAAAAACCTTGTCAACAAAGGTACCTCAAATGGGCTAAATTATAAATGCCACGAAGGAAGGAAGAGAAAGAACAAGAAACAAAAAGGAAGGAAGCCCCACACACCCTTTTTAGCCAAGCCACTCTCAAGCACCTTTTCCAAACTGTGCCACTCTCCCTGCACACCTTCACCTATCTGTGCAGCACCTCTTGTCCATCCCATGCCCCTCCCCAAGACTTACTGCCCCCTTGTGCACGTTCCATGACCTGCGCAGCCTTTTTCACAAACTCCCATGACCTCCTTAACCCAGATGGCATGTCTTATACTCACCCACCTTCAACTGTGTTTCAAAAAGTTAAACTATAGCAGAGCCATCACAAACATTCTTTGATTTCATAATTTTAACAATTGATGTAATGTATACTCATAAGTAGATTTCAGATATTTAGTTAAATTTATTTTATTTAAAATTTTTATTTTTTTCTTTGAATTAAATTCAAAACGGTCCAAAAATAATGGGAAAATCTGTCTCGATGACATTAATATCTATTTTAGATATTGTCCCAACTCTCACTTTTTGGGATGTTCTTCTTACGCTGTGAATCTAGGCAATATTGTATGTAAAGCATGATTATATGGCATAAATGGTTTTTTGAATCCACTTAATCATGGTTTTTTTTACATAAATTGTGGTTAAATCAACTATGAATCTAATGAAAATATGCTTTTGGTCTTGTACTGTAACTGCAAGATTCTGCACAAACTCTCTCCTTACTCTACAGATCTTGATAGGTCCTAATAAAATTCAATTAGAGAGTAAAAGAAACTGATCAACATAAGACTTATTCTTTTAATGTTATTTTAATATTGAAAAGACCCATTTTAGATTCCAACCTAGCATGCATGATTAGTTGTTTCTATTTGTCCTATGATATAAGGAGCATTTATGTTTATGTTGCCATTTGTCCTACTTGATAAAAATTAGATAACATGTTTTTCATAATGTGTGAACATTAGATTTTTAAAAATGTAATTGTGAAAAGAGGTAATTAAGTTAATAGAAGAGAATATTTGTAACTCATACTTGAACTGTGAAATCCTTGGTTTTCTGCAAGTTTGGTTGTTTTCTTGCAGACATTTAATTACTCATCTAGGTAACATTTCCAGCATTGAAGATGTTACTTAGTTGGATAATGAAACATCTGCAAAAAAAATAACTACACTCAGAGTACATCAACGACCACACAGTAATTTTATTTTCCCACACACATCCAAATTATTCCTCACTGCAACCATTAAAAAAAAAAAAAAACCAAGACCGCTCCTAATGATTCCAATATATACATATAATCTCACAAAACATATATATTCTAATTTGATTGTCACTGTAACACTGATAATTTTTTATCCTGTTAAATTACTACTATAGGATAAACTGAATTTTACTTTCTGCATATGACCAGCAGAGGTCTCCTCAACACCTTGTCAAAAACCCACAAAACCCTTCAGGTGGAGTAAAGAGGAAGAATTTTAAAATCTGAGTTGTTTCTAGTCAAGAAGCAACTTGCTTTTATTTTCTATATATTTCTGTGTTTCCATATAATATATTCATTTTTTCCCCATCACACTGTTTTTTGTCTGGGGGAAAATGGTGTTGGCAAAGAGCAGGTGACAAAATGATCTCTGAGTAATTGGTACTTCCCACACAAATAAATGTAGTTTGAATCAGGAGAAGCAAATGGAAAATGGGTTTTTTAAGCATGTGCCCACAGGACCTACTTATTCATCTTAACTGAAAAAATGCTTATGTTAATTTCTACTTGAAAGAACAAATTATGAATTGTTCTAAGGAATCAATAAAAAAAATAACTTCCTTGTTATTGAATAAGGTTACACCATGTGTTGCCATAGGCTGCTTTAATATTTTTTTCTTAGCATGTTTTCAGTCAAAATAAGAGAGAGAAGACCTTGCTAAATGAAGATCTTGCTGATTGCACCAATATTTTTCTAAGCTCTGAAAAACATTAATATGCAAACTCATCCCCTGACATCTAACAGGATAATGAAAATGCTTCAGGTAGGCCCTTAAGGAGATAAAACAGGTGGGTATGATAGCAAAGTTTAAGTATATTAAAATGCGCAGTGGATAATTAAAAAGCATGTTTGGGTTGAGATGTTCTGCGGTTTTTCAAAGTAGCCGCTGTAATATGAAACTTCTACTTGGGGACTGGCCCATCCTTTCACTTCTTTCAAAGGCTTACAGCACTGCCAATAAACTATTAGACATGCTGGAAAAAAGAATAGGATGAAAGAAGGAAGGAAGGAAGGAAGGAAAATAAAGAAAGAAACTACAAAAGATTTTGGCTGTTGTGTGGAATTCTGGACATTGCTATAAAATTGCAGGACACCTGTTTGAAGAAAACATTTTTAATACAAGCAATGCAATTAAATAGGTGGTTATTGGATTTCTGCCCCATCACATACAGGTAACCCCTGACTTATAACCATTCATAGTAACTATTTGAAGTTACAATGGCAATGAAAAAAATGACTTACACCTGATCCTTGCACTTGCAACTGTTGTAGCATTATCCTGTGATCAAAATTCAGGCGCTTGGCAACCAGCATGTATTTACCATGGCTGTAGTATCTTGGAGTCATGTGATCACCAGTTGTAACCAAGCAAAATTATTGGAGGAAGGAAGGCAGATTCACTTAACAACTGAATAGTTGGCTAAGCAACCATGGCAAAAAAAGAGGTCATAATATTGGGACAATTCATTAAACACCCACCTTGCTTAGTAGTAGAAGTTCTAATCCCAATTGTGGTTGTAAGTTGAGGACTACCTGTATGCCATAATATTGCAAATGACAATCTTCATCAAGAACCGTCCAGCACTGCATTGATGCTACTAATCCAGGATTGTGCTAACCTGAAAAGGTTTTATCTGCCCAGGTGAGCTTTACTGAACTCCAGTATTCGCTTGTTGACTTTTAGCCCTTTTTTGGTTTGTTCTCCATTTCTAATTTCTTCTACAGCTCTGTCTTCCTATTTCTCCCTGTCATGTATGCTGAGAATATTTCACCCAAATTACTTGCTGATGCTTTGCAACAGATATAGTCCTCCTTAGCCAATCCATCAACAAATGAACAATTATTATCTTATTCTCTTGCATGGTTGGGGATTATATCAATTGAAATCCAGTACATCTGGAGGAACTCTAGGCTGTTGAAGGGTGTCTAAAATATTATGTCATGGAGTCATTAGTTGAGCTAGGAAATGTAAACACTATCCATGTTAATATTCTCAGGAGTGTGATAGTGATTTGGAGGCCTCTGTTGTGATATTTTTAGCCATATGGAGACCAGTCAATACTGATCTGCTCTCCACACCATATCATCCCACCCCAACCTTTTAGGCTTTACATCAACAAAAGACAAGTTGAAAAACTGACCTTGTTCATTACATTACTCTAAATTGTAGCACCATTATGACTGTGGGAATTTAAATATTTATTTCTTTTATCCAGATGTAAAAAAAACTGCTTTGGGAATAAGTACTATTTTGCTTTAGAAAAGAGTAATATCCACAAAAAGAATAAACTGAGCATCTGGAAACATATACATGCCTATCCACTGAGCAATCATCTTAGATACTACAGAATACAGACTTTTCACAAAATGACAAAAATAGGCTTGTACCATCTCAGATTTAACAGATAATCAGAGTTAAAAGGGACCTTGTAGGTCATCTAGTCCAAGCGGGAGACCCTACACCATTTCTGACAAATGGCAGCCCAATCTCTTCTTGAAAGTCTTGTGTGATGGCGCTCCCACAATTTCCGAGGGCAAGCTGTTCCATTGGTTGACTGTTCTCACTGTCAGAAAGTTTCTCCTTATTTCCAGAAAGTTTCTCCTTATTTCTCAGTTTAAGCTCTGTCTCTTTCACATGTTATGATGTATGTATAAATTGGCTTAATGTCTTTACTTGTCCCCCTCAACTCCACCCTGCAGATGCTTCTAAAGCAGAATTTACCTAACCCTCTGAAAAAGTAACCATAACAAGAACAGTTTAGAATTGGCAGTTTTTTCCAAGTTGCTCTTTAGAATCCCTCATTTGGAAATATATCAAAGTGGGGAAGACTATAAAAGAAGACTTTTTGAGAGTGTTAGACATATAATACATCAAAATAATTCAAGCAAATAAATCACCTACATCTCATGAGGATACTTCTTTAAAGCAAATTGCCAGAAGAATATAATTGAGAATATTTTAGCAGCTTTAAATGATTCTTGTTAAACTGTACCCAAGGATTGCCTGTTAAGCATTTTTGCTTGCATTTTTTCAGCTGTGATTCTTTTTGCAATAAAGTTTATTTAATAATAGAGCCATAGCAAATCACAATGCAATCATTCTAGAAAATATATACCAATCAGAGGTGATATTCAGCAGGTTCTGACCAGTTCTAGAGAACCAGTAGTGGAAATGTTGAGTAGTTCAGAAAACCGCCAAATACCACCTCTGACTGGAGATTTTACAGTATCCTTCCCCTGCTATGCCCACCAAGCCACAGCCACAGAACTGGTAGTAAAAAATGGAAAAAGCTGTATATTTAATGGTCAAAAATTGGATGAAGCAATGTAATGTTTCTTTTTAAAAAATCTCATCTAGATCTTACATTTACTTATTTTTGTTATTAACATCCACATTCCAGGTTAGAAAATAACATTAAAAAGATTTTATCTATATTAATCAACAATAGAAAGGGATTGTGTATGTTTTTATGTGCACATGTATGCATGTGCAAACAGATATCCACAAGCAGATTATCTTATAATTCAAGAGCTTTCTAAGACAGGTTCAAAATATTCCATGTAGTCAAAAGTTTCATTTTGCAATTAAAGTACAACACATATGTATTCAAGCTGAACTCTCCTATCATATACCTGGCTGGTTGGTTTATTCATTTATTCAATTCATAAGCTGCCTTTGCACTAACAAATTATGCTAACTCATGGAGTTTTTTCCCACCAAAGTTAATTCATCTTCCAAATTGAAAGGGCATAAGTAAAATTAATATTTGAGGCCATTGACTTGAATGGGAGTACAAATGCTTATCCAGGCCTATAATTGAGGGGCAAGTAATAGAGAAGCAACTAAAAATCAATGTTGAAATAAGGTTGATCAGAGGCATCACTTAATGGGACATAATGTTGTTAATTTACAAGGCACACACGAAAATGTCTAGTGTACTTTCATGCACATGTAAACTTGCCCACACAAACAAGAGAAGTAAGCATATTGCTCTGGTTGACTGCAGATGCAAAGTAAGCAATCAGGAGTGCAAGCAAATTATAGAAAAACAATTAAAGGAAGCAAAGTTTATGTAGTTATTTTGCTTACTGTGTACAAACTTGGAAAAGATATGGTCTTTGGGGAGATGTTTTGTTGACAGAAACAAATAATCAGCAAATGAATGAACAGCACCTGAAAAATGAAATTACTTGCTCTGTTTATGAACTGCCCAGTAGAATTTAATACTGCTGGCTTTTTGGACAAATCAATGTAGTTTTCTTGACTGTGATACACATGTTGGTTTGCCACTGTTTTCCCCAGGACATTTTTCAAATCAGAGGTTTCAAAATTGTTGTTAAATTTTGTAGAATTTATCTTCAGGATAGATGGTTACATTAAATAAAGCACTTATTTAAAGATTTGGGATATTAGTATGAAAGACTGAATATTAGCTAGTTTAATTTAATTATTCAGACATTTTTCTTTCATGATTCATTCAACTGTGAAATATCCCCAGTACAGTTTCAACTATATAATCAGTCTCAAGGTACATCATTTATAACTGACTAGGTTTGTTTATCATTTCTTGACTTTTTTCACTATCATAAAAAAAGGAAGTCTTGTTAAAAAGGAAGCCAAATGCACAAGCCCTTGAACTGGTAATGCTAGTAAGTTTGAAACTTCTATGTATGGGATCTTCTGTTGAAAAAGAACCCTTGACTGGAAGGAGATTGGGATAAGAGGACCTATGACTACAGGTAGTCTTTCATTTAGCAACTGCCTTGCTTCGTGACCATTGACAGAATAGAAGCCTACACATGATCTTTCTTCCATTCTCTCCAACCTCCATCCATTCCTCCAGCAAATCTGAAGAGTGGTATTCTCATTTGTTTGAAGGCAATGCAGCTTGCCAGGTAATTGAGTTCCTAATAAAGAAAGTTGAAGTGACTGGGGAAGAGAATCAGCATGCAAGCACCATCCTATCCAATGAAGTCAAGAGTGGAATTGAGTTGTGCTTAGATTGTGGTATGTGTATTTATGTTTCTCAGCAGAAAATAGTGGGAAACATGGTTCATGGCATTTGTGGATCAAATTGTGTTCTATAAAAAGGTGACTGGATCTACAAAACTGAGGTTGGGAAGATCCTGTAAAGCTCCCAAGGCTTCCAACTGGTTTCCTCAAGCTAACCAAAAGCACACAGTTCAATCCAAACTCTCAGGTATAAATAAATCTTTAGTGGTGTATAGAATTTTATTATCATGATAATTTTCTTCCTGTATGCCTACAATTTATAAAACAGGACTAGAAAAATCAATCTTGCTGCAGATTGATATTCAGTTAATACTGTATTTGACAGATTTCTTCATTGCCTTCTTTTCATTATTTCTGGATAATTATGTTTCAGTTTGTATATTGTATACAAAAGAAAAAAATGTTCTTTTAGCTTTTTAAAAAAAACCTTTTGTGCTGTTGACCACCTGTCCAGCAGCATGATATGAAGATGTTGTACAACACTGTCACTTAGGCAGCAATTTTCTCTGAGTATAAAGATTATCCTTGCAGAAAAACATTTCCAATGAAGCAATCCCTTTTTCTTATTTGCAATCCCTTGGTACTACCACTTGCTGTTACTTGCCTCTCAAGGTCTCTTGTGAAGTATCCTTGACAGATTGTAATTTGCTAGCTCAAGCAGAGAAGAACAGAACAATTTCTTACTGTGAATCATAGGAAAAAATGACAGGTGTATTTGGCAATGCTAATCAACCTGCCTGTGAATAGGAGTGCTAGTTTTTAATCTTGATTCTGTCTGGCAGCATGTAGACTCTAGACAGAGGTGTCTAACTTGTGGACTTCAACTCCCAGAATTTCCCAGTCAGTCATTTTGGGAATTGAAGTCTTAAAGTTGCTAAACTTGGACATCTGTGCTCTTGGCAGAGAATACTTCCTGCTTTTTCTCTTTTCAGAAGATTGAAGAAAAGAAGGTGACCCTGGACATACTTTCCCAGAGTCATTTAACCTTCTGATAATGTAAACCACTTCAAACTTGATTGCAGAAAGTACAACTTCAGCAACAGAGTGGTCAATGTCTGAAATACACTACCTGACTTTGTTGTTACATCTTCTAATCCCCACTCCTTTAACCTCAAACTAACCACTATTGACCTCACCCCATTCCTAAGAGGTCTGTAAAGCCCATGTCACACTGGCCAATGGATGCAAAAAGGACACAGCGGAAGAGCAAAATGTTCCATCTGTTGTTATCTGCTCTCAAAAGGGGCAAAAATTTGCATAAACGGAGCGGATAACACGGACGCGGGGAGGACACAGGGCGGATGCAAAGCGGATGCGGAATGGAAGCCCAGTGGATGGAAGCGGATGGGAGCAGATGGCACGTCCTCTAGGCTTCCGGGGGACCTCAGCAAAGCGGACGCAGAATGGATACAGAGGATGCACAGCGGACGCGGAACGGATGAAGCGGATGCACAGCGGATGCACAGCGGAAGCCTAGCGGATGCCTGGCGTTAATTGCGCATGCGGGGAGGATGCATTGCATCAGCCCCGCGGATATAACAGAAGCAGCTCGGAAGCAGGTCACCATTCAGAGGAAAGACCTGCTGCCGGAAGGATTGGCTGCCTTGCCTGCCCTGCCTGCATGTCTGCCTACAAGCCTTGCTGCCAGCCTTGCTGCCACCCTCCCTGCCACTCTCCCTGCCAGCCAACAACCCCACAACCATGCTGAAGCACAGCAAGCCTCAGCCATCTGCTGCCAGCCCTGGCAAGAGAGACAGGGCTACCATCCCGCCCCCTGGCCCTCACTCTGGTTCTGCTGGGGCTTCTGCAGCATGGGCTCACTCTTCTGGGGCTGGGGCTTCTGCTGCTTCTGCATTTGGAGGAGCTGATGACAAGCACTCCAGCACCAGCCACCTCCACAGCACCGGGACCCTTCACCCCTGAGACTGAGCGACCAAGAGGAGTGTCAGAGACTCATTTTTGTCTTATAGCTTGTTGTTAATAAAGTCTATTTTTGATTCAAACACTTGCTTCATTTCTTTTTTTTAATAAAGTCTTGCTGGAAACTTTTAGAAATGGTTTAAGCCTTTGCATGCTTGTGGGAAGGGTTAAGATAGCTGTCGGATGGGCAGGGATACCTGTGGGATGTGCAGGGATATCTTTGGGATGGCTAATAGCTGTGGGATAGATAAACCTCCAGTGCAAGCATAGTGGGACTGTATGGTCCACCCTCCCAGGTGCCACACCTATGGCCCTTTATTATCAATAACGATATAATCAATCATCCACACATGTCAACATAAACACAACTCTTTATTAAACACCCTGTTCATTGTAGCCCAACTAAACATACATGGCCCAATCTCATCCATGTGATGAGACAGGCTGAAGGAAGCATCCCTTAAGCATTTACCATCCTGTCTTGCCACTCCACTGCTCTAGCTGGGGAGTTGCACCAGTGTCTCAGGAGGTTGCGCTGCTTCTTCGCCTCACGTGAAGCTCTGTTGGGGCCTTGCACATCCACAGTGTCGATCAGGTTTTGCCCTTGCCTCCATTCCCCAGCCTCCATGTCCCCATTGCCTTGTTGACAGTCCACAAGCCTGTTCTGCAAGACTGGGTAGCGGGTGCTCATGAGATTGTGCAGGATGCAGCAAGCTTCCACGATCCTCCTCATGGTCTCTGGGCTATGCTGCATGTTGGTGAGAAGTACCTGGAACCTCTTGGCCAGGATGCCAAAGGCGTTCTCCACCACCCGCCTTGCCCTGAACAGCCTGTAGTTGAAGATCCTCTCTTCACGGGTGAGGTATTTGGAGGTGTAGGGCTTCATGAGGTAGGTTGTGAGGGAGAAGGCATCATCCCCCACAATGAAGTAGAGCACATCTTGTGTGTCATTGGGCAGCGGGTCTGGATCTGGGAAGCCCACCATGAGGTTGCGTTCCAGCCCCTCCTTGAGGTGACTCGCGTTGTATACCTGGGCATCTCAAGATGACCCGTTGCTTGAAGCTTCGATGTACATGAACTTGTAGTCAGCAGCGACCATGGCGAAGAGGATGATACTGAAGAAGTCCTTGGAGTTGAAATAAGTGGACCCTGAGTTGGGTGGAGATTTGCAGGCCACGTGCTTGCCATCTATGGCTCAAACGGTGTGGGGGAAGTTCCACTTCTGATACCACTGCTCTGCAACTTTCTTCCATCCTTCTTCAGTGGAGGGGCACTGGAGGAGCTCCTCCTTGTATTCTTCGATGATGGCCTGCACCACTTCTCTGACCACAATGCTGATGGTGTTGGATGGCCCCCTCCAGCCATACTGCATGCTCCTGTAGGTGGTCCCGGAGGCCTGGTGGTGCAGAGTGAGTGCCACCTTGAGCCCAGGTTCCAGGCTTGGCCGGAAGCTGGTGCTCTGCTTGGTCAACCTGGGTGTCAGCCGCTGCACAACTTCGTCAAAAATGGCTGGAGGCATCCTCATGAAGTTCTGGAATGCCCGAGTGTCTTCGTTCCTGAGCTCCACCATCAGCTTGCTGTACAGTCCGTCCTCTGCTTTTCTGGCGAACCATCTTCGGACCCAGACTCTTTTTGGCTGCCTCTTTTTCTTCTCGCAGTAGAGTTCACAGAGCCTGCAGATGGCTTCACACTGTTGCAGAATGATGGTGGCTGCCGAAAGGACTTTGTTACAATCCACGGTGGACATGACTGGATGCTGTGGAAGAGCAAGAGTCAGATGAAGGCTGCAGAGGTCTGCACCGCTGGGCTGCTGTTCTGAAAGTGAGATGCAGATGAGTTGCTCCTCCTTTTTATAGGAAATATAGGTTTTCCGCTAGGCATCCTCTAGGCATCCTTAATATCTGAGATAGGTCCCCTCTGCGAACGTTTTTTCCATTTTAAATGCTTTGTTTCCGTTCTGCATCCATTCTGCATCTGTTCTGCGTCCGTTCTGCATCCGTTCCGCTTCCTCCCTGCGTCTGAGTGGATGCGAGTTGCGCAGATGCGCAGCGGATGCCTAGCGGATATAGCGGATGCGTAACAGATGCAGAATGGATGCGTAGCGGATGTAGAACGGACGCATTGGATACATTTTCCGCGCAAAAGTTTTGGGCAGCCCAAAACTTTCTGAGCAGATGAAACATCAATAGACGGATGCTGGACGGATAGAGAGGAAGCAAAACGGAGGCAGTGAGTACATCGCGTTTTCCAACGGATGGCAAGCTTTTTTCTCCGTTTATATCCTCTTTGCATCTGCTGGTTCAGTGTGACATGGGCTTTAACAGTGTGGACTCAAATAAGAAGGTCAGAACTCTCTTAAAGACATAGATATCCCATCTCCTGTTTCTTTTTTTCTTGCATCACCTCCTTACACAGCAATATTTATTTATTTATTTATAAAAGTTACCTTACCATAAAGTAATGCTAAAAATAAATATAGGTAAATGTATGTGAGTGCATTAACTTGATATTTCATGTTCCATACTTTAAAGGCTACGTCCAGACAGATGCCAAAAATTGTTTCTAGGGTGATTTATTTATGTAATCTATGATAGATGTGACCTTCATTTGTCAAGTAAGATTTAGACATGTCCAAACAGCTGAGCAAGTTGGCAATGCCCTCACTTCCTATTTTTAGGAAAAATTTCCCAACATTGTTCAGATCAAATGATTTCAATTTATTTGTTATATTTTCCCATGAAATAGACCTCCTTTATGGTGAAAAACTCTTCATTGAATGTACATTAAGATCTCTACCACACAAAATTGTTACAAATTCATAGTTTTATCTATTGTATTTCAACTTCTTTAAATATCTTAATAGATTACATTGCATTTAGAAGCACTTACTCCCTCAAAATACATGTAGAAAATGCAGTGCTTAATGTTTTTCGATGGCATTTTTTCTTACAACAGTTTATTGTACAGTTCCAAATTATTCAATTTCCAGCGTTCCGGTGGTGAGTTTCCCTGTATGTGTAATCAAACTGTCATCTCCTGCATAGAACTAGTTAGAATCAGCAGATTTGGACAACTGTAGGGTAGTATTCCCCAAAAAATGAAGTTAAAGGTGTCAGATTCCAATTCCCAGAATTACCCATAAAACGGGACTTCTGAAAATCAAGATTTATACATCTGGAGAAGCTCCCAGTTGAGGAAGGCCTGCAGAAGTGAAAAATAAAAAATTACACTATATCCCACCTTTTTATTTTTATTTTTTAGAACACTAGCAGAGATGTTTGAGGAATGAGTAGATGCAATACAGTAAAAAGTGAAACTGTTTCCCATTGAGAGACTTTGAGATTAGGATTCTGGCAAAAATTGAAGCAGACATTAAAACATGGATGACTAGAGATGCCAGTATTGTCAAGTGTTCCAATGAAGTTACTACTGATGGCATATTTAAGACTCTGCTTTAAAGCAGTTCTTGTTTAAACCGTGAGAGAGAAGCCTTTCTGCAGACTGGTATGTACTGCTTATCATCTCCTGAAATTTCAGCACATTTCTAAACAGAAATACCTGTTTGGTTGTTGTTTTCATTGTAAATTAAAGCAAAAGTCAAAGAAGTTTTAATATGACACACAGGCTAATAACTTTGTATTAGAGCTCTATTATTTCCCAGATCTTCTGCTTCAATATCATAGGCAATGGGCCCAGTCAGATGTAGGAAATGATCACAAGAAGGAAGTCAGCCACATAGTAAGTTAGGACTCATATATTCATTCATTAAGCATTCATTAAGTATTCATTCATTCATTCCATTTTATCTATTAATTGAATTCTTGGTACTACCTCTTCCATTCCTAGAACAACACTGGCAGCCGAAGAAATAGTAACCTGCATATAGTCACCAAATGAGCAATAATGGCTGGGAGGCCACTTGAACTTGCATTGTGTAGTCATAGTTCAACATACCATATGTTGTCTACTGTAATATATTGACTAATATAGAAGAAGAGCATGGAAGTCATTTCTTCCAATATTGTTTTTTGTATCATAACAGGATTACTACTTCTGAAAAAGTTCTGCCATAATTGCATACCTACTGATGCTTGCTCTATCCATTCTTTTTTTCCTACCTAATTGCATTCTCTAACTTTTTCTTCTCCTGAGAAAAATATATGTATGTCTATATTGCACTTTAGTTAAACTAAAAGAAGATGACTCTCACGGCTAAAAAGACTTAGCCTTGCTAATCAGGAATCTGTCCTTTAGTTGAACAAGAATATCGAAGACAGGTATAGTAGGAGCATCTACCAAGAATCTAAAACTGGACTGAAGACATATTGCCATTGCTTCATGTAATGTCTACACTCACTTAATTGTATGGAGAAATTCTTTCATACATGCTTTGTGTTATGAATCAATAGTTGCTCAGTAGCTGTCAACAGCATATAAAGAAAATCTGTATAAGATGTTTTACAGGTGGCATTTTCCCCCAACAAGAATAGCAAGAATGTTCAAGAATAAATCCGAAAAATGTTGGAAATGTCATTTCCAACTGGCTCATATTACCATATGTGGTGGACTTGTGTGGATGCTAAAAAATACTGGACTAAAATCCACATGTGGTTGGAAAAAAATGACAAAAAAACATATAGATTTAAAACCAGAGATATTTTTATTGAAAATTCTACCTGATACATACAGCAAAGATTTAAAATATTTGATTGTAAATGTATTAACAGCAGCTAGGATTGTATTTGTTAAAAATTGGAAAAATGAGAAAATACAAACGCAGGAGGAAACTATTAAGAAAATACTGGAATGTGCTGAAATGATTTTTTGTCATGTCAAATGATTGTCAAATGATTGACATTTGAAATTAGAGACCAAGAGGATAAACAATTTTACAAAATTTGGTACCTTTTCTATCAATGGCTAGATAACAAAATATAATTATAGAATATATAGAATTCTAGAAAATAATGAATATATAAGGATGTATTTCTTTTCTTTTTTTATTATTATATATATAAAATGTATTTAGGATAGATTTGGGAGCAATATATGAATTGTTATAAAATAAACTAAGTAAAGTATAGTTATCTTGCAAAGTATGAATGAACAAAATTACAGTCAAATGATTGACTAATAATAATACTAAAGTATTCAATTTTTGATTGATAATATGAGTTATGTAATGTAACTGTAATTGAGACTATGAAATTGATGCACAAAAAATTTGTAAACTAACTGACACACTGCTTGTACACTTATGGAAGAAAGTTGGATGTTTTTATGTTTTGTTTGTCTTTGTTTGTCTTTAAAAATCAATAAAACTTACCCCCCCAAAAAATAGTTGCTCAGTAGCCAAGGTTATTGTGACGCATCAGCAATACCCAAGAGAATCAAAATCCCAGAACTGAACTTGACAAGAAATATGTCAGCTAGGTAACCTCTGAATAATAAATGGCACCAAACAGTATCTAAATAATAATAATAATAAAATGATCTGTTCATCACTTATTTGTATCAGAAAAACTTTACAATGTTTTTATGAGAAGCAATTTAATATTGTATAACTTTCAGTTTATTTATCACTTCATGAAAATGTTTACATCATATTCAGAGGTAGGATTCTACCAGTTTGCACCTATTCGCTAGAACCGATTGTTAACATTCTAAGCAGTTTGGAGAACCGGTTGTTAGAAGAAATTACTGGCCTAATCCTGTAAGGAAGGCAGGAAGGAAACATTCTGGTATTGCTTACAGAAACTGCCTCTCCGTTAACCCTTATTACATTCTTGGCAGGACAAGACTTCCTGTCTCTGGAACTTTCTGGAGTTTTTTTCCTCCTTTGCTGGTACTTTGCTTGTGTGAGTGATCATTCAAAGTTACAATGGCACTGAAAAAAGTGATTTATGACCATTTTTCACACTTTCAACTGTTGCAACATCCCCGCAGTCATGAGAGGCCAGGCGAGAAGATGCATGCCACGATTTGAGTGATGTTGAGTTGGCCATGCTCAGCCAGTCACATGACCACCAAGCCCACCAACTAAGCCACGCCCACAGAACCGGTTGTTAACAAATTTGAATCCCACCCCTGATCATATTGCCCATCAAAGTAAGTATAAATTCTTTCTTGAGCAGAGCTCAATTTCTGGTATCTATACAGTTATATGTTGTACACCAATAGTCAAGTTATAGGCAAGACTACATACTGTGACACTTGTATCCTTCTATCTATACTTACTCTATGTTTGCAAAAAAAAATTAAGTATTGTAGTAAATTCCAACAATATCTTTTGACTACCTTTCAAAGATATTAGAATTTGGGCAAGGACTGCATACTTAGAATTTCTCAGAGCCTGAAAAATTAAAATTGGTTGTAGAATATTAGGATCACTGAAGAATTGAAGAAGTTTTCAATAGTAAATATCTGGGACTACTAGACTTTGTAAATCAGCAACATGGGAGAACCACTGTTAATGCATCTCATTCAGATCCTTCAAAAGCTTTGGCTTCTTCTCTTACTTCCTAACTGAAGTAATTATGAAGTTTATGAAACAAACTAGATATCAAGGCACAAATATAATTTTGTCCCAAGAGTTCTTTTTTTTTTTTCTATAGGCACAAGAAGAAACGAGGGAGCTGATGGCTGACACAATTGAGTTAATTTAACTAGCAATTAACTGGATGGCTATTACATATATCTAGGCAATTGCTCTAAACAATGCCATATTTATTGTTATTAGCCACCTAGTTGTTGCTTAATGTCAATGATAATGTTCCAAGCCATATTTGACTTAAAATTCCATTTGGTAGGCTAATTAATGTTCAGCTCAACAGAGGTATGGTATAACCATTCCATTCTCTGCCAAGTTGATAACAATTATTGTTCTCCTATTACCATCCTTTCTCCTTCCTTTGCTTACACTTTTTTTTATAAAGACCATACCACACAAACAGCAATTCATGTGGGAAATTATCCTTGAACTTTACAATTCAGACTGATAGAGTACAGCTTCCAGGATTGTTTGCTTATCCATTTACTCTCTGTTCATACATAGAAGCATATTTAGAGAAAAGGATTCTACCATCATCTGACTTGTTACTTTTAATTATTGGAAGTCACCTCTTTTTCAGAAAGATATGGGTCTCTACTGGTATAAACCCATCTTTTACATTCTTTACAGTCATCCTACAGGCTCCAATAAAGAGGAATATTTGTTTCCATTTTTATTTTTATTTTCAAGAAAAAGTAAGACAGGCCAAAACAAAAAAACAAAAAACACCACAATTCACAGATATCATGGACCCTTTCTGGTTTTCTTTTTGGTTGGAAGGGTGAAAATTGAAAATATCCAAAGGAATATGTTGGATTTGAAGCAGATTCATGCTAAAACAAAGTAAATGGAAATAAATATTATGTAAACCATATTGTGGAACTGGCTCAAGATACTATTTTTATGGCAGAAGACAAGGAGCACTTACTATTCATTCTATGCACTGGAATGGTATTGGTATTTAACTCTTATCTCATTCTGAAGAGGATATTACTCCATCACTTTTTGTGTGGGTGCCTTTGAGTAAGTATTGACTCAGGGCAACTGCCTGGACTGCTCCCTGCAGTTTTCTTGGCAAGATTTCAGAAGTAGCTTGCTATTCTCTACTTCCTAGGGCTGAGGCGGTGTAACTGACCCAAGATTACACAACTGGCATTGTACCTAAAGTGGAGATTAGAATTCACAAGCTCTTGTCTTCTAGGCTAATGCCTAGATTATTATATACAGTTCTCTTAGCCAACAAAGAACAGCTGGAGGAACACCTAGCCAGAGCATCTGCCCTTTAAACATCTTTCACCTGAATTCTTTTTCTCCCTCTGCTGATTGACAGGATTAACCCTCTCAATTTAAGCTTTTGTCATGGAAGAAAAGTGGGAAGCATATATTAAGCAAAAATAAATAAATAAGATATATGTCAAAAGGCTGTCAGTCATTATTTAAAAATATTCCCCAGTTTTCATTTACTAAATGAAAATACTTGATTGTTTTAGACAAAAATAGATTGAGCCAGATTCCAAGTTACTCTTCTGTAATGAAAGATTTCTTTCCATTTGCAGAAAGGACTGCAATTTAATGGCTCCAGGTGACTTGCCGATGACCTGTTCCCCAGCAACCCCCTTTCAAGTTGTTCCAGAAGGTAATCCAACCCTGCAGAACAGATTTATAGTGAAACATAAATAGAAGACAGTATTAATGAAATCCCTCCTCCCACAATGCATACTTCACTTCCAAGAAGAGCATCTCTTGGAAGTGAGTAGAGCTCTATTCATGGCAAATCTGGAACCAAGTCATTATAATAACTTTTGTTCATAATACTTTACGGTTGTTAGTTTGTTTTAAATCTGTTGGTGGGGGGGAATCCTGGAGGACTGAGAGCATTAAATTAATTCTTTCTATATAAATAGAAAGCCATCCTCTGTTTCACAGGAGCTCCCATGAAACACAGCCTTTATCCAGTGGCTGGAGATTATATATGTGCTGTTCAGGTTCCTTCGGGTATTATCCCACGTCATTGTAGTGCTTTTAAAGTTGTAGCAACGTTTCAGCAGAATCTCATCTGCCATCATCAGGCTTCTGTATAGAGTTTGTATGTGGGTCAGAGTCTCACAGTCTTTGGTTTTAAATTTGAGGCTAGCCTATGCTGTGCCAGGATGGTTTTTTTCTTCATCGTGATTGGTTGGGTGTCTTGGTCTGTGTTTATTGGACTTGGAGTTTGATTGATTGGTGTTTCTGGTTTCTTCTGTCTGTTTTGTGGCTTTGATTGGCTGGCCACACTCTGCTCCTGCACTGGAGGCTTTCAGTGCAGCTTGGCTTCATGTGAAAGGACGGCTGTTATCTATTAGGAAGCCAGGTTTCATCTGGGTGCCTGGTGGGGGGGTGTTTGAGCTGGAGGTATCAGAGGGAGTCTGTTTGTGCCCAGGTGTTTGCCTGGCTTGTGGTGTGGAGATCTTTCTATTTGAGAGTGCAGGCTTCCAAATGATTGAGAGTCTGCTGGAATCATTTCTTCTATTCATGCTTTCAGGTCTTTTTTCAATCTCTATGGCTTCTCTGATGATTCTGTGGCTGGGGTTTTCTATAGTGGCTAGGGTTTTGGTGCCATTGAAGTTGATGTTGTGACCTGTGGCTTTCATGTGTTGGACTAGCGAGGAGGTGTGTTCCAGCTTTTTTACTGCATTTTTATGTTCATCTAGGTGGGTACTTATTCTTCTATTGGTCTGTCCAATGTATGTGGCCGGGCATGATGCACAGGGAACTTCGTATATGCCTTGGTTTTCCAGGTCAATTTTGTCTTTGGGGTTTTTAAGGATGGCTGCTATTTTTTTGTCTGTTTTGAAGGCAGTCTTGATGTGATGCCTGTGTAGTATCTTACTGATTTTGTCTGTAGTACCTCTTATGTAGGGCAGGACAGCTGTTCCACAGGTCTGTAGAAAGATCTCCACACCACAAGCCAGGCAAACACCTGGGCACAAACAGACTCCCTCTGATACCTCCAGCTCAAACACCCCCCCACCAGGCACCCAGATGAAACCTGGCTTCCTAATAGATAACAGCTGTCCTTTCACACGAAGCCAAGCTGCACTGAAAGCCTCCAGTACAGGAGCAGAGTGTGGCCAGCCAATCAAAGCCACAAAACAGACAGAAGGAACCAGAAACACCAATCAAACTCCAAGTCCAATAAACACAGACCAAGACTCCCAACCAGTCAGGATGAAGAAAAAAACCATCCTGGCACAGCATAGGCTAGCCTCAAATTTAAAACCAAAGACTGTGAGACTCTGACCCACATACAAACTCTATACAGAAGCCTGATGATGGCAGATGAGATTCTGCTGAAACGTTGCTACAACTTTAAAAGCACTACAATGACGTGGGATAATACCCGAAGGAAGCTGAACAGCACACATGTAAGTACCCGCAAAAACTTTAAAAAACATATATATATATATATATATATATATATATATATATGTATGTATGTATGTATGTATGTATGTATGTATATGTATATGTATATGTATATGTATATGTATATGTATATGTATATGTATATGTATATGTATATGTATATGTATATGTATATGTATATGTATATGTATATATCTCCAGCCACTGGATAAAGGCTGTGTTTCATGGGAGCCACTGAGCTCCTATGAAACAGAGGATGGCTTTAACCTTATTAAGTTACTGGATGAAGCATTATTATGAACATTTGTTGCCAAGGTTAATGAAGGCCAATGGAAAAAATCTGTTATTTTAGTTGCATAAATGAGACAAAGGTAATGGAAAGTTGTTTTGTGGAGCCATTTTATGTCCTGTCATCATTTTTGAGATTGTATCTCCTTATTGTATTTTTCTTCCTTTTCTGCTATTTTTGGCAGAAACCATCTGATGGCATAACTATTTGATAAAAACATTCATTTTATAGCAGATTCATTTATAACAGATTCAGGAACCTATATTTATCTCTAACTTCCTCAATTTCAGGAACAGTAACTTCCTCATTTTGGTAAACTCCACACCTAAAAACTGGACGTTTTTACTATCTTTCTTACAGTTGTGATTAATAATGCTGTTTTTTTTTTTTTTTTTAAAAAAAATCCAATTAAAATCAGGGAAGCATTCTAAAGTTCATTTCAGGAAGAGGAGTAAGAAAAACAGAATCACAAGCATGCTTAAATAAATATGTTTCAACATAAATAATGTAGGCTGAAGTGATATACCCAAGAATTAAAGAAAGAGATAGAGATTTGAGAAAATATATGACTTCAAGACTTGTTGCAAAAATATGAGTGATGAGTTGTTGGCACCAAAGAATTGCACTTTGCTGCCATTTGGTGTTCATCCCTGACTTTGCAGTTAAGTTCTTGTACATCCATTAAGCCCATGTCACCTGCCCAACGGATACAAAAAGGACACAGCGGACGAGCAAAATGTTCCATCCGTTGTTATCCGCTCTCAAAAGGCGCAAAAATTTGCATAACTGGAGCGGATAACACGGATGCGGGGAGGACGCAGGGCAGATGCAAAGCGGATGCGGAACGGAAGCCCAGCGGATGGAAGCGGATGGGAGCGGATGGCACGTCCGCAAGGCTTCCGGGGGACCTCAGCAAAGCGGACGCGGAACAGATACAGCGGATGCAGAGTGGACACGGAACGGATGAAGCGGATGCACAGCGGATGCACAGCAGAAGCCTAATGAATGCCTGGCGTTAATTGCGCATGCGGGGAGGATGCATTGCGTTAGGCCCGTGCATATAACGGAAGCAGCTCGGAAGCAGGTCGCCATTCAGAGGAAAGACCTGCTGCCGGACGGATTGGCTGCCTTGCCTGCCCTGCCTGCATGTCTGCCTGCCAGCCTTGCTGCCAGCCTTGCTACCAGCCTTGCTGCCAGCCTGCCTGCAAGCCTTCCTGCCAACCTTGGTGCCTGCCTTGGTGCCAGCCTTCCTGCCAGCCTTGGTTCCTGCCAGCCTCCCTGCCAGCCAGCAACCCCACAACCATGGGGAAGAACAGAAAGCCTCAGCCATCTGCTGCCAGCCCTGGCAAGAGGGACAGGGCTACCATCCCACCCCCTGGCCCTCACTCTGGTTCTGCTGGGGCTTCTGCAGCACGGGCTCACTCTTCTGGGGCTGGGGCTTCTGCTGCTTCTGCTTCCGGAGGAGCTGATAACAAGCACTCCAGCACCAGCCACCTCCACAGCACCGGGACCCTTCACCCCTGAGACTGAGCAACCAAGAGGAGTGCCAGAGACTCATTCTTGTTTTATAGCTTGTTGTTAATAAAGTCTATTTTTGATTCACACACTTGCCTCATTTCTTTTTTTTTAATAAAGTCTTGCTGGAAACTTTTAGAAATGGTTTAAGCCTTTGCATGCTTGTGGGAAGGGTTAAGATAGCTGTGGGATGGGCAGGGATATCTGTGGGATGGGTAATAGCTGTGGGATAGATAAACCTCCAGTGCAAGCATAGTGGGGCTGTATGGTCCACCCTCCCAGGTGCCACACCTACGGCCCTTTATTATCAATAATAATATAATAATTATCCACACATGTCAACACAAACACAACTCTTTATTAAACGCCCTGTTCATTGTAGGCCAACCAAACATACATGGCCCAATCTCATCCATGTGATGAGACAGGCTGAAGGAAGCATCCATTAAGCATTTACCATCCTGTCTTGCCACTCCACTGCTCCAGCTAGGGAGTTGCACCATTGTCTTAGGAGGTTGCGCTGCTTCTTCACTTCATGTGAGGCTCTGTTGGGGCCTTGCACATCCTCAGTGTTGATCAGGTTTCGCCCTTGCCTCCATTCCCCAGGCTCTATGTCCCCATTGCCTTGCTGGAGGTCCACGAGCCTGTTCTGCAACACTGGGTAGCGGGTGCGCATGAGATTGTGCAGGATGCAGCAAGCTTCCATGATCCTCCTCACAGTCTCTGGGCAATGCTGCATGGTGGTGATAAGTACCTGGAACCTGTTGGCCAGGATGCCAAAGGCATTCTCCACCACCCACCTTGCCCTGGACAGCCTGTAGTTGAAGATCCTCTCTTCACGGGTGAGGAGTCTGGAAGTGTAGGGCTTCATGAGGTAGGTTGTGAGGGAGAAGGCGTCATCCCCCACGATGAAGTAGGGCACATCTTGCGTGTCGTTGGGTAGGGGTTCTGGATCTGGGAAGCCCACAATTAGGTTGCCTTCCAGCTCCTCCTTGAGGTGACTGGCGTTGTATACCTGGGCATCTCAAGATGAGCCGGTGCCTGAAGCATCGATGTCCATGAACTTGTAGTCAGCATCGACCATGGCGAAGAGGATGATGCTGAAGAAGCCCTTGTAGTTGAAATAAGTGGACCCCGACTTGGCTGGAGCTTTGCAGGCCACGTGCTTGCCATCTATGGCTCCAACGGTGTGTGGGAAGTTCCACTTCTGATATCACTGCTCTGCAACTTTCTTCCATCCTTCTTCAGTGGAGGGGTACTGGAGGAGCTCCTCCTTGTATTCTTTGATGATGGCCTGCACCACTTCTCTGACCACAATGCTGATGGTGTTGGATGGCACCCTCCAGCTGTACTGCATGCTCCTGTAGGAGGTCCCTGAGGCCAGGTGGCGCAGAGTGAGTGCCACCTTGAGCCCAGGTTCCAGGCTGGGCCGGAAGCTGGTGTTTGCCTTGGTCAACTTGGGTGTCAGCCGCTGCACAACTTCGTCAAACATGGCTGGAGGCATCCTCATGAAGTTCTGGAACGCCCGAGTGTCTTCGTTCCTGAGCTCCACCATCAGCTTGTTGTACAGTCCATCCTCTGCTCTTCTGGCGAACCATCTTCGGATCCAGACTCTTTTTGGGTGGCTCCTTTTCTTCTCGCAGTAGAGTTCACAGAGCCTGCAGATGGCTTCGCACTGTTGCAGAACAATGGTGGCTGCCGAAAGGACTTTGTTACAATCCACGGTGGACATGACTGGATGCTGTGGAAGAGGAAGAGTCAGATGAAGGCTGCAGAGGTCTGCACCACTGGGCTACTGTTCTGAAAGTGAGATGCAGGCGAGTTGCTCCCCCTTTTTATAGGCAGTATAGGTTTTCCGCTAGGCATCCTCTAGACATCCTTAATATCCGAGATAGGTCCTTTCTGCGAATGTTTTTTCCGCTTTAAACGCTTTGTTTCTGTTCTGCATCTGCTAGGCATCCGTTCTTCATCCGTTCTGCATCCATTCCGCTTCCTCTCTGCATCCGGGCGGATGCGAGTTGCGCGGATGCGCAGCGGATGCCTAGCAGATATAGCGGATGCGTAACGGATGCGTAATGGATGCCTAGCGGATGCGTAGCGGATGCAGAATGGACGGACTGGATACATTTTCCATGCAAAAGTTTTGGGCAGCCCAAAACTTTTGGAGCGGATGAAACATCCATAAACGGATGCTGGACGGATAGAGAGGAAGCCAAACGGAGGCAGTGAGTACATCGCGTTTTCGAACGGATGGCAAGGTTTTTTGTCCGTTTTACATCCTCTTTGCATCCATTGGTTCAGTGTGACATGGGCTTTAAAGAAGAAGATAATATGGTGGGGGCGGGGGGGGGGGGAAGAGCGAGAGACCAGAAAGAAGGCAAATGGAAGTGTTCCTGAAGAATGCTATTTTCTCCTTTACAGCCTTGGTCCTTCTTTAGATTGACTTCTGCAGATAGGCAGAGAAGGAAGAGGAAAAATTCCTTTCTTTGTCTTCAAGTTGGAAGCCATTCTTTAAAAATTTCTTCATTGTGAAGAAAACTTTCTGAAGCAAATACTTTTGGGGGTGGTATTTTGCTTGATTTTTTTCCTAAAACCAAGGGTGAAAAATATGATACCTGAACTTTTGCCAAGAGTTGCCTTTTTCCAAGAGTTTCAGGAACTTGGGCAATTACTCTCAGAAGTTTCATCTTTAGGGCTGTGATTCATCATAAGAACCCTTAGAGGAGCCCACCAGGAAGAGCCACTATGGTTCTATCATTAGAGGAAAAAGACAGTCATCTTAGACAGCATATCTCTAAAATTTGAACTGAGAAGTAAAATAATTCATTCGGTTAATGCTAAGGATCATTGGTCATTGACTTCTAATTCAATGCAACAATTTTAGTGTTTGTAAACTGTAGGCATTTTATATTAATATTTATATATACATTTTATCTAAATTATTCTTTGTCAGAGCAAACTAACTTCACAAATCAGAAAAATATAAGGCATTTCTAGAATACTTCTATGTCTTAAATATTTTCTATGCAGCCACAAGATGGTGCAGTTGGCTAATTATGTCTTTGTTTCAAACCTAGCTTCAAAACAATTGAATTCTCAGATACATTTTAGTTCACTTTGCTTTCTTGATGTAAAGTTCTAACTTCTGCCTAATATAAAGAGAACATTGTGGAGCTTCCATCCCGCAGCTTGCCTAGTGTAAAAAAAAAAGTGCCTTGAAGAATTCCCAATAATTTTTATTTTCAAAGATTGATATTCTCCCACAAATGATATATACAAATTTAGACAATTGAGATAATAGCAGCTTCTAAATTTGCTTTGTCTCCTTTCTTGGTTATTTTGTTCTATCTTCTAATATCTGAACAGTTCTAGAAGTAGCAATAGCAATAGCACTTAGATTTATGTACTGCTTCACAGCCCTCATGGTTTACACAGTCAGCATATTGCCCCCACCAATATGGTTCCTCATTTTACCCACCTCGGAAGGATGGAAATCTGAGTCAACCTTGAAGTAATCTGATTCTTGTCCGTTTGCAATATTTCTTGGATCACAGCTTGATCAAGGCAGTGGATGAAGTCCAGAAATTCTAGAAAAAGTGCAGAGAAGAGCAACCAGGATGATTAGGGGACTGTAGACTAAGGCATATGAAGAACGATTACAGGAACTGGGCTTGGCTAGTCTAATGAAGAGAAGGACCAGGGGAGACATGATAGCAATCTTCTAATATTTGAGGAGCTGCCACAGAGAGGAAGGGGTCAAACTATTTTCTAAAGTGCCTGTAGGCCAAACAGGGAATAATGGATGGAAACAGAACAAGGAGAGATTTAACCTGGAAATAAGGAGAAACTTTCTGACAGTGAGAACAAACAACCAATGGAACAGCTTGCCCTCGGAAGTTGTGGGAGCTCCATCACTTGAGACCTAAGAGATTGGATTGCCATTTGTCAGAAATGGTATAGGATTTTGGACTAGATGACCTTTTAGGTCCCTTCCAACTCTGATTATCTGTATTGTCTGTATCTGTATCAGAAATAAAGCATCAAATTATACTGGTTTACACAGCAATGATGAACATGAATTGAGTATGAAAAAGTAAGGCTATCAGCCTGGCAACTAGATGTAGATTATCCACACTATTGTGTACCCCATAGCTTCTTATGGTTGTGAAAGATAGATCATGAAAAATCTAGACCAGAGGAATATGATCTCATTTGAGCTATGGTGCTGGAGAAGACTTCTGGTAAACCTTGGACAGTAAAGATGACAAACAGACAGGTACTGGAATATAAAAAAACCTGACAATATCCCTGGGAGGCAAAAATCATAAAAGTTCATCTTAATTATTTTGACTATCTCATATGATCAAACTCACTGGAAAAGATAGTTATGCTCAGAATGGTCAGCTTGGAAAGGAAATAAGGAACTGGGCTTCTTTTCAATGAATATTTTCATTTTGTACGATCTGCTCAGCAACAAAAACATCCCTTCTTCTGATCTTTCTAATTTTATCTTATTTCAGGAAGGTTGTTATCAGAGGTAGTAAAAACTGAACATCTTTACTGACTTGAAATTCCCTAGAAAGTCATCAGGCTTATTTGATAATCATTACATTTATTTCAATAATCAAGCTTTGTGTCTGCTTATTAAAAAAGTCACAAATGTATGAGTCATTTATATGTCCCCTTCTACAAAATATATAGAAATCACTAAATTATCCTGATGTTTATGCATATTTATTTTTACACACAAACATTACCTGTTTATAGAATAATAATAACTACTCTTTTTGTTATTTCCTTTTATTATTCATGTTGATATCTGAATTTCTTCTTTTCTGCCATACTAAATTGATTCCTAAGCCTAGTATGTGGAAATAGGACCTTAGTCTAGGAAGGTAATTTGCCAGCTCCCCAGAATTTATGGTCAAATCTAGCACTATTCATCAGGGAAACATACTGAGACTATAATCAATTTTAATTTTTCCTTAAAATTATAATGGGAAGAAAGTAACATTGGACAAATGGATTTCTATGTGCATACCCAAGTATACAAATGTGTGTGTTGTACAGCTCACCTTCAAGAAGTGAGGGGAACCGAATGTCAACTCATAAAACATTTTGTATACACGTTTTATAGTTGACAACAGAAAGAAGGGGTACCTAGGATTGAACTCTCAACTTTCCCTGCACAAGGTGATTAGCTTCACCAATAAGCACCATGCCACTCCCGCTACCTCTCGCAACCCAGCCCCTGAAGAGACTGGCTCATGATTTAATTGGAGTAACTGCCGGAATCCTGACACCAAGGTTCTTTCACTCTCTTCCATCTACCTTTGATTTACATTAACAACCCCCTAGATTTTGAGTGTATTTGCTTTATTTCTAGCTATAACTAGATAGCCTAGAGACACCTGGGGTCAGCCTTTGAGAAAAAGGCCAATCTGATTTAACTAAAATGAACATTAAATTTTCTGATAGTGATAAATAAACTTCAATAACAAATCAATAACAGATAACAGAATGACCACAGATGGACAAACAGAAGTGAACTTCTAATCTACTAGCTTTCCCATTAACTTTGCTTGTTGGAATCTGTTAATGAGTGTTGGAGATCATAGTCATGTGATTGTGGGGATGTTGCGATAGATACAACTCTGCAAATAAAATTGGCCTGAATTTCAATTTCACAGCAGTAATAGACCCTGGATTATTTGCACATTCTTCAAATTAGTGTGTTTTAGATATGTTGATTCAAAAATTGTTGTGGCATAATGCACTGTTGGGCTATTTTGAAGGTAAAACAGACAAACAGATAAATACAATGAACATTTTTGTAATATTTGGAGTCCATCAAAAAATAATGTTCATCTTCAAATTGAATTGAATCATCATTTCCTTGTACGACACATTGTTCTTTTAGTTATAAAACTGTGCTTCAAATTCTCCGCCCCCCCCCCCAAAAAAATTGGCTCATTCAACATCTTAAATCAAGTTTTCCTAGAATGTTCCATTATTTTTGTATTTCAGTCATAGGCTTAATTTTGTTCATTTAGTTACATTAATTTCCTTTTCCATTTATATATTATTCATAACTCTCATGTTGAGCCTGCATGTTTTAGTTGTTTCATATCTATTTTTAATAACATTATTAAAATTTTCATATTTTTCTGATTGTTTCTTTATGGTGAACACATTTAGCTCATACAAGCAGGTGTCATAGAGCTACAATTAATATTTATATTTACTTTGTCTTTATCTAATGTAAAAAATCAAGTTGAGCAGAGAGCAGGTTTCATCCGGTTTTCCCTGTAGATATTGGGAATATTTGCTGCTCAGAGAGTAGTAAATTTGTTTCCACTAAGACATTTCCAGAAACAACTCAAAGAAACTAGTTATCGGCTTGCATAACAGAAAAAAAAAAAAATCACCATTCTGCATTTGTTGTCAAAATAATAAGGAAGAGCAAACATTAGACTTTAATTTACTGAACAACAAGTCAGGGAACAGGGCTGTTTGCTATCAGTACCAGCTAGTGCTGGTAGTTTCTTGTATGTTCACAGTTCTAATAGAAGATCTTAGAGTTCAAACATAATAGATCATTGTGATTAAGCTGTTCTCTCTGTTCCCAATCCATTGTAATTAATTGTTCAGTTGGAAGCAGAATACTACACATGTTCAAAAGTACGGTCATATTTCTAACAAAATAAAGCCATACGCTCTGAGACACAATTTCAGATGTTGTCATGGCCTTGTTGGAGTGATTCTGAGGGGGAGATTGAGCAGCTGACAGGGAGTGGGAAGGTGGCTCTGGTGACTGGAAGAAACGGGAAGGGCACAGTTCGGTTGGGCATTCAGAGGAAGATCCAGGGCCATCCCCTCTTCATCCTAGGGCATGCAGGGAGGAACAGAGAAGGGGCTTATGAGAGAGAAGAAGGCCCTTATCCCTTTCATTAGTTGCAGCTGGGAGAACAGGATATAAGTGGGGCATTTGCACATGGCTCCTTGCTGGAAGCATTATCTTGGTTGAGCCTTATCTTGGTGTTTCATTATCCTTTGAAAATCTGTAATTTATAATCTTGGCCTGCCGTGTTAATTACTTCAGTGTGGTTTGTGTTGGTTTTTTTTTATTTCTAATCATCTTTACTTTGGGTTTGGACTGCATTTCTGCCCTAATTTTGCTGAAGCTGCTTGTAAGCATTCATGACAGAGAGTTGCACTGATTGGTATTGATGACTTCTGAACACAGTGGGAAGGTGTCTCAAGGTGATTCCCACAAGCCAGCCAGGGGAATGGTCAGATAAGAGGCAGCTTAGTCCACATCTTAGAATGCACCCTTGCTAATTGGGGGTGGGGGTGGGTGGCTATAAAGGTGACAGAGAGAAATGTACTTTCAGATTTGCAAGATTCTGTTAATATAATCCTACAATAAAGTAATATTGGTTCATCTGGGCATGCTTCCTGTCTGACCACCTTGCAAGGCTGATATACACCCTTACTATCACATGGATAATTGCAACACACTCTATCTACATGGTCATATATTTCAAAACTGCAGATACCAGAGTTAGTGTGAAATGAGATGACCCAGCTATTGGGAGTCAAGAGACAGTACAGCCATGTGGCATCTGTGCTAGCAAAATCCATGAGTTTTCAAGTGCAATTCAAATCTTAAGTTACGAAGCTGTATGTGGCTTGGCTCCGAAACAACTTTAAAGCTATTTTCTTTATATAGAACTAATCCGCCTGTCAAAGAAGCCAGTTCAAGGTTACATTCAGATAATCCTGACAGTAAGCATCTATGTGGTCAGCAGACAATTTTCTGAATTAAAACAATTTATTAATTTTATATATCCAGCACCCTTGTTGTATTTTAGTTTATTTTTATTTTCCTTTCTTTTTCTCTTTGGATTTTTATGCTGTATTTTTGTTATAATTGTTGTTTCAATTATAGAAATATAATACACGATCCCTAGGAAAAATCTGCTTACTTTTGAGAAGTTAAGGTGATAGCAGCTTATAGAGGGTAACTTCTCACTCTAGTCCCTATTTGATGAAAAAGATTCTCCTTTGCAGTCAGGTTAGCACTTGCCCTGATGACTTTCAAAAGGTAAAGAACATTGAGCTTTTCCAGAGGACATAAACTCTGACTAGCATACTGCTATGATACAAATTGCTTTATTGATGTGAAGTCCTGGGAATTTAGGTAAATTGTAGTGGTATATTGGCTGTTTCAAGATTTTAACTATAGCTGAATCCCTTTCACATAGATTTGAACTTCATTGAAACATAAAAATTAAAATTACTTCCTCTATTTCTTTATAACATACATCACATCATCAGATTTTAAGATGGTGGAAACCAATCATGACTTGTATCTTGGATTGGAAAGACCAAGCATCTCTTGAAACAAACAGTGAAGCAAAATCTCATGTGGCTTATTGCAGATTGACTTTAAAAGGTCCAAAAATTCCAGACAGAATATAAAAGGAATATTTTTCTCTAACTTTCCTAAATATTTAAAATGTTAGAGCCATTTGTCCACTTCTAAAACTTTCCCTGAGTGTTCTACAATATGCAGAAAAGTTATGAGGATCTTTTTTTCTTTTTGCCTGCTATAGAAAAACATAGTAGAATCTAAAAAAGTGGAAGAGTTGAATCTCATACTTCAGATTGTTCTGCCCTCAGAAGAATGAATGACAGAGCTAGAGAAAGAAATCTGTTTGCTGTTCTGAAAGTTTCTGCTTGCTAAAAGTTGCTGTAATTTATTGTATTCAAATGTATTCATTTTGTTTCAGAAGGAAGTTCTGAAAAAGTTAGACAATGTGTTTATTCTTGGTTCTTCCTCAGTTCTTTTCTTTCTTCCAAAGATAAACAGTATATTTCACGTCAGTTTTTTTCCCAAGCTACCTCATACAATTGTTGCTATAGGAAAAGGAGAGGGAGCACTATATATATTGCCTTGAGCTTACCCATTTAAAGTATGCTTGAGCTGCACAAGGAGTTATTTTTTTAACAAGGGCAAAATATATCTGATTTATTTTATTTATTTATTGGATTTTTATTCCATCTTTATCCTTTATAAGTAATTCAAGGCAGCGAATATATCTAATACTTCTTTCTCCTATTTTCCCAACAACAACCAACAACAACCACCCTATTTTTCCAACAACAACAACCCTATAAGATGAGAGAGGGAGAGAGAGAGAGAGAGAGATCCAAAGTCACCTAGTCACTTTTCATGCCATTTTTCACAACTACACCAAGCTAATCATAAAGTATAGCTACAATTAATGTAATTTGACCATGAATTTTTTTTTTTAATTATATGAGAAATGTAATTATTTAAATGTCAACCGTATGCAATGATTAATCTCATTAAAAAGTTTTAGGTCTCATGTTTCCGTGATGGCAGGAGACTGTTTGCTGGATGTATTGTTGTAGTGTGTGTAGTGTTTTACAGCAGTGTTAAACAGGAAAAATTTCTTCACTGAGTTCGAAACATGCCCCAAAATTTTAATGACCCTTTGTTCATTACTTCACATTTTCTTCTTCTTTACCTCTTCAAAAGCACTTCTGCAACCAGTTAGCATTTTTGTTGCATTGGCAGCAAATCAAATTTCTTTTTCTCTGCTACCCCCACATATACACACAGATCTCCAGAACTGATAGATTCTTGGGCTAAAGGGTGGGATTTGAGCCAGCTGGAAGACTGAACATAATGATTGGATAAATTCAAGGTAGAGTCCTCCTCCTGCCTTTCTTCAAGAATTTACTAAATCCCTCAAGTGAGCCTGCCAGCCTGTTCCACTACCAGATAGATGCAGCAATACAATTGCTGATAAAGCAGGAAGCCCTGCCACAAATGGGGGAAAAAGAAGTTTAGATTCTAAGAGGAAATCAGGAAACCTATTGAGACCTTACTTTTACATACAAAAGCATCTAAGTGTGTTTTTAGAATGCCATGATGGAATTTTGCAATGCAGATATCAAATCTACTTAGACTAATGAACTTCAAAGCTAATAAATGCTCCTGTTTGTTTATCTATGTGTGGAGTGTTCAAAATCAATCTCCTAGGGAAATTATTTTATAGCATATTATTTCGCACTGTTGGAATTTCAGCATATACATGCATTTCTTTATAATTCATTAAAAACATTTATGTCTCGTGCCGCTTGGTCTTGGGAATATTTTCTAACTGGTTATTTCTGTGCTCAGAAATATTCTGCCAGTCTGACTGATGATGATGACAATAATGATTACATCTGTTCAATCATGTCTTATTCTTGGCAATTCTACAGATCTGTTCTCTCCACATTTTCCATTGTGGTCGAGCTTATTTCAGCTTTTTGTTCTGGTGGGCATTGGCTTTGATGGTATCCAGCTATGTTTCATGGTGGCCCAGTTCTACCTCTCAAGACTCCCTAGAAAGTAGCAATAATATTGACATAATTAATATGATTGAGCACTACAGAGCATCATGTTGAGAGTTTTTTTCGGCACAGTGACAAATGGAGTGGAGAGTAAGAAATTTAAACTTATTCATTTGTCCTTATAGGACTTGATAGACCCTGTAAAACTATTGCTGGAAGGTAGGGAGGGGAAGAAAATTCTATGTGCTTTTACAGATAAAATGAAGATACTCTGCCTCGGTTGGCTTGTTCTTAAGCCCATGTCACACTGAACCAACGGATGCAAAGAGGATGTAAAATGGACAAAAAAGCTTGCCATCCGTTCGAAAACACGATGTATCCATTCTGTACTCACTGCCTCTGTTCTGCTTCCTCTCTATCCATCCAGCATCCGTTTATGGACGTTTCATCCGCTCCAAAAGTTTTGGGCTGCCTAAAACTTTTGCGCGGAAAATGTATCCAGTTCATCCGTTCCGCATCTGCTACGCATCCGCTACGCATCCGTTACACATCCGTTACACATCCGCTATATCCGCTTGGCGTCCACTGCGCATCCGTGCAACTCGCATCCGCCCGGATGTAGGGAGGAAGCGAAACGGACAGGGAACAGATGCAGAACGGATGCAGAACGGATGCAGCATGGAAACAAAGCGTTTAAAGTGGAAAAAACGTTCGCAGAGGGGATCTATCTCGGATATTAAGGATGTCTAGAGGATGCCTAGAGGATGCCTAGAGGATGCAAAGGGACACCTATACTGCCTGTAAAAAGGGGGAGCAACTCGTCTGCATCTCACTTTCAGACCAGCAGCCCACCTGTGCAGACCTCTGCAGCCTTCATCTGACTCTTGCTCTTCCACAGCATCCAGTCATGTCCACAGTGGATCGTACCACAGTCCTTTTGGCAGCCACCATCCTTCTGCAACAGTGTGAAGCCATCTACAGGCTCTGTGAACTCTACTATGGGAAGAAAAAGAAGCGGCCAAGAAGCATCTGGGTCCAAAAATGGATCGGGAGAAGAGCAGAGTACGGACTGTACAACAAGCTGATGGTGGAACTCAGGAACAAAGACACTCGGGCGTTCCAGAACTTCATGAGGATGCCTCCAGCCATGTTGGACGAAGTTGTGCAGCGCCTGACACCCAGGTTGACCAAGGCAAACACCAACTTCCGGCCCAGCCTGGAACCTGGGCTCAAGGTGGCACTCACTCTGAGCCACCTGGCCTCAGGGACCACCTACAAAAGCATGCAGTACGGCTAGAGGGTGCCACACAACACCATCAGCATTGTGGTCAGAGAAGTGGTGCAGGCCATCATCGAAGAATACAAGGAGGAGCTCCTCCAGTGCCCCTCCACTGAAGAAGGATGGAAGAAAGTTGCAGAGCAGTGGTATGAGATGGAACTTCCCACACACCGTTGGAGCCATCGATGGCAAGCACGTGGCCTGCAAAGCTCCAGCCAAGTCGGGCTCCACTTATTTCAACTACAAGGGCTTCTTCAGCATCATCCTCTTCGCCATGGTCAATGCTGACTACAAGTTCATGTACATCGATGCTTCAGGCTACGGCTCATCTTCAGATGCCCAGGTATACAACACCAGTCACCTCAAGGAGGGACTGGAAGGCAAAATCATCGTGGGCTTCCCAGATCCAGAACCCCTGCCCAACGACACACAAGATGTGCCCTACTTCATTGTGGGGGATGACGCCTTCTCCCTCAGAACCTACCTCATGAAGCCATACACTTCCAGATGCCTCACCCGCGAAGAGAGGATCTTCAACTACAGGCTGTCCAGGGCAAGGCGGGTGGTGGACAACGCCTTTGGCATCCTGGCCAACAGGTTTCAGGTACTTCTCACCACCATGTAGCTTTGCCCAGAGACCGTGAGGAGGATCGTAGAGGATCGTAGAAGAAGATTGCTGCATCCTGCACAATCTCATGCACACCCGCTACCCAGTCTTGCAGAATAGGCTCGTGGACCATCAACAAGGCAATGGGGACATGGAGCCTGGGGAATGGAGGCAAGGGCGAAACCTGATAGACACTGAGGATGTGCAAGGCCACAACAGAGCCTCACGGGAAGGGAAGAAGCAGCGCAACCTCCTGAAACACTGGTGCAACTCCCCAGCTGGAGCAGTGGAGTGGCAAGACAGGATGGTAGATGCTTAATGGATGCTTCCTTCAGCCTGTCTCATCACACGGATGAGATTGGGCCATGTATGTTGGGTGGGCCTACAATAAACAGGGTGTTTAATAAAGAGTTGTGTTTATGTTGACATATGTGGAAGATTGATTACATTATTATTGATAATAAAGGGCCATAGGTGTGGCACCTGGGAGGGTGGACCATACAGTCCCACTATGCTTGCACTGGAGGTTTATCTATCCCTCAGCTATTAGCCATCCCAAAGGTATCCCTGCTCATTCCACAGGTATCCCTGCCCACCCCACTGCTATCTTAACCCATCCTACAAGCATGCAAAGGCTTAAATCATTTCTAAAAGTTTCCACCAAGACTTTATTAAAAAAAAGAAATGAAGCAAGTGTGTGAATCAAAGATAAACTTTATTGAACAACAAACTGTAAAAAAAAATGACCCAAGTCAAGTGTCCAAATAAAGTCCACAGGTAGCCAGCTAGCCAGTCTCTGGCATTCTTCTTGGTCACTCAGAGGTGTGCCCAGTCTCAGAGGTGAAGGGTCCAGGTGCTGTGGTGGTGGGTGGTGCTGGAGTGCCTGGCCTCGAGATGACAACAGGGGACGGTGTGTTTAGAAAGGTCTCGGACAGCTGGCTCAGCCTCGTGATGCTGAGAGGTCCTTCCTCCATGCCATGGGGTGTCAGCCCCAGTACTGATGACAGATGTACTGAGGCCGGGCTTGGCTGTGGGGTGGAGGAAGGAGTTGTGTAATGGGGCTGTCTGCTCTGCAGCTGGGTGAGGACTGGCGTGGGTGGCATCGCTGTCATCGGTGGCATCATTGGCATGGGTGGCATCACTGTTGTCGGTGGCATCATTGGCGTGGGTGGCATCGGTGGCATCAGTGAAACAGGTGGCAACTGTGTCACCCGATGACTCTGTGCCTGGACTGGGAAGGACTGCTGCCTGTGCTGCTGAACCTCCTGGTAGCCGTAGCCCTGGTAGATGAGGGGCTGTGGGAATCCTTGGAATGGGAGGGACATCACCTGGGGTGGAGGAGCAGGCCTGGACTGGGTGGGAGCAAGTTCCTCTGGGTCTGGAGGGTTGTGAAGCAGCTTGGTGATCTGGTCCTTCACCTGCTGGTACTGTGGATATGCCATTTCCTTGAGGGTCTGGTTGACATAGGTGAGGAAGGGCTTGCGGTTGGAGGATGAAGAGTTGGTGCTGACCAGCTGAGAGAGGAGATCTATGCTGGTCTGGATGGTGTCCCTGATCTCCAGCAGGACAGTGTGGCTCTGCCCCTCCAGCTGTCTGGCTCTCTGCCTTTCTGCGGAGGCGGAGCTGGGGTGTGTGGATGCGGCTAGGAGTGTGGTGGACTCGATGTCTCCTTTCTCCCACCGCACCAGGGAGTCCTCTACGCGCTCCATCACGCTTACCACACCTGTCCGCAGGTTCTCCGCCATGGCACGCCTCACAGAAACCTGCCTGGAGACAGGGACTGACTCTTGGCCGGAAGAGGACTGGGTGGCAGCAGGCTGCCGGAGAGAGAGGGTCGTGAGAGGGGCTGCTGGTGCTCCTCGGTGGCGGACCTCACCCTCCAGGAAGCTGCACCTGGCCATGACGTAGGTCTCTCTGTCTGTCAGCTTCACAGTGGCCTGGCCAGATTTCTTCAGGTGCAGCTTCCCGTACCAAGTGTGCATGTGCTTCCACCAGGCAAGAAGCACCTCCGAAGTGTAACCAATACTCTCCGCCCTCTCTCTCCAAGCAGCCTGCTTCCGTTTGGTGTCCCTGTACAGCTGGTGTCCCTATCGCCACAGATAGTCGTTCTCTCTCAGCCATTCCAGCACCTCATCCTCATGCGTCTCCACAATGGAGTATTGCCTCCTCTCCCGTTGTCGCATACGCCTCTTTCTCCCTTTGGCAGGACCAGATGGGCCCTCATCAGAGGGGCTCCCAGGTAGTAGGGGCTGCTCCTCCATACCAAAAGCAGCAGCAGCAGCAGCACCAGCAGAATCATCATCATCATCATCATCATCCTCACCATCAGGATCATTATCAGCATCATCATCCTCACCAGCAGGATCATAATCATCATCATCAGCAGCAGCAGCAGCAGCAGCAGCAGGAACAGCAGGAACAGCAGGACCAGGATCAGCAGCAGTAGAGTAAGCACCAGCAGGGCCAGCAAGTCCAGGAGCACGAGCAGGACCAGGAGCACGAGCAGGACCAGGAGCACGAACAAGACGAGCAGGCCGAGCAAGACCAGGAGCACGAGCAGGTTGAGCAGGACCAGCAGGACCAGGAGCAGCTTCAACAGAGTAAGCAACAGCAGAAGCCCCAGCACCAGCAGAAGCACCACCGCCAGGAGCAGCTTCAGCAGAAGCCACAGCACCAGCAGAGTCAGGGGCAGGGGGCAGGAGGTTGGCCCTGTCCCTCTTGCCAGGGATGGCGGCAGGTTGCTGAGGCTTTCGCTTCCTCCCCATGATTGTGGGGTTGCTGGCTGGCAGGGAGGCTGGCAAGAAGCCTGGCAGGAAGGCTGGCAGAAAGCCTGGCAGGAAGGCAGGCAGGCACCAAGGCTGGCTGGAAGGCAGGCTGGCAGGGCAGGCAAGGAACTCGAAGTGTCCAGCAGCAGGTCTTTCCTCGGAATGCTGGCCACGTGCGAGCTGCTTCCCTTTATATCCGGGGGGCTTACGTAATACTTCCCCCCCGCATGTGCAATTAATGGTCGGCATCTGTTCCGCTTCCGCTGTGCATCTGCTAGGCTTCCGCTGTGCATCCGCTTTATCCGCTGTGCATCCGCTGTGCATCTGCTTCATCCGTTCGGCGTCCGCTCTGCATCCGCTGTATCCATTCCACGTCTGCTTCACTGAGGCCCCCCGGAAGCCCTGTGGTTGTGCCATCCGCTCCCATCCGCTTCCATCCGCTGTGCTTCCGTTCCGCATCCGTTTTGCATCTGCCCTGCGTCCTCCCTGCGTCCGTGTTATCTGCTCCGGTTATGCAAATTTTTGCCCCTTTTGAGAGCGGATAACAATGGATGGAACATTTTGCTCGTCCGTTGTGTCCGTTTTGCATCCGTTGGCCAGTGTGACATGGGCTTTAATTGGAACCCAAATGTCAACTTTTGTCACACCTTTCCAGTAACATCATAGCATTACTGACTTTGGTAGGACTTTGGTAGCTCACAAGATTGTGAGAGTGTATTTCCTCTGCTTAAAAATGCTGTTGTAAAGCTGGCTCCCCGAGAGTTAGGAAACATGAGATTAAACATAGAAAATTGCTTTTTATTCCAGGCTGCAAAGCCCTTCCTGGAGTTCATATGGGGGGGGGGGGGTTAGAGTCGATTGCTTCCACTTAATTGTGTGATTGAGGAAAAAATAGAAAAGAGTACCTAATCACAAAAGAAGAATAGACAGAGGTGGACTGTAACTATAGAAATAGCTTCTGGAAAGATAAAGCATTGAAGGAGCTGAAGTTAATGTAGGATGCCAAGAAAAAGAAAAGAGCTTTTTCAGATACGTTCAAACTAAAAAGAAGCAACATACTAGTTGTCACTGAACATGATACAAGTGTAAAAGATAAGAAAGAGAACTCTATCTTATTCAGTCTTCTCTGAAAAGAGTATATACGGATTACAGTTTCACCTTCATAGATATTTAATCAGGATTAGGGTGAGAGTGAGGGTTAGGTTTAATCAGATAATGGATACTCAAATCAAATGAATTAATTCCTCCAGACACCATGCATACTAGTGTTCTGAAAGTACTTGATAATCCTGGAGAAGAGATGATTGAGGGAAGGCAAAGAAACCAATCACTGGAAATGCTGAAAGACCAGGCCAGAGACCGATTTTCATGGAGAAAATCTATCAGTTAAGTCACTAAGAGTAAAAAATAATGGCATGTAATCAATCAATCAGACCAATAGCATTTTCAATCATCTTATAGGGTACATGTGTTAAACTTGCCATGTTGCATTGCCATCACATGATGTTTCATGATGTTTATTCCCTTCGCAGAGCTGGGATGGATGTGGCCTGCACATGATACATACGGTCCGTTGGCCACCAGTTTGACACCCGTTATAGGGTAACACAGATTTGTTTTAAACTGAAGCACACCTACAATACAGAAAAAGAACTTTAACTCTCAAGATAATAGATTACCTGAATAAGAGAAAATAAAGGGTGAAGCAGGTAAACATGGAATCCATTATCAAGGATGATAGTGAATCCCCCTTCCCTGGAAATATTCCAGGAGATGGTGGAGAGCCATTTGCCTGGGATTTTTTAATTTGTACTCCATCATTGAACAAAAAAAATGTACTCAATTAACTACAACTACATTTATGGTTCTATAGATATTTCTACTTATTTATAAAGACACCATCTCAATAAGTGGGTAGCAAACAACAGCAAATAGAAAGAAAATAATTACATGCTAAATACTAAAGCAATACAAAAAGTCTTCCTATGATGGAAGGCATTTATTTCCAAGCGGAAATAAATATCTATAATGCATATGAAGTGATGTAGTTGTCTAACTTTTTATAATTGTTAAAAAGCCTAGCCTATTTATGTAAACTGCAGACTTTTTCCTCAGTGCTTTCTAGTCATTTTTAAAGAAGCCCTGGAGAAGTAGTGTTGCAAGAAATCCATTGCTGCTGTAAGCAAAGCAGCCTTTATAAAGGTTAAAAACAAGGTGAAAGTGTGTTTCTGGCTATTCCTTACATTATGGAAACTAACTACTATTCTGTATTATTCTACTATGGATTTTTTTTTTTTAATGGCAGGGGTGAAGGTTAACTGTTTGGTCTGGGCTGATATTTCTCCCTCTTCCAAGTCTCAGGTGCAAAACTCAATTTATTCCCAAAAACAACGTTGATTTGATTCTTTTCAATCCTTACCGCATAGATCAGGGGTGTCAAACTCACGTCATCATGGTGGCGTCCTGTGACATATTGGGACTTTTCCCCCTTTCGCTAAACTGGGCATGGGCGTGGCCAGTATGTGATTCATCTGGCCCAGGGGGCGCTGAGTTTGACAGCCCTGGCATAGATTAACAAGCTGTTACGTGCATACAATTTAGCATAAGTGGATAAATTTCAAACTCTGTGGATAAGAAACATGCATTAAACTATTATAAGTTACAAAGCTGTGCAGCATCCTTTTTCATAAAATTAAGTAAGCAGCTTAATTAATGAGAACTAAGAGAAATATTGATTTTTAACTTGGTCCAGTTGACCTTCAAGCCATAGTGAGTGAAGACAAATCTTGTACCACATGATATAAAACTATAAAATAGAACTAACCTGTTAATATTTTCCTAAAAGCAAAATGAACTCAAGTCAAAGAGCTGTTTGTAATAAGGGCCATTAACAATTAGTTGCCACAGCAATTATCCCAAGTGGAAGCTTTTTCAAGGTCTGCTTTCCATCTAAGTGATTGCATTTTTCATATTATTAACAGCAATGAGATTAACGTTTCCTTGAAAAGAAACTAAATCATCCTCCTGTGCACAGGGATGGAAAGATTAAAAGATGACCTATGTCAATACTATTAACACAGCTGCAATGCACTTTTTTAAAAAAAAAACCTGAACTTTGAAAGAATATTCACAGGCTCTTATAAGAGACTCCCCATGTGCTCTTTCTGAGGGATTTAAACTACTACTGGGAAATGTTGATGAGATTTCTGTGGTTCAGGTCATAGCCAAACCTGTGGCAAAACCAGTTTTTTCAGAGTAAAAAGTTCAAAGTAATGAAAAATGTGTGCCTTTTGTAGAATGTGATTTCTGAAGTTCTATAAACAAGGAATAAGCAACCTTCAGATAACTTGGAGTTCAGTTCTCAGCTCTACCAAACAGAACAAATGACAAGAAATTGTGAAAATTGTAGTTCAACACATTTAGAGGGCACCATGTAGAACAATGAACATTTCTTCCTTCCAATATAGAATTGAAGAGTCTCTCCTGTGTCACTAAGTTACTATGATAAATTTTCAGATTTCCATTTTCTTTAACGAGGATAAAGGTCTTAAGATATCAAGAGATATAGAGATATCAATTATAGAGATATCAAGATCTTTGGTGATGAACGCTTAGATGTTAAAATATGAATTGGTAGTACACATCATTGTTATGAAAAATAAGATTATCATCTGACTCTAAAATTTGATCTGGTTATCACGTCACACATTTTTTTTTAACCTCGGTTAATGAAATACCCAATGGTGACCTAATTTATCCAGGTTAATTCATAAAATATGGTTTACACATAATGGTCAGATTCACATTTTGCAATGAAACATCTTGCTCGCTATTCATGAAGCTAAAAAGTTTACAACAATGAATCTTTTTAAACTGGAGAGCTACTCCTGATCAAAGCTTTGGAATTGTGTCAATGTGTGGCCAATTTCATATTTGTCTTTTAATTCACATCAGCGTTCAGATTTATATTAAGAAAAGAGCAGGTGGCATTTCTGTAAAATGGGCTCAAATCTCTTTATAAAAGCTGATGATGCTGGATATATTTTCTATGTATTAGTTGTATTTTGATATAAACCTAAGTCAGCTTTAGCTGAAAATTGGATCTCTAGTGAAATAGTTTCACTTTTTATCTTATTTTCTTGAGAATATTAAAATGTATTATTTTGTCTATGGAAATTCTCAGCCATCCAGGTCATGATTGTCCCAAAGGTGCTTTTTCAAATGGCAGCAGGACTTTCTGGTTTTTCTTTGAAGTTGTTTCGCTTTTCATCCAAGGAGCTTCTTCAGCTCAGGCTGGATAGTGGGGAATGGAAGGATTTATACTCCTGGCAAACAGCTGGTCATTTGAAAATGACCTTTGGGAAAACATTCTTTTATGTTACAATGCATTCAACTTTGCAGCTGCTAAGGCTGTGGATGAGCAGGAACAAAAATAGCCAGGGAAGTGATTGAAACAGGTCCCATGGCAGTCAACAGGAGTGATTTACCACCAGCCTATCAAATACTTAGGCCTGGACAGCACAAGCAAACAACAACAAATAACTTAAAAGTCAGCCTTCAGCATACCCCAAGCAACATCTAAAAAGCCACTTAGAACAGGCACTATAAACACCACACAGAGAACAGCATACATTCTGCTACAGAGAAATTCCCTGAAGATGGGCTTCAGCACGAATCCAAAAGCTCAGAAGACAAAACCTGTGGTCCCGGTGACTGACCCAGACTGGATCCTGCAATATTATCCTGGGACACATACAGATATTCACCCTCATTTGCATTCTTTTACATACATGTTTATCATTCTCTCACCTCAAGATGATGCTGTCTCTTCATTTTTCATGTTTAATAAATTTCTTGTAGTTAATAAAATATTAATTCAGGATGAGGAAAGAAAAGCGAAATATGGGTTTGCTACATATTTTAATAAAGTTCCTAAGCTTTGAGTATTATTTTCTCACAGCTCATTTAATGGCTATTTCCAGCATGGGAGATAAATATTACTTACATTACTATCTGTATAACAGTATTCACTTTGTACAAAAAGCCAGACCATTAAAAATCTCTGCTAATGTTGCCCTTATCTATTAAAGCTGGCTAAATGTATCAGTTGTTCTGCAGAGGCTATTTGCAGTATTTTATTAAGAAATGTGTCATGAATCTGAATATTTGATGTAGTTTGACAAGAAGAAGCAAAAGCCTCGATGTAGAAAAATAAGGGAAACAATTTATCTGATATTGAAAACTTTGGAATACACATTGGGACATTTATTATTTTGCATAGTTAAGAAGGGTCCTCAGTGACTCTGCTACTCATTTAATTACAGGAAATGCATCCAGTTACTGCACAGACTATAATGTACATTATGCTCACATTTGTGCAATTAATGACAAATATAGATTGTCATTTATTTAAAAAAATTCCGTCCTTCGTGCTTTTTCAGCCCCAGTGGCTACTTTTGCCAAGCTCACTTCAAAATCTGAATGAAACAAATAAATACATCATATTATATGTCCAAGTACATATGTTTGTAGATGTGTTTTTGTGTATCTGTAGGTATGTGTGATTAAAAGAACGGTGTTAGGTTGAAACTGGATGGAAAGGAAATGTAGAGCTAAAGGTCTTTATTTTCTCTTGTTTTTCTTCAATCCTTTTGATAAAACAGTTTCTCCACATTTATAATCAGTGATGGATAAAGTTGAAGAACCATATAGATCAATTCTGTGTCTTACTTGCTCTTTATTTGCACTATTGAATATATACCTTATTGTTTTTCTGTTTATGTCTGTAATTACAAAGAGATGGCTCTAGATCAGTAGTTCTCAACCTGTGATCAGCAGATCACTGGAGAGCCATAATGTCACCACAGGAGATGCCACAAAGTTTTAAACTAATGTTATGATTTAAATCTTGAGTTAAGTCTTGGTGGCCACAAAAGGGTCCATGGGGAAGAAAAGATTGAGAACCACTGCTCCATAAAGAACTTGCTATCTTCCTAAGATTGCTGAACCACTATTCCCACCATCACTCACCACTGCTGACCATGCTGGTTTGGATTCTTGAAGATGTAGTTTAGGTATTTCTGTTAATGTATGATGTGAATGGCCTATTCTTGAGATAGATCCATAACCCCCAATGACCATGGTTGGATGTGAGGGTTTCTCCAAGAGAAGACTTTTCTTTCAGATCCCTAGGCACCTCCACCCAGTGTAATGATTCATATTTGTTCTCCTAATCATATGTAATCTATGCAAAATGAATCACTAGATTAGATTAGCTTTGAGCTCTATGTAGAGTGCTATGCAGTTATTTACCATCTTTTTTTAATTGGTATAAAGTTTAAAAAAAAAAAAGCATAAAGGCAGTTACAAAGAATCCTTAAGTCATTGTTGGACCCAGATTCAAATGATAGCTTTGATAGTTTAATAACTTTACATATGTCTACTCCAGTGGTAAGTGTAAGCCGGTCTTCTGGATGGTCGTATTCCCAAGATACAAACAAAAAACATTGAGGTATGCAGCCTTTTATTTGTACAAGTAACACACATCCCATCTGGCAACAACAGCTTGAATTCCAATCTAGGTTAGTGCTGGGAGTATTTGCCTTCCAGTATCATTTATAGCCATTTAATTGCAGCTAATTCCTGTGCATCGCCCTACTTTAGTTTCCCACTTATCCCTCATTTCCTAATATGGCTGATTATACTTCTCCCTCATATCCCATGCCCCACTGCCTAGATCGCTCTACACCCTACTACCACCAATCTCCTCTACTCCTGATGACCACTTCACGGCCATAACATAAGATATATAAATTCCCCCTGTAAGAGCTGGCACCCCCACAAAGTGTTCATGGAATGGAGTGCTGTAGTCATCTGGGAATTCCCCAGTCACCCTCCAACTCCTGGTTAGCACTGCAGGTGGCATTATAAGGGGTCCCCAGGTAGCCATCGAATCCTCTCCAACTAAGACAGGCATTGCATGCTGAGGGATCCTCTGTTAGTGTCCTTTACTGCTGGAGGGCATAGTTGCATATGGAGCCTGACAGGAGGATTCAAATTTTTTTACTACTGGTTCTGTGGGCGTGGCTTGGTGGGTGTGGCAAGGGAAGGATACTGTAAAATTTCCAGTAAGAGGTGGTATTTGCTGGTTCTCCGAACTGCTCAAAATTTCCGCTACTGGTTCTCCAGAACTGGTCAGAACCTGTTGAATACCATTTCTGGTCTACTCAGAAATTAAATCCCACTGATTCTATTCAGCTTCCTTAAATTAATAAGTAAACATAAGATCTATCAAAAGCCCTACATTTCTTAAGTCAGACATGACCTTCCTGAGGTTCTTGTTGACATACAAACTAAAATTGATGGGACTTTGTAATGATATTTAGAAGACCACCTGTTTCTTATCTCTTAGCTAAGTTCTTTTTTAACTTACCTCACGTAACCTGCTAAGCCATAATATGAACTGTTTGATTTTAACTTAGGGTGCTATGTGAAGGCAAAAATTATGCTCTTCAAAAGTTCATAGTGAAACAAACCCAAATCTATGTGTAAAACATTTCTGGCATTCCTCTTTGCACTGAGATAAACTAAAGCCAAGTTTTCAAACTGTGTTCTAGTTTCTAAGGATTCTGTAATGGAAAAAATGTTCACTCAGGCACAAATAATTTTCTATCACTAGAGCTTTGCCTCTTAATCAGTGGTTCTGGGAATTTTTTTCATGGTGTGAAAATTTTGAGAAACTCTGATTTAAAATTCCTAATTCCAGTACTTCCCCGCACACACACACCAATTAAAGTATGCTGAGAGATTTCTCAACCCATCCATTTGTCTTTTGTTCCCCTCCCCTCTTTTATTTTTGTATGCACAGGGTTTGTGCTTTCCTCTTTGAGGGAGGTATGGGTTGTGGTTTTAACTGCAAATATTCTCATATTTTTCTTACATTAAAAATACAATGTAAAACCACAAAGGCTTCAGCTGCTGCTAAAGTACTAAAGTACTAAAACTACTTCACATTTTCAAACAATGGCTTTAACATCAAGATTAGTAATGCTTAGAAGAAGGTCATAACATGCCAATATGTCATTCTTGCCAAGAAACTATATAGAAAAGTCCACTAGATACTGGAAGTCAGGCTCAAGAGAGGTTTTTCTATTTGATATATTTATCATATATATACATTTAAATACAACAGCTTAAAGCAAAAATAACTTTGATCAACTTGCTCTAGTCTTTGACTGAACGATTGATTAAGTGCCATCAAGTTGGTGTTGTATGTTAGTGATGAAAAATAGATTTCTCCAGGATAATCTGTCCTCAACATGATTTGTCAGGACTTCCAATGGTGCACTGATTGCTACTGTAATTGAATCTTTCTATCTTGATGTTGATTGTCCTCTTCTTTTTCCTTCCACTTTTGCATGAGGTATCCATTATGATAATTTGAACCTGGTCATTTGTGCCTCCAGTGAGCAAACACTCTGCCTTGATTTGTTTCATGGCACTTTTTTTTCCCTTGGCTTTCCATGTTGTTCCCAGAGTTCTTCTCCAAGAACAAAGTTCAAAAGTATCAATATTGCTATCTAACTTCTGCAAAGTTTCACTTTTCAAGAATGATCTTTTTGCCTTGTTGGAGCACAGAGGAACTTTTGCTAGTCTTTTTGAAAAATTTTGTTATTTCCGTTGTCACTTCCAATTGGCAGAAGTTTCCAGTGCTTCCAAAGTTTCATGGCAGTAATGATGTATCATGCTTCACAAAGCATTGATGCAGTGAAGCTTTCCATAGTACTAATTGGCGTGCATTAAATAAAAGCTAAGTAAGTAATTATAATCTGATGCCTCATAAAAAGGAAACATTGATAATTGTATAGTACTCTTTCCTCTTTTCACTACCCTACTCACCTAGGCTGTGTCTGCAAGTCATGATAAACCCTCATCACTTAAACATAAATTGTACACTAAACTGATTTTCTATTTTGCTATGATACTCCATCATAAAGCAACCACAATTACTACATGGATTTGAGGACACATTGGGCTGAAATGCCATTTTCTCTTGCTTAGTGTTTCATGTGAACAAGCTTTAGAACCATGGTTTTCTAGCTGTGTAGATGGAAAGACAAAGGCAATCACAAACAGTACTATGGGATCCTGCAATAGTATATATTTCTCAAGTAACACTTATAAAAGAAAATATAATTGTATGGCTTTGCTTGTGTATAGAAAATTAGACATCAATGTTTATGCTGATTGATTGCCCCTCTGATACTAGGGCCTCCATTTCCCTTAGAGCAGGGGTATCAAATTTGCATCATCATGACCTCATCATGTAATGATGTATCATAACTTTTTACCCCTTTGCTAAATGGTCATGGGTGTGGCCAGCATGTGATGCATGCTGTGATGGGCTGTGAGTTTGACAACCCTGACTAGAGCAGTACTGATTAGGGACATCCTCCTAGAGCAGTACTTGCAACACATCTTGAAGTAGCCAACCTCAAGAAACATTGCCCTAAAAATATTCTAGTTTATGGAACCTCTTTCTTGAATCAAAATGCCATCTATTGCAAGTTTGATACCCCTGCTCATTTTGCTGTACGAAAGAATATTGCAGCACATAAAAGTCATTACTAAACCTTGTGACACTGAAAACTCAAGAAGGAAGGAGAAAATTAATTGAAATTCAAGGAGAAAGAAAAATAAATAATTACATATTTCATCCTGCAGTCATGAATGTAAGGCCACAATATTAGAGATGAAAAAAAATCTAGAAAGCACTAGATAGCAACAATCAGTAACTGTCTTGGTCTCTTTGATGCCACCTAATAGTTGTCTGGGTTTCTGAACCTCTGATCTACATAGTAGCCCTAGTAAAAATGGAAAAAGAATAAATGAATGATTGATAACTAACTTCAAGTGACTTTTCTCTACAAACAAATATATAACAAATATTTCAACCCTCTTTACATAATTTACTGCCACTTTCTTGCAGTAGTATTCCATTTCTAGTCTACAATAGGCAAAGTTCCTGGTAACTATTAAAATTCTACAGTCAGTTAGGATTAGTATATAAAGAGCTTGCAATTCCTCTACCTAGATGAATATTTGCCACATTCGCCTTGACAGAAAAAGTATGTCTTATCTTGGAGTTAATTACAAACTCAGGTGAAGCAGTATGAACTGCTTTTTAATTCTTGCTGATGGTTGACAGAATACAACAGGTTCTGCATTTGCTATTTATAAAAATGCCAGGAATTCTATCCTGCCAAAATTCTACCTATTATATTGATACCAGTTGCCTTTTTGTGAAAAGATCCTTCGTACTATATATACATGTCACAATAGCATGCATGATCCACATATATAGAAGTCATTATACATCTATATTTATTTCATCATACCACATCTGACTAATCTCATTCATTTTATTCATTTTTCTTTATTGGCACAATATAAAACAACATGTATATAAATGGACGTAGTTACAGTTTCTTCACATTTTCTTTTTCAGTTAACAAGACTTTATGTAACAAGCTCCAAAAATGGTTTGATATGGGATAAAATTTTAGTGGAATTCTTTACATTCTACCCCCATATGGTAAGTTTTGGCAATGCTGAATGCAGCTGATATTACTGTTTTGTTTATTTTTTTTGGTTGTCAAATGATTAAGTGCTTCTTCTATAAAAGCAATTATGCTATGTGAAGGCAAAAATTATGCTCTTCAAAAGTTCATAGTGAAACAAACCCAAATCTATGTGTAAAACATTTCTGGCATTCCTCTTTGCACTGAGATAAACTAAAGCCAAGTTTTCAAACTGTGTTCTAGTTTCTAAGGATTCTGTAATGGAAAAAATGTTCACTCAGGCACAAATAATTTTCTATCACTAGAGCTTTGCCTCTTAATCAGTGGTTCTGGGAATTTTTTTTCATGGTGTGAAAATTTTGAGAAACTCTGATTTAAAATTCCTAATTCCAGTACTTCCCCGCACACACACACCAATTAAAGTATGCTGAGAGATTTCTCAACCCATCCATTTGTCTTTTGTTCCCCTCCCCTCTTTTATTTTTGTATGCACAGGGTTTGTGCTTTCCTCTTTGAGGGAGGTATGGGTTGTGGTTTTAACTGCAAATATTCTCATATTTTTCTTACATTAAAAATACAATGTAAGGGAGAAGGCGGAGCTTCGTCTCGTTGTTACAGCTGCGATCTCGGGGCTCTGAGATCGCAGCTGATATTTTCGCCCCTGGTCGGTCCTAACGGACCTAAACCGTCCCGTAGAGACGGGGATTGTGAAGGGCACAGTCCCAGGATCCCAGAGATATCGCAAAATCTCTGGTTTGATCCGGGAGAAGCCCTTTTGCTTTACATTGCAGGAGACAGCATATTTCAGTACTGAAATTGTAGGGCAAGAATTAATTTTGGACTATAAACCAGAGCTCTGAAATCTTGCTGCTCATGTCACTTATCAGAGCAAATAAATGCCAAGAACTTTTAATATACAGTGAGTCAGCTAGAACTGTTCTTTGAGGGTTTTGAATTACTGTAACCTCCACTTTTGCTGAATACATCACTATACTGAACAGCTGCAACATTGGATAACAAAGATGATTTATTGAAATAAACCATTCCTTTATGTATTTGATGCTAAAGTGCCAACAAGTCATTTTCAATTCCTGGTGACCCCTTAAAATAAATAAATATGATTGGTATATAGTTTATTTTTATTTGTTTATGAAAACATTTATATAGTTGCCCAATTTTTAGCAAACTCTGGGTGACTCCCAACCAAGATTATAGTACGGGCACAATTGGGGACATCCCCAATGAACAACTACCCATTCAGTAGCTGTTTGAACTTACGACAATGCTGAATGAAGAGAATTTATGACAAAATCTCAAAGTTGTGCCTATCACAGTGTCTCTATCTCTGTGGTCACATGATTGAGATTTGGGGACTTGGCAACCAGATTTCAATTACAACATTACAATATTGCAGCATCTGTGACCTTAACTGCTGGCCTTCATCAAGCAAAGTCAATAAGAAAGCCAGCAGAAGGTCACAAATGGCAATCTCATGACCATGCAACACAATGACTGCATGGGATTCACCTAATTGCAGCAACTTGGACTGCCACAACTGCCATTGTAAGTTGGCATAATAATGTGTCATTGCATTCTATGAACACATCAGTTATTGGTGGAGATCCTGGTCCATTGGTAAGCAGGAAACCGATAAATGTAGTCTGCATTTATCACATAATTGCTTTAATATTTATTAGATAATATGTATTGCTCCCAAATGGGTTAGAACAGCTGAATAGTTTCACAGTATAGGATAGCCAATGAGGGGAATTGCTGATACTTTGAAAGGTTGACTCAAGAATCAGAAGGATCTTGACAGACTTGATTGTTAGTCCTATCCAACAAAATGAAATTCAGTGTCAAATACACAGGTATAGAATAGGCAGTAGCTGGCTCAACACTAATAACTGTGAAAGGGATCTATGTGTCCATCTAAGTTTGGCCAGCAGTGTGCTGTAGCTGCCAAAAAAGGTCAACAGTTTTAAACTGCATCAACAGAAGGTAGCATCCAGATCACACGGCATGATAATACCTGCTGATGGTGGTGTAATGACCCGGTGCGTAGCACAAAGGCAACACAGTCAAATAAGCAAGAGGAGTCCCTTTATTATCTCCAACTTTACCCCCAATGTCCAGGTTACCTTCTGCTGGAGAAAAACTCCCAAGAACAGCCTTTAACTGGAGAAAAGTCAGGTACATACAAACTGTAAATCAAAATCCAAACAAACCAAACTGCAGTAATTAACTTGACAGGGCAGGAGAAGGAATTTCAGACTTGAAAGCATGGCAAAAGACACACAGTTGGGAAGACACCAGGAACACAGATAAGCCACAACAGTACCAGATAAATTCATGATTTGCTGCCAACAGCTTGCTTCCTGCAGCTTCCCTTTTTAAACATTGTCTTCCCAGCTATAGCTAATGAAGGAAATCAGGGCCCTTTCCTCCCTCATGAGCCACACAACTCACATTGGTCCCTTCTCCATTCCTCCCTGCATACCCTAAGATGAAGAGGATCTGGACGTAGGTCTGCCTCTGAATTCCCTCTCCCTTGCTCTACCTCTCCCCTTCTCTACCCAGCTGGACTTTGCCATTACCCAGTTTCTTCCACACCCAATGGAGCCACTCCGTATCAGCTGTTCGGCCTCCCCCTCTGAATCAGATTCTGACAGGGGTATAACAGGTGGTTTGTTCTCCAAGCTTGCTGTTTAGTTTCCTAGCTAAACAAAAGCTAAACAGCAAGCTCAGAGAACAAACCATCATCAGCATCTATCACCTGAGCTACAAATATTTTCTATCATTTCAAATGATAATTCCTCTTTATGCTACACTAGTGAGGCCACACTTGGAATATTGTGCCAGTTCTGGTCATGATGACACAAAAAAGATATCATAGAATGAGTACAAAAAGAGCAACAAAGGTAAAGGATATGGAGGTTAAACTGTAAGATGAATGATTGAAGGAACTAAGTATATCTAGTCTAAGAGAAGAACTACAGTTTTTGAGAGACTCTTAGAGAGAAGAAGGGGGGGATCAATCTATTTTTCAAAACACCTGAGGGCAGGACAAGAGGTACCAAGTAGAAAATAATTAAAAAGAGGTACAATCTAGAACTAGGGAGAAATTTCCTGATAATGTGAACAATTAATCAGTGGAATGGCTTACCTCTGGAAATATAGGTGCCTCATCACTGGAGGTTTTCAAGAAGAGACTGTACATCCATTTGCTTATAGGGTCTCCTGCTTAAACAGAAGGTTGAATTAGAAGAACACTAAGATCACCTCCAAGTAAAAGGAAGGAATACAAAGTTGGTTTGGTTTTAAAATAGACACACTGTTATCTATCATAACCCTTAATATACTTAATTAGAACTGAAATTACAAGGCTTTAATAATTTGTTGAGTAGTTAAGAGATATGGGAAGATGAGATCATTCTTTTGTATTTTAAGAGAAGTGATCAGTTACTAGGTTGTAACAATCACAAGTTGTTTATACTTGTGATGAAGGGTGAAGTTACTTCTTTATATAGTTCTTTTCTTTTTTTACTACTTATATTCTTATTTTTTCCTTGTTTTCTATTTCTTTATTCATTTTTTCTTTCTGCATCTTTTATTTTAGTTTGTCTTAGTTTTTTTAATCATAGTAAATGTAATTTTTAATAAAATTACTATTGAAAAATTATCCAACTACTTTCCTCCTGACTATACTGAGAGTTATGAAATGCAGGGGGAAGGAATGGACAACTGCTAACCATTCATACATTCAGTTCCCTTCACTTATATAAACTATTCAGACAAATGCAATAAATCAAACTGCCCATTTTCCGTGCAATTACGTTACAGATTTTTCTGTTTGAATGCTTTTCTTAGTGTGTCAGTGGGAAAATGTTCTGCTTCAGAAGTTTCTCTCAGTTTCCCATACAGTACCTAAAAATAAGCATGTTGCCTATTCTTCCACTGATGATTGAGTAGCAATGAGTTGCTTCTCAGATGTGCAGAGATTTAATAGTATTATTCTGTCTTTTCTAACCTAATCTGAGATCAGATTTAACCATACACATGCATAGACTTAACTAGTTAGCTATTTCTAAGCATAATGTCAAAATGAGTGCAAAAATTATTTCCACAGAGCCATGAATCTGTAAAACATGACAACTGTACTTTAATAATTACCTCAATTTTTTCCCCTATTTGTTTGAATGAACTTCAGTCACCATATGCAGGGGTGTCAAAGTGGCAGCCTGTGGGCTGGATGTATCACACACAGGCCATGCCCACCGCAGCTCCGCAAATGGGGAAAATGTTGCAAAACATCATGTGACAGGCGAGTTTGACACCTGTGCCGTATAGCATAGGTCCTCTGGCTGATATACAGCTAAAATAGTTAAAATGAACAAGGAGACAAAATGTTATATATTCATGATGCACAATGATTAATATTTATATATATTTTTATGTAACACTTTAGGTATATACATGTGTAAGTCTGTAACATGTCTATATGTGTGTTATATATGTATACAGTTTTGAGAGCAGGCAACAGAATTTCATTTTTAATGTGTGGCAGTCTGCCCACAGCAAAAAAAAAAAAAGACAATAAAGATGATCTTTAATCTGAAAATAATGAAAACAACATGGTGTAGCAATAGTTAATAGATTAAGGGCATCTCCACATGATGTCTCTGCACTAGTTTCAAAGTAACACTGAATCTCTCTGATTTACAATATTGGCAGGTTTCAAGAGATGAATTGGTTTATTTCTACTTCACATAGATTGCATCTGAAATTGCTGTGACACTAGATTGACCTAGTGTTAAAGCACCAGGCTAGAAAGCAGGAGACAGAATAATAGAATTAGAAGGGCCCTTGGAGGTTTTCTGGTACAACCAACCACCCTGCTCAAACAGGAGACCCTGTACCATTCTGGACAAATGGCTGTCCAATCTCTTCTTAAAAACCTGCAGTGATGGAACATCCACAACTGTGAGTTAGTCACAAAATCCAGCTTGGATGATTTTGAGCCAGGCACTCTTTCTTAGCCTAATCAATTTCATAGGTGGTGGCGTTAGGAAAATAGGAGGGGGAAGGTATGTTAAATTTAAGTTATTTGTGAAGAAAATAACTACCTTATTTGTAAGAATAATAAAAGTGGCGTACAAATAAATACATAAAAATGCTTGAGACTTGAAAGAACTTCTGGCGGCCACAATTCACTTTTAGCGGAAACTCTTATTTCATTTTTGTTCCAGGTTTCTGGACTTTAACTGCCACAGGAGTCCTTCTTGGAGGATGCTGATGTGATACTTTAAAGCACAACTACCCAAGAGAGTAGTGAGAGGAAGAGAGGGGATGTGACCAGATAAATGTGTACACAAAGTATATGAATCAGGTTATTGTTCTTGGCAATGTATTTTATTTTACCCTTGTATGGAGCTGGGTGAACAAACTTTACATTAAAAAACCCTCTCTAGAACAGGGATGTTAAACTCATGTCATCGTGGCAGTATCATGTGATGTATTGGGACTTTTTTCTCTTTTACTAAACCAGGCAGGGGTGGGGCCAGTACATGATGCATCCATCCCATGGGCTGTGAATTTGACACCCCTGCTCTTGAACATGCAGAATTCAAGGTGTTTAGTTCCTCTTTTGTAGCATGCTGAGCTCAGTGGCAGCAAGGATGGGTTCAAACTAAAGTTACTTTAGAGTATTTGGGGAATAGAAACAGTGGCAGTATAGGAACAATGGAATATTTTCTTCTGATATAGCCCATTATTTGGGAGGAACAATACAGGAGGAAACTTTGAAATATTTTCCAATCACATAGATATCCATGTGGGCAGCTGAAAAATCTTGTGCTTGATTTTCCAAAGTGAATTGGAAATCAAGCAATATTCCCTTGCATTTGCTAGGTCCTACTCAACCTTTCTGTATTCTGTCTGCATCCAAAGTAAGAGTGGCATACAGAAGAATGACATGGCATGTGGGGAGGGAGAAATTCTGTGAACACAATCTTTTCCAACATTGGACTTTATTGTAGAAGACTAATCAATAGTCACTGTTGCGTCGATGCGAAGTTTTCCCTCTGGTCCACATTCCTGGCGGGAGCGTGGACTGCTCTGATTGGTTGATGCCATTTGACAGCCGGCTATATAAAGTGCTGTCAAACGACATCAGCTGTTGCCGCAAGCTGACTGCTTGTTAGCCCAGCAGTCGCGGCAACCCTTTATTCGTTGAATAAAGATTCCTGTCTGTTGCTCCGTGTCTGCCTCAGTCATTTCCGCCGCTCTACAACACTGGCAACAAGGATGAGATACAAATAAGAGGCGACCGGACAATACAGCTGAGCGCAGTCACTGTTAAAGAGCCGGAGTCACTAAACAAAAGAGCCGAAGCCACTACGAGCTGACTGTCACAAGCCGCTCGCCATTTCGCGAGCACGAAATTCATCTTCCTAGCCAAATAGACTGTCATCGCTGAGAAGAGATGTCTTCAATCCCTGCATTCCCACCATTTAGACCAGAGGCAGAGACTTGGGAATCCTATAGGAACCGCTTCGACTGCTTCCTGGATGCTATAGACCTCACTGAAGCTTCAGCCCATAGAAAAAAGTCCTATTTCTTAAGCTTTTGTGGGGCTGCAGTGTTTGACACTGCCACAGCATTGGTAGCCCCACGACCTGTCAGAGAAGTCCCTTGGGGGGAGCTTCAAGAAATCCTCTCTAATCACTATTCACCCAAGCCCTCACAGCTAGGAGACATGCCTTTAGGAGGAGAGTTCAGGGTGAGGGAGAGACTATCAGTGAATACATGGCTGCTCTGAGGTCTACTGCCTTACATTGTGGATTCAGGGATTATCTAGAGGATATGCTCCTAGACCAAATAGTGTGTGGGGTTAAAGACTTAAGGCTGCAAAGGCGGCTATTAGCCAAAAGGGACCTAACCCTAGCAATAGCCATTGAAGAGTCTAGGCTGCTGAGCTTTCTACTCAATCTGCAGCTGAAATCCAGGGAAACCCAATCAAACAAAATAGCTCAACAGTCCATTTTGATGAGGTTTCTCCTGATGAGGACTCTGAGGATTCAGCTGTTGTAAATCGTCTTAGACAACAGAGACCCCTTCCAGAAGACTCAAAGTCAAAAGCTAGTTTTTCTCCCCGGCAGCAACCCATCTGTTTAAGCTGTGGAGGAAATCACTTAAGAGCATCCTGTAGGTTCAGGAATGCCATCTGTTTAAGTTGCCAGAGGAAGGGTCACTTAGCAAAGATCTGCCAAGCTGGGAAAACCTTTACTCAGAGACCTCAGCCAAACCCCATCTTTCAAAGGCAAATGGAAGACTGCTATACCTGTTACCACTTCAATCAGTCCAACAACAGCTCTAACAAAATCAGTATTTTTGTCTCCTTAGAAGGTAAACCTTGCAAGATGGAGGTGGATACAGGCTCTGCTCTATCCATTATTTCATGGAACACCCTTAAGAAACTGCTACCCAGATTTCCAAAGAAGAAGCTCTTTGACTGCCACCTGACTCTGCGAGATTACCAAGGCAAGAACATTCCAGTCCTTGGGAAAGGCAAGTTCCTCATTCAATTCAAAACTTTTAAAGGCCACTTGCCTCTTGTTGTGGTGGATGGTGCTCTCCCCAGTTTGCTAGGTTTAGATTGGTTCCCTGCCCTTGGCCTAAATATAACAGGCATCCACTCTGTTTTAAATGCTGAAGTGGATTCCCTATTCAAAGACTATGCTGATGTATTCAGCGAAGGTTTGGGATGTTACTCAGGCACCCCCATATCATTTAATGTAGACCCTCAAGCAACTCCTGTACGCCTGAAACCTCATAGGGTACCTTTTGCAATTCGTCCTAAGTTAGATAAGGAACTTGACAAACTAATCAAACAAGGAGTCTTAGAACCAGTAGATTTTGCTAAATGGGAGACCCCTCTTAAGAAAGATGGTAGCATTAGGATATGCGCTGATTACAAAATTTCCCTGAATAGATACCTCCAAATCAGTGCTTACCCAGTTCCCATCATTCAGCACCTTTTACATTCTTTTGAACCTGGGTCTATTTTTGCAAAGCTGGATATGTCCCAGGCATACCAGCAATTCCCTCTGGATGACCACACAGCAGAATCGCAGACAATAGTAACTCACAGGGGAGCTTTTAGGTGCAGACACCTTCAGTTTGGCGTGAGTGTATCCCCTGGGATATTTCAATCCCTGATGGAGAGGCTACTTCAAGATCTCCCAGAGGTAGTCCCCTATTTCGATGATATTTTAATTTCAGCCACAGATAAACCTCAGTTGTTACAAAGAGTAAGGTCAGTTCTAGATCGATTCAGGCAAAATGGCCTCAAACTCAAAAAGGACAAGTGCACTATTGCCACTAAGCAAGTAGATTTTCTGGACTATAGAATTGATGCCTCTGGCATACACCCTATAGAGTCTAAAGTCAGGGCCATCCATGAGGCACCCACCCCTACCAACAAAACCGAGCTCCAGGCCTTCTTAGGGCTTCTCAATTTCTATGCTGCATTCCTCCTTCACAAAGTTTCAATCGCAGAGCCTTTACATAGACTTTTGGACAAAAAGTACCCCTGGTGTTGGGGACCTAGGGAAGCCCATGCCTTCCACTCTGTCAAATCCTTGATCACCTCTAAAGCAGTTTTAATTCAGTTCAACCAGCATCTTCCATTAGTTCTTCCTGCAGACACTTCCCCTTTTGGCATAGGGGCTGTTCTTAGTCACAGACTGCCAAATGGCTCTGAGGCACCCATTGCCTTTTTCTCCAGAACCTTTTCTTCAGCTGAGCGCAACTACAGCCAGATAGACAAAGAGGCTTTGGCTGCAGTTGCCTCTGTAAAGAAATTTCATGAATTCCTCTATGGCCACCATTTTGAACTAATCACAGATCGCAAGACTCTGCTAGGCCTTTTGTCTGCTGATAAACAAAAACTTCAGATTCTATCCCCAAGGATGACCAGATGGACTCTGTTTTTGGCTGCTTATTCATACAAACTGATCCATAGACCCGGAAAAAACGTCGCACACGGTGATGCTCTCAGCCGCTGCCATTGCCGGTTCCAGTTGAAGACCCTGCACCAATCCATGCTGTGTTCGAATTCAACGAACTCAATCTGCCCATTACAGCTTACCATTCCTCAAGGGACAAGGTAATTGCCCAAGTCCTTGACTGGGTGGGAAGGGGGTGGCCAGATGTCCCTTATTCCCCTGAGTTCCTGCTCTTCAAGGCACGCCAGCTGGAACTGTCATCCCTCCAGGGTTGTTTGTTGTGGGGAACAAGGGTGGTTATTCCTTCCTTGTTGCAAGCTTCAGTTCTGAAGCTCCTGCATGAAGGCCACCTGGGCATCATTAGAATGAAGGCCCTGGCCTGTAGTTATGTCTGGTGGCCTGGCATGGATGCCCGGATCTCCAGCTGGGTAAGTACTTGTCAGCCTTGTCAGGCAACCAGACCTGCCCCACCAACTGCATCCCCTGGGAAGTGGGAAGACACTGGAGCCCCTTGGTCCAGGCTGCACATTGACTTGGCGGGCCCAATGCAGGGGTGTACATTTCTAGTAGTAGTAGACTCCTTCTCAAAATGGATTGATGTGGCCTTGCTGCCCAGAACAACGACCCTTGCAGTTACCAGGGCCCTAACCAGGCTGTTTTTGACACATGGCATCCCTGACACAGTAGTGTCAGATAATGGACCCCAATTTACCTCCTGCGAATTTGAACTATACTTAGCCAACCTGGGGTTCAGGCATGCCCTCACAGCTCCCTTTCACCCTGCTAGCAACAGAATGGCTGAAAGGGCAGTTAGGTAAGTGAAAGAAGCCCTAGGGAGATTTGGCCAAAATGACTGGCACTCTGTTCAGATTTTTGCTATATCAGCATACAACCCCTTGTGCCACTACCAATAGGTCCCCAGCTGAACTTCTTATGGGTTGACGCTTGAGGACTTCCCTGGACAAGCTGCACCCCCACTATGCCCCAGTGACTCCTCTAGGGTCTGACAGCCAGCCTAGGGAGTTTGCCTTAAATAACCTGGTTTATGCCCATAATTATGCAGGCCACCCCTTATGGGTGCCAGGACAGGTCATAGCTGTGACAGGGCCTAAGTCGTATAGGGTGCTGCTGGAGGATGGTCATATCTGGCGCAGATATATTGACCAGCTGAGGAGGCATTGGACAGTGGCCGCTGACGGACCGGGTCTACCACCCACCAACCCGAGTCTACCACCAGCCGATTAGAACCTGCCGCCGCTGACTGATGACACCTGGGAGAACCGTGGATGGAGGGACCTACCTGGTGACCCATCTGCAGCTCCAGAGGACTAGGCTTCTGCGGTAACCAGCTCCGAAGGGGCCCCTGAAGCAGAGGACTTCGACCGACAGATGGAGGCCCTTGTTCTACGGGAGTTCCGACTGCCTGAGAAGACGACCGGCCTACTTACGGGACTACGCATGCTCCTGGCCAGGGGAAAGGAGTGTTGCGTCAACATGAAGTTTTCCCTCTGGTCCGCGTTCCTGGCAGGAGCACGGACTGTTCTGATTGGTTGATGCTGTTTGACAGCCGGCTATATAAAGAGCTGTCAAACGGCATCAGCTGTTGCCACAAGCTGACTGCTTGTTAGCCCAGCAGTAGCGGCAACCCTTTATTTGTTGAATAAAGATACCTGTCTGTTGCTCCGTGTCCGCCTCAGTCATTTCCGCTGCTCTACAACAGTCACAAACATACATAGGCTATTTATGGAGATTGCTATATGGCAGACAAACAAACAAAAATAATTTTAGTTGATTCTAGTAAATGTATTTTATTAGAATGATACCAGAGAGTACAAGTTATTCTAAATTACTTATCAATGAAGATGTTATATGAAACAGAAAATAATAAAGATACAAGAAAGTTTTAAAATGGAGATGCTATATCCATGAGTTCAAGGTGAGTCTCAAGATGGAGGATGTAATTATTGCAAGCACAATTCATAGCAGGTTCCATGTGTAAATCAGGAATTAAGAAAATGGAATGGAACAAACCTGTTAATCAGCAATACATTTCTTGTGGGATTGATAATGGCAAGAAGTTCTTGGACTGGCAGAAGACAGAAGTGAAATAAATGTTGTTTTTAGAAATTTGTCTCAGATACAACCACCAATTATCTATCATGAAGAGAATGATTGATCCCAAAATAAAGGAGTAGTTATGTATGTTTTTGCTCCAAATCCTTCTGAGTGCCCACTTGAGTTGCTCCTAAAATATTTAGCTTTCTCCTACTCTCTAGAGACTTCTCCAACTCTCTGTCATAGTGTTTCTCAACCTAGGCACCTTGAAATGCTACTTGAGGAATTCTGAGATTTGAAGTTCACACATTGTCAAGTTGCCAAGGCTGAAAAACACTAGCTTCTGGCTTTTTCTTCGTCATTGATTTCTTCTTTTGTCTTTCACTTACTTTATTGGTTTTTCTGATAAAATCTCTGCTGCTTCTCAAGTTCTCAAATAATTAATTCAAAAGAATTAATTATTAAGAAGAATAACATATTTTGAGATTCCTTCTTCAAAACAGTAGAATCACCTGCCTGGTTTCAGCATTTTCATAGAGTTTTAAAAGATCTGAACAAACAAAAAGGATTTCTGAAAGAATTGACTAAATTTGAAGAAATTTAACACAAAATATGAAACATTTGCTGGGCCTTAAGGCTAGGTCCCACTGGCCGACATATGCAAAACGTATGCAAAAAGGAAACAACGGATGAGCAAAATTTTGGGGGTGGCTTCATCCGTTGTCATCCACTCCAAAAAGTGGCAAAAATTTGCATAAACAGAACAGAAAAGAACGGAAAAGAACAGATGGGGGAAGTACGTAGCGGGGATGTTAAATGGATGTTCATAGGAAGCCTAGTGGATGAAAGTGGATGGAAGCGGATGACACATCCGAAGGGCTTCCGGGGGAGAATTGTGAAGCAGATGCATAGCGGAAGGAGCGGATGCATAACGGATGACGCGGATGCATCAAAGACGCCTATAGGAAGCAAAGCGGATGCATAGCGGATATATATCGGATGCAAAGCGTTCACTGTGCATGTGGGGAGTATGAATTGTGTCAGCTCCGGGGATATAAAAGGATGCAGCTTGCATGCAGTCAGCATTCAGAGGAAAGACGTGCTGCCACATACATCTTCAAAGAACACCATGGTTCATCAGTCAGGGAAGAAGAGAAAGCCTGTGCCTACTCCTGCCAGCCCTGGCAAGAAGGACAGAACCACCATCCCACCCCCTGGCACTGACTCTGAAGCTGCTGGTGCTTCTCCTGCTGCTGCTGCTGCTGCTGCTGCTGCTGCTGGTGTTGCTGCTGCTGGTGTTTCTCCTGCAGTTGCTGTTGCTGCTGCTGCTGGTGGTAGTGTTGCTTCTCCTGCTGCTGGTGCTGCTGGTGCTGCTGCTGTGGTGGACCTGCCCCAAAGCTCTCAAAGCCCTGCTGCTCAAGCCCCTGAAGGCCCTGCTGCTGAAGCCACTGCCAGAAGGAGGAAGAGGCAAGGGAAGGAGAAGGGAGAGAGGAAACAGTACACCCTTTCTGAGGAGCATGAGGAGGAGGTGCTGGAATGGCTGAGGGAGAACGAGTACCTCTGGAGAAAGGGCCACAGACTCTATCGCGACACCAAAAAGAAGCAGGCAGCTTGTAGAGACAAGGCAGAGAGCCTGAGGTACACTGCGGATGTCCTCCTGAGATGGTGGAAGCACATGCACAGCTGGTATGGCAAGCTACACCTGAAGAAATCTGGGCAGGCCACTGTCAAGCTCACTGACTGGGAGATGTACGTTATGGCCAAGTGCAGCTTTCTGGAGGGTGAGGTCCACCACCGAGGAGCAGCCCCTCTGACAACCCTCTCCCTCAGACAGCCCACAGACAGCCAGTCCTCTTCCAGCCAGGAGACAGCTACACTGTCCAGGCAGGGCCCCACGGCAGAGACCCCCCTGACAACTGCACTCCCCATGCCAGAGGACGTGGAGGATTCCCTGTCACAAATGGAGCAAGAAGCCGCAGCCACCAGAGACCACCCCACACCCACACCCACACCCAGCATCACAGGATGCAGGCAGAGAGGCAGACTGGAGGGCCAGAGCCACACTGTCCTGTTGGAGATCAGGGACACAATCAAGACCAGCACAGATCTTTTCTCTCAGCTGGTCCACAGCGACATACCATCCTCGAACTGGAAGCCCTTCATCACCTACGTGAGCCAGACCCTCATGGACCTGCCTGAGGCCCAGTACCAGGTGATGAAGCAGAAGATCACAGCACTTCTGCACAACCCTCAAGGCCCAGCTGAACCTGCTCCTACCCAGTCCAGGTCTGCTCCTCCACCCCAGGCGATTTCACAGCCCTTCCATGGCTTTCAACAGCCCCTCACCTACCAAGGCTACGACTACCAGGACTTCCCACAGCAGAGGCAGACCTTCCCAGTCCAGACCCAGGTTCATCGCCTCACCTCGCCCACAGACGCCTCACCTCGCCCAGCTGCAGACCAGACAGCCCCACTACACTCCTCCTTCCTCCACCCCACAACCAAGCCTGTCAACGGACAATCTGTCATCAGTCTTGGGCCTGACATCCCAGGTCCTTGATGAAGGGCCTCTCAATCTCACGGGACTGAGTCAGCTCTCAGATAGCTTCCTGAACACACTATCCCCTGTTGTACTCTCGGGGACAAGCACCCCAATGGCGCCTCAGACCTGCACTCCAGCCACAGCCAACTCCATAGTCCCTGCCCACTTAATAGCTGAGACCATGGACATGCATCAGAGTGACTGAGAATAGTGCCAGAGACTGAGTTGTTACTTGTTCACTTTATCTTTACTTAAGACACTTTACTTGGTTCATTTTGCTTTTTTAATAAAGTCATACAGTTTACTTAAGACAGTTATTAATAAAGGTTATCTTTGCTTCACACACTTGGTTCATTTTTTTTATTTAATAAAGTGTTGGTGAAAACTTTGAAAAAATGGTTAAGCCTTTCATGCTTGTGGGATGGGTAAGGATAGTTGTGGGATGGGTAAGGATAGTTGTGGGATGGGTAAGGATAGTTGTGGGATAGGTAAGGATAGTTGTGGGATAGATAAGGATAGTTGTGGGATAGATAAATCTCCAGTGCAGCATAGTGGGACTGTATGGTCCACCCTCCCAGCTGCCACACATATGGCCCTTTTTTATCAATAACAATTTATTCATTGATCAACACATTTCAAAATAAACAAAGCTCTTTATTAATGCCCTATTCATTGTAGGACCGCTCAACATACATGGCACAATCTCATCAGTGTTATGAGACAGGCTCAAGGAAGCATCCATTAACCATCTATCATCCTGTCTTGCCACTCCACTGCTCCAGCTGGGGAGTTGCACCAGTGTTTCAGGAGGTTGCGCTGCTTTTTCCCTTCATGTGAAGCTCTGTTGGGCCCTTGTACATCCACAGTGTCTATCAGGTTACATCCTTGCCTCCATTTACCAGGCTCCATGTCCTCATTCCCTTGTTGACGGTCCACAAGTCTGTTTTGCAACACTGGGTAGCGGGTGTGCATGAGATTGTGCAGGATGCAGCAAGCTTCCACGATGCTCCTCACAGTCTGTGGGTGATGCTGCATGGTGGTGAGAAGTACCTGGAACCTGTTGGCCAGGATGCCAAAGGTGTTCTCCACCACCCGTCTTGCCCTGGACAGCCTGTAGTTGAAGATCCTCTCTTCACGGGTGAGGTATCTTGAAGTGTAGGGCTTCATGAGGTAGGTTCTGAGGGAGAAGGTGTCATCACCCACAATGAAGTAGGGCACATCTTGTGTGTGTTATTGGGTAGGTGGTCTGGATCTGGAAAACCCATGATGAGGTTGCGTTCCAGCTCCTCCTTGAGGTCACTGGCGTTGTATACCTGGCTATCTGAAGCTGACCTGTTGCCTGAAGCATCGATGTACATGAACTTGTAGTCAGCATCAACCATGGCAAAGAGGATGATACTGAAGAAGCCCTTGTAGTTGTAATAAGAGGAGCCTGAGTTGGCTGGAGCTTTGCAGGCCATGTGCTTCCCATCTATGGGTCCAACGGTGTCGGGAAAGTTCCCCCTCTGATACCACTGTTCTGCAATGTTCCTCCAGCCTTGTTCAGTGGTGGGACACTGGAGGAACTCCTCCACGTATTCTTTCATGATGGCTTGCACCACTTCTCTGACCACTTTGCTGATGGTGTTGTGTGGCACCCTCCAGGCATACTGCATGTTTCTGTATGTGGTTCCAGAGGCCAGGTGGCACAGAGTCAATGCCAACTTCATTCCAGGGTCCAGGTTGGGACGGAAGTTGGTGCTTGGCTTGGTCAACCTGGGTCTCAGGCACTTTACAATTTTGTCAAACATGGCTGGTGGCATCCTCATGAAGTGCTGGAATGCACGAGTGTCTTCATTCCTCAGCTCCACCATCAGCTTGTCATACAGTCCAAACTCCATTCTTCTCCCGATCCATCCTTGGACCCACACAGCTCTTGGACGTTTCCTTCTTCTCCTTGCGTAGAAAAGGTGAAACAGTCTGAACAGGGCTTGCTTCTGGTGTTGAATGATCGCAGCTACCATAAGGACTGTGTTATGATCCATGGTGGAGAACAATGGATGATGTGGAAGAGCAAGACCAAGGGTGAAGAGGTCTGTACACCACGGCTGCTGAAATCATACTGAGATCCAGGTGATTTCCTCCCCCTTTTTATAGGAAATATCGGTTGTCCGCTAGGTGTCCTTCCACATACTCTAGGCATACTCCAGACATCCTAAATATCCGAGATACATCCCATATACAAACGTTTTGTCCATTTTTTTTTTTGGAAAATTTTTTTTTATTAATTTTTTAACAAACAAACATATACCAACAAAACACAAAACATAGAAAACATAAAATATCTTTTTGGACGGCAGTTTGATCCCGAGTTACATCTTTTTGTACAGACAAAAATTCAAGTTCATGCTTACTTTTATATAGCAATTCCATTTCTTATTTACTATTTTACATTTTCTATATAGCTTCTCCCCTCTTTTCACTCTCTTAATTCTATTATATTTATTTCATCTCAATTTAAATCATTATACTTATATCTTTTGTCTGTCCTGTTTCAGCTGTCTATTATTTTTTCTCATTAACACAAAATTTCTTCTTTAATGACTGATTGGAGTATAATGCCTTGTCATACTTATCCTTCCCCTAATTTTAAAGCTTAACATAACACATAATTTTCATTCGGATTCTGCGTAATACATTCTAAAAATAAACTCAATATTTTAAAACAGAAAGAAAAAAGTTTTTTTATATATATATAATATAATTAAAACAACAATCCATAGCAATTGAAATTATATCATTAAAATTAATATTCATTTAAGTCTTAAACATTTTACACAATCCTTTCTAAATAAATATCATACTTCTATGGGAACACTTATAGATTTTGCTTAGTTACTTTCTTTAATTCAATTCTCTCATATTTAATTTCATTTATTTTATTAAAAAAAAAAATTCGCTAAGTTACATTAAATATTTTGTCCCATTTTATAATCATATATTATTCCAATTTTCTAACATTATTTCAAATACAGATACAACGACACAATCTTATGTACCTTTGCAGAATCTCTTTTTCAGTTATATGTTTACCCATTATCTCTAAATAAAATCTGTTTCTTTACATCTAGTTTCAAACCTTTGTAGCTTCTCTTCCCTTCTTTCCTCCCTTGCTTCTCCCCTCTACCCTTTTTACCCCCTTGTCTCTTAATCTCCACCCTCTTGTGTATTCCTCTTTTCTGTTGCTTTCTGATATTGTGTCCACTTTTCACCTTGTTTTTCCCTTTTTTGGTTGTTTTTTTAAGTCTTAAATTCTCCATTCTCTTTCTCCTCTTTCCCCTTTCTTCCCCAAATAAAGTTGCTTGTTCATTAAGGATGGTTTCTTCTTCATCCCAATCTTCTTGTTCTTGTAGTTTCTCATATGTAGAAATTGCCATTTCTAAAAAATGAAAAATAGAGCCAAAAGAATCCTTCCCTTCTTGTTTCTCTTGATTATATTTTATAAATTCCATTTTCAGTTCATCCATAAGTAATGCCATTGTAAAAGAAAGAAAAAATTTAAACGACCCAAATGATTTTAATCATTCAAATAAGAATTTCCAAAAGTCCCAAAGTCACCAAGCAATCCAAATACACACAGTCTATTTCATTTAACACTTTCTTCTTTTTCTCACTTTTTTTTTCATTTTAATGCTTCAAAAAACTTCAAATTCTTTTTGACCTTCAATCCATCTGATAGAGTAGTCAATTATGATCCAAAATGGAAAAATCCAATAATAAAAAGGCCCAAAAAACCAAAGAAGAAAAAGGATAAAATAAAAAGCAAAAATAAAAATATGACTAAAATTGAAATATACAAAAAGGCTGGCGAGTAGAGGTTTCACAAATATATATATATATATATATATGGACTGCACACTGCACTTTATTTATTTATCCAAGGCTCTTATTGTTCTGTATGTAAAGTGGATGACTCCAAATCTACCATTCTGATTGGCTAAGGAAAAGACAAGTGGATTGGTTCACTAGGAACCAATCCAAAGAGATACCAAAAAGGCGGCAAATCTAAATAGCTGCCATTGGCTGCAAGCAGGCAAGCCAGCCTGTATAAAAGGGCTGGCCCCGGCTTCAGCTGGCGTTCCGTTACTAACTGTTAACAATAAAAGTATTTGTTGTTGGAACCCGGTCTACCTCGTGTGTTTTCCGAACAAAACACTTATTATGACTCTCTTCTCCAGCAGCTTCAAAGCCAAGCCTCAAGTGTTGAGATATTGATAAGAGTCCAGGAAAACACCTGTAATAATATTTTTTTGTGCTCTCCCTCCATCTTATCACATTAAAATGTCCTTGAGAAGGAGTGTTTATACATTTCTCCCCAATTCAAATAAAGTACTTTCAAGCCTCTAGTTGGCAGTGTTGCAAGATCTCTTAATACTTTTTCCCCCCTCAGCCAGAAAAAAGAGTAATGTATACAAAACTCAGAAGAAACAAAGGGGGCCTCTATCCTAAAGAAAATTAAAAAATCAAAAGAAGCATAAAAATATATATAAGAAAAAATTCAATCTGGTTACCTACAAAGTCACATTAAAGTCCTCAGAAAAGAGAAAAAAAAATAGTAAGGAAAGAATCCAAGCCTCAATTTGACATCACTTAAAAAACGCCACTCAACCAGATTCCAGTCAGACAAAAATAAAGCCACAGGTTTCTTCTTTGTTCAGGATATCCTTTCAGGTCTCAGCCAATTTGCAATACAAAAAAAGTTTCTCACCCAGCCGACACACCCTCGCTCCAGCCACTTTCTTTTCGGAGCTGTCCTGACTTCAGCAGCTTTGGAGGCTGCCTTTCCACCGCCAGCAAAAGGGCTTCTCCCGGATCAAACCAGAGATTTGCGATATCTCTGGGATCCTGGGACTGTGCCCACAATCCCCGTCTCTACGGGACGGTTTAGGTCCGTTAGGACCGACCAGGGGTGAAAATATCAGCTGAGATCTCAGAGCCCCGAGATCTCAGCTGTAGCACCGAGACGAAGCTCCGCCTTCTCCCCCGTTTTGTCCATTTTAATGCTTTATATATGAGATGCATCCGCTTACATCCTTTCTACTGCCATGCTACTCACGCTGTGTGGACGTGATGCAGCGGATGTGAGTTGAGGGGATGTCCAGAGGATGCCGAGGGGATACAGCGGATGTTTAATGCATGATTTTGGACATAGAACGTTTGTTGCCCATATATGTTGCAGATGTACATCGTACACGGCGGAAAGTTCATCCGTTCACAAAGTTTTGTGCAGCTCAAAACTTCTTGTGCAGATGAAATCTCAGTGGAAGGATGCTCAATGGATAGAGAGTATGAAACATGTATGCAATGAGTACACAACAAAAATGCATCACATTTTCCAATGGATGGCAAGCTTTTTTGTCCATTTTACATCCTCTTTGCATCCATTGGTGCATTGGGACATGGGCTTTATTTGACTCATAATCTGAACAAAAGTCATACGGTTAAATAGCTACCTGCTCTTCTTGCTACTGAATTTATTCCTTCATTTTTAATTCCTGGTGACTATGGACAAATCCTTGTACTTTCTTTAGCAATGTTTTTCAGAAGCTACTTGCTACTGCCTTCCTGGGGCTGACAGAGAATTGGTAGCTGACAGAGAAGTCACTCAGCTACCTTCATTCCTTAGGCAAGGGCTTGAAACTTCTGGCTTTATATCGTACTGTTTTTTACAAATATATCCAGCTGGTTTTGAGGCCTCATTTAGTATAGTGCTAAATCTAACATAGCATAAATATATCACTTGCTTGTTTAAAAAAGGAGAAAATATGGATTTACTGAGTAAAATGCCTTTTAGCAGTGCTGTGATGAATCCATTGTTTAAACATTTATCTAATCAAGACACAAATCAATTTATAATTAAAATTACTCCAATAAGAAAGAATAACAAGCATTTCTTGCTTATAAAGAATTTTACTGAAGGGTTCCCCAAGTAAACAAGTAAATCTAAGTCTAAAAGAAAGTCAAGGGGTGTTAATATTCCATCCACTGAAGAGAACTGTTATTTGAAATGGAAAGTAAACAGTTTACATTGGGAAATGTACTGAAATTCCTGTGAATTCCAGAGTGAAAGAAGAGCAGTAAAGGAAGAGAGGAGGAGGAGGAGGAAAACTGCAAACATATAGTACTCTAGAAATCATGTCATGCCATGCAACAATTATTTATTGTCCACAACTTTGCACTGACAAAAAGATATTTCTTTGTGCCTTCTCAACAGAAACATGACTATGTCTGCAAATTGCAGCCTGCTAAGATTGCTTGCTTTTTTGCACCACCGAGAATGGATTAGAAACAATCAGGAAATGCCAGCAGCAAGCTGTGCTTCAGTGAAGTGTATAGTGACAGAAATATGATGTAACTAATCTTTGGCTCCTGTTCATATGAGACACTTACTGCTGTGCTGATCAAACAGATGTTATTGACATGGGCCTTTCCCGACTTCAACCCACTTGCAAACACAAACATGTCTTGGCAACATTTTTGTCTTTGTTTCATCCCAAAATGCTGCCTCCATTTCATTTCAAGCCCATGAAAAAGTCAATCCATAGTTAGACAGCCACTTGCCTGGGATGGTTTAGAGACTCCTGTTTAAGCAGAGGTTGGACTAGAAGACCTTCAAGGTCCCTTCCAACTGTTATTCTGTTATCCTTAGTTGCATTGGGTACCATTTTCTTAATTAGTGGAAATGGAATCACATGCTAACCTTCCTGAAGCCTGAAATGTACAAAACCTGACAGATTTTACCATCTTACTATGTTTTGTAGGGAAGTCAGGTGACTGTGATGGTTTCAAACAGAGGCCTTGAAGACAAGATACAGCAATAGAGAGAGCAATTTCATGCTTGCAGTTCCCTGAATATTCAAGAATGGGTGAGCATTTTGACTTAGTGTGGAGGGAGGTCCAATGTCTTCAACCATCCTTGTCTCTCCATAGCTGATTATTTAAGATTCAACTATCTAACCTACAAACTCTGAATTGGAGTTGAGTATATGTAACTCTCCTAATAACTGTAATTCCCAGCAGTCCCAACCAGCATAATATGTAGTGACAAATGCTGGAAGTTCTAATTCAGGAATACCTGGAGGACTATGATTTATCCATTTCTGCAGCTAAGTCACAGTTTACTACCTAACTAGAGGATTGACAGTGATTGAGATCCAACAACCTTGACTATCAAAAGTGATTCACACACCACCTCTCTTGTATACCTTACACAGCTTTTATACCGTAACAGACAAAAAATCTTATCTGTGATTCTTCCCCTCTAGTAGTTGAGTTGTACGCAAAAAATTTTCCTGGACAGGGATTTTGTTTCCTTTTCTTAAACAAGCTCCCAGACATGTGAAAAAAGACAGAAAATATTTCAGTAAAACCTTGCAGAAATCTAAAGGCAGCCTCTTGGAAATACAAATTCAAAAGAAGGGGTATATATATATATATATATA
>BLBF01000002.1:34477398-34496082 GCA_015471245.1 Laticauda colubrina
GTGTGTGTGTGTGTGTGTGTGTGTGTGTGTGTGTGTGTGTGTGTGTGTGTGTGTATGGGTGGGGCGTATAATTATACAATTTTTCATGCAATGAAAAAAATGATATTTCTACTTAAGATGGTTAGGGGTTTTTTTGTACTGTAGTTACATTAGTTATTAAGCATGTCATCCTTTGTTTAACTTCTGTTTTTCCTTTCTTATATACCTTAAAAGCCTTGGTTCTTCTTTTTATTGTATTTTTCATTCCATAAATCCTAATTTCCATCCATGTACATTGGATAGAGTATCATTCTTAAAATAGAAGTTTAAATATGATCCAGGGTTATCCTTGCAGTATTCTTTATTTAGGCAAATATTGGATGCATTATTTCATACAGTACAAAACAATGAACTTATAATGGCTTTATGAAATATCCGGAGCAGATGGGAAAATGACTAATCCACCTTTTAAATCCACTTTCCTATATATTCATTTCTGTATTAAATTTGTATTTGATGCTTACTTAAAATATCTTCTAAAATTGTCCAAGAGGGAGGATCATAAGCGCTCTCCATCACATTTAATTTCATGCCTGAATAGAGCCAGAAATCTGCCAACTGCTTTGGGTAAACAATTAGGAATTTAAAGTAGATTTCCCTCCATTCATTTTGAAATCTGACTTCCCAGATTTCTTCTGCACTGACACATGATGTGATGAAAGCTACTAATCTAGATGTGTTTTAAAATAAGACAGTAAAATGTGGGCAAACTATTTAATCATTCATTTTATTTAGTGTCTCTGGGTGATGCATAATATTTGATTTGTTAATCTTTGTGGGGAATATATTGGTAACTGTATTCCTGTGAATAGATTAACAGAGTTGGAAGGGACCTTGTAAGTCATCTAGTCCAACTTCCTGCCCAAGCAGGAGACCCAATACAATTTCTGACAAATGGCAGTCCAATCTCTTCTTGACATATTACTAGTTGACAACATATTGACTACATACCATCATATGAAGCTAGAGTTAGCAGGTGATAATGAGAATGCCAAATACGAAATGGCCCTGTTTATACTAACTTTGCTATGGCTTTCTTTAGGTCTACAGATTTGGGTAGCAAAATTTTGGGCAACAATTTTTTGTGCTGACATCTCTAATGGTTGTCTGGACCAAATGTTAGATTTGGTACTTTTTTTTTTCTTTCTCATTTATTATTTCTTGGTACTTTTTTTCCTTTCTCATTTATTCTTTCTTTCAACAAAGAAGACAGCACTCTTTCCAGACATCTGAATTGATGCACATCTTATTATTTTTCCAGCTTCCAGCTAAGCCATAGAAAGCACTAATGAAAAGCTCTACAAATGAAAAAGATGTCACTTATTGAGGTTAAGGCAACTTCCACAGCAACAAGTCCCTTAAGCCTCCTTTAAGTTTTAGAGGGTCAGATTCCTTCAAGGAATGCCAGAGAAGGGCTGAGCTTTTACAACAGCTAAAACAATTCTTCTGAAGCATTTTGAAGCATGAACAAGCCTACGATTAATCTGTAAGTCAAATCAAGTTGACAGGAAAAGGCAGCGTCAAAAAAAGAATCCTTCTAACATCTGTGTCAGTCCTTTCCAAAAGGGTAGCTTTGTTAGCAAACACAACAAACAATCCTTTGTTCAAGAAAAACAATTTTTTAATGGCATTTGATGCTAGTGGTTTCAGCCTGTGTTGTCTTTGGGAATATTTCCTCCAAATTAAATCCGTTTACTCTAGTTGTATGTCCAGCTGCTGTATGAATTTGCTCTGACAGAATTAAGGAGGGAAAGGAGACAAGGATGAACTCCATGGCACCTCCTTCCTGAACCCCAAGTTCAGGTTAGCCTCATCCTTTCACCCTTCAGAGAAGCATTGAAAATAATCTGTTCTGCAGAGCATTTGAAGAAGAGCCACCTGGAATCTGATGAATAAAAATTTATAGCAATAAGTAAATACATTCTGTGGCCTAAGGTTGACTTTGTCAGATGCATAGCATAAAATATGTATTGTATCTTAACATTATTACAGCAATAAAGGAGATTTTGGCCATCCATCTTTGGCAGGGATTTTTTATTTTATTTCCTAGTCTAGCTTGCAGCCCTGATATTTATCTGGATTAACTCATTAATAAGTAGGCCTGTCACAGCTTCACTCTGCTTCTGAGCCCAGACAAAGGTAACCCAAATGCTCCCACTTGCAGGGACTATTATTCCAAGGAGCAGGACAAAATTAAATAAAGGTAATAGAAATCATTATAATGCCTATTCAGAAAACAACTTGTGTGTGACATAGAATGGTGATTGATACTTGTAGCATATGAGTAGTGTTCTATTTAATACGGCTGGTTTTTTTTCTTTTGTTCAAAGAACCATAAGACTCTTTGTCTCTTGTGCTCTTGTGCTTATAGGATTTAGCTTGGGGATTAATTACCTTTGCCAGTGGATTTGTGGTTTTAACCCTGCAGGTAGAGGTTTTGAGTGTGAGTCTGGATATAATACACATTATGGATGGTGGCATCCTTTGGAGAAATGTTCAGGCCATAGTTCAGTACAATGAGCAAGTTTATGAGCTAGAGGCCTGGAGCAACCACAGAGTAATTGCTCCATGCCTCAGATTAGTTTTAGGTTGAAAAGGTTATTGATAATTATATCCTTGAGTAAATGGGAGCTTCCTATTGCTTCCAGTTTTACAACAGCCTTAGTCTATCTTATTCAATGATAGTCAATGAAAGGTAGTGGTAATGTATTGTGAGCACTAAACAGGATTTTCCCTACCATCAGGCAAAAATATTAGTGACCTATGCATGGCCTTATTAATCTATGTACTACAGCCTACTTGCTTGCTGCTCATATTGTTGGCCAATGTATCCCCTAGCCTGTGGAAAGCAGTAGCACCTGCAGAAAACTAATGGCTTGGACAATCTTGGCAGACCCTTGGGCAATGTGCCAATTGTGCCCATTCTTGCCCTTCTAATCTCTTGATTAAATTAATGCAACATGGGGCTGCCCTTGAAGACCATTTGGAAAATTCAAATGGTACAGATTGTGGCTGCACAGGTGACAGATATACAGCACATTAAACACCATTACTACATGAGCTGAACTGGCTACCAATGTGTTTCCAGGTGAAATTCTAGGTGTGAGTTGTTATTTTTAAAGTCCTCCATAGTTTAGAACTGGGTTTCCTGAGAGATCAACTTTTACCAAGAATGTCCAATTTGATCCAGCAGATTGGGCATGCTGCAGATCCTGACAGCCAGAGATTGTCAACTGGAGAGAATTAGAAACCGGCCTTCTCTCCTGTGATTTCTGCTTTGAGGAATATTCTCTCGTCAGAGTGTAGAGACAACCCTGTTGACCTTTTAAAACTTAGCAATGTACCTGGGCCTGGAGCTCAGAATGTATAAAAGTTCTACTTCTTGATTTCATTGTTCGTCAATTAACTATCTTAGTTAACTTATCTCTGTGTGAACTTATTTTGGGGGTGTTTTCATTGTTTTACTGTTTTTAATTAACAGTTCCAGCATTTGACTGAGATGAGCAGCTATAGAAATTGAATAAATAAATGGCAATGAGGCCATGTATGTGGTGAGATCATCATGGAAATACTGCTCTTTGACATAAACACTGAAGAGGATGCCCTTTTCTTCAGCCATCTCTTCAGTGGTGTATTAACCATTAAGCAGACTAAGCATGTGCTTTGGGCACCAGGCCCAAAGGGGGCACCAGAAAAACTTTTATGTAACCAAAGCTTGGCTTCATTGTACAGTATATACAAAGGAGGGTGGGGCACCAAGATTTGTCACTGCTTAGGGCACCAGTGAGACTTAATCCATCACTGCATCCCCTTAGTCCTTATGGACACCCACCCTGGGAATGGAGGGTGATCTTTGAGTGAGGACTCCTCTCCCATTTACTGACTGCTACAGTTTTACTGCTACAAATAATATTTTGAAGTTCAGGATTTGCCCTATCATCTGACAGAATAAGACAGCCATATCACAAAATTACCATTGTGGCTTATTTTGTTATTCCTTTTTTACCCCCAGGGCTGGGAAGAGATGTCTTTGGAATTGTCTTTCCTCCAGGTTGGAATCATACATCTGAATAGAGGTAATGACTGACTCTTAGGCGTGTCAAATTTTTCAACTTTCAATTTCATTATTTCATCAACATTAGAGGTGCTGAAAAGTTGTGACATGCCTTGGAGATTGTAAAAATATTTTGGTTACTTTAATATAATTTAGATGTGCTTGGTGAGTAACTACATAAGTATCATAACTTTTTTACATTTTGTTTGTTTCCTTATGGGTGTCAAACTTGATTTCATTGAGGCCTGCATCAGGGTAGTTTTTGACCTCGGGGGACTGGTAGGCATGGCTGGGGTGAGTGTGGCCAGGTTGGGCTTGGCCAACTCGACATCACTCATGTTGGGGGCCTGTAGTGGCCCAGGAGGGACTGGGGGTAATACTTTGTCTTCAGTGGAGGAAGGCAAGACCAGGAAGAACAGCTATGACGGTCTCCTGCAGCCCTCTGCCAGCGAAAACTGGTCCTTCACTGTTTCCAGGGCAGCCCCACAGGCCAGATCTAAACATCCTGTAGGCCACATATAGCCTGTGGGACTTGAGTTTGACACCCCTGACTTAGTAGCTTAGTCTCAGGCAGCAAAATGACATAGCGCAGTCCTCAGAAAAATATTTTCCACCCTTCTGTCTACAGAAGCAGCTTTCTATAGTTTTTCCAAGACTCTATAATATAGCATTGCTTTTTGTGTCATTAAAATAAGTTTTTACATCCAATAAAGTAAATTACCAAAAATTTGGTGGAAGTAATTTCCTGTTTGAAAGTGCATTCCCCCAGATTTCATTATTTCATCCCATGTCTCAGAGAAGACAAAGTGGATAAGACTTACTACCATTTCATTTACAAGTATTGATAATTTTATTCTTAGTCATTTTCTCTTTCTTCTTTCCACCTAGTACAGATAACTATAAATATACAAACTTTAACAAAATTATGTTTAAATTTTGTAGGATACATTGGAAATGTTTTTAAGAGCAGGTGATAAATTCTTCAATGACAAGTTGATTATTACTGTAAAGTTTAACCAAGAAGTTTATGAACAAGTAATAATTAATGTAAAAGAATACATAAAAATAGACTGCGAACTGTAAAAACATGGTACCAGTACGAATCATTAACTGAAAATTAGTTAGAACAAAATCCTTTTAAAAGTTACTAATCAAGAGCAATACTTTTCCCAGGAAACAAATTTTGAAAAAACATAGGAGAATGAAGAAAACCATCTGATCTACAACACCAAAAGTCAGAAAAAAAAAACTGGTATCTTTTCAGCTTTCACATTTTAAAAATAAAATTTGAATGATTTTATGATAGATGCTATCAGAGTTCTAACTTCAACAAAGTGAAGCATCATTGAACATAATCTGCTGAATCTGCTGAAGGTAGATAAGCCAAACCAGGCACTATCAAGTTCCTATCCAAGAGCTATGAAGGACCCTGTGGATTATGAAGGCTACAAAAGTTCAGGGATTAAAGAAATATCTTTTTATCAAATCCATTTCCATAATATGTCCATATAGTCTACTTCTTGTGGAAAGGAAATCAAAACATCTCCTTTTGGCCTATTCAATGTTCCCTTGTTCCTCAAGTACCAATCTCACAGCCATTTCCAGGGCAAAAGGTGAGAAATTTCATTACCACAAAAGATAGCAAATTTGGCTGGAAATAGCCAAAAGTGGCAGACTATTCAGGAAAACATTCCTTTCAGGATACCAGAGATTCTGCCCATTAATAAACAAAAAGTCCCTTCCTCTATGTGACTGCTTCTTCTAGCTGCAATGTTAATTAAGCAAGAAATCAGTTGATATAGTAAACAACTACAAACTCAGCAATTTTAAAGCTAAAATTGATCACTTGTATACTCTACTTGAAATCTATAGCACAGCCTACCTCGAGGATATTTCTTGTCTTAGTTTATGTTTTTGTTAGAAGAAATGGAAATCAATGACACATTCACCTTGCTTAATAAATGAAAGGATCAGGCATAATGTACTGCTTTCTTTAACTAAATATCAACTTTCAACTGAGAGAAGAGGGTCCTCCTCTAACCAACCTTTCTGCATATGGAGATGGTGAGGGAAGGGAATTTCCCTATGTATATGTACAATAGCTTACCTCAACCTGGTGTTCCCCATTTATACTGTGAACTGCAGCCCCTAGATTTTCACAACCAGTACATTAAGCAGAGATTACTTTTCCAATTACTACGGTAAGGAATAATTGTTATGGAAAAAACAAGACATTTCTTCTAGAGCAACATCTTCTTATATGTACAGGTAGACTTTGATTTATACCAATTTATTTAAGGACCATTTGACATTACAAAGGCATTGAAAAAGGGTACTTAAAACTAGTGCTGGCATTTACCACCAATCGTGGTAGCGTCCCCATGGTCATGTGATCAAAATTTGGTTGCTTGGCAACCAGCTTATATTTACAAAGGTTGCAGCATCCCAGGGTTATGTGATTGCCATTTGCAACCTTCCCACCTGATTTCCAGCAATCAAAGTTAATGGGGGAAACTGAAATCACTTATTTGCTCTGCAGAAAGTTAGCACTCAACCTGCTCCTAAAAGAATGATATATTTTGAGAAACATTTTTAAAAAGGCAGGTTAAAATATTTTCCCTAAAAAAGAAATAAAAATCTTAAGGGAGACAGAAACTCAGAGCCCCAGCTCCCTTCTCCCTTCTCCCAGCATTTATTTTGTGCCCACTGAGAAAGATTGGATCAGCCTATCTACAAAACAAAAGACCTTTAGCTCCAGGGTGGTGGGAGTAAGACATGACCCTTCAGGACATAATAGGATTAACCCACTACCATCTAACAGCAGAGCTCACCACATAGCTCAATCTCCTAAAGACATTGCATTACCCTCCAAACTTCAACCAAACTTAGAACAGACAACCTGTAGAGCCAGCTATGATTCCTATAACAGCCAGCAGAATACATGTTCTTGCCCAGGAGCAGAAAGTTCATGTGCAAAGCTGAAAAGAAGGTGTGTGTGTGTGTGTGTGTGTGTGTGTGTGTGTGTGTGTGTGTAAAGGCTAGTTATTTCTTTATATATATAAAGAAATCTATATATTTCTTGTTTAAGCCAGACATCTAAAAAAATGATAAAGATTTGCATTGTTCCAGGTTGCTATAGTATTTATGAACTTATAAATCTATCCAACATAAACACAATGGAATTCTTTTAATTTTGTCAACCTCTTGTCTTCTCAACAACTTAGGAATCAGCACTATGGTTCAGTATCTAGGCTTAATTTACAGTAAAATCAATAATTCTGCAACGAATGCTATTACTGTTGCAGAATATATTAATTAAAGCTGATAACTATAATGGAGGGAGGGCAGGAATATAAGCAAGTTAGTTTGCCAAGCTAGAGTTAATAAAATGATTCTCACCTGTAAGTGTGGTGATTAAGCAAGGTGAAGGTATCTTTGATTTCATTTTCTTCTTGCACAGCAGAAACCAAAACAAGAAATGTTATTATAGGTAGTCTATACTTAGGTATAGTATATACTCAATTAGAGCATATACTATGTATATACTCAAATAGAGCACATAACTGGTAAGATTTTTAAATTTAGTGCTTTAAAGTTGGATTCAGTTGCAAACCAAGAGTTTGTTGTTTTGTCTTATATTTTCATGATGTTCTATTTATCCTTGCCCAGCTTTATGACATTTCAAACCTTGGTTTTTTTGCAAGAGTTTCTCTGTGAAGCAATGGGGAATCCCACAAATAGTAGGTCAGTGAAGTACATGCTTCAAAAATAATTCAGAGAAATTGTTTTCAACTTCACTCAAATATATTTCTCCACCATTATTTAAAGCACCTGCTGTTTTTCAGGCATCTGAGAAAGCCTGGAAGAAAGAGGTAACTCTTCTAGGAATTACATTAACTTTAATAAATAGATTTCTTAAAGTTTTCTACAAAACATTATATATTTTCTTCAGGGATATGCAAAACTTTGAGAAAAGGTCAGGATTCTTTGATGAATATTACAGAGGTGCAGTGTTTTTAGAATCCTTTTCCTCAGGGATCCCCAACCACCGGGCCCCAGACTGGTACCAGTCCATGGATCATTTTTTACCGGGACACAAAGAATGAATAAAATATATTTATATATAAAATATATATAAAAATATGTTTTTGCTTTCGGGTGTCTTATTTTGAAAGACAACCACTTCCGCCCTCACTTAATTTTCACACTAACTTCCATGCCTAACTTCCGTGGACCACATTGCTAAAGCTAAGAAGCCCTTTTACTGTTGGGGAAGAATTGATTTTGCCGGTCCGTGAAAAAGTGTGTCTGCATGAAACCGGTCCCTGGTACAAAAAAGGTTGGGGACCACTGCTTTTCCTGAATCATGTTTGAAATACATACAGTGCTAACAAAAATCTCAGTCCATTTTATAAAACAATATTTTTCTTGAGAAACACCATTGAATTTCCTGAGTGTTCTTCAACGTCTGGGGCTTAGATTTTCACAAGACAAACCAGAATCAATTCACATTCACTCCCTACTCTTGTCAATTTCCAAACAAGGGCCGACATTCAACTGAATTGTTTGTCTATTTTGAGGTTCAGTGGATTGCCTATCCTTGTTCAAATATGTTGTATCACATAATGGCTAACCAGGGTCATTAAGAAAGTACATAAAATAAACAAGGGAACAGTAGCTGTCTTACTGTTGTTCCCTAGTAGTTGATACTTAAGATATGACTCCAGGGATAACAGCTGTCAAGGCAAGTGAACTGATCCCATAAATTTGCTCAATCCCCTTTTGAAATCATCTAAAATGTAAGCCATCATCATATCTGAGGACAGCAAATTGTCATTTAATTATGTGTTCAGTAAAGCAATAATGTGTGAATCTATTTAAGTGGGTTATACCAGAGGTGGAATTCAACTGGTGTTACTACCAGTTCGGTGAATACATTTTGCGTGCTGTGCACACATGCATGCATATAAAAAAACCTTAAGCTGTGCCACCTGGACAGCTGAAAAATGTTGCATACAGGTGCGCAGTGCTTGAAAAGCCTCTTTTTTCCTGCTTTTTCAACCTCAACCTCAGCTCTTTCTTCTCTAGAATTTTGCAGAATGCACAATGTTGTAGAATAGCCAACACTAGAAGGGTCATGGCTGAAGTTTCTAGTCTGCAAAATACAGTGCCAGGCATTTGAAATGATAAAACTAAAAATGACCACTTTCTACTTTTACACAGTAAAATCATTCTCTGTCCAAAACCCCATGGATTATTTATTTTCTCCCAGGGAAGAATGAACACTGAACTTCTGATGCTGTGACAGCACATATAGGAGAAACCTGTGGCCAGGTGGTGAAGGAGAAACAATAACAGCTCTTTATAATGGAAATTAGAACAATTACTTGAAAGGTGGCCTACATGGCTTATATTTATTTATAGTCTACATTTGTTTTTCTTAGTAGGAGGATATCCACCTTCTAATATAGATGTAGAATTTAAAAGCACAAGAAATAAATGTTGTGGCAAATATAAAATTGCTTGTATCCTGTTTTGTACATACCTTCTCAACTGAAAAAATGGTTAAGTCCACAGGAAAGTTTATTTCCTCTTTGAAAGTGATCTATGTTTTAATTTTCACTTCAATGATTTTACTTTTAAAAACTTTGCTTCATTCATAGAAAGAGAATATTGCCAAAATCTAAAGCAATCAAAGATTAGAGGAAACCAAAATGTGTCTGTCTGTATTTATATAATGATTGTAAATGAAATTTTGATCACATAGCTTTTGTAAAGGCCCAGTCACACTGCCCAATGGATGCAAAACATTAGTAAAAAGGACACAACGGACGAGAAAAATGTTCCATCCGTTGTTATCCGCTCTGAGAAGGGGTGAAAATTTGCATAACCGGAGCGGATAACACGGAAAGGAACGGACGCGGGGATGACGCAGGGTGGATGGAAAGCGGATGTGGAACGGAAGCCCAGCAGATGGAAGTGGATGAAAGCGGATGGCACATCCACAAGGCTTCCGGGGGACCTCAGGAAAGTGGACGCGGAACGGATGAAGCAGATGCAGAGCGGATGCTGAGCGGATGAAGCGGATGCAGAGAGGAAGCCTAGCGGATGCACAGCAGAAGCCTAACGGATGCTAGCGTTAATTGCGCATGTGGGGAGGATGCATTGCGTAAGCCCCGCGGATATAAGGGAAGCAGCTCGGAAGCAGGTCACCATTCAGAGGAAAGACCTGCTGCCGGACGGATTGATAGCCTTGCCTGCCCTGCCTGCATGCCTGCCTGCAAGCCTTGCTGCCAGCCTTGCTGCAAACCTTTCTGCCAGCCTCCCTGCCAGCCTTGCTGTCTGCCTGCCTGCCAGCCTTGCTGCCAGCCTCCCTGCCAGCCTTGCTGTCTGCCTGCCTGCCAGCCTTGCTACAAGCCAATCTGCCTGCCAGCCTTGGTGCCACCCTCCCTGCCAGCCTTGGTTCATGCCTTCCTGCCAGCCTTGGTGCCTGCCTGCCTGCAAGCCTTCCTGCCAGCCTTGGTGCCTGCCTCTCTGCCAGCCTTCCTGCCAGCCTTCCTGCCAGCCTTGGTTCCTGCCAGCCTTCCTGCCAGTCAGCAACCCCACAACCATGGGGAAGAACAGAAAGCCTCAGCCATCTGCTGCCAGCCCTGGCAAGAGGGACAGGGCTACCATCCTGCCCCCTGGCCCTCACTCTGGTTCTGCTGGGGCTTCTGCAGCACGGGCTCGCTCTTCTGGGGCTGGGGCTTCTGCTGCTTCTGCTTCTGGAGGAGCTGATGATGTGGGGGATCAGACAAGCACTCCAGAACCAGACACCTCCACAGCGCCTGGACCCTTAACCCCTGAGACTGAATGACCAAGAGGAGTGCCAGAGACTCATTTTTGTTTTATAGCTTGTTGTTAATGAAGTCTATTTTTGATTCACACACTTGCTTCATTTCTTTTTTTAATAAAGTCTTGGTGGAAACTTTTAGAAATGGTTTAAGCCTTTGCATGCTTGTGGGATGGGTTAAGATAGCAGTGGGATGGGTTGAGATAGCAGTAGGATGGGCAGGGATACCTTTGGGATGGGTAATAGCTGTGGGATAGATAAACCTCCAGTGCAAGCATAGTAGGACTGTATGGTCCACCCTCCCAGGTGCCACACCTACGGCCCTTTATTATCAATAATAATGTAGTCAATCATCCACACATGTCAACATAAACACAACTCTTTATTAAATGCCCTGTTCATTGTAGGGCCATCCAACATACATGGCCCAATCTCATCTGTGTGATGAGACAGGCTGAAGGAAGCATCCATTAATCATCTATCATCCTGTCTCGCCACTCTACTGCTCCAGCTGGGGAGTTGCACCAGTGTCTCAGGAGGTTGCGCTGCTTCTTCCCTTCACGTGAGGCTCTGTTGGGGCCTTGCACATCCTCAGTGTCTATCAGGTTTCGCCCTTGCCTCCATTCCCCAGGCTCCATGTCCCCATTGCCTTGCTGGAGATCCACGAGCCTGTTCTGCAAGACTGGGTAGTGGGTGCGCATGAGATTGTGCAGGATGCAGCAAGCTTCCATGATCCTTCTCACGGTCTCTGGGCGATGCTGCATGGTGGTGAGAAGTACCTGGAACCTGTTGGCCAGGATGCCAAAGGCGTTCTCCACCACCCGCCTTGCCCTGGACAGCCTGTAGTTGAAGATCCTCTCTTCACAGGTGAGGCATTTGGAGGTGTAGGGCTTCATGAGGTAGGTTGTGAGGGAGAAGGCGTCATCCCCCATGATGAAGTAGGGCACATCTTGCGTGTCATTGGGCAGGGGGTCTGGATCTGGGAAGCCCATGATGAGGTTGCATTCCAGCCCCTCCTTGAGGTGACTGGCGTTGTATACCTGGGCATCTGAAGATTAGCTGTTGCCTGAAGCATCGATGTACATGATCTTGTAGTCAGCATCGACCATGGCAAAGAGGACGATGCTGAAGAAGCCCTTGTAGTTGTGATAAGAAGACCCTGAGTTGGCTGGAGCTTTGCAGGCCACGTGCTTGCCATCGATGGCTCCAACGGTGTGTGGGAAGTTCCACCTCTGATACCACTGCTCTGCAACTTTCTTCCATCCTTCTTCAGTGGAGGGGCACTGGAGGAGCTCCTTCATGTATTCTTCGATGTTGGCCTGCACCACTTCTCTGACCACAATGCTGATGGTGTTGTGTGGCACCCTCCAGCCGTACTGCATGCTCGTGTATATGGTCCCTGAGGCCAGGTGGCGCAGAGTGAGTGCCACCTTGAGCCCAGGTTCCAGGCTGGGCCGGAAGTTGGTGTTTGCCTTGGTCAACCTGGATGTCAGCCGCTCCACAACTTCGTCAAACATTGCTGGAGGCATCCTCATGAAGTTCTGGAATGCCCGAGTGTCTTCGTTCCTGAGCTCCACCATCAGCTTGTTGTACAGTCCGTCCTCTGCTCTTCTGGTGAACCATCTTCATACCCAGACGCTTCTTGGCCGCCTCTTTTTCTTCCCATAGTAGAGTTCACAGAGCCTGTAGATGGCTTTGCACTGTTGCAGAAGGATGGTGGCTGCCAAAAGGACTTTGTTACAATCCACGGTGGACATGATTGGATGCTGTGGAAGAGGAAGAGTCAGATGAAGGCTGCAGAGGTCTGCACCGCAGGGCTGCTGGTCTGAAAGTGAGATCCAGATGAGTTGCTCCCCCTTTTTATAGGCAGTATAGGTTTTCCCCTATGTGTCTCTTTGCATCCTCTCGGCATCCTCTAGACATCCTTAATATCCGAGATAGGTCCCCTCTGCGAACGTTTTTTCTGTTTTACATGCTTTGTTTCCATTTTGCATCTGCTAGGCATCCGTTCTGCATCCGTTCCGCATCTGTTCCGCTTCCTCCCTGTGTCCGTTTACCGCTGGAGTGGATGGAGTTGCGTGGATGCGCAGCAGATGCCTAGCGGATATAGCGGATGTGTAACAGATGCAGAACGGATGCCTTGCGGATGCGTAGCGGATGCAGAATGGACGAATTGGATACATTTTCCGCTCAAAAGTTTTGAGCAGCTCAAAACTTTCTGAGCGGATGAAACGTCAATAATGGATGCTGGACGGATAGAGAGGAAGCAAAATGGATGCAGTGAGTACAGAACGGATGCATCGCGTTAATCAATGGATGGCAAGTTTTCTCTCCGTTTTACATCCTCTTTCCATCCGTTGGTGCAGTGTGACAGGGGCTTAGAGTTAAATTCAGACCTCAACACATTTGCTAAGCAATTCAGGACATGCTGAAATTTACAGTATGCAAGTTTAGTTGAATTTCTTGATGTGTTGGGAGAGAAATTATATTGCTATATGTAGGAGAGCAACTCCTATATCGCTCCACCTTCTCTGTTGAACTATTTTTTGGTGCAGGTTTAATGCTCAGATGTGCTTGACCCATTTCTAGAAGTAGCCTGACAGACATAGGGAAGCTAGCATTTGTTGTTGTTGTTGTTAGTTGCGAAGTTGTGTCCGACCCATTGCAACCCCATGGACAATGTTCCTTCAGGCTTGTGTGACCTATTCCAGTGGCCAAACTCTTAAGCACCAGCTGCTCTTGTCCAAACTTCACCCACATTAGGGAGGGGTTGTTTTTCTGCCAATATGAAACACCACATAGAAGGGGAAATTAAGCTGGGGAATCACTTTCTTCAATTTTTCTCAAACTGTAAGCACAGCCTATTTGCTAGTATCTTGACTGAGACAGAGGAGGGTTTGGTTACAATGGATACAATGCAAAACACTATTTTTTAATGGCTCCTACCCTGAAGGAAATCAGTCTGATTTGTCTTTAGAAGTCTCTGGGCAGCTATAATAAATAAGAACTAAAAAGGTTTAAAAAAAAAAAAAAGCTAAACAGCAAGGCTGGTGTTTGCAAGCTGGCATATCAAAAGTTTCTTTTATAACTTGATGATTAGTATAATTTGCACACATTAAAATGTATAAACTTTATAATTCTTCTCCTCTATGAAGAGAATGCAACCCTCTTTAGTTGGTCCTGTGGGTTCCAGTCTACCAATGCTAGCCTTTTCCTTCTGGGATGTTGTTCTCCACACCAATTTCCATGCTGTTTCTTTGCTTTCCCATATTTACTCATGGATGTTTTGTAGCTCCCCCTCTTTCCATATCATTATCTCTGACACTAATACCAACCCTTTTTCTCCTCTCTCTTAGGACATCATTGTGACTCTAAAGTTAAAATAAGAGAAAACGTATTCTTTTGAACCTACATTCTTGTGAACTTTGAAACAAAGAACTGATAGTTCAGCTTTCTGACATTATAAGGAAAGGGAAACTTTGCAATATCATGGGAAGTGAATGGGAAAGCACCCTGTCTCAATCAGGCTAGGCAAAATGCATATATGGATAGGTATTTGCAACCTGTAGATCCAGTTAGAAGAAGGGCACAATTTGGCTTAATTACAACTTGGAATCATTTTTGAGAGCCAGTTCAAGCCTGTTAAGGCTAGAAACCAGGAGATTGTAAATTCTTTTCTCACTTCAGGCATGAAAGCCAGCTGGCTGACTTTGTGCTAGCAGTGGTCTCTTAGCCCAACCCACCTCAAGGTTGTTCTTGTGGGGGAAATTGGATGATGAAAGAGCTTTTGGGGAAGTTTGCCACTCTGACCTATTTATAAAAATAATAAAGGCAATATAAAAAATATCAAATAAAACCAAAAGGGTGTTCATTGGAAGATGTCAGAGTTGAATGGACCATGATCTTCTGGGGGCTAAGGGTAGCCATTGTTTCATTGATCCATTGATCTTTTTCTCGTCTAAATAAATTTATTATTAGGATCTGTCCATCAGACAGATGAAAAGCAAACATATAACCCCCTCGTGGCTTCTGTCTCATTTTGCCAGAGTTTTCCCATGCATAAAATTGCAATAATAATGTGAGTACTAGTGCCCTGTCTAAGGAATGCAGGAAGGATTAACATTACTGAGAGGATTATTTAAAACATTATTTGGAGCATTTGCTAGTACTGTTACCCTGTTACTGTCAATATTGTTGTTTTTAATAAACTCTGAAAATGAAAGGTTCCTCCAATCTTTCTTTATGTGCTAAATTCTCAAAACTGTTTCATTCAAAACTTCTCTGATTTGTTACTTCCTTGAAAAACTGAGGCACTGTTCATGTTGAGGTAAATGCTTTGGCTGGATTCAGAGGCTGTGTCCAGTCATGTTCTGATTAACTATAATTTGTTGACGCTACTGCTGTTGGCTGGACTCACCATTTGCAAAGACTTTCACTATTTTGGTTCAAGAAGCAGCATATAAATATTGGGAATTAATAAGTTGTGCTAAACTATACACTGGAATAAACAATAAATTACGCCAAGCTATAAATTGGAGTGAACAAGATGTTGCTTTGCCTTAGCTGCTAGCATTTTTCATCTAACTCATTTCAACATCTCGATCAGGGGTGTCAAACTCAGTTTCACTGAGGACCGCATCAGGGTTGTGTTGGACCTTGGGGGGGGGGGGGTTGGGTGTGTGTAGCCAGGATGGGTGTGGCCAGCTTGACATCACTCATGTCGGGGGTGCCTGTGGCGGCTTGATGAACGAAAACCGAGATATGGGGAGCAGAGGGTTGCAGGAGGCCATCTCAGCTGAAAATGGAGATCAGGAACCCATTTTCACTGGCAGAGGCACCACAGGCCGGCCCTTTGCTGTTTCCAGAGCAGCCACATCTAAGCACCTTATGAGCCAGATCCGGACCGTGGGCCTTGAGTTTGACTCCCCTGATCTAGACTAACACAGGGACTGGACATGTTTTAGAAAGTAAAAGGCTAAATCTATAGGACTTGGTAAGGGAAATATAAATAGATAGTTTATGTGTCTATATGCTTACTTTGCTTAATTTCTTCATATTTACTTGTCCATTTCATATAAGTGAATGACTTATATATAAATGTAATTACATAGCCACACAAAGATATTTGTAGACTTTCTGTTTAATGGACAAGGGATATATATTTGCAGGAGCTTTTTATCTTGGATTTTTGTATTTCATATAAAAATAATACATTTTAAAGGCCAGGAAAATTGTACACTTTGCCATGACTTAGTTCACTGTTTCAACTGAGGCTTTTTCACTGGGTCTTTCAAAAGGCTGGTTCTACATTATACTCTTTTACCACCACAGAGATAACCTTCTGAATGGTTCCTCATAGTTGTGACAGACCAAAGAAAAACATTTCTATAATTATTTTTCTAGTCCTGACAGGTTTATAAATGGACTTGGACACCTAGGTCACATTTCAGAAATAACACTAAATGCTGGCTACATAGTCACTTGACATTTCTTCCTTTCGCATTAATAGCATATACTTTACACAAGATGCTATTTGCAGGTGAAGAGGACAATTTTCCTCAGAAAAGAATTGCTTACAGAATAAAGGTTAGGCAGCAGCTATACAGATTAAAATAGAGCTATAAATGCCAACTTTAACACAAATAAATGAATTCACGAAGGGAATAACCTTGTGGACTTTGATCAGGAAGAGACATAACATATGCTTAAATTCAACATTTCATGTTTACTATCTATGACAGGAAATTGCAAATTGAGAATACTTGCTTCAAATGATAAGTGTTGTAAAAGGTAAACTTGATATTAAATCATAAAAAGGAAATAACCAATTTATCGGAGGTAGCCAACATGACTATATTATATTGATTGGATTTGTGATGGCATTTAACAAATAAAACAGAAGATTAACTGTACAGAATTAAAGGGAGCCATTGACCTTCTGATCAAAGACACGATTTTACTGCACCCTTCATCATCTCTGAAAACTTTTATAGCTAAAAGTTTATTTCCAGGTGCTTGCCTAGAGAAGGTCCTGGTAGAAGCAGGAACAGAAAAAAAGAAGAATGTTGGGAAGAGAGCAATAGACAAAGAGACACAGGCCATAAATAAAAGCATGTGAAAAAAAGATAACTTTTTAAAAGAATTCCTTTAATTTATGAGCATTGCAGTATTGAAACAATAAGATGCACCTACAAATGAAAATGGCTTGAGTTGTGTGGTTGTAGATGTTATTTTGCCTTTTCTCTGCTACTTATCTGATGGATGGTTTTTGAGGGACTGTCACAAAGAAGAAGGTGTCAATTTATCTTCCAAGTCAAGACAAGAAACAATGGATGGAAATTAATCAAAGAGAGATCCAACCTAGAACTAGATAGAGAAAACACTCCGCCAGTGGAACAGCTTACTTCAGAAGTTGTGGGTGCTCTATCACTGGAATCTTTTAAGAAGAGCAAGTTATTTGAGCTCTCAGAAGACCCAGTCAATAAGAAATAAAACACATAAGAAAATAAGAATGGCCCTGATCATCACCATATATTATGAGACCTGATAATAGAACAAAACATGTGCATGTGTTCTCTATAGTCATAAAATTCTGCTACAAAGAAAAAAAAATATTTTGCACTTCTGATTTACTCCTTTTAGGAATAACAGGCCAAAAACTGCATCCAATACTTTACGGGTAGTCCTTGTCCTACAACAATTCATTTAGTGACTGTTTGAAGTTGCAGCAGCATTGCAAAAAGTAACTTATGACCATTTTTTAAACTGCTGGTTGCAGCATCCCCATGGTCACATGTTCATGAGATGAACAGTTGCACATGCCTGGCAACTGACTCATATTTATGACGGTTGCAGTGTCCAGGTGTCATGTGATCATCTTTTGTGATCTTCTGACAAACAAAGTTAATAGGAAGCCAGATTCATTTGACAATTGTGTTATTAACTTAAACATTGTAGGGATTCATTTAACAACTGTGGCAAAAAAAGGTGATAAAATTGGGCAAAATTGACTTAACAACTCTCGCATTCAGCAACAGAAACTTTGGCCTCAATTGTAATCATAAGTGAAGGACTGTATTTTTCTAAAGTATCATGTCATATTATAAGTGGATGGTACAGAATGAATATTAGAACAGGATGCTCTGCTGGAGGACTTGAAACTTTATAGCTTGGCAGCAGATAATTGTAGTAATAAATAGCATGGAGAAAATGATAGACAGATTTTGTGGGAAATCACTAAGTAGACCAGGGCTGTCAAACTCATGGCCTATGAGCTGGATGCATCAGGCATTGGTCAAGCCCCTACCTGGTTTAGCGAAGGGGGAAAAGTCCCAAGGTCATGTGATGCTGCTGTGATGGCATAAGTTTGACACCCCTGAACTAGACCATGAGTGTCCAGCTTTTTGGCTTGCCTGGGTCACGTTGAGTGAAGAGAAATTATCTTGTGCTGCATATAAAATATGTAATACAGTTCATGTATATAAAAATCACATATACAATCATATTCAAAATTTCCAATCTTGTGGGGCCACATTATTACCTGTCCAGGGCTGCCTGCGGCCCATGGGCTGAGGCTTGATCATATCTGAACTAGACTCTTTCACCTCTCCTTCTCAAGGAGCACACAGATCCCTCTGCTTGAGTCACATCGGACAGGCTAATCCAGATCATTTTATGGCTCGGGGTACTGCCAGTGTCTGTCTGTCTGTCTGTCTATCTATCTATCTATCTATCTATCTATCTATCTATCTATCTATCT
>BLBF01000002.1:34496092-34522294 GCA_015471245.1 Laticauda colubrina
TCTATCTATCTATCTATCTATCTATCTATCTATCTATCTATCTATCTATCTATCTATCTATCTATCCTTGCTTCCTCTCTCACCCTCTCTCGTTTCTTTCCCTGCTTTCTGATATGTGTGACACAAAATTCTGTGACTAGACATCAAATAACTTGAAAACAATATACTTATTTCTGTTGAGGATGTAATATATTTGGAAAAGAAACCCTAATATGACATAGTATTTTTTAAGAAACTAGAGAAGGTATCTTTTATAAGGGACAATTACTATTAGGAAGAAATAAGTCTTTTCTCACAGAAAGTGATTTGTTGTAAAATTATATACAAAATATACAGGATACTTAAATATTAAGGTATGGTTTCTTTTCTACATTGTTTTTAAACATTTTCCCTTTATATATTTCTAAGGTTTTGCTCCTTTTTCTATTTTAATTTTTTGTAGTCAGGGTTTGATTTTTAATTTTGGAATTTTCTCTGTACTCAATAACATTTTTCTGCACTTCTACATACAGTAGCTCTTCGTTTTTCCCATTCACATGTTTTCTGGAATATATCATCTCTTTTAACACTTAACTCCTTCATTACTTTACAGCTTATCTTTTATTGCTTTTACGATGTCATCTCTCTCTTCTCTTCCTTTCTCTTTCCCCAAGTTTTGCTTCTTTCAGATCTTTCCTTCTGGGTCTGAGGTCAGTTTCTCACATCAGGAGAGGAGTTATACCTATTCTGTTGACACAATGCTTTTCCTCTCTCTCAGTCTTCATCCTTCTCCCACAGGCCTCTGTGGGAATTTTCTTCTAGAAAAACTCAGGAATCTCTTTTGCCAGCATCAAGATGATAAACCACTGGATAAAGAAAGGGGACTGTTGCCCTGAAGACAGGTTAGGCACAGGAACCCTTTATGAAGAAGCCAATGTCCACACAGGTTCAAGGAAATAAAAAAAACACACCTCTTTTAGTTCTATGTAGAAACAGAAGAGGATGCTCCTGGGCATGAGAAAAGGTCATTTTTATACAATTTAATACAGGAAACAAAAGTAATCATTAACTGGTTACAAAGTTACACAACACTCACAATGTGTACAAAGCAAACCCATCCCATAATACTTCATTAATTATTTAATTCTACTTCATTATCATACAAGTTGACTACGTCTGCATGTGTATTTTAGTATGACAAACTTTGTTTACCTCTAGATCCTGGCTCAGACACTAACCACAGCTTAAGCTAAATATCCCTTCCTTGATTTGAATAATGGGTTTACTTGCAAGGTATCTGAGATGAATGTCAAAGTTACAACCTGACAATTAGTCCATATAAGAAACCTTGTGGTCATCCCATGGAGTGTCTGTGGTAGATTCCTCTAGATCTTTCCAAGGTGTTTGAGAAGGTGTTCCTTCTAGCAGGCAAATACACAAATAGGCTAAAAGGTCTGGATAAAGTTAAATTCACATCTTACAAATCCTCTAATTATTTATTAATAAGATAATAATTACCAGGCTCTCAAGTGTGAGAGGTGTGTCACAGTTATGAGTAAGAACCAGGCAAATTTCCACTTATTCTTCAGGACAAGTAGAAGAAAATGAGAAGTTACAAAGCCCAAAAAGCTACAGGAAAGAAAATAAGAGAAAACACCATTGATCTCAATAAATTTCTAGTAATTTCTATATCTCTAGACATAGGGTTTAGAACTCATGGAGCATTTAGGATGTGCCATCCACTTTCATCCGCTTCCATCCGCTGGGCTTCCGTTCCGCATCCACTTTCCATCCGCTCTGCGTCCTCCCCCCGTCCGTTCCTTTCTGTGTTATCCACTCTGGTTATGCAAATTTTCGCCCCTTTTGAGAGCGGATAACAACGGATGGAACATTTTTCTCGTCTGCTGTGTCCTTTTAACAAACGTTTTGCATCCGTTGGGCAGTGTGACAGGGCCTTTAGATTTCTGTCCTTCAGAATTTCTTCCCTATTATGAAATAAGATTAAAGTGAGAAGAAGAGATTGCATTCAGATATAAAACAAAGCCAGAAAAATGTTTACCTGTAATTTATTGAATAAATCAGTAACAGATTGCACACTTATCATACATGGATTGGCTCATACATGATGTTAGAAAACCCAATACATTATGATGTAGTATTAATGTAGGAATAAAGTCAAGTCCCTGACTTGTTGACAACAATTTAGGCTGAAATTCTGTACTTACTTCCCCAAGAGTCATTCTATAGAAATTAATACTGCTTACTTCTGGGTAGATATGCGAATAAGTAAATGGCAGTAAATATTAGCTTTAAATTATTAATTAATAATAATAGTAATTTATTATTCCATGATAAAAAATACTATAATCAGAAATTATCCATAACAATATTGTAGGTTGTGTGCTGCACTACACCTCACTTCTTTTCATTCCTGTTCACAAAATACAGAAAGTTATTTGAAAAGTTTCTACTTTTCAATAAAAATGGAAGCTATTATTTGATACTTACAATCATCTAGAACTGTTCTTCCTTCTATTTGACTAAGAAACAGTTTTATTTTTTGTAGGGCTAAAATAAAGTGAAATGTGGGGCACTGGAAACCCTAGCAGCTAGTATGCATTATAAACCTGTCTCTTCTGGTTTCAAATGTGTGACACAATCATCTATTGTTTATATTTAAGTATTGAAGGGTGTAATTAAAGAGGGTCAGTTTAGCACAATGACTTTTACATTAAAGACATGGCACAAGTTTTGAAATGAACCATCATCCATCCATCAGGAACTTGTTGAGGGCAAAAGGGATAGAATAGCCTTGGTGGCGCAGTAGTTAGAGTGTAGTACTGCAGGCTATTTCTGATGACTGCCGGCTGCCTGCAATTTGGCAGATCGAATCTCACCAGGCACAAGGTTGACTCAGCCTTCCATTCTTCCAAGGTGTGTAAAATGAGGACCCAAATTGTTGGGGGTAATATGTTGACTCTGTAAACCGCTTAGAGAGGGCTGTAAAGCACTATGAAGTGGCATATAAGCGCTATTGCTACTGCTATTGCTCTCTTGCACGACAGATTTCTATTAATTCCATTGGAGAAAACATCTTACCCTGTTTTTCAATGTTGCTACAGTATAATATTACAGCAAGTCAGTGAAATGATTGTAGAGTTTATTTTTACTAGATCATTTTGTTTGACCAGTTAAGGAGTTTCTGTTTAAGAGACAAGATCTTGCAAAACATACAATTATGATGAAGAGCAGGGCTCAGCTAATTATTCTGAGCCAGACTAATAGATGGTTCTTTTTGAAAAAGAATACAATTACCTATCCAATGAAAGAGAGAAATGAAGATTTTAATAATACACTCCTACCCACTCACAATTATGAAACACAGTCTTTGAAAAGATTGGTCTGAAATCATTTCTGCAAACCTTTTGAATTCACTTTTACATTTAATGTCTCACAGGGGAAGAAGGATTGGCATGATGTACAACTGAGTTGAAGGAGGTCATAGGTTCACACCACAAAGGAATATATTTCAGAGTTCAACAGCTAGAGAGAATGAAGTGCTCATTTCCGCAGCCATTTCAACCCAAGGTTTTTAAGTGGGTCATTCTTTTCTTTCATTACTTTTGATAGATATTTTAATTGGAATTAAAAATATTGGTCTATTTCTCTTTTTGTTGCTGTTTTTAATGCATCCTATCAAAGGATGTGGCTCCATATTTAGCAGCTCATGTATTTTGTTTACAAATGGATTGGGGAGGGGATTTCCATATTTTCCATCAATTTTTCTTTCACATTTTTCTTTCACATTTCCATCCATTTGTGTAGGTGTGTATTATCAGTTAAAGGCCAAGTTTGAGGAGATACTTAAAAAAAGCAGTGATAAGATTAGTGATAGCCTGTGCATTTTTCTTCCTTATAAATTAACTGGTAGTCCCATGGAACCACACAATTACCTAGCACTGTGTTTCTGACATAGTTGACGCGTAACTGTGGCAGAGATAATAAGTGAAACAGTTTGCTGAATATTCAAGATACTTGTTTTGTTATATGATTATACCAATCTAAGCATGGGGCAAGAGTCAAGAGGTAATGTTCAACATTTGGAATATAAAAACTTTTATTGATGTTATTATGATCATTACCTGATCATTTGGAGCAGTTGGAATCTTTGAGATTATATAATACGCTGGTTTCTTTTGAACTCTGAGTTGTTATGGAATAATAAGACCATCTATTTCCATTTTTTCTTATCTTCAAAATCTTAATATAAATCTGAGCACACAATAAAACAGTTGCATATTGCGTATTTCATGTGATCAACCAAAGTTAGAGAATTCTGTGAGCAAAATCTCCTGATATTCTAATCACCATTAAAGGAAGTCTCTACACATTCAGTTTTGACTTACATTTTCCATATTTGGTTTGTCTGTTCATATTACAAAGTAATCAGTCCTCTTGCCATTTCCTTTGAGTATTTTATAATCATCTGAATTGGTTTTAAAAAGATATGATCATCTGGGTTTTTTACTTGCAAAATTCCTATTGTCTGTAGCTAAAAATATTAAAAAATATTGAAGTCCTTCTGAGATGACTCAAACACTGATATTTAAAGTCCACACGGAAAGGAACTAAGACAAGTGAATTTAACTTTTTATCAGATGTTTAGAGCAGCTATCTGAAAGTACTGTATTTTGATTTATTTATGAAACAATGAAATATTTTTTTACAATATAGATAAAATTAGTGCCCCATAGAATTCCATGTATATAATTTCATAATTGTTTCACATATCTATAAGAATGAACAGAGGTTGCTAACATTTTTATTATAATAGCAAAAATGGATATTTTTGACTCTGATCATAAATACATAATTCCTCCCACCCTTCTCTCTCTTCTCTTCACAAGAGGGATCAAAAGTAAATGAACAGAACTTGGTCAAACAATAGCTATCAGAAAAAAACCCATGAAGTCCAAAGACCAAATTAAATGATAAATTTAATTTTAGATGAAACTGTGGCAAGCATTGATACTTTATACTGCAAGCCCAGAGAAAATTTTCCCTGATAATGATACTGAAGACAGACAGACAGATAGACAGACAATATATGGAAGTTTTCATTAATATAATCAGAATATACCACTTAGGATTCATTTTCACTGAATCACAGCCTGGGGAAGAATTAAATTTTCTGCACTGCATTGCAGTTTTGAATGTAGTAACATTCTTTCTTGTTCCTTCTTGTTCATTTGCTGCTTATTAGAGGGATTTGTTTGATACAGTGATTAATTTAATTTGACCTCTAGAGGTGAGTCATCTTTTTATTTGTGTGTATTCACAAATGCCTTCTTACCCAATAAACCTAGCAAAAACATGCAGATCTTTACAAAGTCTTTCCTAAGTTTAGTGTTACGATTATCTTTTTTTATATAAACTGAGGACAAATTAATGCAGAATGTTAAACCTTAAAGATCTGTTGTTCTTTTTTATATTTTAATTAAAAATAAAAACAATCCTTTCATATTCAAATTTTTTTCTAGGTGCACATGCGTAGGTAATGTGTTGTTGTTTTTTTAAACTCTGGGATATTATGGTTTAATCTGGACATTGAGGATGTCCTTATAATTCTAATTTTGCCTGAAAACTATTAAGATAAGACATGAGTCATTTTTGTCATTGAAATTCTCTTCTACCATCTGAAAATACACTCTGCAGCTGCCAGCTATCTCTAAGGTCTTACACTGAAATTTGCTAGCAGAACCAAAATATTTAAAGGCAAAGAATGAACCAAACTTTATGACATCAGGCCGGCTAGACAGCCAGTTTGATCTAATGGTTAAGGACTAAAAATGGGACATCTGAGTTCCAGCCTTCTTACGCATGAAGTCCAGCTGAGTGATCTTGGCCAGTCATTTTCTCTTAGGCTTAGGAAGAAGAATGGTAAATGGTAAACCATTTATGAAAGTCATTATCTCCTTTTAATGACCACATAATCCCTTGTGGGGTACAGTCTGGGCAACTGAATGGAGCTCACTGTTTACTGTCCGGATGCCCTTCCTGTCACCAATACGGAGTTATATTCAGCAGATATATTCTTGTCATGCCCAGAGAGAGAAACATCTGCCTCTACCACGGATCGAACTCATAGCTTCCTGATTGTGAGGCAACAGCTCCACCTCTAGGTCACTGAACTACTCTAAGCCAAGGGTCGCCAACCTTTTGGACCTCAGGGACCACCAAACTCATAATTTTAAATCCCGTGGGTCCTGGGAAAATCCCCCAAAAAGTCTGCACAAAAATTCCCCACTTACCAATCATTCTTTATTTGGGATCGCAGGTTACCATCTCCAGCTCCGTTCTCAGAGGGAGAGAGAGAGAGAGAGAGTTTTGGCTTCATGCAAGGAAAGCAGCAGAAGCAGCAGAAGTCTTTATTTTTCTCCCCCAAATTCCACCAGAAATGAGTCTTTGCCAGCACAGCCTCTTGGAGCAGGATGACTTGTAGGGTCCCAAAGACTCATTTCTGGAGGAGTTTGGGGGACAGAAAGAAAGACTTTTTCTGCTTTCCTTGCATGTAGCTAAAAGCAGAAGAAAAAAGTACAAAGAAGTAGTGGCCAGGGCAGGTGCGTGGAGTAAGTTCCCCCTCCGCCCTTTCTCCCCTCCCCTCACTATCTCATGTTGTTCGCAATGCAAGTGACGCAAGCCTTGTGTTCCTGCACAGCCTGGATTAATTGCTTTGGGGGTGACATTTCTCTGAGGACCACCAAAATTTTCTTGTGCACCACCAGTGGTCCCCAGCCCACCTGTTGGTGACCACTGATCTAAACCACTTATGAAAGTGGTGCTAAGAAAATAATATGGATTTGTCCATATAAACACCAGGTATCAAGATTGACTCACAGGCAGCATGGAAGCAAGGTAGGTAAGAACAGCAATTCTAACACAGAATTAGATTGAGCATAATCCTAAATAGACCAAATAGTTAATCCAAATGAACCTGGGAGACAGAGGAAGAGCCTCAGCCAAGAGATTGATAGGATAAAAAGCAGCTTAGTTCACATAAGGAATGGGGGCGTGATAAATGCCTCCGAAGGGACCCTTTCTTGGGCTGTAATGGCAATGGGGAAGAAATGTATTTTCAGACATGCAAGATTCTGTTAATGTAACTTACAATAAAGTAGAATAAGTTCATCTAGGCATGAGTCCTTTCTGGACTACCTCATAAGGCTGATAGTAAGTTCTAACGTATTGAATCCTATTGGCTATTCTCAAATATCTAAAGATAGAAAAGATCAGAAGTGATTAGTAGTTGACTGGGAGTTTATCAAAAAATTCTAAGTACATAAGCCAGATTGTGAAGTAAAACAAAAAGCAAATAAAAACAACAAAGAGAAGAAGGCAGTGGCAGGTTATGGATCCCACAAAAAACAGGGATAGCAGGAGCTGAACTTGAAGGAAACTTTAATCAATCTCACTCATTTTTCTTCTGAGCTTTGGAGTCAGTAAGATTCAGCTAGTTCAGCCAGGCCTTTCATTACTTAAGGCCTGGTCCCACTGGCCAACGGACGCAAAACATATGCATAAAGGACACAGTGGACAAGCAAAATTTCAGGGGTGGCTCCATCCGTTGTCATCCGCTCCAAAAATGGTGAAAATTTGCATAAACAGAATGGAAAAGAACGGACGTGGGGAGTATGTAGCGGGGATGTTAAACGGATGTTCATAGGAAGCCTAGCAGATGAAAGCGGATGGAAGCGGATGACACCTCTGAAGGGGTTCCGGGGGATAATTTCGAAGCGGATGCATAGCGGATGAAGTGGATGCATCACGTACACCTAAAGGAAAGAAAGGGGATGCCGCGCAGATGTATATCGGATGCAAACCGTTCACTGCACATCCTTTCTTTTTCCATGCTACTAATGCTATGTAGATGTTCCGTGTACCTTTTGTTTCCTCCCTCTTTCTGTTTTCAGCTGTAGCAGATGTGAGTTGTGAGCATGCCCAGAGGATGCAGAGAGAATACAGCAGACGTTTAACGGATGATAAACGGACATAGAACGTTTGTTGCTCATATGTCACGGATTTACATCATACACGGCAGAAAGTTCATCCGTTCACAAAGTTTTGTGCAGCTTAAAACTTCTTGCACAGATGAAATCTCAGTGGACGGATGCTCGACGGATAGAGCGTATGAAACATGTATGCAATGAGTACACAACGGATGCATAGCGTTTTCCAATGGATGGCAAGCTTTTTTTAACGTTTTACATCCTCTTTGCATCCGTAAGTGCAGCGGGACAGGGCCTTTAGAATGGGTCTATGTATCTGTATAGTTCATACAGTTCTCAGCTGAGCTGTTTGAACAAAAGACTAAATTAGCTCTGTTTTGGGTGTGCATGATGCAGTCCAAGCACAATGGTTTCAGCATGACACAGAGCACTGTTACATGAGTCAGAAACATGTTCATTGTATATGCCAAGATATTAATATCATTTATGTCATGAATTTCCATTAATGGCAATTTAATGGAAATGCCATAAGATCAGCTATAATCATGTGTGCAAATGTACCTTCCAATGACTTTATTTATTTTATTTTATTTATTCTGATTTGTCAATTGCTTACAAGATAATAGGTATAAGAATAAACATACTTATGAATACATGAAATGGGTACATAGAAGAAAAATAAAAGAAACAATAGGACAGGAACGGTAGGCACATTGGTGCGCTTATGCACACTCCCTACAGACCTCTTAAGAAAGGGGTAATGTCAATAGTAGACAGTCTATGGTTAAAGTTTTTGGGGTTTGGGGAAGAAACTACAGAGTCAGGTAGAGTATTCCAGACATTGACCACTCTGTTGCTGAAGTCATATTTCCTGCAATCAAGTTTGGTGCAGTTAACCTTGAGTTTGTATCTATTGTGTGCTCTTGTGTTGTTATGGTTGAAGCTGAAGTATTCATTGACAGGTAGGACATTGCAATGTATGTTTTTATATACCATACTTAGATCAGATCGAAGACAGCGTAATTCAAGGTTTTCTAGGTCTAGAATTTCAAGTCTGGTGGCATAAGGTATTCTACAACAAGTAGAGGAGTGGAGAACTCTTCTTGTGAAATATTTCTGGACTTTCTCAACTCTGCTTATCTCAGATACATAATGTGGGTTCCAGACTGATGAGCTGTATTTGAGTATTTGGTCTAGCAAATGTTTTGTATGCTCTACTTAGTAGTGTGATATTACCAGAGAAAAAACTACATAGGATTAGGTTAACAACTCTTAATGCCTTTTTGGCTATGTAGCTACAGTGAGCTCTAGCACTTAGATCATTAGAGATGAGTATTCCAAGGTCCTTTACAGAGCTTGGATCATCAACAAGATCTTGACTATTCAGCTTGTATTTTATTTTCTGATTTTTTTTGCCAATATGTAAGACAGAACATTTATTTGTTGAGATTTGAAGTTGCCATTTTTTTTTACCATTCTGATACATAGTCAAGATCTTTTTGAAGGGTAGCAGTATTGTCTGTGGTATTGAACAGATTTACATCATCAGCGAAAAGAACGCAGTTGTCTTAATATGATCACAGAGGTCATTTATATAGAGCATGAACAGAGTTGGTCCTAGGACACTGCCTTGGGGGACACCACTATTGACAGGCACAGAATTTGATAGGACACTCCCAATTTTGACCATTTGTTGTCTGTTTGACAGGAATGTTTTTATCCAGTTATGCAGTTGTCCAGAGATACCATAAGATTTCAGTTTTGGTAGTAGTTTGTCGTGTACCACTGAATCAAAGGCTTTACAGAAGTCTATGTAGATTGCGTCAATTGCTTTGCCCTGATCAAGTTGGGTAGTCCATATGTTTTTGCAATGAAATAGTTGCAGATTACAGGATAGTTTTTTCCTAAAACCAAATTGTTTATTGGAGAGTAGGTTGTTTGTCTCTAAGTGGAGGATAATGGATTGGTTAATAATTGATTCCATGACTTTACAGGTGACGCAGCATAAGGATATTGGTCTGTAATTTTTAACTAGGCTGGGATCTCCCTTTTTGAAGATGGGGATGACCGTGGCTTGTGACCATAGGTTAGGCAAGGAGCTGATCCTGAAAGATTTTTCAAATATTATGCTTAGAAGTTCTGCTATGGCAGTGGATAGCTTTTTTAAGAAGTAGGCACATATTCTGTCTGGTCCAATAGACAGAGATGGTTTTAGATTGCATAGTGCTTTTTCAACATTGTCTTTTGTAAAATCCATATGTATTAGATCATTGTAGTTGTCTGTGGTTCGACTAGGAAATATTGGGCATGATCCATTGCTGTTTACAAATGCTGAGCCGAAGAATGTGTTAAAGATGTTGGTGTTTAATGGTGTTGTCGTTGCAGTCTTTACCATTAGGTCCTATCAGGGGTGGGATGGACCTTGAGTCTTTTAGTTTGTTGTTTACAAAATTGTAAAAAGCGCTGGTAGAATTGGTGCAAAGAAGGTTTTTCTCTTTTTTAATGTGATAATTGGTGCATTCAGTCTTTATCTGGTGACATAAATTTTTGTGTCGGCTTTTGAAATTGGCAACGTGACCAGATTTGCTTTTCATCCAGAGTGATCTCTTTTTGGATTGAAGTTTCTTTATTGTTATGGATAATCTGTTGTTGTTGTTGTTGTTTTGGGAGTTGTTGTTGGTACATATAGTTTGATGACTCTTTTGACTTCAAGTAAAAATATGTTGTAATGGTCTTCAACAGTACTGCATCCAGTGAATAGAGATTGCCAATCAAGGAATGAGAGATCATTGTCTATAAGATCACAGTTGCCTTTTTTGAAGTTATAATCGGGGATTACGTCATTGTGATGATTTTTGTGGGTGTGTGTTGAGACAAAAGTCAATCATATTGTGGTCACTGCTGGAAAAGGCTTCTTCAGTTTGTGTTCCATAAATTAAATTTAATCTATTGCAGAAGATGAGATCGAGGCACTTGTTTAGTCTAGTGTTGTTGGTTACTAGTTGTTCCAGTCCCAGATTTGTAACAGCATCATTGAAGGTTGCATGTATGGGTTCAGTTGTACATTCATTTAGGGTCCAGTCAATAAGAGGTAGATTGAAGTCACCAAGAAAGATAAAAGTGTGTGGCCAGGATGCTGCCCATGTTAGGAGTGTATTTAGCTTGTTTACATGTTTGATGTTATTATCAGGTACTCTGTAACATAGTAAGAATCAAAATGTGATATTTAAGGATAGTTCACAGATGATGGTCTCAGGAAGAGCAAGCTCCTGGGTAACTTGGATGTTTTTTAGATGTAAGCACTTTTTATAGAAGATAGCAACACCACCTCCTCTATGGATTTCATGATCGGATCAATAAACATGATAGTAATGGAGTCAGGGAGAGATGCATACATACTATAGTAATGGAGTCAGGGAGAGATGCATTGAGCCATGTTTCACAGACAAATATGATGTCAAATTTAGCCATATTTAGTTAGAGGAGAAATTCAGGTATTTTATTCACAAGGCTTCTTGCATTTGAGTAGTTTGCATTTAAGGCCAGCAGTAGTTGGAATTGAGGTAGTTAGGGAAGTGCGTGCCTAGTCTTGGATGATGGATTGGTTGAGGTAGGGTTGTGGTTGAAGGTTAAAGCTGAGTTGCAGGTTGTGTGACTTACTTTTGATACAGTCAGCATGGTAGTCAATAAACAGGTCCTTCTCTCCATTGTCTAGATGTTTTTTGAGTTCAGTGCAGAGTACACGGGAGTGGACACATTGCTGTATGGTTAGGTCAGGGAAGAACGGAGGTTCTTATGGTTGGTATTGCTTTCGGCAAGTGAAGTATAAAAGAATTTACATTTGCTTGATTCATTTTTGCAAATGACCCTGCAGAAGTGTGGGGCCACAGAGCCGTCTCTGTTTTTGAGCTCTCGGCCAATGCAGGAAATGTCAAGTATTTCATCAGGGGAGATGGTTGATGCTTGATAATCACTGATGATGTTTCGGACAGTTGTGATGTCATCATTATCATTGATGTCCTCTAGACCAAATAAGATGGCGTTTGGACGTTTCCGTTTTAACTTTCTGGTTAGTTTTGCTGCTAATTTTCCCTTATCATTAAGTCATATTACAATGCAATATTTATGCAATATTTAATGTCAGGGTTCCAAGTAATAGATCCATAGCAAGCAAAATTCTGTGGCTGGTACATTCCTCAAAGGATAGCTTTTTGGAAAAATGTTGGCACATATCTGGTGAAAACTGGCTATGAATGTTCTCAGAGTTTTCACCTAGTTAAAAGAGAGTTTTCCCTCAAACCCCAAACAATCAATCACATGGTCCAATCAAGACACTGCCTAGTGATCTGGAGACCACCCTCCTTCCATGGTCCAGGTGTGAGAATGTCCTTGGTTCTCAAGAGAAAGTATTTTATTTTGGCTACACAAACCCTCCCTATCCCTCAGTTCCAGTGTGGCAACACTGGAGCTCCAGTATGGCTCTGATCAGGTCAGCTTCAGGATTGACATAAAAGAGACATGGTGGTGAGGTGGTAAGAATGCAGCACTACCAGCTACTTCTGCTGACTGCTGACTTCCAGTCTCACTGGCTCAAGGTTGACTTAGCCTTCCATCCTTCTGAGGTTGGTAAAATGAGGACCCAGATTGTTGGGGAAAATAAGCTGACACTGTAAACCACTTAGTACTGTGTAAAGTACTGTGAAGTGGATTATAAGTCTAAGTGCGATTGCTATTGCTGTTATTATTTTATTGCACAAAATACTGACTGGATCTCAAAATATCATTGTCCATTGCTAGGATCTCAACAAATAAGCTTAGAGACAAAGTTTCATTTTCCATCAGTTTTCAAAGTTCACATAAATGTCCAGAACAAACCCAGGTGATATTGCGTATCTCACACCATCACACAAACTACAAGATTGCATTATGACATTATATCTATACCTATGAATACTCATGAATACTCATGAATACTTATGAAGTTTGGAAATTCCACTTAAACCCATTTCCAGTTTTAACTTAAGTCACTGGTGGTTTTCTAAGCAAAATACCTTTGGTATTAATCCCTTATAACATTATTCTCCAAGATGTGCATTGCAAATATATTGGGACTGTAATTCCAGAATTCCTGGCCAGCTGTATGCCATGCCTTCACAATTATTGGAGTTGCAACAATTATAGATCTAGAAGGTTTCAGAGGGAAAAGATCTATCTTTTTCAGTTCCTTCACACAAGCTGTATTTGGGAAACTCTTTATTTCTCCACCAGAGACCTTGTCATTGCACAGATTATGTAGAGTGTGTGTGTCTGTGCCACATGTTATGTTATATATATTATTTATACATTATACCAGTTGTGCAACAAATTGCTGAGACTAGATAGTGCTTTTTTGCTAGCTGGCTGGCATTTGCAAGGCATGCATCTTAGTGTACAGTCTGTACTTCAAGTACTGGTTTTAGAACAGCTTTTGTTGCCTAGCAACTGCTTGACCATAAAGCATCTTAACAAAATGATAGTATCTTATATTACAGTGTTCCTAATTAATACTTGTTTTAAGAGGCTTTGGGGCATATTAATCCACTAGTTCCATCTTAACTGTGAAATTTGATACTTATTGTTGCTAACTCTTGGGTTTTACCAAGCCAGCAACATAGGATGTCTGTTATGCATTCATTGAAGATTATGGCCAGGATGGATTTCACAGGATTAAAGGCATAGATTGCAGCTGACAATTGCAAAGTGTCACCTTTCTTCTAAAACAGATTATATATGGCCTTGTTTTAGGCTAATGCTTCATACATTTTTGTAATCTATCACTGATTACCATTCCATTTCCTATTCCTCTGAAGAAAATATGACAGGAATACAAAGTTTCTAAGATTAGTTGTGCATGACTTCTGTCGACCTAGTGATTAGTCCAAATAGGAAGCACTCCCAGATGAACTACATCTGCTTGGTTGTACGGTTACATTATCAGAATCTTGCAAATCAGAAAGTACATTTATCCCCTTTGCCTTACAGTCCAAGAAACTAGGGAGAGTCCCTTCTGAGATGTTTGTCATACCTATGTTCTTTCTGTTAGTTAATCCACCTCACATTCAACCATTCTCCTGGCTGTGGCTCTTCCCTCTGACTCCCAAGGTCATTCTCACATACCACTACAACTTCTTATCACTCTCATGAACCCCAATTTTATCATTGCTTTCCCTTTTTGAAGATTTCCAAACTGTAAATTTAACAACAAGAATGAATTATCTACTCATTCATCCGAATGTTCATTTCTCTAGAGTTCAAGATTTTAAAATGCTTAAATGAACAGTACTATCCCCCTTTACTTCTACTATCCCCCTCTTCTTATATTAACTACCTTTTTCACATTTTAATCTTGGTTTGGTATTAACAACTTACAGCACATGGGTCCTTCTTTTCTGGAGATGGGTTTTAGAGATAAATTAGACCCCATCTGAATTTGAGATGCAAAGGTGGCATTCCATTCAACATTTAAAATTTGAGAATCAGTGGCAATAAAATTTAGTATAATAGACTATTGGCTGCAATGACTTCCAATTAAGATATGTTAGATTTTTTTTAGAGATTGTTCTGCAAAATTTTTGTATGAGAGTTTCACCGGTTTTATCATAGTCATGTTTTGAACTGCTATTTCATCTCTTCTAAGAAAAAGACAGCAAAGATAAAAAAAGAATAAGACAGTAACTCAGCAGCAAGCCTTTTGAGAGGATAGGCCAAGATAATGCAGAAAATATCCTAATCCAGCTTTAAATAAATATATGTACACACACACACATTTTAATTGTCAAGAGAATCTCGCCCATTGACCCACTTGCTTTTCTGGGCTAAGAAGGTAAAGTAAGTTTCTTTTGCAAAACAAAATCATTTATATGCTGCTTAAGCAGGGGTTCTTTTTTAAGCCTCAAAAGTATATCAACACTATTGCATGTAATATATTATAGTATAAAAATAGGGTGTGATGTACTTAATAATCTAATGATAAAACATGCTAAGACTTGTTGATAAAGTGAAGACTCACTCCCACATCATGAGACAGGACTGCTACAAACAAGTAGCAGCAAAAAAAAGATTAAAAATGTTTGTGGAAATGATAAGAATGAAGGAGAAAACAGAACAAACTGAAGAACTGCGTACAAGGCCCATAAGAACTGTGTTACAAGGGAGACAGTGAAATTGTGAGTTAAGAAAAAAATAGGCACAAGAAGGCAGACACTTGAGAGAAAATACAGAATCACCCCAGAAAAACCAAACTAAATTTAAAGCAGGAAAATAATCTATTTTGTGTTCAGTCTCTTCCCCTTAGTTGTTTAAATAAATTCTGGAATAAGTATGGGAAACAAAAAACAAACAGCACACCCCTTAAACTCTGGAATATCATACAAGCAACAGAGACCATCAACACATAAATCAATCAACATGCCACCACACACTCAACTTTGTCTATGTACAGAACAGAAGGAAAGCTGCAACTATGGATTCTTCCTCAGGTCTGTAACAAGTACTTTCCTCTGGTCTTGAGTTGGGAAAAATATATAATGACATGAAATGCCCTGCCTCACAATCTGTCTTGTTTATCCCTTGTAATGGGGCCAATCAATATTGCTACCTGCCCACGGTGGTATTTTCAGAACAGAGTTTCCTGTCTTTCTTTTCCTTTAGCTTCATCTACTGGTAGGAAGACAAACTGCTGGCTTATGGCAGGGTTGGGATTGGGGGGACCGAGAGTGTTCCTCGTCCTTCCATCTGTGGTCTGCTGGAATGAGGTAGTGGGAGAAGGGTTTGAAGGGTTAATAGACCTTTAGTACTGCTACAATGATGCATCTTGCCAAGTCACGCTATGATTTCACCTCTTCTCATACCCGCTTTCATGACTGTGATTTGGCAGCCACTGACTAGCTAATCATGGTTTTCCACTTTCAGCAACACACCCTGTAGTCATTCAACTCCTCCATCACCTCATTTAGACTCCTACCCAATAATCCCTACAGGGCCACAACTGCTCCAAAGTTCTGGTTCACTTCCTCATTGGAAATCAGGACTTATACATATTGGAAGAGGGGAATTCCCATACAAGATATGAGGACATTTTATTTTTGTGTACCAAAAGGAATATACACTTTCACAAGGTCTATATTCCCATGTCTGAACAATAAAAATTTAGAAACCAGTGAGGTAATGGTGCAAAGAAATTAGAAATCAAATTGAAGAGGAAATCTTGCAGTGAATCACTCAGATTCTAGAATATTGTCAACCTCTGATATATCTTCTCCAGAATGTCTGCATGGTCTTCTTCATGAGATGGGAAATAATATTTTTAGTGTAGAACAGCTTCAGCTTGCTGCTGCATCCTGCCTTAGGAATGGGTTGACCACAAGATGGAGGGTCTGCTATAAGAATGTGTCCCCAGCAAACATTTAATAGAATGTTGTCATGCGATGACAAGCAGTTTGATGTAGATGAGCTCAAAGTGTGAGATTTTGCAAGCTGTCCAATGTTTGAATTCATCTTTCCAAAAAGCCTCAAAGGTGTCTGGATTCAGTCCAACACTCAAGTCAATATGAATATTTAAGCTGTTCAAACAATGTGGTTAAGTACTATTTGAAAGGAATCATTCCATTTGCAGCTTCATATATTTTTCCTCATAAACTGTAGACTATCTTCCATTTATTTATTTAATCCTCTATTTGATTTATCAGCAATCATTTTCTAACTTCTACCTTCCTATAAGATATATGGAGTCTGTTAAGTAGATGTTCTGGTAAAATAAATGTTTTAATGATCTTGCACAATATTATTTCACAACCTCGTGTTGAGATTTCTACCTATTCTGCTTTCTCTTTGGCATTGTTTTATTTGTCATTGGAAGGTAAATATGCATAATTTTTTTTAAAAAAAGTGGATAATTTGAATATGTCAAAGTAAGGCCTGAACAAGCTATTCAACTATTTTAGGTTTAGCCTGGAAAAATGGTGCATGATATGATAAGCAAACTAAAACAGAAAAGCAAGAAAGGTAGATTCATATGGAGTCATTATTTGCCCTTTTTCTAATGCCTGGGCACAAAGTGTTTGGAGATGGAAGACCTTAAAATACCCTGAGTTACATATAGTCCAGAAACTAAGTTGGAGCACCAACAGTTTCTTCTCTCTGCCTTATCATTTGCTGCAAACTGGAAGAAGCATCCAGTTGGTTAAGCTGATAAGGAGCCTATTTTGAGGGCCTGAAATATGAAATTACTTTTTCTACACCTATCAGAAAGTTACTATTTTCCCTCACAATATAATTTTTATTCATTAACATGTGTGCCTATTCTTTAAGAAAACCTACAAAAAAATTAAAGTTGATGAAAAATGAAACACTCAGGAGTTAGGCGGATTCTTCCTGGGTTGTATCCCTGACAATGAGATTATTTGCTCTCTGTTGTTAACTCTTTTGTTAATTCTTTAAAAATTGACAAATGGCTCGGGGCAGTTAACATAGGCAGACAAGTTAACCAACCAAAGAATTAGCTATGTGTTAGTTTTGAAATCACCCAGCTAAAGGCAAGTTCAATTAAGGACAGATTTCACACGAAAACATGCTGTGGCAACTGTCCTTGCAAACTTCAGACACAGAAGTGTACATATATTGAAGTATTATTTCTTTCTCATTGCATTCTGGTCTTTCCACATGTGTCATAACTCCAATGCACCTACAGAAATGCCAGCCCAATAAACTGAATGCAGGCAGTATATCAACAGGACTAGGTTGCAGGTATTGGAATCTGAAATTCCAGGGCCAAAAACAGTCCTCACACACTCCTCCAACAATAATTACTCTGAATTAACATCATACCCAGTGGTGGGATTCAAAATTTTTATTACCAGTTCTGTGGGCGTGGCTTGGTGGGTGTGGTGTGGCTTGGTGGGAATGGCTTAGTGGGCCTGGCAGGGGAAGGATACTGTAAAATTTCCATTCCTAACCCACCCCACTAACCTGCTTTCCAGCTCCGTTTTCCTGTGGAGGGCAACAAAAGAAGACCCAGCCAATCAACTGGGACTCTGGAGGCAGAGAATAGATGAGGGCAGGGCCAGTCAGAGCTAGTATTTGCTGGTTCTCCAAAGTACTATTTCCACTACCAGTTCTCCAGAACTGGTCAGAACCTGCTGAATGCCACCTCTGATCCTACTGATGCAGGAAATTTTGCAAAATTGTAACCTATGTCTCCAAAATAGGGCAAACAGTGCAAAATTAACAAGTCAAAACCAACCACCACTACACTCTAAACCGCATTTATCCCAAAAGCCCAGGGAAAAAAAACAACAGCAAGAAGATTTTTTTAAAAAAATGTTTCAAGTCTAGATGCTAAATTGCCTTGCCTGCTTTGTACCACCACACTTCCCACTCCCCCAAAGTTAGGAAAGTTTACCATCCCTGTGACATAAGTAAAAAGTCATTCAGGTCAAGTTCAACTCCCAATGATTCTATGAGCAATGTCTGTATAATTTTTGTGGGAGAAATGTAGGCACTATTTGACACTGTCTTCTTCCAGCATGTTTTTTTTTTCATTTCCTTGTCTAGCTGATATTTCCTGATGGTATCACATCTGTGTACTTACAATGGTTGACACATATTTTAAATTAACCAGGGAGGGGGGAGATAGGCTGCTTAAAAAGAGGAAGTTCTTCCTTGCTTTTCTTGTTTGCTAAGCATGAACCACAAACTAACAAGCTCCTCAGAGTGACCCCATTAGGCAATGATTTCCCCTTTTTGCATTAACTGCAACTTAGTGGTTCATCCATGCAAATATGTAACCTTCCATTGCTGAATCCTAAACTGTGCAACTCTTTCCTGACTTACTTTTAAGAAATTCCAGAGGGTGTGTGTGTGTGTGTGTGTGTGTGTGTGTGTAAAAAGGAGGCAACAAGGACTATAAAATCTGCCCAACAGAAGTAAATCATCTGGCAGAACTCTACTGTTTATGTTCATTGCAGTTGTTTGAGGGGCAATCTCTCTGACATTGTAAGTATCGGGACTTAAATCAAATTTGATCTTTATTTATTTATTTATTTATTTTAACCATCCTTTGGATACCAAAGAATGCACATATGATTGATGTTGTGTTTGTGTGTGTATACAACATCTTTAATCTAAAATAATCTAAATCTAAAATCTAAATCTAAAATAATCTAAAATTAAGAAGGGGAAAAATCTATCTTATATTTTTTAATTTCTCAACGGTCACTGGTTTACCAGTGAATTCAATACTGCAATACAGAATCCCTGCCATAGTAATATTTATTGGTGCATCCATTGGTTAGTAGAAAATGTAGCATTCCGAAAACAGATAGATCACACATTTCTGACAAATATTTCTTGACATTGGCATAATATCACTTTTCAAATCTCTTAATATAATTCTTTTTCTCATCCCCTGGACTCAGTACAATCACAATTTCTGAAAAACAGTTCAGATTCAAAAGCTATGGTATTTTAGTCAATGTTACATCTTCAACATTTAACATTTATCCATGAAACTGCTTATATGTATTAATACACAACCTTCAAAGCAGAGGTGGTATTCAGTAGGTTTTGACCAGTTCTGGAGAACCAGTAGTGGAAATTTTGAGTAATTTGGAGAAACAGCAAATCCCACCACTGACTGGAGTTTTTACAGTATCCTTCCCCTACCACCCCAACAAGTCACACCCACAGAACCAGTAGTAAAAAAATTTGAATCCCACCACTGTTTCAAAGGATACTAAATGATCATATAACTGTATCATATGGATCAGTGAACCCTCAAATTTACTATATCTCCAGCTTTAAAAAAAACTGATGTCCATTTTTTCAAACACATTCAGTAGGGAATACAATATATCAAAGTCAAATCGTGGCTATCAACCAGGAGGTTTTATATAATCTATGCATTTTCTCCCTTCTTTTTAGAGCATATATCCCTGCCAACCTATTTGCCTTGATATTATTTTGCTCAAATACAAATATATCAAGGGGGAGGGGGAAAGTGTCTTAAAATTTCCATAATATTCATCTCATTTCCGATTTATTTTTTATTTGCTTTGCAAAGAGCTGTTGCAAGATAGAAGACTGAAAATGACTAACTGTGATACATCTGGTACTAATGGAAAGGAAAAGCAAAAATTGGATTGTTCTTATAAACAGAACTGTAACAAATCCCAACTCCACAAAATGGTCTTGAAGGAATTTAAAAAGTGTCATATTTACCAATATTGTTTATACAATTTTAGATTGTGCTTAAAGTTATATTTTCAATTATTTTTTCATTTTAAAACATTATATTAGATATAGAATAAAATAAAAAAATACAAAAGCAAATAGTAGGACACAGGAGGAGAAGGGGGAAAAAAGTGAGGAGGGGAGAGAGAGAAGAAAAAAAGTGTTGAATCAAAATTATATTTTCAAAATTATGTTTTCTGAATTTCTGCCTTCAGAAAAGTTGAATTATGCATTCCTCCATCTCTCCATCTCCATTCCTCCATCTTAGGATACCTGTCTTCAGACAGAAATACAGATTTCCATCCTTCCAGCAAGAAGATGTGAAGGCCTGGGTGGGAGAGAGAGGGCTTCAGCTCAACTCTAGCAAGATGGAGTTACTGTGCGTTTTAAGGTCTCCAGGTTTCAAGGACTTTCCATCTTTAATTCTCCATGAGAATGGACTACCACGAACAGAGTTGGTACACAGGCTGGGAAGTGGTGCTTCCTGGACTCTGGGCTGCTGCTTGAAGAGCATATGGCAGTTTTGGCCACAAAGGAGGGGGGGTTGAATCATTTTATTTATTTATTTAATTTGATTTGTCAATTGCTCACAAGATAATAAGTATAAGAATAAACATAGTTATGAATACATGAAATGGATACATATAAGAAAAATAAAAGAAACAATAGGACAGAGACGGTAGGCACATTGGTGTGCTTATGCACCTCCCCTACAGACCTCTTAGAAAAGGGGGGTGAGGTCAATGGTAGATAGTCTAAGGTTAAAGTTTTTGGGGTTTGGGGAAGAAACCAGAGTCAGGTAGAAAATTCCAGACATTAACCACTCTGTTGCTGAAGTCGTATTTCCTGCAATCAAGCTTGGTGCAGTTTACCTTGAGTTTGTATCTATTGTGTGCTCTTGTATTGTTATAGTTGAAGCTGAAGTATTCATTGACAGGTAGGATATTGCAATGTATGATCTTATATACTAAGATCAGACTGAAGACGGTGTAGTTCTAGATTTTCTAGATCTAGAATTTCAAGTCTGGTGTCATAGGTATTCTGCAACAAGTAGAGGAGTATAGAACTCGTCTTGTGAAATATTTCTGGACTTTCTCAACTGTGTTAATATCAGATACATAATGTGGGTTCAGACTGATTCAGATCTGTTTGTCTTATACACCAACTGCCTCATTTCCAAACCAGGAAGCTTTACGCATGGTGACTTATGTCTTAGCCTCCTCCTACTTGGATTAATGAATCATATTGTACATTGGGCTGCCCTTGAAGAACACTTGGTCCAGAATGCAGTGTCATGGGCATTTTGTAATGTCTATTTAACATTGTAGCCTTGCAAATTGTGGTGGATGCCAGTAGGCTTCTAAATACAATTCAAAGTGCTGATTATTACCTTTAAAACCCTTCATAGCATAGGCCAGGTAACTTGTGGGACTGCCTCTCTCCTTTGCTTCCGTCCAACTCATCACTTCTTATAGAAAAGATATGCTTCACTAAATAAATGGAGGTTTCCTCCACTAAACAATGGCATCTTGTTGGATCCTGAAGTCATGCTTTCTCAGTGGCAGCAGCTGCTCTACGGACAAGCTCCAACTCTGTTAGCCTTTCACACAGCATTGCAGGCATGGCTACTCTTCCAGGCATTTGAGTTGGGAGTGGATAAGCTCTGCTATTGTTGACGGTTGAATGAGGTCAATGAATTCCTTGGCCATTAACAGCTGTTTTTGTGGGGTTATTTGACCCCACCCAGAATCAGTTGTGTGTGATAAGTGGCTCAGGTCTACCTGACACTTAGTGCTTTCTGTGTCATCTATATTTGGTGTAAATTAAATATGATGACACTAGTGCAAAGTATGACAAAGTGTTATATTTCTAGCAACCAAGATACTTTACAACCCTGCATTCCAAATCAGAATGCAATTAGAACCTAAACTAATATTTGAATGCAAATTGATGGCCTTGTTATCAACCCATATCTTTGCCAGTGGTATCTCTAATATATATAATGTTGATGAAAAATAACAAAATCCAATATGATTATTTTCTTTGAATTAATTTTTGGATTGCTCATAATGACTATTCCAGACCAATGTGACACTTTCTGACAGTTCCAGTTACATAAATAGCATATGTTGCTCTAATATTGATTTTCCTCTGTTTCCAAGCCTATGAATCCTTGAGCCCAGATTAGTACTTCCATAGACCACAGTGAATCAACCACATGTCATTTTTTCATGAGTGAAATTACTTGAAGATAACTGCGTTTCAAAGGATATCTCCGAAATGCTTTTCCTTTGAAGATACTGTTGTCTAAATTAGGAAGAATCAGATATAGACTTTTATTTAAGTCTCAACAAGAATACATTACAATTTTAATCAAAAATAAAATTGTGTGGCCCCGAAAAAAGGAAATCAACACTGTTAAACGTTCTCACTAGAGATTTTACATGTAATGTTTTATCTCTAAAATTTACAGGATTTGTTCCAAATATAGTATTCATTTGTGAATACTATAGAAGACAGTCTTCTGATTATGCCTACATGTCAGATTATACCTGCATTTTGAAGGGAGTCCCACTGAACATGGTGAAACTTCTTTCTGATTAATTAACTTTATATCCTGTTCTGTTTTGTTCAGAAGCTATTGTTTACTCTTTTCCTCACTTCAGAGTTAGTTCCTAATTCAGGTGAAAATTACAATGAAAGTTTAGGAGGAAGATAATGAAAAGCAGAAACCAGGGCTACTACTTGCTTGACCAAAAGCATAAACAAAATTTAGGTTCCACTGATGCAACATGGACTCTATGGAGAAATATCCTCTATCTCAGCTTCTCACCAGTGACAATCCATATTGTAATTTCTAGTGATATCTCTGATTCCATTTATCTACCTATTCCATTATTTTCTTTTTCTATTTCTCTCAACTTTGGCAAACATAAGTTTGGTCTTGGATGATCATGTAGTCATATCAATTGCCTAAAGTATAATAAATTTCTGCTTACTATTAACCTCAGAGAAACAATCAAGTCATGATTTAATTTAAGACTGTTTGATCAATTCTTCTTGTATAGGATATAACTTCTAAATCCATGATTCCATGGAATATTTTTTCTCTTTATCAATGCCTGTCTATTACAGTCTTCCTTATTTCTTTTCTAATTTTTATTGGCATATATCTATCCCTATTCCTTGAAATTGGACATTCCTTTTTTTCAAATATTTTTTATTATTCTATAATCCATTTGTAAAGGATTTTTGTATACTTTTCCTAGTCTTTTATTTTCATCTGCCTCTATTGTATCTTCTCTTTTTTTGTTCTTAAGTGATCATACCAATTTTCCTCTGATTTATTTCATCTTCTTCAAAGCATCTCCATTTTCTTGTTATTTTTCTCCTTTTGTTGACATTCTTGGCTGAGGTAATGTCCTGTATTACTTGATGCTGAAAGTTGGCATTCATCATTGTGCTTCCATGTTGCTCAAAGTTTTCATCTTGTCTTTCCTGTCTATCGGTATGGAAAGTTCTAAAAGCTACTTGTTCTTCTTTGAAACTTTTGGATGTTTTTTTTCAATTAGATTCTTCCAATGTCTTTTATCTCTTTTTGTACCTTTAATATTTTATTTTGCATAACTAAAGTGTATTGAATTTGTTCCATATGATGATTTTATATTCTGACCATCATTTCCTCAAAAATCTTGCTGAGTACTCTCTTTAGGTTTTATATTAATTCACATATTTTATTTCAATCATTTATAATCTGTTCTTCTATCTTCACCTAAATAGAAGCATCCTGACTGACTATATCTCATATCTCTCTCCTAGGGAAAAGCTGATTTAATTCTAATGTTCAATTCTGTGACGTTCAGGTGTTTCCATTTACTATATGTTGTTTGAAGGAAGTATCAACAATGTGCAATGATTTCTGTTTACAAATTCTTATTAATCTATCTCTTGTATTATTGCCTTTATTCATACAAATCTTCCTAAACTCCTCTATTTCTCTAACTTTGGTTTTCCAGTCATGCAGTGATACTATTATATCATTTATTAGTTTATCCTGCATATTTAGAAATATATTTTTGAGTATATCTACTGTTCTTTTTCTTTAGGACCTTGTGAACTAAATAATGCATTGCATAGTTGTCCGACATAAAGTAGTTTATTCTAATCCATTTAATTTCATTTTTTCCTAAAATTGCATCGTTTAGCACACTTTCTTTCATCTCATATTTGGTGTTCTCTGAGGTGGTTCTTCCAAATTGTTATACTAGCTGTTATGGTTTGTGGGAATGATCTTGGGACACTGCCCACAGAGTACATTAGCTTAAGGAATGCTATGAACATGTCTGGTTCCTTAGAAGATCCACTCAAACCAATTACAGAGGCAATCGCCTGGATAGCTGAATTGGACATCCAGTTATAAGGATACCGCCATATCCCATAAAAGTTTTGTATATAATTATGTGTGAATTGTGTTTTTATGTTTACTTCTCTTCTGTCATGTTCTCATCATATGCTAAATAAATAATAACTTTCCAGATTTTTCTAACTAAAGTCAGAGAGTGTCTAAATCTAATTTAATTATCAGTGTAATTTATCAAATTAATTTATGCTATTCAGAAAAACAATATGCAATTGAAACAAATTAATTGTTATCAATTGTTATTTAATATGGCCAAAACAAGTACTCCAAACTTACCTGGATAGCTTCTTGTCCTCCTCCTTACAGATTTGGAATATTAGGCTAACAGTCACTCTTTTGCTGAAAGTACACTATCTCTGTAGCATGATAATGTTTGAAATTCTCGCATTCTTAAATTTCAGTTCTATATGCATTGGGAATAAATTGCACGGAAAACAATGAGACTTATTTTAATGTACTGAAGAACTAGTACTGTTTGGCTTTGTGATAATTGGACAGGGGCAATATTCCAATATTTTATTGAACTACTCCCCAGTATATTTTACATTCATATATAATTCAATGACCAGCAGAGATTGTCTCCTACTTATTTCCTTAATGTCTCCTCGCTCATCAGTAGAGAAGCCATTTGCAGAAAATTTCTGGGCATGGCAAGTGAGGTCTGCTGAAATTTTGTTATCTACCTAACATAATTAAAGGCCCGGTCCCACTGCACTTACGGATGCAAAGAGGATGTAAAACGTTAAAAAAAGCTTGCCATCCATTGGAAAACACTTTGCATCCATTGTGTACTCACTGCATACATGTTTCATACACTCTATCCGTCAAGCATCCGTCCACTGCGATTTCATCCGCACAAGAAGTTTTGAGCTGCACAAAACTTTGTGAACGGTTGAACTTTCAGCCGCATACAATGTACATCCGCAACATATACGGGCAACAAACGTTCTATGTTCATCATCATCTACGTTCGTTAAACGTCCGCTGTATCCTCTCTGCATCCTCTGGCCATCCCCTCAACTCACATCCGCTGCAGCTGAAAATAGAAAGAGAGAGGAAACAAAAAGTACACTGAACATCTACACAGCGTTAGTAGCATGAAAATAGACGGACAAAACGTTTGTATCTGAAAGGTATCTCGTATATTTAGGATGTCTGCAGTATGTCTAGAGTATATAGAAGGACACCTAGCGGACAACTGATATTTTCTATAAAAAGGGGGAGAAAATCATCTGGATCGCTGGGATGGTGGACCATAGAGTCCCACTATGGTTGCACTGGAGGTTTATCTATCCCATAAATATCCTTATCTATCCCACAAGCATGCAAAGGCTTAACCATTTTTTCAAAGTTTTCACCAACACTTTATTAAGTAAAAAAAAATGAACCAAGTAAACTAAGTGTCTTAAGCAAAGATAAACTTTCTTAGGTAAACTTTATGACTGTATTAAATAAGCAAAATGAACTAAATAAAGTGTCTTAAGTCTCTGGTGGCTGCCGCTTCTTGCTCCATTTGTGACAGGGGATCCT
>BLBF01000002.1:34528697-34597895 GCA_015471245.1 Laticauda colubrina
TATATATATATATATATATATATATATATATATATATATATATATGTACAGTTGTTCTGACCAAGGCTTCCGAGATGGTAATTACGCACACGTTTATTTTAAAAACAAGTCTTGTTTTATTGCAATGCTGGGAATTATCTTCATTTCTAGCTAGTAATGAATCTCAAACAGCCCCTTGAGATTAGCACCCACCTTTCTTTCCTGTGAAATGCTGCCAATAACAGAAGTGTCAAATGAACTAGAAAAAAACCCAACCAACAAACAAAGAGCTTTAAGAATGAATCTGAACCGAACTACTTTGCTTCCTGCAAAGGATTCATCATCTTTGCCTGTCCTTTATACCTTATGGGATGGGCAATCACCTCCCGGCCTTAGTCCCAAGTCACCCCTTTTTTCAGCTGCTCTTGACTTCTAGCAGCTCTGTGCATATGCACACTGGGAACAGGCTCCCTTGGGTCCTCTGCCTAACTGCTGCCAGACTCTGAAGGCTCCTGAGGCAGCACCCCACTCCCAGATGGTCCTAGCCCCATCTCTGCATCGGACACAGGACCCTTGTCCGAGTCTTCTCCAGATTCCCAGACTGATCCCCTTTCTTCCCCACTGTCTGATTCCACTGCTGTCTGCACAGGCTGTTGGCGAACCACAACAACAGTTATTTTATGTGCTCAAAAGTTTTTAAAATAAGGTTTACAATAATTTAGCCTATACTATACTGTGTATTATTGTCTTAGTATAATCGAGTCTCTACATTTTCTGTATCTCTAGGCATAATATTCAGTAAAGCACTGAACTAATATCTGTTGTTTGAAATATGAACATCATAAAAATCTGAAAAAATTCCTCTATGTATTATTCAAAATAAAATCTAGAAACAAAACACAAAAAGTAAAATCGAATAAGGGGATAATATTTAACTTAACGTAAATGAACCATTTTCTTTAAGAAGGATGAGAATGAGAAGGGTATATTTGTTTGGAGAGATATTGAAGTTTAATAATGTTGTGTCCATCATGTTACATTATCAGAATATAGCGTGAGAGAAATGCAGCAAATTCTAGCTTAGATGTTATTTGTGGAATGTTTTGTTGAACAATGATGTTGATTGAATCTGATTTCTGGGAATGCAGTGTATATTTTCTGTGACATCATCATCACTGCACATTTGCATGAAGGGCAGCAGAAGTGTTCAGAACACATTGACCCACTGAATATTATGTGCAAATTGTTTATGCAAGGAGAGGGAAAGGGAGAACAGCTTCACTCATTCCAACATCCTTCATTGCTTGCAACAGAATACCCTGCATCACCAGACTTGAAATTTTGAGTTTGGACAATCTTGAACTATGCCGCCTACGGTTGGATTTAAGCATAGTACACAAAATTGTCTACTACAATATCCTACCAGTCAATGACTACTTCAGCTTCAACCACAGCAATACAAGAGCACACAACAGATATAAACTCAACGTAAACTGCTTCAGATTTGATTGCAGAAAGTATGACTTCAGCAACAGAGTGGTCAATGCCTGGAATGCACAACCTGACTCTGTTGTCACATCCTCTAACCTCCATTCCTTTAACTTCAAACTAACCACTACTGACCTCACCCCATTCCTAAGAGGTCTGTAAGGGGCGTGCATAAGTGCACCATCGCACCTACTATCCCTGTCCTATTGTTCCCATTTATTCATACCTATTTTCTGTATTCTTACTCATGTTTATACTTCTGTCTGTTATCTTGTAAGTGATCGACAAATCAAATCAATAAAATAAAAATAAATATGATTTTGGGTTAGAATTATTTAAAGGATGCTTTTTAGAGATCAGAAGCTTCAGGCAACTGCCCTCTACATTTGATGTTACAGCAGTCAGAGTAATGAATCTATGAAATGGCACCAAGGAAATAAATCCCACAGTTTCTCTAGATAATAGATTGATCTGCTCTAACACTTAGAATATTCTTTAGAATATAAAACATCCATAGTCCGATAGATGCCTATTCTAAACAAAACTCTAATGTTCAGCATTTGAACCAACTATGAGATAAATGAGCATAAATTCTTCACCTGATGAAGTACATACTGCTCACAGACTGCAGCATTATAACAAACTCATTTCTATTTGTCTAGCCCCTAATAAGGGATATTTAAAAACTTTTGGGAGATTGTGGTCAATTAAAATAATTATTTCCCCCTTCAAATTAGATTAATACAGGTAATTCTAAATTTATAACCACAATGAAGCCCCAAATTTATGTTGCTAAGTGAGAAATTTGTTAAATCAGTTTTGCCCCATTTTACAACTTTTCTTTGTTAAGTGAATCACTGCAATTTTAAATTATTAACACAGTTGTTAAGGGAATCTGTTTTCCCTATTGACTTTGCTTGTCAGAAGGTCACAAAAAAGGAATCACATGACCTTGGGACACTGCAATCATCATAAATGTGAGTCAGTTGTCAAGCATCCAAATGTAAATCATGTGATGCTGTAATGGTCATAAGTGTGAAAAATGGGCATAAGCTACGTTTTTCATTGCCACTGTAACTTCGAATATTCGCTAAGTGAACTGTTGTAAGTTGAGGACTACCTGTTATTATACTTTATTCTTCTTCAAATGGTGCCAGTTTGGTCTAGTGGTTAAGCCACTCTGTTAGAAACCAAGAGGCTGTTAATTCTAGTCCCTTCCTAGGCATGAAAGATAGGTGGGTGACTTTGAACCAATCACTCTGTACCAGCCCATGACATCAGGCTTGGGTGACAAGCTGGTTAGTCAATTCCTATTGCAACCAATGGATCAACTAAGTGTTGAAAAAAGCAAACCCTGCATTTGTGGAAAAATGCTAGGAAGAAAAAAAATATTATGGCATTACTATTACTTTAGTTCATTTATTTTCATTTTGGCTCCAATGATGATTCCTAGGATTCAAGTTTAAATTGCACTTTTAAAGTAATAATTATCCACAGAATGGATAATCAGTTGTTTTATTTTTCATGAGGGTTTCTGCCCTGAATCTTATCTGCTCTTTTTTTCATTCATTCGTATATCTTGTTTTCTCTTTTTGACCCTTTCCTACATGAAACGTTGTCCTTGAACAGCACTGCTTGTTAACTGTTCCATCATCTCTTCCTTGACACTCTTACACATTTTGGTACATCGTCAATGTCAGACTCTCATTTAAAAGCTACATTTGTACTGCTGAATCAGTGACAAAATAAAGAGCAGCAGCTTTGGATGAACCTGCTACTTGTTTACAAAAATTGGAGGCCTTTTCTTTGTTTCCTATACATGTAGGGCACTTGAGAAAGAGCCAACCAACACCAAACAAATATATTCCTGCCCTGAATTCTAATCAGCATCTTAGTATGTGATCTAATAACCACACATTATCTTCTACTTTAAGCAATTTGTGGCTTACCATTGGAAACAGTAATTCATCTGGGAAAGAGATTCATATCTAAAGAAACATCACTTCTGAGAAAGGGTATTTAATAATGTGAGACACGTTCCCAAAATTCACTTTGTAATTAAAAGAGTGAGTGGGTGAGAATAAAACTGTATGTGAATGAGAATAAGATTGTGTATGCATAACACAATAAAGCACCATGTTAATTATTGGTTTTATGAGAGCTGTTCTTGGAGTGGAAAAGGCATTTGGGGTCAGTCAATGTCATTCAGAGCAACCATCAACATCTATCCTTCTGAAACACTGCACAGAACTGCATTAGTTCCAGAGCAATGCAGTAGCAGAGACTAGCTAACAAACCTGATTGCCAAAGCAAGCTGATACAGAAGAAAAGAAACCAACTAAAGCCGAATTTATTGTGCACAGCAGATAAGAGATAACATGCCTCATGACATCTTGTTTCCTATATGGAAAATGACTGGAAATTAATATTTTAACTCTAGTAGCAACAATGGATCCATCACTGAAGCTTAGTAAAGCAGCTTAATTTGAATGATTCGGGACAAATATAATAATTCTTGTCCTCTAATCCTTTTCTTCTGCCTTATGCATGAGCAAGACCTACTAGGAATAGCTCATAGTGCCAGCTTTGCCACTTGCCATATAATCTATGCTTTACATATGAGTTTTCTCAATAAAAGCTACCTAGGTACATTTTAAGGGAAAGTCAGAGTAAAAAATAGCTCCTTTGGCTGGTTTGGGGGACAAGTCATGTAATAGAGGCCTTTGAAAAATGAATTCTGTGCATGACACTGTCCTTGAAAAGCATCTGGAAGTTTTAGTATTGTCATCCAGAGCGCTAATTTAGAAGTATCTCAGGACTGGCAGAATTGAGCAAATCTCTTCAGAGTAGTTTTCCTCCAATTATCATTGTTTGTTTGCTCCTGGGAACAATTGAAAAGCCTTAAAAAGCAGAGTGCTGCATGTTCTATTCTATTTCTACCTATTTCAATCAATTTCACAGATCCCAATTTCCTTGCTATCTAAAAGAGTATAGAGATACAAAGAGCTGGCTCTTTTCTCAACTGTAGTATGTAATGTATTGCTCTAAAAACACATTTTAAATATTTCCATTTCAGTGACAAAGGAGGAGGTAGCTTTTCTGAGATCTCATTTATCTTTCTGCTTCATTTTGTATTTTATACATGGTTTCAGTTTTTGCTGCTGCCTTATTACTCTTGTATTTTTTTAAAATTGTTGGCTTATTTAAAACATTGATTTGGGCACCCAACTCAAACAATGCAATTCAGGATGGCAACCAATAAGGAAAAGCAAGAACAAATAATTGGCCAACAGAAACCCAAGTTGTTTCACTAGCTGGTGAAATTGTACTCATTCTGATCCAAATGCCCAAGGAAAGAGTAAGATCTTGACCCCTTTCTAATGGCCAGGAGCCAACCAAAAGCAGGTGCTAACACAAAGAAAGCATATCTCCTGGACTCACAAAGTAACACTGTTTCCAGAAGGGGACCCAGATTGTGCCTTTTTAGAGCATGTGGAATGGATAGATACCACTGGGGAAAATGGTACTGCCAAGTTGTCAAGTTGTTAGCTGCTTTGGGTTGTAATCTGGCATGTCAGCAGAGATGGTATTCAGCAAGTTCTAACCAGTTCTGGAGAACCGGTAGTGGACATTTTGTGTAGTTCGGAGTGCCGGCAAATACCACCTGTGACTGTCCCACCCACATCTATTCTCTGCCTCCTGATCCCAGCTGACTGACTGGGTCTTCTTTTGTTGCCCTGCAAGGAGAATGGAGCTGGAAAGTGGGTTAATTGGGGGGGAGGGAATGGGATTTTGCAGTATCCTTCCCCTAGGAGTGGGGAGGAAATGGAGATTTTACACTATTCTTTCCCTGGAATGGAGTGGGAATGGAGATTTTACAGTATCCTTGCACTACCATGGCCACTAAGCCATGGCCACGAAGCCCTGCCCACAGAACCAGTAGTAAACATTTTTGAATCCCACCACTGCACTGCATACCAGGGAGTATCAGATTTGGCATATCAGGCAGTATAGATTTTTTTTTCCTTTTAATTCTGCATTTCCTTTGAAATATGACAAAAATTGCCAACTGGCAAATCATTTGCTCTGTTGCTGTCCAAGAGTCCTCCAATTCTCCAGAGAATAAAAAATAAATGGCAACATGAAGTGCCAGCAATTGTCCCCATAGTGGGAATAGTGGGTGCTTAAAGCAACAAATTAAATATTTTGTTACCATCAGCATTTCCATGTCAACATCTGTCCTCCTTGGTTTTATTGCCAGTTCAGAAAGAGCAGCTCACATTGAAAAATCTGTTTTGTTTATTTTCAGAATTGTTTTCAAATTTCTGGCCAATTGCCATCTTGACCTGGTGTCTCAATATTCATTTACTTCCGAAATGCATCTCCAGTTGGCCCACTCTTCACTTCTAATGTTCTATCAAGATTCATTTTTTACAGCAAAGCATTTCCTTCCAAGCTGTCACTTGTGCTTCCTCAACTACTTTATTCTGATTCTTTGGTTGTCATGAGTATATATCAAAGTTTATTAAGGAATATCTGCTGGTCCTACAAGTTTTCTTTAGTGGGTATTGGCATTGTTGAGTTAAGGAAGCTTGCTCTGGGCATAAATCTATCACACAAAGGATAATTTGATGAAATAGATACAACACACACACACATACACACACACAAAGACGCACATACAGACACATTATATTTTTCAAATTCAGGAGCCTTTATATATTCTTACTTGTTCTTATGCAATAATATTGATGTTATAATAAAAAATCTTATCAATACTTCCTTTACACATTTGCTATTATTTTAAATTTATTTTTTCAAGAAGAGATTCATATTGGGGAGTTGTCTGTTATTCCAACACACAGCAAGAATCACTGCAATTCTTCTATATGGTGTTCCTTTAGATCAGGTGGGTTGCATCAGAATTTACTTAGCTATGTTTTCCTGTAACATTTTAACTTACAGAATCAGAATCAGAATAGAACTGGAAGGAACCTTGGATGTCTTCTAGTCCAGCCTCCTGCTCAAGCAGGAGACCCTATACCATTTCAGATAAATGACTGTCCAGTCTCTTCTTAAAAATCTCAAGTGATGAAGCAACCACAATGTCTGAAGGCAAATTGTTCCACTGGTTAATTGTCCTCACTGTTAAGACATTTCTCAATTCCAGGTTGTTCCTCTCCTTGATTAGTTTCCATCCATTGTTTCTTGTCCTGCCTTCTGGTACTCTGGAAAATAACTTGACCCCTTCTTCTTTGTGGGGGACCCCCTCTTCTCAAATACTGGGAATACTGCTATCATGTCCCCACCCCAAGTCCTTTTTTTCTGTAGACAAACCAACCCAAATCCTCCAACCATTCTTCATATGTTTTAGTCTCCAGGCGTTTAAAATTGTGTTAGAAAATCTTGAGTTGCAAAAAATAAAATTGCCACCTAAGCTATTATGCAGAAAAATAATTTTGCAAGATAAAAGTTGGGTCAAATTTTAAAAATATTTGTTACTATTCTTTGCAACAATATGCAAATTAAAAACAAAATTTGGGTGCAGGTCAGGGTAGTCACTGTGAGGAAGAAATGGAAAGAAGTCATCCACTTCCTTTTAGCAGGGTCTTGGGATGATGCTGTCAAGGGAGTTATTTTGCCTGACTGTTTACATCACAGTCTCAAGTGAGAAATAAGCATTTAAATCTAGCAGCCAATCTTTTTCTGCTTAGGAACTGCACTTAAAACTTTTTTGTGAAGGGGAGGGGGAAAGTTGAAGATTTGATGCAAAATGGGCAGGGTTGGCTAGGTATGGCTAGGTTTTTCCATTTCTTCTTGAATTTCCTTCGCTATTTTAATTAAACTTGTTTCAGGGCTTGTTTTGTTCGGAAAAACACGAGGTAGAGCGGGTTCCAACAAATAAAAGTCTTTATTCAAAGGAGTCAGTAAAATGGAATGGTTGGCCGACTTAGCGGCAGCCTTTTATACAGGCTAGCCTGCCGGCTTGTAACCAATGGCAGCTGTTCGAATTTACCGCCTTTTTTACTTTATTTGGATTGGTTCTTAGTGAACCAATCCAATGCTTACTTTAGTTGACCAATCAGATTTGCATGTTTTGGAGTAACCCAATTTGCATACAGAACAGGGCTTATATTGCAATCATCAAAACATCTGGAAAACACCTCATGTTAGCACTTACAACCAAAAAGTCTTCAAGGGGGCAGGGCAGAGGTGGTATTCAGCAGGTTCTGACCAGTTCTGGAGAACTGGTAGTGGAAACTTTGAGTAGTTCAGAGAACCGGCAAATACCACCTCTGACTCGATCCTCCCCCTTCAATTCTCTGCTTCCTGAGTCTCAGCTGATCGGCTGCATCTTCTTTTGTTGCCCTACACAGGAGAACGGAACTGGAAAACAGGTTAGTGGGTTGGGGAGGGAATGGGATTTTGCAGTATCCTTCCCCTGCCATGCCCACCAAGCCATACCACGTCCACCAAGCCACACCCACAGAACTGATAGTAAAATATTTTGAATCCCACCACTGGGCAGGGTCTATGGAGCCTTTGAGTCTCAGGCTGCTCATTCCTGTTTTAAGAATGGGCAATGGAATCGCTAGATTGGAGATACACAAGTTCAGATTTGTGTTCAGCCAGAAAGACATTCCAGTTGTTGATTTATTCTGCCTCGTAGGATTGTTATTAATTGGAAGCCTTTATAAAGTGTCACAATGCCTTGCATATTTTCATTTTCAATTATAATTTTAACCAAATCAGTTTCTGATTCTCACTTTGGAATTTAAGTGTATTAGTTGTCACCCATCTTTTCACAGGTTTTCATGTCTCTTTCTACATTGTCAATACAGAAACAGCTAGCCTTGAAAAAAGCCTAAGTGTCATATTCTCAGTCAGTTGTGTTACTTGTGTCACAGAATAGTAAGTTTAGGACTGTAGAAAAAGGAAAAAAGTCCTTTTGTCATACCATTTTGAAATTCATCGAAATAAAATGCATCCATGCTTCTGTTCATTGCAAAAAATAAAAATTGCCTCTTCTTTCTAATCACCCTGTACATTTACCTATAACTAAAGGGTACATTAATAGTGAAACCAACCACTAATTCATCCAGATCTTTTTTTCAAATTAAGCTCCATGGGATTTGTTAATCATGATTAAATTATGATTCCCTGTATGATTTGATTGCTTATAGTACCCTATGACTATTATTGTGTTGTACCTTACGATTCTTTACTCTTGATGAATGTATATTTTCTTTTATGTACACTGAGAGCATTTGCACCAAGACAAATTCCTTGTGTGTCCAATCATACTTGGCCAATAGAGAATTCTATTCTATTCTATTCTTAAATCCTACTGACTTTTAAATAGTTAATTTTAAATCACAGCATCCTTAAAACAGGAAGTTATGATGATTCTTTTATGGGTGGAGAATACAAAAAAAACAGATATTAAATTATCTCCTAACTGATTTCAATAATCCTTTAATTAACAAATTTATTTGGAATACATCTAGTAAATTTAGTAATTCGCTTTCCATTTATGCATCACATGGCAAATGCTAAACTCTCAATCATTCCCAAAAGGAGCTTGCCATCTGTTTGTTTTGTACGTCAAAGCCATTTTAACTCTCAAAAGGTGCCATGCAGTGGAGCTCCATTACTTTCCCACATTGTTGCAAAATAATCAGGACACTGCTGTGACCACTCCAGGAAACTGAGCAGCGAAGTGGCCAAAGAAACATTCTTTTATGAACCAAATGTGACAATCAAGGTGACCACCCTTTAATAGCAAGAGAATAATTAGAGTTATGTTTGTATTTTAATAACACAATATTTTCTGAATCAGAAAGATTTTTCACAATGTCAATGTCCACTGCCAGAAATGGCCATGGACTCCATGTTTGTTCATTACATTTCTCTCTTCCAAGTATAATAGACATTGCCAATGGATTTATTTAGGAGGGTGCAGACTAATCACATTAGCTAAGGGTTTGCTACATTTCTTGGTAAAATACATGAGAAAATCTCATTTCGGGGCAAATCTACTTAGAGGTTATGATTAGATCTCCATGACAGAAATCACAAATTTGTAGCTCATTGTTATGCTTAGGAGGGCACTGAGTTTTTGAGCTGGCCTTATTTACATTCCCTCTTAAAATATTTGGGAAAATCTCTTTGGGGGGGGGGGAATCCACTTAGGGTGTATATTAGATCTCCATGCATTTGTAGAGAAAAATGGACATCATCATTGTATTTGTAGTACATTCTTATGCTTAGGAAGGTGCTAACTGTTCACCTTATCTACATTTGCTTGTAAAATCATATGGAAATGCCGGTCTTCCTAGGGAATGTGTGGTATTTATGATCCACAAAATATTGATGTTTTTCCAATAGTAAAGCAGGCTTTGCAACATCACTGTGTAATTCATGGATAACTAGGCTGGTGTGACCTAGTTATGCATTCCATTCTGCTTAATCAATGGCTTCCTGCCACGAATTAGAATTGCTTCCTTACACCCTCACTTTGGGAATATCAAGTTCATTTGGAAGGTAAATCTAATGCTGAATTTCTCTTCAAGTTCAGAGCTCTTCCTCCTCATTCAGAGAAGGAAAAAGGAACAGTGCTAGATGCTGTTCAGTTACTGGGACTTGAGCAGTATAAGGTTTTAATAAATGAATGACTAATAAATACTCAAGGAGCTATAGAATTCAAAAGCAATATTTTGTTTTAATATATTGTATGGATAGTGTACATTTATAAAATTAAGAAAATTAAATATTGTAAAGAAACACTGCCAGCTACATGTCTCTTCATTTCAACTTGCCGTTAGAGTAAGGGGAGAGGTGTTGATTATGAATAGGTTAGCTGGAGAAGCAAAACTTCTACAGTTTCACTGAAACTTGTGAGAGTCTGGAAACTTTTCAAGAACGTATCAACAGTGTGAAGAAAAAGGTAGATGGTTTCCATAACACAGAGAACTTGTTTACACGGTCTTAATGAAAGCCTGCGGGCTGGGCTAGGAACTTCATTGTTTAATACTGTGAACTGCTGCCTGAGAAATTCAGTTAGTTTTACTTCACCATTACCATGCTATATATTCGATAAACAGTAAGCTTTTCAGAACAGAAATGATCCTGGACTTTTATTTGGATACTCAAGCTCGATACTGACAAAAAATTTTATACTGCAGTAAAGTATACTGAGTTACATATGTCCAATTGTAATTTTTATCTGTATTGCAGTTTAGGGACCAAAAATAACTTTATTGATTTAAGAATATAGCTAAAATACAATGTTTTTATTTAAATTATGACAATATTTTTAAATATTGCCTTCATTCTTTTCTTTACACATAATAGCATTTCATTTAGATTCATTAACATCTGTGATTAAAATATAAAATCATACTAACATTAAGTTATGGTTCAGATTCATGATTAAAATGCAAAACAATATATACATATCAAACTATTTAAAAGCTAAGACATTTATTCTTCAGTCCTAATAGCTGCATTTCAGTGACTAAGTTGAGTCAAAATATCCTAAATCAGATGAAGAATTTGTACTTCAGAATGCATTCATGTGCTTCCATTAATGATTCAAGTTATTTAGTGCATGTAAGATTTTATTCTATACAGTTATGTTCTGTAAGAAATGGCTTCATTTTTGTGGCTTATTATCCTTAGCAATCTTCAAAAGATGATGTCATGTTGCAGTGCCAACATGAACATCACAGCAATTCTTATCAAGTATCAGATCCTGCAAATACACACCCACACTGCTACAACTATGCTTTTCCTTTTTACTGATGGCTTTTTCCTTTTCACTAAAAACAAAGATGCTTTTCCTTTTTACTGATGGCCTTTTCCTTTTCATTAAAAACAAAGATGAGAAGAAAAAAAGAACAGTGGGAAAAGAGAGGGGGAGGAATGAGGCAAGTGCATCATGTATCGCATTTCGATTTGTGCTCAGCAGGAAGAACTAATAGCAGTAACTTATTGGAATGAGGCTCTAACTTCTCTGCTCTTCAGAGGCTGACAAGGGCGCCAGTTGTCAACCATGCTGCATTGAGGTTCATTTTCCTTATTGAAGCAAAGGCAGCGGATTTTGTCAATCTGGAGGAAAGAAAAGATATTAGTATTCATCTACCTCAAGCAGAATTCTTAAGGTTGTGTCGTAAGACTTATTAGGAACACAATTTTTCCTGTGTGTATGTTGGCACAAATAAAAAATAGCAAATAGTCTCCCATCCTACCTTCCCAGTCTGGCATTGGTTTCAATTGTTTTGGGCTAGTGAAGAAGTTGAAATGCAACATGTCATGAATGTTCTAGATCAGGGGTGTCAAACTCAAGGTCTGGAGGCTGGATCCGGGCCACAGGGTACTTAGATCTGGACCATGGGCCCGCCCTAGAAACAACAAAGGACTGGCCCTCTGCCAGTGAAAACAGAGCTCAAGAGGACTGCATGTGGCCCTCCCAGGTTCCATTTTTAGCTCTGATGGCCTCCTGCTGCCCTCTGCCAGTAAAAATGGAGCTTGGGGGTAACACGGCCCCCTTGAGCTCTATTTTCACTGACAGAGGGTGGCAGGAGGCCTTCGCAGCTGAAAATGGAGCTCGGGAGCCCTTTTCACTGGCACAGCACACAGGCCACTACAGATGTCTCCGATTCAAGTGAGGTCAAGCTGACCAACCCACAATGGCCATGCCCACCTTAGACCATGAGGTCAAACACAACCCTGATGCAGCCCCCAATGAAATCAAGTTTGACATTCTTGTTCTAGATTGAGGAAATCTGGAGCGTAAATTAATGGGTTATGACTCAGTGGTTCAATCAGATATAAGACAGATATGTGGGTTTAAATTATAGAAAAATGTACTTAAAAATATCCTGGATTCCTATGTTCTTTACATATAACATAACAGCTCTTTCATGTGCATGTGCCTGAATTATCATGTGCCTGAATTATACAGACCAATAAATGATAAAGGGAAGAGGACAATTTATGTCTAATTTTAATTTTCCAGAGCATAGATGTGTACATAGATGTTATTCTGCACATTCATCAATATCAAAGCACTCATACGTGACATGGTTGACACACACACAATGAAATGAACTATGTTGGTCAACACAACCTTCATATCATTTTACTGACTGGAGATATTGTGTCTGCGGACTGCCCCAACTGAATGAAAACAGCTTATACTAGCAAACTAGAATGCTTCTTCATATGAAAGCTTATGCCTTTTAATAAAAGGCTCCTGAGTTTTCCCCTCATCATAGACTAACATGACTCTTTTCCCAAAATATCCAAAGGACTGGTACAAACAGTAAGCAAGACCAGTTGCAGTTTCTGAGTCTACAAGGAAGAATCATGTAAACTATTTTGCAGTAGTTTCCTTTTCTTCACTGCTATAAGGGTGTTCTGTTCCCCAAAAAGTCCACAACTGATGTACTAGTCAAAGCTGAGCAAAGGTTCTGATCACAACCTTCAGCTGCTGCTCAATCAGCATCTCCACCTGCCTTTCAGGAGAATTAAGTACAGGTAGTCCTTGACTTATAACAGTTCATTTAGTGATCATTTAAAGTTACAACAGCACTGAAAAAAGTTACTTAGGACTATTTTTCACAGTTACAACCTTAGTAGCATCTTCATAATCATGTGATGAAAATTCAGATGCGTGGAAACTGATTCATACTTATGACCATTGCTGCATTCCATGGGCATGCGAGCACCTTTTGCTACCTTTTGATAAACCAGGTCAATGGGAAAGCCAGATTCATTTAACAACCAGTTTACTAACTTATCAACTGCAGTGGTTCACTTAACAACTGTAGCAAAAAAGGTCATAAAACGGGGGAAATACACTTAATAAGTCTGCATTTTTTTGTAACCTGACACATTTCCGCAATTAAAAAACCTTAATATCCATGCCATCATGCAAAATCACAGAGCCAACTACATCTGAAGGCACTTCTAACATAAATATACAAGATTGAAAGCCTACATAGCCATACACTGTGCATGTGTATGTCCATATCCATATGGGGTAGGAGCGAAAGCAGCTTCATGTTGCTATGTCTACCACTGTGAAATTCGATCAGAAAAGTCATTTGCCCATGCTCTCAAATTAAATATTAGAGGGGAAATTAGTAGCTCCTAGTGGCAAAAGATGGGGAGTGCAATTTTTGAAGCAAATGCATTTACCTGTTCTTTGCTCACAGATACAGGCTCCTTCAGAACAATCCAGATGACACATTCAAACAATGGTGGTGTTGTCAATGATCCTGGGTAAGTCCAATAATCACGAGAGGCAGGAAGAAGAACAGTGGGATCAAAGCTGGTAAAGTTAGCCTCTTTCTCCTAGAAGAGAGAAGTTTGATAAAACAATCTAGTAAAGCGTTTCTCAACCTTGGCAACTTAAGATGTATAGATTTCAACTCAATTCCATCCTAAAATGTATGCTAAGATATTTTTTTGAAAATATGGTTTAATGCAACTATAGTGATAAAGAAGAGTATACGCTGTTTCACCTCCTCTCCGAGGGATACCAAATAAACAAAACCTTTTAATAAATGTAGGTAGAAATGGAAAGTAAACATTTCTGCTATGATTAAATATAGCATTTTTCCACAAGATATAGTTAAGTAACTATTGCCACTTAAAATGCAGACTGAAAGCAATTTTATTTCAACTGCTGCCCCTACACGAATGTTTTTTCAAAAAATAATAAAATTCATAGCTAGATATTTCTGGTTTCCAAGAAAAAGAAGCACTTACTTTGTGTTTAATGGAATCTAATGCATCAACAACTTTCTGTAGTCCAAGACAGGGACTTCCTATCTGTGAAATAAAAGGATAAAGAGAAACTTAAGTTATGCCTTGTGCCTATGTGCATGTGTTCAAAAATGAAATCAATACTCAACTTCCAAAACAACATTGACTCAGTTTATCCTCTATTATTTATCACAATAAGAGTTCTCCACTCCTCTACTCGTTGCAGAATACCTTATGCCACCAGACTTGAAATTCTAGTCCTAGAAAACCTAGAACTACGCTGCCTTCGGTCTGATCCAAGTATAGTACATAAAATCATACATTGCAATGTCCTACCTGCAAATGACTACTTCAGCTTCAATCATAACAATACAAGAGCACACAACAGATACAAACTCAAGGTTAACCACACCAAACCTGACTGCAGAAAATACAACTTCAGCAACAGAGTGGTCAGTGTTTGGAAAACTCCACCTGATTCTGTGGTTTCTTCCCCAAACCAAAAACTTTAACCTTAAGACTGTCTATTATTGACCTCACCCACTTCCTAAGAGGTCTGTAGGGGGAGTACATAAGCGCACCAATGTGCTGACCGTCCCTGCCCTATTGTTGTTGTTTTTTCTTATATGTGTCCATGTATTCATAACTATGTTTTTATTCATACCTATTATCTTGTAAGCAACTGACAAATAAATCAATAAAAAATAAATATCACCACTTTTCTGAAATACATTTGGAAAAGCAAATTTGCCAACTACAATGGAATGTAATTCTGCATAGTTCAAATATTATACATGTAATTTTATTGCTTATTATTTTACACAGATGAACCATTTAAACTCAACTCTTCTGATATATTTAAAAGGAAAAATAAAAAATCTGTTAGATGCACCAAATCCATATGACTGTTACATTAGATACATGTGCATGTGAATTTTGCATGTCTACCTCATATTTGATTACAATATGTTGCAAGAATCTGTTAAATATGGCTAAGACTAGGTGGTCATGGTTTTTAAGTAAGAGATTTTATTGGCAAGTATCTGTTTTTCTGCAATGTATTTGTTCACTTGAGACATGTCATAAAGGCTTATTTTCTCTGCAAACCCTGTAGCTTGTTTGGAATAATGTTGCATATAAATTAAGTCAATTTCTGATAATCCTGCAGCAGACCAGAAAATGTGCCCACCTGACTTTTAGACTATTTTCAAACTTAAGATTATTTTTTAAAAAATTAACTGACCTCTTCAGTTTTCAGCAGAAATTAATATAAAGGGAGTAATGTTATCATTGAAATATCTGGAATGACTGTGGGCAATAAATTCATTTCTGAGTAAAGGGCAAAGTCACCTTTCTCGATAAATATTCTGAAAATACAAAAATTAGAAAGAAATAGAAAGATATTAACCTTCAAAAACACTCCCACAACTGCCAGGCCATCAGGATGCTTCACAGCTTCATCAAAAGTTCCATATTTTGTATTCCAATGCACTAAGTGGAGCTGGAATCAAGAAAAATACAGAAGACAGAAAACATCCATTAATAGTCTTTCCTTTAAACAGAGGAATTCAATAAATTATATATTAATCTTTAGTCTGAAAGTCTCTTGATTTCAGAGACATTAAAAGAAAGAACAGGCTTGTTAGTTCCTTTTCCCATGCAATAAAATATTCAAATATAGCTATATTTCTCACACCGTCTTCTCATGTCATTCAGACCATTACTAATATGTAAGCAGACTGCCAATGCTTTTATTCAGACATTTCTGTGAAAGCAAGAGCTGTACTTTATATAAATTTGAGAAGGATCAGATAGATTGAAAAAAAATGTCAACAGCTGTGAAAAACAGTGCAAAATGTAGTAGTAAGAATGATCTCTGAAAGCCTTTACTGCTCACTGGTTTTCTACCATGTCCATTGGGTGCTAATTTGCTTCTGGACTCAATTCAAACTGTTAGTTACTGCATTCAGTGTTATACAGTACTGTTTTCTACCTGTTGGCCTTCTAGCTGTTACTCTACATTGGGATCTCAACCTAACTAGGAGTACCAAACAGGACACTCTTAGACTATTTAGGTCAGACAGGAGAAGGCTGACCTAAAGAATCTAAGCCAGGGCATTTTCTCTTAGAAATTGTAATGTATCTATTGCATTTATCATCAAAGTAATAGCTCTGTGTCATTTTTTTGAGTAGTGTCTGGCAGGCCTGTAGAATAAGTACATCCTAGACTGTAAAATGAATGTAGAACAACTATGTTAACTAGATCAAATATAGGCAACTTTATGAGGAACAGAAATGACAACTTGTTGCATCATCTACAGCAGGGGTGTCAAATTCAAATTTTCACAGTGGCATCATGTGATGTTTCCCTTCGATGCATCTGGCCTATGGGCCAGGAGTTTGACAGCTCTAATCTAGCTGTCACTCTGATACAGTGACATTGGTGAAATGATGGTGACATCATAAGAAAAGGAACAAATTATTTGGGGAAATGATTTTTTTAAGTGCTTTTAAAAATCGTTCAAAACTTCCCAAATGGTCCAAAATTGTGCTACAAAATTTCACAGGAAAATGGCTGAATTCTGACAGTGCAAGTTTTTTTTCTTGAAAAATAAATCTATTTTTAATAAACACGTTCAAAATAATGTTGCATTACTCATGATTGCTCATTTTGCCACCAAATTTTAGCAGCAAAAATTTGGGCACATTTTAATGAAGGCCACATTTTAATGAAGGCCACATTTTAATGAAGGCCAAGATTTTCTCAGTTACTTTCTGAAAAGCCTTTCTTTTTATTTATTTCACTTTAATCCTACTAAAAATTCACAATTCGTGGGTTGTTTGAATTTGGATTTCTTCAGAGAAAGTTGGACTTGATAAAATGTTCCTTCCAACTGTACAATTCTAAAATTCCAAAAACAGAAAATATTTTTAGCTTTCAATACTAATTGCATTTTATTTTATTGGATTTGATTGACATAATTCTTTATTCCATTACTAATTTTGTTTTAGGACAAAAATATGGCCCCTATAAGTATCATACATAAATTTGGAAAGACCCCTACTCGAAAATGTATAAACTGGCCTGTTATCATACAATATACTTACATATTTAATATCCAATTCTTTCAGTATATTTTTCAATAGTAAATACATACACATATAAAACACAAAAATAAACACTCAGAAAATAATGAAGGTCTTACCTCGGCATCATATTTCACCCCATCAACAGTGTGTTCAGAACCCTGGCCTTCACAGGATCCCCAATGAATATGGAACTGCTTTAATTTGTAAATTCCTGAAACTGGGCCACCTTTCAGCACTGAAATAAAAAATAGCCTTTGTAGACTTCATCCATAAACTAGTCCCTGATGAAAAGAGAGCTTGTGATTTATAACAAAAAGTCTGAATTGATTTCTTATATTGAGTCACTTTTTTTGGATATAGTTTCACTAATGTTTTTGCCAGGTTAAACAACATGATAAGAACAAAGTATGAAAATTATGAAGATACAATAATTTGCCCCATAGCAAATTTCCCACTGACTTTAAAATAGCACAATGATAAAGTATGATCTTGCTGTGATAAATTGAATTTCTCTGGCATATCAGTTGAGGAGGCATTTTAAAATCTGATAAAAATATCTTAGAGATCATAATCTGCACATGCAAAACACATTCTGTGATCCTGAATCTTAATATGAGCTAATTTCATAGGAACATCTGCATGCTAAGAAAGCAATTACATTATTGACATTTGATAAGTCTAATTCTCAGTTGGCCCTGCATAACTACAAGATTTAGAGCATTTCAGTGCTTTCAAAAACATAATTTTCCCTCAATTGGCTACTAGTAATAGAACTTGAATTGCTACCTGTGTTCTTCAATCATGGAATAAGAAAAGAGACAGAAATCTACAAAAACACAAGCCAAGATATTTCTGTAGAACACAGTTCACCTATAGTTTCTCAAAAACTAGGGCAGATGGCCTGGATATATATGTGGTCATGTAAAAAAAATATCATACAGCAGTAGAAATTTTCCCCAAATATTTCATGTTTAAAAATTATGGCTGACCTGAGTTAAACTAGTAAAGATTATAAAGGATTAGGCTGTTTTGTCATTCATTTACCCACAGGCCATTATTGAGTTCAATCAGGGTAAATTCTAATCATTATCTAACAGCCTACCGACAGGGCAAATTGTCATTTTGGGACACGAGCTTTTTTTTTTTTTAATGTTATCTCTCATGAGCATACTTTCTATATTTGGCAATATTTGGTTCTGAATTAGCACAAGCAAAAACTTACATGGCAGGATGATTATCTCAATTTCCTAGTTTAGAACTTCTAGAACCAGTCAGGCAAAACTGTTCACATGTTTGAAAATGTACTTTTAATAATTTCTTCTGATAAACAGCAGCTGGTTATCTAAGAGAAGCCAGCAGGAGACTGATAGCAGCACAAGGTTTAGTTTTAAGAGATAATTTGGGGGGAAAACCTTCCCTAAATGGTATTTATAAATATTACTTACTGGCTGTTTGTCAACAATTACCCTAAATGTACCTTGGGGAAGTTCTATTTAAAGATACAAAAATACCCATATGTCAAGTCCTCATATGACATAGGAGACCAAGGCTAATTTCAGAACTATCTCCTAGAATGATATTGCTTGCAGGTAGAAACTTATAAATTATTATTTGACTGATTGAGTATGTGTTAAAAAGTCATACTGAATCAGTTTTTGATTGCCTGTATAAAAAAGGATATCCGTCATATAAGTAAGCTATGATAGTATTCATACAACACACTTAAACTGTTTATTGAATAGTTGGCCAATGATTGGGTGTCTTTAGTTATTATTAATGATCCCTTCTTTCAATGCAGCCTGTTTCACATATTTGTTAGTAGGAAGATCAAATGAGAGGACATACCATCAATGCTGCCTAATTAATGTAATAAAGTGATATAATTCCTGTACAAGTACATAAACAGATCTGCTGGATCAGACCCCTGGTTCATCTAGTCCATCAGTCTATTCACACAGGAACCAACTAACTGTACAAGGAAGCCCTTTAATCAATGGCTTTCAGAGCAGTGGTGAGATTCATTTTTTTTTACTACTGGTTCTGTGGGCTGGGCTTGGCGGTATGGCAGGGGAAGGATACTGTAAAATTTCCAGTCAGAGGTGGGATTTGCTGCTTCTCCAAACTACTCAAAATTTCCACAACTGGTTCTCCAGAACTGGTCAGAACCTGCCGAATACCACCTCTGCTTCAGATGCAGCCATATTGCCATTAGGGCCAGTAGCCATGGAGTTTCACAGCTGTCATATAAAATCTTAGAAATTAGATGAAAGTCATGGAGCTCAATGGCTGTTTAAGAATAGAGAGAAGATTGTCAAACAGACTTACACTGAATGGTGTGGGAAGGTAGACTTGTCCTATTTGATACATTTAATCATTCTCCCAAGCCTAAATATTCTTTCTCATGAGTAAGTTATATTGATTTCAGTGGATGTAGTTTATAAAATATGGCAATATATCTAAACTAAAATATTGTACTATTTGATGTTTGAAAACAATTACACATGGAAAAGAAATTATTACTACTACGATTACATTTAGGATAAAAGTCAATACAATTCTAACAATGAATTTATGTTATTTCGCCCAACAAAAACTATGATGAAGAAATTGAAGAAAAATGTCTGGGGCAAGGATTGCCTTGTCCTTGAGTGAACAAGGTTGGGTCTTCTTCTTCTGGACAATTATGTCTTAATATCCATAAAACTCAATAGATACTCTGTGCCTATGTTACTTATGGCATGAAGAGAATTTCCAAAATCATGCTGAAAAAGGGTCTTATAAAGGAGTAGGCTCTCCTTGGTTGATAGCCACTGACTATATCAGAAAGTTCAGCCTGGGTGAGGTTTAACTGTTAAGTGTGGTTCTATAGGATATTTTGGGAGTAGTTTTATAAAGGAGTTGCATGAGTAATCCCTCCAAAACATCTGTTTTATCAAAGTTTACAACTGCCAAAGTAAAAGAGGTATCTTTAGGAAGTTATTTTTTTCTGTATCCTTGTATGGTTCAGCTATGCGCTGAATTGTTTATAAAAATATACTATAAAAACATTTTTCAAAAAGTATTAATTAGATAATTAAGTACTAATTAGACCTTAATGACCTACTTATATAAGACTAAAGTGATAACAACAGCCATATGTGAACTTTTGATCTTTTCCAGTACGTACGAGCGTGTGCATAATTGAAAAGCTTCTCTGGACAACTGCATAACTGGATAAAAACATTCCTGTCAAACAGACAACAAATGGTCAAAATTGGGAGTGTCCTGTCAAATTCTGTACCTGTCAATAGTGGTGTCCCCCAAGGCAGTGTTCTAGGACCAACTCTGTTCATACTCTACATAAATGACCTCTGTGATCATATTAAGAGCAACTGCATTCAATAAAGCTGTTCAATACCACAGACAATACTGCTACCCTTCAAAAAAATCTTGACTGTGTATCAGAATGGTCAAAAAAAATGGCAACTTCAAATCTCAACAAATAAATGCTCTGTCTTACATATTGGCAAAAAAATCAGAAAATAAAATACAAGCTGAATAGTCAAGATCTTGTTGATGATCCAAGTTCTGTAAAGGACCTTGGGATACTCATCTCTAATGATCTAAGTGCTGGAGCCCACTGTAACTACATAGCCAAAAAGGGATTAAAAATTGTTAACCTAATCCTACGTAGCTTTTTGTCTGGTAATATCACACTACTAGCTGGAACATACAAAACATTTGCTAGACCAATACTCAAATACAGCTCATCAGTCTGGAACCCACATTATGTATCTGATATTAGCACAGTTGAGAAAGTCCAGAAATATTTCACAAGAAGAGTTCTCCACTCCTCTACTTGTTGTAGAATACCTCATGTCACCAGACTCAAAATTCTAGACCTAGAAAACCTTGAATTATGCAGTTTTCGATCTGATCTAAGTATGGTATATAAAATCATACACTGCAATGACTTACCTGTCAATGAATACTTCAGCTTCAACCATAACAACACAAGAGCACACAATAGATAGAAATTCAAGGTTAACCGCACCAAACTTGATTGCAGGAAATATGACTTCAGCAACAAAGTGGTCAATGTCTGGAATACTCTTCCTGACTCTGTGGTTTCTTCCCCAAACCCCAAAAACTTTAACCTTAGACTGTCCACTATTGACCTCACCCCTTTCCTAAGAGGTCTGTAGGGGGCATGCATCAGCGCACCAATGTGCCTACCATCCCTGTCCTATTGTTTCTTTTATTTTTCTTTTATGTACCCATTTCATTATTCATAACTATGTATATACTTATATCTATTATCTTCTAAGCGATTGACAAATCAAATAAATAAATAAATAAACTAGTTTTATCATAACCTCAAGAAAGCAGAATTCACACTGTGTGATCATAGGAACAAATATAGACGAGCCATCAAACAACATAGAATAATAAAGTACAACTTGTGACACAAAGCTGATTCTAACAATGCTTGGATTTTAAAAATTACTCAGATGAATAGCAATAGCACTTAAGATTTATATACTGCTTCACAGTGGTTTACAGCCCTCTTTAAGCAGTTTACAGAGTGAGCATATTGCCCCCAACAATCTGGGTCCTCATTTTACCGACCTCAGAAGGATAGAAGAATGAATCAACCTTGAATTGGTGAGAATCAAACAGTTGAACTGCTGGCAGCTGGCAGTCAGCAAAAGTAGTCTGCAGTACTGCATTCTAACCACTGCACCACAGCAGTATGGTATAGTACGTATAGAATTACAGAATGGTATAGCATACAATTGCAAACTTCCATAAAATTTAAATTTTCTTTCTCTGAAAATAAAAGTAGAAGGGGCTAGCTATGTTGGTTGAGAATTCTATAAATTTAAATCCAACATAAACTGAATAGCACCAGGTTGGTTAAGTTGCTTGTGCAATGCAGGGGTTATTTGTCTTGGCACTTTGGTCAAAGCCAAGCATCAAGAAAAAAATGCCACCTTGCAGTTTCAAGGCAGAGCCAGTCCTGCTCTGGCTTCTGCAAGTGCACAAAATAGTATGTTCACTAACTAAAGGACCAGAGAAAAAACTAAAGGAAAGAGATTTATATGCTCTGATCCATTCCATACAATGTTGCAATACTATAAGGCTCTGTTCCAGTAGATCTGAATCTGGATTTTGAGGATATGCTCTACAAATTTTTTAATCAAATCAGCCCATCAAAACTTTGAACAATCCTAAAAGATTGTAATGATGATTTAAAAAATCATTTAATTGATTTATTGGCAATAAACAATGAGAGAAATTTATATACTATGTATTTTAATAAACTAGATAAGTTATTTATAAAAATAATAAAGTTAGGACAGAAATAAATAAAAAATATTAACATTATGTAGATAATATGCTTAAGTACTGTAATATAACACATACTGCAAAGGACTCTTTAATTTCCGATGCAGTTTATTATCCTGCCTGGTAAAATAGCAATTACCAGATATATCTAAAGAGATCACAGCAAAATTGGGGAGGGGAGAAATTGAAGAAGCCTTAAACATTGTTCAAATGTTACCTTGCATACACATTTTTCAAAAACAGCAGACCAATCAAAATACTGGCAAAATTAACCCCAGGAAGACAGTGGATATTATCAGCATTCTGTAAGGTGACTGTTTAATTAATTAATAATCTATATCTTTTATTTTACCATTTGAGGATTTGCAATGTTTCTGATACTATAAAGAGATTGCTAAATGTTATAAAAGGACTTTAAAGGACCCTGTGCCATGACCTGCCTATCATCAGGCTAATTGTAAAAGAATTACAAGGTGAACATCTGTGATAAAACAGCACAGATAAACATTTCTTAATTTCATTATATTATCCTTCAATAGTTTCTTGATTCCTACAACAATTATAAACTTTACAAACAATTATAAACAACTATAAACTAGGATAAAGGTGTAAATATTATCAACATATGTTCTAGTATAAATAATAGAACAGTCACAGAATGTTCTCTTGTCTTTCAAAGTAATGCATTATAGTCTTAAATTTGTAATGCTGTGTGTAGCATCTTGATGTTTCAAGAAGAAAATGGATTTTAAACCAGTCATTTTGAGAACAGAACAGTCTAATTCCAATATATGTGGGATCTATGCACAAGATATGTGAGACTGGAAAAATAAATATTGATATACTTATTTACTTCTCCTTCCTATATTTATACTTTAAAAAAAAATCTGCAGAAAAGAGAAAGTGGGCTATGAGACAGGACTGACTACATGTGAAAGCTTTAAAAATATTTCAAACTAATTTTGTCACATTGTTACTCCTCTCCAGCTAGTTTACCCTAGTCTCAAGAGGAAGGATAACAACAGAGATCTCTCTGTCTTCCTTAGAATACTGAATTTCTGGATTTTCAGCAGTTTTCTGCCTATCACTGGCCCTATTGCTTTTCTCCAAAGAGAGGGAGACTTAAGGACATGGAAAATAACTAGAAGGGAAGGAACAGTTATAAAATTAAGCCACAGACATGCTGTAGATTATCTGGTATATCTCCTAATACAAAACATTATAATTCTTGCAGAAATATGAGCCTCATCTCTTGTTTTTTAAGGATTAGCTGACTGCCTCTCTTTCCAGCAGAACTGTGAACAAAAATCTCAAATTCCTGCCTATTCCTCAAGAATTATACTTACACCTACATTTCCACTGCTACCTTTTCCTCCTCTCTGTTTTTCTATCCAAAACAACCAAAGTAAAAAGTGTATTTTCCTCAATAATTGCTAATTTTACAACGAGAACAAAATATGTAAATATATATATTTTATATTGTTGACTACTCATGCATGCAAACCCACAAGAGGCTGAAATAATAAAAAGGATGCAAAAAATCCAAGAAGAAACATAAAATGCCCCTCCTTACTATTTATGTTTTGCATGTAGTTTTCTTGTCATATTTCAGACATTGAATTTCATTAAAGGGTCTGAATGCAAGATAGTTGACTTCTTCTGTCTGCAGTAACCACAGATGGAGCAAGTAATTGTGGGTGAGAACTTAAAACCTATTCCAGTCAGAAAAGACTTTCTGCACTGAGACCTGTATTTAGGGGTTGTTTTCTTTTTATTACAGGGAATGCTAAGAATAAAATGGATTGTCCACACACTTTGGCTACATTGCACAACCTATTTTCTTCCAGAGCAGTTCATTTAAATATTAAAAGAAGCAAGCTTTGGACTGTAGCTGCTGCATGGCTATTTTCAATGCTGTTTGGAAAGCTTACAAATCCAAGCTGTTCTAGGTCCTTTGAAGGTGTCCCCTCAATGAGGCTGCCAACATGGGGAGAAAATACAGAACATTTGCTTAAGCAAATCAAACCAAGTAGCGCTGAGAGACAAAGCAGACCATTTGTTTTTAGCATCATCCTGTCTCAGATTAGAACACTCATTCATGGATACTAAAAGGGGAAAAAGATTGAATTGGCAAATCAGGACATTAAAAGGCAAACATTCCAACTCTTGTTCCTAAAATCAGCTTTGCATAGCCAGCAATTGCAGAATCGCCATAAAGAACAGAGAACTTACAAAATTCTAAAAAGAGGGAGCTAATTTAGAATTATTGTGAATAGAACATCCTCCAGCAAAGGATGACTAACTGAAACATATGGAAATGTGGGGGAAATGTCATATTTTTTAAAAAAAAATCAAAGAAAATTAAATGGAGAGATTGGAATCTAATGGCAATTAGAATCACTTATCTTGGGATAATCATGACATATATATTCCTGAATAATGGATGATCCTTGTCATAAGATGAGCTTCCAGTTAATGTTGATTCAAAAAGACATTATACTTATGGCATATTTCATGTATCAACATTGATTAAAACTCTCCCAAAACAGTACACAAGTCGGTTGAGTTTTAGTGTTAGTTCCACTGATCTGGAAACTATCAAATGAATATTTTATTTTCTCCTTTTATGTCCCTCCTCCTTTTTCTAAATCCAACCCCCCAGCTATACTTATTGTCAAACTTATTTTTTTTCCCACATAAAAAATACAGGGATGTTACAGTACAAAATATCCAAGTTTCATAAATGGCTTTTGTTCACACAGATATTACCAAACAATTTCTAGGTTACTTGGAAAACAATATATACCCATAGAATTCAGGCTGAATATAAGAAAGTCAACATGTATGATGAAATACAGGTTGTCCTCAACTTACAACCACAATTTATTGTTAAGTGAGACATTAGTTAAGTGAATTTCCCATTTTATGACCTTTCTTGCAAAAGTTGTTAAGTGAATCATTAAGTTAGTAATTCCATTTTTAAGTGAATCTGGCTTCCCCATTGACTTTGCTTGTCAGAAGGTCACATAAGATGATCACATTACCCCAGGACACTGCAACCGTCATTAATACAAACCAGTTGCCAAGCATCCAAATTTTGACCATGGGAATGCTGTAACGGTTGTTAAGTGTGAAAAATGTTTGTCAATGCTACTTTGTAACTCTGAACAGTCACTAAACAAATATCTGTAAGTCAAAGACGAGCTGTATAAGCAGATGTGATTTATTTGGTTATTTTATCTCACCTTTTAAAAAATAAATAACTCAAGCTGGCAAACATATCTAATGCTCCTTCCTCCTCCTATTTCCCTCACAACAACTCTGAAGAGAATTGGGCTGAGAGAGAAAGTCACAGGCCCAAAGTCACCCAGCTGTTTTTGACGTTTAAGGTAGGACCAAAATTTATGATCACCTGGTTTCTATCCTGGTACCTTAGCCACTAAACTAAATTGGTTCTGGATGCTTTGGGTGTGAAGCTGAACAGATACTTTGGGGCATGCTATAATTCTCCACAGCTGTTTAAATACAGTGCATGAAATAGTAACCTATATAATTAGAAACTATGTTAATATGAGTGAATACAGATACCAGAATGCTGTAAGGAGTGGAAATGTGGTGTTATGGTGGAAATATGATTAACAAAAATTTACATTAAAAAAATACAATGCATCCTTTTCTGGATTTGCACAATAATTGCATAATCCCAGAAATTCCCAGGGTTGAGTCAGAGGCAGTAATAGCACATCCAAGCCCTCTCTAAAGGCCTTTCTTGTACATTGTCAGTGCCTCCTTAGCTTAAATGTGTATTTTAGTGAGACCACACATTTTCAGTGTGAAACCAAGAAAACAGGCAGCTTCTTTAAGGAAGTACATGTGGCCATACTTCTCTCCCAAACCATCTTTTTGACTTCAGACCCACTGCATGGCATAACCATATATATAAAATGTATCTCTTGTTGGACTATAAAAATCCAATATTTCGGATATGTTTGCAAACACTGTGCAAATGTATCTGGGAAAGAATTATGGATTATCTTTGGAATCAATGTAGGATTGCAATGTAACACTGGTATTTGATCTCCAAGTGGCAAGGACAATAGATTACAGGCTGGGCTAATAACACCCAATGCCCCTTTCATCATGATTCACAGTGGCTAATAGAAGTTGTAGCACAACGTATCCAGAAAGTGTTAAATGGGAAAAAGAATAGTTGTCTCTCTAGATTGCTTCCCTAGTGATAACTTCTTGAACTTTTTAATATTACTGTACTTGAATAATCACTGGAGTGATTTATAGCCTGCTCCCATTGCTGTTCTATTAACATAAGATGATTCACTGGTTTTAGAAGGCTTATTGCTATTGGGAAAAAATCATCCATAAAAATTGTCTTTATCATTTTCTGGTTATATGCAACTCTGGTTAAAATAAAGGAAACAAAAATATCCCTCTGCTATACATCAATTAAGTTCTCTGTGGTCCAGGGGTCGCCAAATTTTTGAACCTCAGAAACCACCAAACTCATAATTTTAAATCCCGTGGACTGCTAATATGGATTTTGACTGATGGTGGCTGGCTGACATTGGTGGGAAAGTCGGTCAGATATTCCAGAGCTGCAGTAGTCACAGAACTGGCCCTTTGGTCATCCCAGAGCAGCTGCTCCTCCATCCAAGTGCACCGGCTTGCCATGGACTGGAGGAGCTGCTGCTCTGGGATGAGCAAAGGGCCAGTCTTGTATAGGGGAATATGGAATATGGGACTGACTTTCCCACCAATGTCAGCAAGCCACCCCGGGGTGGATTTCCCTCCCCCACTGTTGGTCTTACCTTCTAGTTCCAGCTCGCATGGCTCTACTCAATGTATGGTTTACGCTCAGCTGAAGGGTGGGGGCCAGCGGGCCATGTGTTCCTGCACAGCCTGGATTAATTGCTTTGGGGGACTGCTCTGGGGGGGACATTTCTCTGCCAAAATTTTCCCGCAGCCCAGCAGTGGTCCCTGGCCCACTGGTTGGCAACCACTGCTCTACTCAGCCCCTCCCTCCCCCTTTGCGGCTGCTTCCATCTCTCCCACAAAGCTTTAAGACTAAGAAAACTGATCAAATGCTAACCACACATGTCTCCAGAATCATCAAAGACCACATTGAAGGAGTGCCCATTGTTGACTATCTTCCTTGCTGCAGATGCATCGTATGTGATGTTCAAGCTCTTCAGTGCAGGATCAAACTTGGCAGATTTATGTTGGATCGCAATGGGTGACTGTCGTTCTCCATTGGCAACAGGGAAATTCTTATGCCAAAAAGTAGGACCTAAAACAGAGAAAGAAAAGTACAAGAATGAAACCTCTACAACATGAAATAGCAGCACAAAAGGAAAACAAAGAGGGTGAAACTTAAGGCAGTTGAAAATTAGGAAGATAGCAATAGCACTTAGACTTATATACTGCTTCACAGTGCTTTTGCACTTTCTAAGCGGTTTACAGAATCAGCATGTTGTCCCCAACAATATGGGTCCTGAATAAAGATAAAAGATCAGGAAGAAAAAGTTAAAAGATTTAAGCACCTTTTATGACTATTTTTTTAATTAAAAGACATAAGCTGCAATACACTTCATCAGTCTAGCTATAGAGAGATGACCTTGGAGAAGTCTGGAAGCTGTTAAGACAACAACAGGTGCATAAGCATGCATTAACTCCAGGGAGGTGGGAAAATATTAGAAAAGACTTAGACTGGCTCCCTGAATTCTCTGAGTTATAACAGGGAAATTGGGGAGGGGGAGCAGACTTTTACTATTACATCCAATATCAATAAATTATAGTTCTAACTTTCTTCTGGAGCCAGTTACCTGATTTGGTCTACCTCACAGAGCTGATATTAGTCCCTCTATGCATCTGAGGAAGTGAGCTGAAGCTAAAGTGTGCCTTTTAATAAAATTTGTTAGCTGCAGAAGATGCTACGGACTCCTGATTTTGCTGCTATTGACTCTTCTCCTAACATAAAGATACCTGTTTCCTAGTATGATTTGATTGCTTATTGTACCCTATAACTATCATTAAGTGTTGTACCTTATGATTCTTGACAAATGTATCTTTTCTTTTATGTATATTGAGAGTATACATAATTTTGGCACAAATTCCTTGTGTGTCCAACCACACTTGGCCAATAAAAGTATTCTATTCTATTCTAAAAAGGTTTTAAACATTTCTGAAAGAATGAAGTTATTTTGGCCAAATAGAATTTGAAGCTGAAATTATAGAAAAATCCCATAGAGAAAGAGATGGAAAATGACGAGAAACCTCATGGGGGCAGGAAAGAAGTGGGGGGTGGGTGTTAAACTTAAATCTATTCTTGCACAGATGTAGCAAACTGGGGCACAGGGCCTGAGGGGTTTCTGAGATGAATGAAACAGCATCACTCAGATTTCTCCACTAAGGTATTGTTGGGAATTAAAAGCTAAGGATGCTTATGATTTGAGCAGTGGCAAACTGGAAGCCCACCTATCTTATTTAAATTGGTACATCAAGTTCAAGGAGATTCTAGGAATTTAACACCTAGTAACCAAAATCCACAGGTCACCCTTTTTTTGCAAAGCAAAATAGAGGATGGCACATCCTTCCATGATTTGGTTGTACAAAAAAAACAACTTTCCATTTCCCATTGTATTACAGTTGCTTACCCAATTCTAGGCAAGCAAACTTGTTTCTCAATTTAGAGGAAATAAAATTCCCACCTCAAACAATCACTGTGCTTGGAAATAGCAATGTCTTGGAATGTTAAACCCACATTCTGATAGAGTTCCTGAGGATACAACAAAATGCCCCTCCTGGGAATTTCAGTTACCTAGCAGAAACCCGATGAAGCGAGGTTCCTTTGCCTTACAAGTGTCACTGCAACTGCAACATGGTGTGTGTTCCAAAACTTTTTGTGAGTTCTGCTTGGAAGAAGGATACAGCAGGTGGAAGTTCAGGTGAGAAGCCGCTATAGCAGCCTTTCCCAACCTGTTGCCTTTCAGGTATCCACAGCTCCCCATCATCCCTAGTAGGCACAGCCGACTGTAGCTGGGTCTATCCAAAGGTCAAATGGCTGGAGAAGGTTGGCCTACCAAGTGCCTCATCTATTGCACCTGATACCTTTGATGGGATCATTGTCGGATTACTTTCTTCGACTCAGAACTCTCCTACTGGGAAATCTTATTAGTTCCTATGTTCATTCTCAGTGCAGCTCAAATGCTAAAAAGAGCAAGGTACATTCCCCCCCCCCTCTCCATCTCCCACCGCTCGCTCCATAATCCCACCTTGACTTCTCAGCAATCAGTATGGAGCAGCAGGTCGTTTAGCTGGCGCGGGGCAAAAAGCTCCGCTTCGCCCAGAGCCGCGTCAGGCTTCCTTTGAGCTCTGCCCGGGAGCTCGCAGCCTGTCCGGAACAAGCGCCAGCTCAGGTACTGCAAGCGGCATCGGGGTTAGCGCTCTCCTTTGGCTCAGCCCCAGAAACACGAGCCCCGAGCGCCTCGGGGATCGTGGGGGCCTCCGCCAGAGACCTGCCAATCTGAGATCGTGCCGGGACCGAGGATGACCCTTCACCTTCCGCCGAGGAACCACTCACCGTTGTCTTTGCCGTAGCCCCAGGACATGGTGGTGATGGGTCAGCTGTGCCGGGTACTTCGCGCTCCGCCTGCTCTCCCTTGCCCGAGGGTGACAGACCCGGAGTTCTCTCTCAGGGGTTTTTATAGTTCCCGACCAACTCCATGACCCTCGCGGACCTCGCCGACGGGAGGGGGAGCGAAGGGGAGGGGAAGGGGGCGGCTCCCAAGCGAGCGCCACCGGCCGGGGAGAGCAGGACGGGCTGCAAGGCGGCGGTTACGTGCGGCTTGTGTCTTCTGCGCTTCCCGGAGCCGCTTTCGTGGCTGGACTCCTGTTCCGTCACTGTCGTGGGAACCGCTGCAGCTGCACCGCGTCACTTCAAGCCGGAGCCTGGCACAGCCAAGCGCTCCGGCCCGGCGCTGCCGCCTCGGGAGGGGCGCCGCGTAAAGGAGCTTCTTGGCTCCGGGCCGCCGAGAAGATGGAGCAGTTTCTCTCGGGCGGGCGGGCGCGCAGAGGGGAGCGGTGTGTGTGTGTGGGGGGGGGGGTGTAGTAAATCGGTTGGCGGCAAGGAAGCTGTTGCTTAAGTCTGGCTCTTCAGGGCCTTGGCGCCGGCTCTGGCCGCCGGCCCCACCGCGCAGTTCCCCATCCCACGCGCTGGAGTCTCCTTCCTCCGGGAGGCGGGAAAAAAAAATAAATCACTCGCGGGAGTGACCTTGAGGCGACGTGCTCGCTCGCGCGCGGGCGGGCGGGCGAGCGAAGCAGAGCCGGCCCGGCGGCTTTGCGGGCAATGTCGCGATGCGGTGGCGGCTTTTGCGCTTCGGGTTGGGACGTGACGGGAAACGCGGGAAGCTCCAGGGATTACGAGAGTGCCGGAGGCTTCCCGCGGATCAGGGAGGATCTCATTTGTGCTCTCAGAAACGGCGCCCTGGAGTTGCCTGGGAGGTCGCAATGAGAGAGCGGAGGTTGGTAAAAATTTCCCGCGGTCTTTGAATCGGACGGAGTGTCTTGTCGTGTCGTGGTGGCGAGTGGGGGGGGGGGGGGTGTATGGAAACACACACATACATCCCCGGGTGAATACTTGTATGGGAAACTGCAAGTGCCTCCTCTGTTTTGGAGGCAGGAATGAATCCCAGTTGCTGAAGAGCATTGCAACTTGTACAGTATTCTAATCCACAGTGTAGAAACAAAAAAAAATTAATAAATAAATCAATGTCCCATCCCCTTAATGTGGCTAAGTGTCCTGGAGGTACTTTGGACTGCTTGAGCAAATAACTCAGGCAGCTAACAAGTAATGTGTGTGTGTGTGGGTGTGGGAGCCATTAATGAAAATGGAAAGATAAGCCAGACCTGTTGGTTAAGGCATTGGATGACTGCCAGCATTGCAAAGTAGTTTAGGAACTGTTTCAGGTAAGTATCAGTGATAAAAACTACCAGCATCATTTCCTGTTCCGCTTTTTCACACCAGCGTATTAAAAATCTATCTGTATTCTTGTTTAACTCTATGGGAAGTCTTATTCATGTTTCATGCATGAGTCCATGTGGCTCATCAAAACTGTTATGACTGTAGAAAATCTCTCTTAAGCATCCATGGCTTCATAAAGTTTCTACTGGGAGCTGTATAGAAGGAGTTAAACAGGATGTGAACAGTTCCCTGGTTCATCTCTATGCTTGAATTGTTCTTGTTTGATCTAAACATTAAAGTATTAATATTTTGCATATATACACCCACACTTATATACACCCACGCACATCAACACATACATTCTTGATAGAAACTAGATATTTCTGTTCGTAGCTCAGGCGTATTACTAGTTTAACCATGTATAATACTGTACTTGTAGACTCTCAATTTCAGTTGTTTTGTTTCTGATAAATACATTGTATGCAAAAAGGGTAAAAGAATTGTTTCTAGTTTAAGAGCAAACTACACAGAGATATATGGATAAGGAAGATTCATTCAATACTTTTAATTGCAAAGCAATATTAACACAATGCTGTGTTAATAAAAAGTGCACATGCACCTTTTGATATTCACTCTAAACTGCATTGTTTTGAACCATGTATGCTTGAAAGGCAGCTAAGACCCCTAAATTGTTCTTTTAAATGTTATTCTAAAATTTTGTTTCAGCTGAAACAGGTAAACTTTTAAAAGAACGGAATGAAAAGAGAAATCTTTTGATTTCTGGATATCAAAAGATACCCATGGAACTATGAGCCTCTCTTTACCTCTGTGCCTTATTGTAACAGACAATAAAGATAAACAACCCTTAGGTTCTGCAAATATGGAAGGAAATATATTCCAATTGATGAATCTTCTACAAATTGAAACCAATTGAGTGTTTATTTGATCAAATTAAATCATATCATCTGTATTTACAGGTCTAATGTCAGCTGTTTAAATAAATAACTGCTTCACATGAACTTTTTTGAAAAAAAAATACATATTTACTGAAAGTAAGATTGTATCATTTGTTTATTAATCCCAATAGCAAAAAATGCAAATGAATCTACCAAAACTACTGGAAAAGAAGTTCCTTGGGGATTTCCAGAAAATGCTTCAAAGATTACTGATTAACCGAGTTAGCTGAGTTCTTTCACAATTCAATTATGCCATTCGGAAATGTAATAATGACCTTAATGCACAGTTGGAAAGTTAACACAGGAAGCAATGAGAATAAGAATTGACTAGCATATGAATTGACTTTAACCTACCTGTATGAGCCTTCCATATATTCAAATAATGAAGCTCCAGGTGTCTCTGGGCATAATGATTATGAGAATCAGATGTGTTACTGTATGTCAGCTCAACACCTTGCTTAATATCCTTGTTCTTTCAAGAAGTTTTCCTCTTTAAAAAACAAGGATATGGCAGATCTGGAAGATATTTAGACTATAGTTGCCATGAAGGCTTCATCAAGTTCTTAAGTTTAGATCACTTTGGCAACATACACTAAATTGGAAGCTAAATTTCTGAATTGTCTTTGCATAATGATTTTCATTTAATATTCTAGCATTGGCTGTTGAAATGTGGGAGCACTGATGTAAATGTAGTGGATTAGTCTCATAAACAAGCAGACCAATGTTTGATTATTCATTATTTAGTAAATTCCAGGATGCATTAAATACTTTGAGAGGAAAAGTGATGAAATAGTTTTGCTAGCAAAGTCAGTTTATAGAGCACAATTACTGTACAAAACAATTAAAATCCAACTCTAAAAACCAGTTCTTTTAATGAAATGTATGTACAGAATATGTATTTATGGTGTTATTGTATTTGAGAATATTATGTTAAATACAGTATTTCTGCCTGACACACATGTAATAAAGCTGCATATCAAATAAATTCCTTTTTGTGTTCTCTTGAGGAGATTTATAACTAAAATAAAAAGTAAGCCTTACAAACTTTATTCGGATAAATGTTTCAGAGAGTCACATTTGATAAGCAATTGACTGTAATTCACAAATTGAAGTATAATTAGAGAAGTCATTCAAGTCTGCATTGCAATCCAAGGGCAAACTATTATCAGGTATTGCTACTGCAGTCTGATCATTTAAAGGTACACTTAGTTTGATGAGAACGTAAGAAAATTCCACCAATATATGTGAGCTTTAGCTGGTGCAGGTGATAGCATTGGGAGATTATACCTTACAGCTCTTCAATAGATTCACTGAAAATATTATTACCCTAATTGAAGTTCACTACGCTCCTGGAATTACCTTGGGGCTGAAATTAAATGCTGCCAGGTTTAAGTAGCATAAATAGCCACAAGGTTTTGCTTTGTGTTCCTCTTTGTTACTTTCATGCATGCCACATCTAAGAGCTTTGTCTTTTCTAGTGAACATTCTCAGGACTGATAAAATCTTTCAGCTACAGCTTAGTAAATATTCATAAACACACATAAATAGAAGGTCTTTTGTGATAGTGTGTAAAGAGGCTTTTTTTGAGTTAAAATCAGAATGAATGAGCTCACAAGAGTGAGTTTATTATATAGCAGCATTATATTCAATTGCATACCATTCAGGTTTTTTTTTAAAAAAAACTTGTTCTAATAGGGTTCCATATTTCACTGTCATGTGACTTTTCAAATTTATTTGTTATTAATCAGCTCAGGTGTGGCTAGGCTGCGAAGCAGTTTGAGCCTGATTACTGCTTAGGAAGGAGATTTCCAAGGAATAAACTAATCCAGGAAGCTGAAACAAAAATTCAGAAGGTTGTAGCAAGTATTTCTACACTATGGTCAAGGAAACTCCATGGATGCTTCTATAATGTCACCAACTGTTGAGCTTGACTTTTTAAAAAGTCTGATTTAGAACTCCCACTTCTAAGTGTCTTTTTTAGCATTCTCCTCTTCCACACATACAAGTCCTGGCCTGATCTCACTTCATTTGAATACTCTATTTAATTCCTTGAAGCTTTTCCATGGTCAGGAAATCAAGAATTTTGCATAAGCAGAGCCATAAAGGTACAAAATGGGCAAATAAATACTGCAGTCCTTTGTTCTTTCAATAAAGACTCCAAGATAACTGTAGGAAATCTTTTGTGATGCCTATTACAGTTCACCATAAGCATATCATATATTTTTAAAACAACACAAGGATGTTGATTTTGCATGGCTAATTCTGTCACTGGCAGCTACTATTAGTTTGGAAGCCCCCCTCTACTGATGTAGCAGTGTAACATTAGGGTTCTAGAGCTAGCCCACTGGGTCTTTTGCTTTTATTATACATTTTTAGTGCTACTGTACAGATAGGTTATTTTTGGTGGTGGGATTCAATTTTGTTTACTACTGGTTCTGTGGGCGTGGTTTGGTGGGTGTGGCAGGGGAAGGATGCTGCAAAATCTCCATTCCCTCCCCACTCCTGGGAAAGGAGAAATCCCCAATTCCTCCCCACCCCACTAATCTGCTTTCCAGCTCCATTCTCCTTGTGCAGGGTAACAAAAGAAGACCCAGCCAATCAGCTGGGACTCAAGAGGCAAAGAATAGATGAGGGCAGGACCAGTCAGAGGTGGCATTTGCCCATATTCCAGATTACTCAAAATTTCCACTACCAGTTCTCCAGAACTGGTCAGAACCTGCTCAATACCACCTCTGGTTGTTTTTGAAAAGATTGAATGAATGATCAGAGGATCAATAAGGATCACTGATCCCAATGATTCTATGATGCAAATTCAAAGACTTTGTGTGTGTGCATATTTCTGCACAGACTGATCTCCCCCACTCCACCCCTCTCTATCTACCATATGCCATAAGGGTTTTGGAAATTGCTTCTCATTTGGAGCTCCTTCAGCAAAAAAAACATGACCCAGGCACAGTTGGGTCGTTAAAAAGTGGGTTGTCCTTGTATTTTTGAAATATGAGTACAGATAGCCCTTGATCTGTAACTTCACTTGGTGACTGTTCAAGATGGACCTACCTTGGGGCTACTAACAACATGTGTTCTGACAATCACACATACCCTGCAGTCACATAGAGCCGCAGTGGTGCGGTCATGCAGAGTTAGAATGCAATAATGCAGGCTACTTCTGCTGGCTGCCTGCAATTTGGCAGCTCAAATCTCACCAGGCTTGAGGTTGACCTCAGCCTTCCATCCTTCCAAGGTGGGTAAAATGAGGATCTAGATTGTTGGGGACAATATCAGTGGTAGGATCTGACAGGGTTAACTACCAGTTCGGTCATTTACGAGGTTTGGTGATTTACAATGTGTTTCCCTGCACATTGCTGGCACACGCCTGTAAATCGTTATCAGCATGCTGCGTGCAGAGAAGCAGCCTTTCAAAAAGCCCTTTTTTCCTGCTTTTTTAACTGCAGTTGTGGCTCGTTCAGCAGCTGAAGTTGAAAAAATCAGGAAATAAAGATCAGGTAAGAGCCTGAGTGGGCAGGTGGGCAAAAACATCAGCAGACATAGAACCAGTTCTATGTCTGCTGCTCTTCAGAGCTACTGATTCTACAGAGGTGGACAGAACCAGTAGAAACCCACCCCTGGGCGATATGCTAACTCTATAAAACCACTTAGAGAAGGTTGTGAAGTGGTATCTTAAGTCTAAGTGCTTGCTATATTCAAATTCGGGCATTTAGTAACACAGCTGCATATATGGTTGTTTGCAGCATTCTTCAGTCATGTGACCGTGTTTTATGATGGTTTTGCCAAAACCCAGCACTTCCTGTTTTCAACAAAACCATTTTCATACCAAACATTGGTTTGATGAATGATCATGGTGTTCACTTAATGAACATTTTATAACCATCATGACTTACAACTATGTTGGGCAAGTTCTATTACAGTCATAAGTTAAGGACTACCAGTACGCTTCTTGATTGACCTATATCCAAAAATGCTGGTACGTTTCTGCTCCCAATTAAAGTGCAGGCATATACCAAGCCATTTTGTTACTGATACTAGCTTTAATATGCATAGGATTTAAAAGTACACTTGTTTAAAATATATGCTGTTTTTAAATATTTCAGACATTGAACCATAATATAGTGATTCCCAACCTTTTGGGCACCAGGGACCCTTTCCATGGAAAAAGGGAGAAAGGTAAAAAGGGTAAAGGGAGAAATTGAGGCTGACATTGTCAGCAACCAGCAGGAACACCCCAGTTCAGTTCCACAGCACTTGTGATATAAAAAGTATAGCATGATCCCAAATCTGTGTAATTAGGTCGGTCCCTCAAGGTAGGTCAGGTCAAAGACAGGAAATGCCTCCATTAATGATTGTTCCTTCTTTCCCAGTTCCAAGGATCTGTTCTACATTCCACCACAAACTAGGAAAGTGTTCTCGGAGCTGATCCATCGTTCAAGCACTTCCCATAAGCAGCACAGGGGTTCATTATGACTCTATGGGGGCAACAGGATTAGAAGTAGCTACTCAATAACCCACAAGCTCTTCCTCATTGGTTGCCACTGTTGTGATAAAGAAGCATTCACAAGTCCTCTACAATGTTTCTCAATGTTTTGCCACTTCAAACTGTCTACCTAGACAGCTTTAAAGAAAGACGTGACAAATTTAGTAAGGAGATAGCTATAAAAGGTATATGAAAGATTTGCATTTTAAAAATATTTCTTAGTCTTTAGATTATGATATGTTTGTGGAAATCATTTAATATAATAATAATTCAGACTCTTATCGACTACAGGTTAAAAGTATCTTTATTGAAGGTTATGACCAATCTATGCTTGGTCCAGCACAGTTTGATAGATATGTGTTCTTCAACTTCTTGTCTAGGACAGAGTGATTGGGCCAAACCATCTACCTGACTAGCATCTTAGCTCTATACCATATTGGCATATATTGGCTGGTTGGTTGGTGTGTGTATGTATGTACACCAAATTCTATGGTACAGTTATCTGAGTTCCCTGGAAATGATACCTCCCACTATTATTGTTCCTTATTATATATACATTTTAAAACTCTCTAATAAATTTAAAAGCAATATAGATCTCAGTCCCAGTGGATATAAAACATAAGCAGGAAAAATTAATGTGATCATGCTTTCCTTGAGAGGCTAGTATGCTGGACAAAATATACTTTTGGTTTGAATCCAACAGGAAATCATCAGATTTTCATGCCATGATAATAAATAAGAAGTATTGTGCTGCTGTTAAATGTCAGACTACAACCAAGAAGTATCAGGTTCAGGTCCATTTTCATTTGTGGAAGTTCATGGGAATTTGGATCATCATTTTTCCAACTTAGCCTAACCTAATTAAGAGGAGAGCAAAGCTGTGTATTTTAGTCACCTGAACAAAAGTAGCTTAATTTTTCAGGCACTAATACAGGATTTGTAGGAAAACAACCCAAGACATTTCACACCACAACCATCTCCATATTAAAAGTTAAGTCCTTGGTCTTGGCAAGAGATAAAGAGGAAGTGGAGCAAGGCTATAGCCTTCCCATTGCAACATATCAAAATTAACTCGTCTATATATAAAATTCACTCTACTACAGTTTTCTGGTTTCTATAAAAAGAAGCTCCCACAGGCCTGTTTGAGCTGTTCAGTTATCCTATTGAACTTTGAAGACTGAGCCATTTCCAGCTTTTGTAGTCACCAAATATATAAAAATATAAATAAAGCCGATATACAAGGATAACATTACAATAAGTACTCAAATGAGAGACAATATGATTCTTTTTAAAAAATCGCAATTGTCTGTATTGATCTTGAGGCCCAGACTATATTGGTTCTTCAGGTCCCAATTCTGATCAATGGTATACCAGTTCACCAAGATTTGGCATTTATAAAATTACAGTCAAATTGATTTCCACCACAACACTGCATCATTTTTAGAAGTGTAGTTGGTAAGGAAACACTTTGGATCATATGTGAATTACTCTCTTTGGCTAAAGATTACAACTTGATTGCAGTGGTTATTTTTGCTGCATTGTAAGCAGAAAATTACTGACTTTTATTGTAATATTTTCTCTTTTTTAATTTAAATGAGTGCACCCAGAGGGCTTTTGTTTGGCCCAGAGGGTACATTAGGCATGGAAAAAATCTCACCAACTTTCCAGACATTACAAAAGTGAGACACACAAAAAGGAAATGGCACAATTCAAAGAGCTTACAACTCCTGCTGACATTAGTCAACATTTAGCCTCTCACAAATGAAGGCATTTTATTTAGCCTCTGCTCATTTTTCTGCATTGTTGCCAATGATGAATTTATTGTTCCTCATGAAAATGAGCACTTCCTGCCTTCTCTCTTGTTTGCATCAGTTATAAAGTTCCCAGCCTTCACAGAAATCTGGCTAAAAATCAGAATAAAACTTTTTATTGGCTCAGCCAACTTCTCAAGAGTGATTGGAATAGATAAGACTATTGATCATGCTTCTCTACATAAAACTTCGGCTAGTTTTATGATATTGTATTTTCTGAATTATTTTTATCTTTCATATATAAGCAACTCACCACATCAATAAAATACATAAATATAAAAATCACTAAACAGCACAGAAACGCCCCAACAATTATTTTAAAAGACTAAAATGTTCAAAGAGCAGTTTACAAAAAATGTAAAAGTAAGGCTCATATCTGAGGTGTTTCTGAAACTGAGGGCCTATTCCAACTTCTGAAACATTGTTAGTGAAGAAGTGAGATCTGTCTTTCTCTGAAGGCAATTTCAGGATATATATATGATCAGGAGTGGACTGCTGTGGGTTCACAGGGGTTTTGGATAGCCCCTAGCTAAGATTCTGTGCAGTTTAGATAACCCCCAAATCCCACTCCTGGCTGGCCCCACTCGCTCCACCCCACTCCTCCCAGGATTCCCCACGTGGCCCGTTTTGGATGCAGGTAAGTGCAAGGTGTGTGTGAAGGCTTGGGGAGGGTGAAAAATAGGCCTCCCAGAAGTTCAGGAAGGCTGGAAAAGGGCCCATTTCCATCTTCCAGAGAACCTCTGGAGCCCAGGAAAGCCATTTTTGCTGTCCCGGAGGCTCAAGAAAAGCTTCTGGAGCCCAGGGAGGACAAAAACACCTCCCCACCATAGTGCTGGAGGCCGACTACGCCACACCCACCATGGCCACATCCTCCCAACAACCGGGCAAAGAACCCTTTGCTAAAATTTTTGAAGCCCACTCCTGCATATGGTTATTGAAATTGCCTCCCCCTCCCCTGATCATCGCCACATGTATCCTAAAGGTTGCTGCAACCTAGAAAAGGACTCCCATACTTGATTGCGTTCAAAGGCAGATGTATATGAGAAAAGATGAGTCTTCATTATCTTGGTCCTAAACCACTGAGGGCATTAGAGGTTAACACTGCTGCATCCACTTCTGTACCAAAATAAACTGGATGTCAATGTAATTGTTTTAGTACAGACATAATTTGTTTCCGGTATGCCACTCAGGTTAAGAAAAGACCTACAGATAGTCCTTGACCTATAATCACAATTGAGCCCGGAGTCACTACATGATCTGATTTCATTTTATGACCATTTTTACAATGGTTGTTAAACATTAAAGGACTCATATATTTACACATACTACATGGTAATTAAGCAAATCTAGCATATCCAATAGTCAGGCTGGAAAATGGCAAAAAAAAAAAACACCACAAATTGTGGCCAATGACCATAGGATGATGCAACTGCTCATAAATGGAAGTTGGCTGTCAAGCACCCAAAATGCCACCCCATGACCAGGTGTGTGTGGGTATATGTGTGAGTCATAACTTTGAGTAGCTTTCTTTGAAGTTCATCATCACTCCAAACAGTCATTGTGAGGACTACGTGTATAGCATTTTGAATCAAGCATAGCCTCCTACTAATCAACATCTTTCCACAGAACAAGGTGCAATAATCTAGTTGTGATGCAACTCAGTGTCTTTTCCAACTGCTGAACTGAATTTTTATGTACCCATCCTTGAGCTGGCAGAAAACTAACACAAAATGTGCAAACACCTTTACCAATCCCTGCTCTTTTTCTGTTTCTCATGTTTCCAGTTTCAGTTGAATTCATTCTCAGATGATGGATGTCCTTGGAAAATATTGGGAACAGAAGGAAAATTCTGTTTTAAAATGAGTATCTCAAGAACAATCCTATCTTACTGATGGGCCAACATCAATAAGGCAAGTGGGGAAAAGATGTTTCCAACAGGGCATATTTGTGCAGTAGTTATGTACAAATTTCAAAATATATGTGTCTTTTTTGCCATTCCCAAATTTTCTAGTAAAGATATAGCCAGTTCAATCCAGACAAAGGCACTTTCTGTTACTTTTGCAGACACGAGAATTAACTTCCAGAAATTATTAGATTCAGTCCCTGATCCTGTTTGCTACTTTATATTAAAAGATTCCTACTTCTCTTTTACCTACTATGTCTACTGCTCTCTTCATCTACTGTGACTTTTACAGTGTGTCTGATTTTCTAGCCAAGACTTGAATTCTTCCTGTCCAGATCTAACACTACTAACTTCATCTGCGTGCATATGTGTTTCATTCATGCCTGCAATCTGCACTGGAAAACGATTATGTCAGTCCTTTAATATATGACAATCCTGTACATCCTGCCCTTGGAAGAACAAACCTGTTTCTTGCATCTATTTGTTATAAAGGAAAGTAGAAGTTCTGAAGCACCATATAAGAAATAGTCATTTATCCATATTACTGGAACACTTTGCTGTCTGAATCAGTTTTTCATCCTTCATTCAGCCCTTTATATCACAAAGACTTCCTGTAGTCCATGCTTGAGCAAAGATTGCCTCCAGAGATATGAACAGTCTTTTCTCTCTTGGCTTTTAGTGAGTTCATTAAAACATAGTTTTGCATTAGGACAAAGGAACTAAAAGAAGCCAGAGAGTTTTAATTTGGAACTAGTTGATTGGAATATATCTGATTAGTCACTTTTTTTTTCCCCACCCATGGCTTGTCAGGATCATAACTGTTTATGTGTTATTTGTTATTTTAATGGTTTTTAATCTGAAGTCTGAATATGGGAATTGTGGGCTGCTCAGAGTCACTTAGCATTATAGTGACTTACGATCAAGCCCTAGAACAGACTCAGTGCTCTCCATATTATAAAGATTATTGTCAGGACCGAAAGGAGGCATTTTAGAGAAATCAATGTCATCACCACCCATGAAAAAATATTTCTGATTGCATTTCATTTTTCATCACATGCATTTTCAGTTATTGTAAATGTCTGTAGGTACAGTATGTGGTTTATATTATTGTATTGTATTGTGTTTCATGACATTATATATTATATTATTATAATATAATATTATTATAATTAGTATCATATATTTTACACACGGGTACAGAGAAAATAATGGGAGGTTAAGAATAAAAGTTTTTAAAAATTATCTATCACATATCTATTCCAAGTTGGTAACCTGCAATTGCCAAAAGTTGACCTGTTTTGCATTTCATTGTCAATTAGATCTGTTTCTTTCTCTCTATACCCATATATGATTATGAATGCTGGCAACTGAAGGCCATCTTGTATCCCTACTCAATCTATGAAAGCTTCTGGCACTATAAATGCATTAATCTTGAAAGTAACAAACCATTTTATTTTCTTTTTGCCTTCAAGAGAGCAACCCAGCTAACCCTGAATGGGAAATCTGGTTTTTTTCCCCTCCTACATCAATATTGTTTTCAGTATTCCAAGATTAATAAGTCATATCAATTCAAGAGACCAATATGGAAAGGCAGGGTATCATTTACCCTCAGTCCTTCAGTAAACAAAGCCTAAATGAGATTAAGCTCAAATTCAGACCAGGCATGTTTGAGACTGTTTTGGTAGCTGATACCTTCTAAAAGATCTATGTCAACTTGAAAGAGGAGCTCCTTTGTCAATATCTCTTTCCATTATAGATAAGTGAGAAATTGTTTTCTGAACCCTTAAGTCAGATCTATTGCTGGGAGATTATTTAAGGGGCTGCTAGCAAAAATAAAGCAAACCGTTTTACACTTTTGCTTTAGTTTTTCCTGTCTTAATGATTGATCATCCTAAATTGGGTCAATCAACATTGAGAAACAAGAAAGAGGGACATAGAGAAGGGAAAAATGCTGCATGCTCATGTAGGAAATACTGTTTCAGCTGAGCACTTCTTTGTTCCAGGAAGACATTTGTAACTTACAGTGTTTTTAAATATGGCTTTATTTTGCAATGGCCACACCCATAGAAGTAATTTTACTAAGGAGCAGAGAAGAAGATTCAGGCACCTAAGCCAGACCTCAAATCATGAGAACAATAGCAACTTTCCACTGGTACAGCCAGCACATCACCATACACTATAATATGGTTTGGTTTGGATTAGTGTTATTTTAAAAAAAAATCACATGGTGTCGGTACAAGTTCATACATACATTATGGTTTAATCCTAGCATTCATTTCACATTGATTCTTCTCCCTTTTTCTTTTTACCACAAGACAAGCATTGTTTTTTGACAGATAGCACTACAGGGGCTGTCTGTGGTTACATTTAAATTAGTTCCTACTAGGCAAAGCTTCCAGAAATTAATATTAATTTGTATATTAATTTAAACACATTAATGATAACAAAGGTAAGAAAGTAAACAAGAGTGTGAGATTTTAAAGTGGTACCAGTTTTTCCAGATGCAAACTACCTAGTTTCCCCACCCCCACCCCAAACACCCTCCTCACCTATAAATGCATTGGAACTGCTAATTGTTTCTTTCCAGCTTCTATTCTTGAGTGATAGCTAGTAGGCATCATGTATTTAAAGCTCCTTTATGAAAGAATTTCACAACCCCATAGGTATAAATAAATATAATCTTGGGCAATTGATTTTACAATCTACATTGTAAAGATGATAGGATTATATTGTGCAGGTTAATATGCCCTGCAGACAATCTATTGTTTTGATTATGTACTTTTACAAGTTTTTTTTCCTGGAGTAGCTTAATCTATTTTGGTATATCCAGTTAATTTGAAAAAATAAGTCTAGTTATGATAATTCCATAGACCCAAAAGCACATATCTTGGAGTGTAGATATAAAAAACTACAAGTCAGTGATAATAGAGGAGTATTTTTTCAGTTTAGATCTACGGCAAACAGACAATTAGAAAGGAGAAAGCAAATAGGTGGCAAGGAGAGACAAAGGTTGAAGAAAAATATAGTTTTAGTTAAGCTTGAGGAAATGTTCATCATCAAAAGATTTCCCAATGCTACTTTGGATAGAAAAAAAAGGATATCCTGATCCAGGATAGTAAGTCTTATATATATATACTTATTTTATAGTAGATTTGCTTTTTGCAAAAAAGTACATAGATTTTCTTTTGGCACTCTTGAATGTACATATGACATTTTCCATAAATTGTTAATTTTAATCTTAACTTCCATATAACCTAAATTTTATAACCTCTTTATCTATTAGTCAAAACCACATTGGGTTAGCTTTGACTATTGGACTATCCTAAGTGTCTTAGGTCCACAATCACTTCTGCTACCCATTCCCCAGCACTTTTCCTATAAACTATCTCTGTTTTCAACTTAGACTATGCAAAGGTACTGTTCAGACACCTGTCGTTTGTCGCCACTTACTGGCCATGGAATAAAGCACACAGGAACTTAACAGCTGTGCAACTGAGTTGCTTTTCTAATTGTTTGATGAATACTAACTTGTTCTAGCCTCCACATTACCTCCACATTACCTTTAGTATAAGAACTGCTAAATGACACAGCAAATTTCACTTCCTACAGTACCTTATAATTTTGTCAAAAACACCTAGACTTTTATGGAACACTCGGAATGTAAAATGAATGTCAAAAAAATCAATGCATTTCATTGTGCAGTATAAAAATTTAGTACTTGAATGTATAATTCACATGCCTATCAACAGTAATTTTAAAATGCATTTATTAAGATTGAGTGACTAAATCTAGACTAAATTCAGACTCCATACCTCACGACAAAACAGCTTCTAGAGAACTGAAAAGCATTGTTTTTTATTACATTTCATTGGTCTAATTAAATATATTTAAACAAGATATAATCAACCAAATCTAAGAAGCTTTCTTTTGATGTAGACAAGGTGCTCTCACAAATGTAAAAGTTGGAATGATCACAACTGAATAAAGCTGAGGTTTTATTCTTTCCAGCTAAAATGACTGCAGTAAGTAAGTAATAAGTAACACTCTTATTATTGAAATTATACAGTAGGATAAGCATTCCATGATGAATGGTTGCCAGAAATATGACAAATCTGCATTCTCGTGTAACTACTAAACTACTTTTGCACCAATGCAAATGGACGTGTTTCCAAATGTTAATTTAAAAAGCATTTTGCATATAGCTCTTTCTGAAAATCTTTAAATACCTATTCTTTCTTTTTTCCAGAAGCAATAAAATCCAGCATTAGCATAATTCAGTTGCAGAAGTCTTTGACTAAAATCCTAATTAAGTTTTAGGGATGGGAACATCATATTCCTCAAATGGTTTTCTTGGTTCCTAGCTCTTGCTTTCTGTGACTTAATTTAAATGGAGAGTTGATCAATAAATACTGTGTTTCTCACAAAATAAGGCAGGGCCTTATTTTTTTTTTTTTAGCCCCCCAAAAATGGCTAGAACATCTTTTTGGGGGTGAATTAATGTCTTCCCCCCCCCCACGCACCACCGCTATCTCCAACAACAGCATCTGAGTCACTCCCGCTTTTCCTCCGTCCCCGTAACAACAGGAAAAAATTTTTTTGGAGGTACCTGGGAGCACCGCACGCTGCATTTTGGTTTAATCCCAAGCGGCTGGGTGGACATGCGAAGAGCCGAGCGAGCATCTCTGCTGCTGCTACCCTTGGTGCTTCAGCCTTGGGGTCTGCAAGTTTGCAAAAGTCCCGGTGCACAGCCCGTTCCTGCTTTCCAAGCACTCAGGCCGAGCTGCAGCTGTCTCTCTCTTGCCAGCGCTGTCTCCAACAACAGTGGCAGCAGCAGTGGCAACCGTGGAAGTATTTCAGCTGCTTCTCGGGTGGGGACACCGCCTCCATAACTTCCACGGTTCCCACCGCTGCTGCCGTTGTTGTTGGAGATGGCGCTGGCAAGAGAGGGACAGCTGCAGGTTGGCCTGGGTGCTTGGAATGCAGCAACAGGCTGGGCACCGTGACTTTTGCAACAGCATTATATCTTGGATGTAATCCTGACCAAGAGAACTGATTTCAAAGTTTAGTTATATAATATTAGACTAAAATTGGACAGAGTTTAAAGAATACAGGCAAAAAAGGCTAGCCTAGATCAATAAGTGAGCAGAAAAAAAATTAAACTACAGGAAGAAATTACCTCTATAGAAGGAAAATGGGAAAGGCTTTAGAATGCCTATATTATGATGATAATAATGTTATAATAATTCATTTCTCCAAGATGCTATGAAGCAAAAAACAAAATTATAAAAAATAAGGATAAATGCAAACTAATAGCTTACGCTTGGATGATGGAACTAGAAGGACTAAAGCTCAAAATGCAACCAAGAAGAACATGTTTTGTTTTGTTTTAGCATTTGTCTCAAGGAAAAGAAGAGTCAAAATAGCTGCTGGTCTATTCTGCAGGATGGCCAGGAATGGATAATGGAGCATAAGGAGAAGTTACTGAGTACCTTCTAACTAGTGCTTACCTTCTCTCAAAATAGTTACAAATAAGTGGAGATGATGCAATTCAGGAATAATAAAGGCAAATGGAACTTTGCTGCCTTAAACAAAACAATTTAGCATCTTTATTGGGTTAGAAAGTAGAACAAATTGTCAAATAGCATAGCTATGAAGACATAGAAGAAGAATGGTACTTTAGTCAGGAAACAGCATATCAAGAACAACTTTCAGTCAGACTAACCATATCTCTTATTACAATAGAGACATGTTTTGATAGATCACTGTGGATGTAGTGCCTCTTCATCTCAGTAAAGCTTCTAGTAAGATCTCTTATGTTACTCTTGAAACAAGATGGATTAATAGGTATAACATACCAGTCCAGTAAAGTTGAATAACTCCAAATGTTGCTTTTGATAGTCATGCATTTCCTAGAGGAAAGGAGAGATTTTCCAAGTCTTTGTCCTTGCCTACTGCTATTCATCAACTTAAAGCCCAGGTCCCACTGCACCAACGGATGCAAAGAGGATGTAAAATGTTAAAAAAAGCTTGCCATCCGTTGGAAAACGCGATGCATCCGTTGTGTACTTACTGCATACATGTTTCATACGCTCTATCTCTCCAGCATCCGTCCACTGAGATTTCATCCGCCCAAGAAGTTTTGAGCTGCACAAAACTTTGTGAACGGATGAACTTTCTGCTATGTACATGGCTAACTCTAAATTTTTATTTATTTTTTGATGATTTTTAGTATTCTGGCCAGCGTTCTGGTGCTTTGCCTTTTTACAAAATCTTGCCAAATGTCCTCTTCCTCCACAATTAAAACACTTTTTAATTGCGTATGCAGTAGGAGATTCATTATCTTCTTTTTGAGGTTGCTCCCTCCTTAATTCATCTCTTTCATGCCTTCTTCTGGCCTCTTCGATCAATCTGCCAGTTATATCAGTTAAAGTTAAATTTTCCTTTGGCAAAATTTCAAGTGAAGTTACGTAGTTATCATAACTTTCATCAAGGGAAGATAGAATTATGTAAACTTGGTGTAGTTCAGAGAATATAAGCTCTTTCTCGTGCAATTCTTTAAAAATGCTTTGCATAGTTTTCAAATGACTCAGCATATCACCATTTGTTTGGAGATGCGTCCTGAAAAGCTTCCGTGTTAGATTTATGTGAGCACTAACATTATCTCGAACATAAATCCTCTTCAGCTTCTGCCAACACTCAACAGCCGTTTTCTCTCCGTGGATATAAACAAGCTGTTGATCAGTTAAGGTTAACCCAATTATGCAAATGGCTTGTTGATTTTTATGCATAAATTCTTCTATCTTTAGTCTGTCTTCCTCATCCTCTGGATCCCATTTTTCTACGTTTGGTGGATTTTCAATTATGTTCCACAGACCTTCTCCTCGTAGAAGTAGACTACATTTTGTAGACCATGATACATAGTTTGTTCCATCTAGCTTGGATATAAGGGACAAACTTTGTAGATTGACTTGTGCCATGGTTTCTTATATGGATATAAAAAATATAATTAATAAAACACAGCTGTCTGTTTACTGTAATGTATAACAACACAAACTCTCACTTTTTACATAAATCTGTTTAACCTAGTTAAACTGACTTTGCAGCCTCTGGGCCCATAACCAGTGTTAAGCCTGGGTTCCCCAACCAGGGTTAGGTAGACAAGCTAAACAGAATGTGCAGCGTTAGTCAGATAGGCACACAGATAAATGAGTGAGCTAAGCTTGTATGTTTATTAACATACAGTAAAAATAACAGATACGCTTGTGCTATCAAGAATATAGTTTATTCCATTATAAGTTCATGGCATAGTCAAATAACAGTCCAATAGTCATGTATCAAGTAGTCAGTCCATTCAGGGATATTCAGTTAGCAAAGTCCATGTAGAATATCCTATGTCAGTTCACTTATAAATCAGTCCTTTGTTGTCTCTCCCGTTCGAGCAATGCAGTCTTGATTCCAAGCAGTAATCAGGGATCATCAAAGCCAGAGTGAGCAAGCTGTAGACTTGCTACTTTTATAGTGTTTTCATAACCACTCCCTTAATTACTTTCCACAGTTAAAGCTGCAGACACTTTAACATACTTAACTATGAATCATAGTTATTACTTCACCTAAACCAGTTAGGGTAAACAATGTTATCCCTAACAGGTAGCATCAGTGGCGGTGACATCGGTGGCATTAATGGCACCGGTGGCATCCGATGAACATGTGCCTGGACTGGGAAGGGCTGCTGCCTGTGCTGCTGGACCTCCTAGTAGCCGTAGCCTTGGTAGGTGAGGGCCTGTGGAAACCCTTGGAATGGGAGTGACATCACCTGGGGTGGAAGAGCAGATCTGGACTGGGTGGGAGCAGGTTCATCTGGGTCTGGAGGGTTGTGAAGCAGATCGGTGATCCTATCCTTCACCACCTGGTACTGGGGTTCCGCCATGTCCATGAGGGTCTGGTTCACATAGGTAAGGAAGGGCTTGTGGTTGGAGGATGAGGAGTTGGTGTGTACCAGCTGAGAGATGAGATCTACACTGCTCCTGATGGTGTCTCTTATCTCCAGCAGGACAGTGTGGCTCTGTCCCTCCGTTTTGCCTCTCTGCCTTTCTGTGGAGGTGGAGCTGGGGGTGGATGCCGGTTGGGCTGTGGTGGAAGTGCCATCTCCTTTCTCCCACTGTGCCAGGGGGTCCTCCACATGCTCCGGCACGGGTACTACAGCTGTCGGGGGGGTCTCCATCGTGGCACGCTCCACAGATACCTGCCTGGAGACAGGAGCTGACTCTCTGCTGGAAGAGGACTGGCTCTCAGCAGGCTGCCTGAGAGAGAGGGTTGTGAGAGGGGCTGCTCCTCAGTGGCGGCTCTCACCCTCGAGGAAGCTGCACTTGGCCATGACCTAGTTCTCTCTGTCTGTCAGCTTGACCGCGGCCTGGCCAGATTTCTTGAGGTGCAGCTTCCCGTACCAGGTGTGCATGTGCTTCCACCAACCGAGGAGCACCTCCGAAGTGTAGCCCAGGCTCTCCGCCTTCTCTCTCCAAGCAGCCTGCTTCCTTTTGGTGTCCCTATAGAGCTGTGTCCCTTCCGCCATAGATACTCGTTCTCTCTCAGCCACTCCAGCACCTCATCCTCATGTTCCTCTTCTATGGTGTATTGCCTCCTTTCCCTTTCTCACGTCTGCCTCTTCCTCCCTTTGGCAGAACCACATGGGCCCTCATCAGAGGGGCTTCCAGGTTGTAGGGGCTGCTCCTCCACACCACCACCAGCAGCACCAGCAGCACCAGCAGGACCAGCAGGACCAGGATCAGCAGCAGCAGAGTAAGCACCAGCAACGCCAGCAGCACCAGCAGGACCAGCAGGACCAGGAGCACGAGCAGGACCAGGAGCACGAGCAGGATCAGGAGCACCAGCAGGACCAGCAAGACTAGGAGCACCAGCAGCACCAGCAGCACCAGCAGGACGAGGAGCAGCACCAGCAGAGTAAGCACCAGCAGAAGCACCACCGCCAGAAGCAGCATCAGCAGAGTAAGCACTAGCAGAAGCACCACCGCCAGAAGCAGCTTCACCAGAGTAAGCACCAGCAGAAGCACCACCACCATAAGCAGCATTATCAGCCCCTCCAGAAACAGCATCAGCAGAAGCCCCAGCCCCAGAAGAGCAAGCCCGGGCTGCAGAAGCCCCAGCAGAAGCAGAGTGAGGGCCAGGGGGTGGGAGGGTGGCCCTGTCCCTCTTGCCAGGGCTGGTAGCAGATGGCTGAGGCTTTCTCTTCTTCCCCATGGTTGTGGGGTTGCTGGCTAGCAGGCAGGCATGTAGGTAGACAGGCAGGCAGGCTGGCAGGCAGGCTGGCAGGCAGGCTTGAGAGCTGCGTCTGAAAGCAGGTCTTTCCTCTGAATGTTGACCTGCTTGGGAGCTGCTTCCCTTTATATCCACGGGGCTGACGCAATGCATCCTCCCTGCATGTGCAGTGAACGCTAGGCATCTGCTAGGCATCCGCTAGGCTTCCGCTCTGCATCCGCTTCATCCGCTCTGCATCCGCTGTGCATCTGCTTCATCTGCTCGGCATCCGCTCTGCATCTGCTCTTTCCGTTCCGCGTCCGCTTTGCTGCACTCCCCTGGAAGCCTTGCAGATGTGCCATCCGCTCTCATCCGCTTCCATCCGCTAGGCTTCCATGGAGCATCCGCTTTCCATCCGCCCTACGTCCTCCCCCCGTCCGTTCCTTTCCGTGCTGTCCGCTCTGGTTATGCAAATTTTTGCCCCTTTTGAGAGCAGATAACAACGGATGGAACATTTTTCTCATCCGCTGTGTCCTTTTTACAAACGTTTTGCATCCTTCGGCCAGTGTGACAGGGCCTTTAGTTGTCTTGTTCGGCAGTTGTAAAGCAATTTTTTTTCCTCTGTTTAATATCTTTTTTTAAAAAAAATTTTTTGTTTATTTTTGATAAACAAACATACACAAACAAAACATAAAACAAAAACATAAAACTTCTTTTTGGAAAGCGGCTTCCCGGGTTACATCTTTTTATACAGACATAAATTCGAATTCACGCTCACTTTTTATCCCATTTCATATCTTATTTACCATTCAACATTTTCTGTTTAGCTTCTCCCCTCTTTTCACTCTCTTAATTCTATTTTATTTATTTCATCTCAATTTAAATCATTATGTGTATTTCTTTTGTCTGTTCTATTTCAATTTTCTATTATCTTTTCTCATTAACACAACATTTCTCCTGTAATCACTGATTGAAGTATGACGCCTTTAAATCTTTCCCCTAAATTTAACACTTAAATATTATATATTTTTCATTCTGATTCTGCTTAGTATGCTCTAAAACTACATACTATATTAAAAAATAAAAAAGTAATAAGTTTATAATATAATTAAAACAATAATTCAAAGCAAATTAAGCTATTATTAAATGCAGTTTTCCAACATTATTTCAAATATAAATACAACATTACAATCTTATGTACTTTTATTCTTATTTCTTATGTTTTTATGTATTTTATATTCTTAGTTTCTTATGTACTCTTATGCAGAGTCTCTTTCAATAGAACAGTCTCTGTTCTATTTCAATTTTCTATTATCTTTTCTCATTAACACAAGATTTCTCCTATAATCACTGACTGAAGTATGACGCCTTTAAATCTTTCCCCTAAATTTACTTTTCATTCTGATTCTGCTTAGTACATTCTGAAGCTACATACTATATTATAAAATAAGAAAGAATAATAAGTTTATGATATAATTAAAACAATAATCCATAGCAAATTAAGCTCTATTATTAAATCCAGTTTTCTAACATTATTTCAAATATAAATACAACAATACAATCTTGTGTACTTTTGCAGAATCTCTTTTTTAATCATATTTTTACCCACTATCTCTCAATTAATCTTGTTTCTTTACATCTTGTTTTAAACCTTTGTAACTTCTCTTTCCTTTTTCCTTTCCTTTCTTCTCCAACCCTGCCTTTTTACCCCCTTGTCTCTTAATCTTCACCTTCTTAATCTCCACCTTCTTCTGTATTCCTCTTTTCTGTTGCTTTCTGACATTGTATCGATTTCTCACCTTATTTTTCCCTTTTTTGGTTGTTTTTTAAAATCTTAAATTCTCCATTCTCTTTCCCCTCTTTCCCTTTTCTTCTCCAGCTAAAGTTGTTTGTTCATGAAAGATGGCTTCTTCTTCATCCCAGTCTTCTTGTTCTTGTCGTTTCTGGTAGGTAGAAATCGCCATTTCTAAAAAATGGAAAACAGATCCAGAAGAGCCCTTCCCTTCTTGTCCCTCTTCTTTTAGCTTTTTAAATTCAATTTTCAGTTCATCAACAAGTAGTGCCATTGTAAAAAAAAAAATTTTATATACCCCAAATGTTTTTAATCTTTCAAATAATGATTTCCAAAAGTCCCAAAGTCACCGAGCAATCCAAATACACACAGACTGTATCATTTAGCACTTTCTTCTTTTTATACTTTCTCTTCCTGGAGTTATAGTTCAGTTACAAAGCTCCAATTAAAATATATCTTTTAGAAGTCTTGTTACAGTTTAGCTCTGTTCTTATAAATTCCAAGCAGCCTCCTCCAACAAAATTTTAATATTTATTCTTTTCCTCTCCCTTCCCACTTATAGCAAAAAAGAGTTCTCCTCCCCCCCCTCCATGCTTAGAAATCTTTATTGTCCCCTTGGCTTTAGTTTTCAAGATTACCTGCTGATGCCAAAATGGGTTTTTCCGATTTCTCCATTCATTTGCTATCACCGTAAGGAAGGAGAGTGAGAAAAAACAAACTTTCCCTTTTAACTTTCATTTGCCGTTTTTTCCATCTTCATCGGGAACGATGTATGTTTAATGAAGCTTAAATTCCAGGGTATTTAAATGTTACTTATTATCCTGGTTAGCCAAAAACTTTCACTTTCTCAGCTTCCTCCTGCACATTCTTATCCGGATGAAAGCTTCTTTGTGGCGGCCATTGCTGACCGCTGCTCCACCATTTTCAGAAAAAGAAGTTAAGTCAGCTGAGGAGGGGGGTTGCGATTCCCCCAGACCCCTGCTAGATCTCCCCTATCTTGGAGTAACTATAGCCCCCAAATCCAGCTGGATCGAGGGCACTCCAGTGGCGAGCACAGCAGAAACTGCGCACAATCGCAGATTCCTGCCACTGCCAAAGCCTTGCAAACCGGAAGTCTATGGGTCTTCTCTGTTTAATATCTTCTATAGTGTGTGTACATGCTCAAACTATCTTTGATCTACATTCCTTATAAGATCTATGTACTGTAACATTGTGAGTCTTGCTCTTGGCCTGTTCATGTTCAAGTGACTTAGTGATTTGTGTAATATGCTAGCTTTAGGCTAATAAACAATCATTTGGACCAGCTCCAGTTGTTTTTTCTTTAGTGAATTGCTTTGCCAAAACATGGGCTTATCAGATTGGCAGATGGAGACAAGCTAGGCAGATGGGGCAATACCTTGGAGGACAATGTCTCAATCCAAAATGACATTGAAAAGGCATAAGCATTCAATCCTATCCAAAGATGATGGTCCATTCTGACAAGGCTAAGGTCCTACACCTAATATATAACCAAAGGAATAGGAGATCTGCCTTAATAACTGTGTATGTAAAAATGATCTAAGCATACTAATGCACCACAGTCAAGCACAAGTTACCAGATCCACATATGTATAGTTTCAGCTAAGTATTTAATTGTATTCTGCCTATAATATAGGAATCTCTCCAGACTAGTTGTTTTTCTCTGGGAACAGATAAGATTCCATGGAACTTGGGACGGGTCAGTCCTGGATCTCTTGTGGTTGCACAATGACTCAAGACTAATTCCTTACTTGATCCCTCCTCCCTGTCTGGCTGGATGTTTCTCAACACCACCAGAGTCATCTGATGGGCTGTGAGATGCAGCGATTTAAAGGCCAATGAAAAATAGGTCTGTATTAAGTTTTGAATCTATATTGCATATTGTTCCATATTGTATACTGTGCCCTGATTAGTGTGAAATAGGAGTATAGGGTGGGATCATATTTTAAAAGGAACATGGAGAAGCTGTCAAGATGATAATAAATCTGGAAATCAAATCCTATAAGAAAAAGTTAAAAGACTAGGTATATTTACCTTATAAAAATAAACCTCATAGAAAATATAAAAGTACTTAAGAGATATGTGAAATATTTCACATACAAACAAGGGTGGATCTGCTCCCTTTTGAAAATGAGCAAGACTAGTGGATTGAATTGTGGGTGAGGAGAACATCCAAGCAGAATATGATTATGATCAAAGCTATTTAGCATATTAAGAATCTACTTATAGTGTATAACAATTCATTTTCAAACCGGAGTAAATAGTCACCTCTGCTTGATGTTTGGAATACATTTGGCTGTGTTCCCATGTACAAATAGAAATGTAGCAATGGTGAATGCAAAGCCTATAGGGGGCTTGTGTTTAAAGGAGTACAAGAGGTGATAATAAGCAAAATTTGGAATTGCAGTGTAGCCTTCCAAATTTTGTCCTTGACCAAGTCATTAAAAACTGTGTGAACATAAAATTTGTTTAGGATAGTCATTTTAGAAAAAGCAGATGGTGTAGTGCATAGGCTTGATTTATAAGATATTTTTATATAGAGTTGAAATTTGGTTGCTAAATATGGATTATAAATATTTATAAATAATGTAGTTCTTCTCGCCTATGGGGGGAATCTGACAGGCATTATTTAGAATGAAATTTCTTAAAGATTTAACTTACTAAAAAAGATGAAACTGTCCTATACAGTAAAATGAAGTAAACAAGTCTGGATAATTTTTGTGAACTTGTAATTTGTTTGTTTTTGTTTTTAGAATAGTCCATGTGCATTGCCTATTGATGGAGGACATTAAAATTATATTTCAAGACCAAGCATTCTTTTTCTGACTTCTAATTATGTGTCAGAAAAAACATCTAAAAATATTGGTTCTGAAAGATAAATTTATTTTTGTTGTTTTACAAAAGCAAATATGTTGCCATCATACAGTACAATTTGAAATGCTTTTCTTGCAAAGCAAAACCCAAAGCAAGAAAGAAAAACAACTTAGGCCAATATTTTATTGATAATTCTCAGAAGTTTAGACATTCTCCCCAAACACTGTTGTTTTCTGAGTAGCTTAAAAAAATGTTTTAATGCAGGAGTATCAAACTCGATTTCATTGAGGGCCACATCAGGGTTTTGTTTGACCTCAGGGGGCTGGATTGGGCATGGCCAGGATGGGAGCGGCCAGCTCAACATCGCTTGTGTCAGAGGTATCTGTGGTGGCCTGAGCGATCTGCCAGAGAAAATGGGCTCCCGAACTCTGTTTTTGGCTCTGACAGCCTCCTGCAACCCTCTGCCAGCAAAACAGGGTATACTGCCCTCCCAAGCTCCATTTTTGCTGGCAGAGGCACTTTAGGCCAGATCTAAGCACCCTGTGGGCCAGATCTAGACCTCGGGCCTTGAGTATGACACCCGTGTTTTAATGTATGTTTTAGATTGTATGTATGTTTTAGAAATGTTAAGCACTACAATGCAAATACAAACTGATATTTTTCTAAATTTGGAAGGAAACAATCTATTCATTAGTTTTTAAAATTGGAAGAAAATACTTGGATGCTTATAAGTTACTGATTATATATATATATACATAGGACAGGGGTGTCAAACTCAAGGCCAGCGGGCTGGATGCATCACGTGTAGGCCACACCCACCCCAGTTCTGCAAAGGGAAAAATGTCACGAAACATAATGTGATGACCATATGATGCCATGCGTTTCACACCTGTGACATAGGAGATATAAAAGTTTATTTGAAAAAAAAAGTAAAATTGACATTGTTAAGTCTGGATTCATTATATTTTCCATTTCATAATTGGTTTCAAATCTAAAATGAGATGTCCGTGAAAATCTCATTGCATTATGAAATTTCTTCCCATTTGTAACAACGATTCTGAATATAATGCACACTATCTGCATTGCCACAGAATAAATGACTAAATAATCAAATCAGGATAAGATCAAACCCACACACGGAAAAGACATCTGATTGCAGAAAACAGTTTAGCCAGTTCGGTAGGCAGGAGCAGCCAAATGAGTAAGGCTGAGCAAGGAAGCATTTGATACACGCTGCTCAGTCTCTGTAACATCATGGCAAATGGTATATAACATATGAAGAGAGAGTCCATAGCATATCAATAGACAAGTTAAAGTTTTACTATCATTTTTTTTTCCTCCTACAGAAGTTATATTCATTTAATAACTTGCTCTGCTTCATTGTTTAATAGATCAATGGCTCAACAGCATAGATCCAGAGGAAGTACCACCTATATACAACATGAGTGTAAAACCTTAGATCTTCATGACTCAAGACAGCAACTGTAGTGGAAAGTCTATTGACATGTTGATCGTATCATCCTGTTATTGAGAGGCTGAAGAGGTCGCCAGTTGTCCTCTAAAGGACAGTGAGGATCTTCTGCGGTATTGCTAGAAAGGCTACGCAGCTTTAACATCTATGGAGGAAAAAGAAAGACGTTTCTAAGACCAATTTAATTACAAATGATCTAAAAACATTCAAAAGATACTAGAATGATAATTTCCTTTAAAAAGCTGCCAGAGTTTGTTCAAGAAAAAAATGCTATACAACCATTGTTGTATTTGTTCTATAAAGTTCTGCTTAGCTTATTTTCTTGCAAACCTCTCACCCAAGTAGAAATGAACTCTTACTTGTTGTATTCAATTGTTGTAAACAATTTATATATTTGATTCAATTTTTAAATATTCTATAGCTATCCAGTGATCTACTCTGGTTTATATTATTCTCATGTAATTTCAGGACCTACCACAGTTCAAATAGCAATTCTTCCCAAACACTGAAACAACGTTTGCTTAACATAGACAACATCCTTGCTAACTGATTTTCCTTTCCTGGAGATCTCTAGAAGTCTTTCTGCTTTGGTAAAAAATTGCCTGGATATCAAGATCTTTCTAATTACAAATAAACCTTTTATCTTTATTTCTCTGATGGATGCCTCACATTGCTACTCTAAATATTTTGTTTCACAGCATTTAGAAACTCTTAGAAGAATAAAGATAACATAAAAACAGATTTTTGATTATTACAACTAATCAAAGAGCTTCCTGCAAAAATATAAAGATCTGCCTTGTTTGCCCAACTTTTTACTAGATTGTTTGCAAATCAAAAAAACAAATTTAGCAGTCTTTATTTATGAATGACCCATTACTCTGGACTTTGCCTTATTTGGAAATCACTTTAGTTAAAGCCAATATAATTTAATTCTCCATAAATAGCATAAGGACTAGAGTGGGAAACCTTATTAAGGGTTTGATTGCTGGCCCAAGAAACCTAAGCAAAGCATACTAATATTTTGTATTTAAAATAATAAAAGTTATTATTTAAAATAATAAAAAAGTTGTATTTAAAATTGTTCTGTATAAAGAATAGTAGACTCCTAATACAGGATTCTGATTGGCTACAAAAGCTGAATGGGGATTGGTTCAATAGGAACCAATCCACGAAGCTGTCAAAAAGGTGGCAAAACTAAATACCTGTCATTGGCTACAAGCCAGCAGACAAAACCCTATAAAAAGGCTGCCGCGGCTTGAGCCAATGTTCCATTTCTTAACTGTGTTAACTAATAAAGACTTTGTTGTTGGAACCCGGTCTACCTCGCGTTTTTCCGGAGGGAACAAAAATAATAAAAATTTAACTAAAAAATATGAAATAAACAAATAAAATAAAGTTTAAACAAGACACTATGAAAAAGGAATATGCTTCTTTCCTTTGAGTACTTTTTTCTCTAATAGAATTGATAAAGAATAGTGTCATTGTCTAAATGAAAAACTCTTTTGGAAAGAATAAAATTGCCAACCACTTTTATCAGACTGAATTAAAATTTGAGATTCAAGATATGCAAGTCTTATTAAGTCCATTAAAAAGATCTTATTTTGAAAAAACTTTGTTGTACTGATTTAAGGTAGGCTTGTACTTTATAAGGTAGCTGAGTGACATTATACATTTAACATGTAAATAATATAGAGTTTTTCCCTATAGGGCTTGTGTTAAAGGTATGGACATTCCAAAAAGGTAACACTGATCAGGTGATCTCCCATTGCTACAAAAAAAGAGTTTGTGATCTGCTGATACAAATCTCCTCATGGTAGAACTGCTTCCTGGAATGTCCATGTGAGTTTTAATGCCATGTGATCACTTTGGACACTTTAGCACCAGTAAAAATGGAGCCTCTTGGAGTTTAGCTCTACCCCATTTAATTGGAAAATAAAATTCCCTCCCCTAGTTTTCTTTATAGCAGCACAAAGTGTCCTGGCAGTTATTTTTTATTGAACAAAAAAGGTTTTAGCTGGAATTCATTTAGTGCTGTAAAGTTCATTAGGAGCAAATCGCTCCTAGTTTATTCCTTCCAGACTTCATAGTAGAATATGTCTACATCCTTGGCTTGAAAGATATAGAAACTGAGGGTTCTTAGTTATTCTGCACCCCTCTGTACTTCTGAAGCCACACTTGGAATTCTGAACGCTGTGTTTTCAGAAGGAAATTGACAAATAAAAACTGAGGCCCTCAAAGGTGACAGAGGAACTTGAGCTAAAGGAACCTTAAGTGCTAAATCTGGCAAAAAGAAGACTAAAGGGAGTCATGATATCAGTGTTCAGGTATACATAAAAAATGATTTGGAAAAGATGGTCAGGAATTATTTTCCATACAAATTGGTTCAGAAATACTGAACACAAGTTGTAGCTTCCTAGATTTCACACTTATAAGAAAATACTTCCTGATGCTAAGGTCCATTCCACAGTGGAATAAGTCTACTTACTGAAGGCAGAAATTTGTTTAAAAAGTGGTATCCACCTCTTAAGGATGGTTTAATTGGTTTTCTTACCACTTGCAGAAGAATGGACTAAGTTCTAACTCCACAATTCTATGATGCTATACACATAAGTCTTGACTTATGAGTCCAACATTTCTATTACTATATGAGACAGTTGTTCGGTGAATCTTGCCCCATTTTACAATGTTTCCTGCCACAGATATTAAATAAATTGCATCAGTTGTTTTGTCACAGTTATTAAGTGAATCTTGACTTTGAATCTTGACTTTGCTTTCAGAAGGTCACAAAAAGTGACACTACAACCATTGTAAATATGAATTGGTTGCCAAGCACCAAATTTTGATCACATGACCATGGGATGCTGTAACAGTCATAAGTGTGAAAAACAGTGCTGTTGTAACTTTGGTCGCTAAATGAACTGTTGTAAGTCAAGGACTACCAGGAAAATGCTCTTAGGTCCTTAGGTTTGTCACTGATTCATTTGCTTTAGAAATTGTCCAATCTTTTTTCATGAATACAGCAGCGCAATATAGCAGAATCATGTATATAATTTATGGTAAAACAAGATTATACTTACTAATGAACACATGAGACATATTTAAAGTTGCATAAAATATATACAAAAAAAGGAATAACTGCACTAGTTTCTAATTTACCTGCTGCTCATCAACACTGATAGGCTCTTTCATAACAATCCAGGTAACACACTCTTCACATGGAGGCATTGTAAAAGAGCCTTGATAAGTATAGTAACTTCGATTTTGAGGGAAGAGGATGGAAGGATCAAAGTTTGGAAAAGGAGCCTCTTTTCCCTTAAATAAATCAGAAATCACATAATTAAGTTCAGTGGCAGAGACAAAGAAAGCTCTCTACAGTCAAGATTTATTATGAATGGATGCAGAGGTAGTATTCAGCAGGTTTTGACCAGTTCTGGAGAATGGTAGTGGAAATTTTGAGTAGTTCAGAGAACCGGTAGTAGAAATTTTGAGTAGTTCGAAATACCACCTCTGACTGGCCCCATCCCCAACTATTTTTTGCCTCCCAAATCACAGTTGATCACCTGGGTCTTCTTTTGTTGCCATGCACAGGAAAACAGAGCTAGAAAGCAGGTTATGGGGAGAGAATGGGGATTTTACAGTATCCTCCTCCTGGAGTTGTGTGGGAATGGAGATTTTGCAGTATCCTTCCCCTGCCATGCCCACCAAGCCACGGCACACCCACAGAACCATTAGTAAAAAAATTTGAAACCCACCACTGGATGGATGATGACAATTTCTTTTTTTAAAAAAACAAGTTTTATTTTTTTTCATATTGTAAATATTAAAAGACTCTTCAGTGGACAACATATTTCTGGATCATCAATTTTACATGCAAATACGACAATAGTTATATATTCATTTTTTACATTCAACTTCCTATCTTATCCAATTTTTACTTAATTCTATTATTACCTTTTCCATTCCAACTTTTACAGAAAAGTAGAACAAACAAATTAATCCTGATCTCTAATATCTAAATCCTGATCTCTCAATCTAAACATCCTCTCGTTTCATTTCAATTGTTTCAAATATAATTCTTAAACATTAATATTTCTGTTAAGAATAAAAATAACAATATGTGTTTGCCTAATAAAAAAATATCAATGTCTTTTCTTCCTCTTAATAATCTATCTTAACTTATTAATACTCTGTTCTCATTTGAATAGTTCTTTTATCTGTCAGATTTGCCATTTCATCACATATTCTTTCCATAGTTCTAGATTAATACAAGCTTTTACACAAGAGAAAAAAAATGGAAGTTTCTGCCCCTTTTACTAATTTGAGTGTGTCACTTCTGTGGTTAAAATAATAATAGTCATTCCCTAAAGAAAATAAAGAAAACTACATAATGTTATATATCTTTTCAATCTGATTCCACAATGTATTTCCCCTCTTTGATTATAAGATTTATTTATAATTTCAAAACAATAATGATAATTTCTATAGATAGCCTCAAGGTACACTTGAGATCACAGAATACTAAAACTAATAAACATTTTATTCTAATATATAATCAGTCAAAAGCTAATCTAGATTTATCTAACATTAGATAACCCAATTTTACTAAGTCTGCATTGATTTTAGTAAGTGTCCCCAAGTAGTTTGAAATCTGGACCCATAATGAAATATTAATCCAAATTGCTTCTTCTGAATAGTATGACCACAAAATTTCCCAATGTCTGATTATTGATATTGATTATTGAAATGTGATATTGACTAGAATATTCTTTTACATACCTTTGTTTTGATAGCATCTGTTTCTTCAATAATTCTTTTCATTTCTGGCTTAGGGTTTTTTCCTACCTGTCATGCAGAAGTCAGATAGTAAGCAGCCATGAAAGGTGATTATCTCCCAAATTGCATCAGTATACAGAATTAATTATCCCATATATACATTTAATTAGCAACATTTGGAGAATATCTTATAATCCCTAATACTAAGTATAAAATAATGCTAAGTGTAAAAACTAAAAGAGGATAATATTTGCCCGATTGGTGGGTGTTCTTTAATGATACTCTGTTTTGCACAACTATAGTATGGCTTTAATTTTAGTGAAATTAATTTCAGTGTTTCTGGACTTCAGAAAATATTTTGGTAGTGGTGATGAAAGTGAAAATAATTGAAAATATCCACGAATTGAAGTTTGACGACTGTAACTGGTACTCCAGCTGTGTTTGACTACAGACCCTACTATCTTCATCCAATATGGTTCTTTATATTTTCAGCCATACTGCCTGAAAATAATGAGAAATAGAAATTGCACGTAGACTTATATACCACTTCACTGTGCTTTACAGCCCTCTCTAAGCAGTTTATAGAGCCAGTATATTGCCCCCAACAATCTTGGGTCCTCATTTTGCCAACCTAGGAAGGATGAAAGGCTGAGTCAACTTTGTGCTGATCAGGATCAAACTGCTGGCAGTCAGCAGAGTTAACTTGCAATACTGCATTCTAACCTCCATATCATGAGCTATACTTCAATACTTCTTAATGGTATCAGGAAAAACTGACCTAATGATCTGTTCGATAGTATCCAAGCCAACTTCCTAGGTCTTTAAGGCAGCTTTCTTATTGCTTTGCAAACACGTTGAATGAATTTCCATAAACCCCAGTCAGTGTGGCTCTTTTTCATGCTGGGTGGGGATGTCAAATTCAACATGCAGAAGTACTTAGCTTGGAGGAGACCTATCTAAAGTTAATTAAACATTCTGACCAAGATCTGTGCAGATTTTCAATTATTTTCATCAAAATCCCAAGTATTGTTGAATTCAATTGGTGAGGTCCTGTATCAAGTATGAATTTTGTATCATATTTCTGAAGTACAAATGTTAATTACTAATAATAGTATGTATGTATTGTTGCCTTAAATTGTAAGAAAACTGAATACAGTTGATAAATCATTTCTACTAAGTATTTATAAAACAATAAATCACATCTAGTACAAAGACATGAAAAAGGTACCTAACTCCACTAACTGAACTCAATAATACCAATCCTCCTACTTTCAGAAAGCAAACAGGAGAGTTCCCATAAATTTTGAGTCTGCAGTGTTGTTTGGATAGCCATCATAGAATATTATTCATTACTCAACTGCCTGTAATACCATGACATTTTCAAAAATTCAAGAGGAAGCTTCAATCACCCATGTTCTTAGCTTACCAAAGCAAATTCTAAGAATGTGGATATATAAAAGAAAAGAAGACAGGAAAACAGCAAGCAGGTGAGGGAGTAGAAGGTGATGTCTGAAGATTGACAGCTATCACAGGCAAGCCAGAGAACTACAATTCAACTGCCAGAACCACAAGCTATGGCAAGCAGCATATTCTGATGGGATTTCAGGAACATGGTTTGAGAGTTCAACTAGAGTGCTCAAAAACAATATTGCTTTAAGAGCAGAACTTGGAACTTGGAACTTGGCCTGGAGCTCAGCAGCAACTAGAAAAGGAGCATTCACACCAAGACAGCATCTCACCCCAAAGGCAAAGATTGTATGCCATTTTTCAAACTTTTATTCCAACTAATATTAACAGAACTATATATAAAGGACTACGTGTTGAAGACACATGTACATGGTGACATCATCTTGCAAAGCTAAGAAGACTCCAGTTAGCCCAGACTAACAGCCTGTTATTGGGAAAGGCTGCCATAAAGCATTGTATACTTTTGTAGTGTGTCCCTTCCTTGGAAAAGGAAGAATCTTAACAGAATATTCCATGTATGAGAAGGAAAGTGTGAATACTATGGTGGACTTTTTCTACAAGCTTAATTAGAAATTAGAAAGATTAGACAGTACATTCAGTCCATTAGTGTGGCGTATGATGGGAGACCAGAGGTAAGTAGAAGACAGGTGTTGGCATTCTGTATGTTAAGGTCCATTTCAGCACAAAGAAGGTGATGTGGTGCATGATAAAAACAACAACAACCCAGAAAGCATCACTACCCAAAACAGATACAATTTTTGGAGCCATAGCTGAAGATTATTATATAAATATGCATAAGAAAATAGCAGGAGTGGTGTGGTGGCCTAAAGGTGGAGTTCTTGCCTCACAGTCAGGAGACTGTGAGTTCAATCCTAAGTAGAGGCAGATACTTCTCTCTCTGAGCACCCTGAGAATATATCTGGCGAACAAAACTCCACATTGGTGACAGGAAGGGCATCTGGCCATTAAAACACTCTGCTAGCTCCATTCAGTTGCCCAGACTCCACACTGCAAGGGATTATGAATGAAGATGATGCATAATAAAATAGTAATCAGAACTTACTTGCATTAGAATGGCTATGATAGCAACGCCATCAGTTTTTCTCAAAGCATCAGCATAATTACTATAGGAGGAGTTCCAGTGTACCAAATGAATCTAAAAACAAGGAAAACATTATAGTTAGATATCAAAACAGGCCTGAATAGAATTTGATGAAATTTCATAAGTTTCTCTTCATTTCCCAGTAGCCATCTGATTCTCACTACTAGGTAATCAATGAAAAACAATTTAAACATTTTTTAAAAATCAGAAACACACAAACTGCATGAGGCATTATCTAAATATTTTTGTTCTTTTAGAAAAATGTTTAAAATGATAGAATCAAAAGGTGAGATTTAACCAAATTGCTAAATTTACATAAAATGGTTTTCATACAACTATTTTCTCCAACTGAGCAACTTCCAGACTATAATAATTATTTTCAAACAATATGGGTAGTGGCCAAAGAGATGTGAAATTATGAAGAGTCATCACATACATTTAGAAGCATGTAAAATATATTGAACTAAATGTAGAATAAATTCAATAATTCAAAGACTTAAAAAATGTTAACACTGAAAGTATGCATCAAACTTCAAACTTGATGTCCGATGTCTTTGGCCACTGACCTCAACAGAACCTGATGAAAATTGCAATTCATCCACATCTAGATGGCTACCCATCTTTGTTAAACCTTTATTAGACTATCTGAACCTAGTTTTCTACTGGCAAGGGGAGATCTTCCAGTATTTTCTGCAGAACCTACTCACCTCTCCTGCATGCCTTTTTGCATCCACCACATGCTCTGAACCTTTGTCACTGCTAGAACCCCAGTGGATCTGAAGCTGACGAAGCCTGTAAATCCCAGGAAGTGGTCCTCCCCTAAGAACTGCAAAGAATAGTCTAGATTAACAGAAGATTTTTGCTGTGCCATAACAAATGGTACAACCTTTACATAAGATGAATATTTATAAGCATCTCTTGCCAATATGACTGATAGCAAATGGGACATCTCATCTTCCACTGCATTTCCAATCCAAAGTTCATAAGACAGTGCATCCTTGGCCATCCACTTACCTCTAACAGGTTGGCAAGTATGTTGTGATACTTATTCTCTCTTTTTTGCCTTACAATTCCAAATACTATCAGGTGATTAGTTCAGCCATAATTGAAAATATTCTAGGAAATATTTTGATGCAGAAGAACAATGTACATTGCTTTGAACAGGACCATGCCATCCTCCCATGCCCAACTGACCATCAGATTGAGTCTTACAGTGTTTTGCCATGATATTTTGCCAGTATTAAGAACAATGCATGTACAAGATACAAATTGTCATCTAACAATAGATGACAATTATGAACAAGCAGGATGATTGAACTCACACATTTGTCACTTCTGATTTAATTAACTTTATGAATGTCAAGTTAGACTGGCCTTTGCCCAAAATTCATATCCCTCCTATCTATAAATAAATGTTATCCACTTAATGAAGAACTAAATGTAGCAACAAGAAAAGACCTGAAATGTAAGGTAACTTTTCATATAACAGAAAACTGTTTGGAAGTTTTCTATATTTAATACTTTATTCATTCAATGAACAGCAAAAAAATTAAATAATGCAACATGAAATTTAAACCTAATAGAGCCAGTTTGGTTTAGTTGTTAGCAGGGGTGGGATTCAGCCGGTTTGGACCAGTTCAGGTGAACCGGATGTTAAATTTATACCTGAATCGCTGAACCATGAATATTGAATTGCTAACTAGGGCATACAAAACCTTTGCTAGACCAATACTCAAATACAGCTCATCTGTCTGGAATCTGCACTGTATATCAGAGATTAATACAATTGAGCGATTCCAGAAATATTTCACGAGAAGAGTACTACACTCCTCTGCTCGCAACAGAATACCCTACATCAGCAGGCTTGAAATTTTGGGCTTGGACAATTTTGAACTACACTGGCTAAGATTAGACTTAAGCGTAGTGCACAAAATTATCTGCTACAATGTCCTACCAGTCAATGACTACTTCAGCTTCAACCACAACAATACAAGTGCACACAACAGATACAAACTCAATGTAAACTACTTCAAACTTGATTGCAGAAAGTACAACTTGAGCAACAGAGTGGTCAGTGCCTGGAATGCACTACCTGACTCTGTTATTGCATCCTCTAACCCCTACTCCTTTAACCTCAAACTAACCACTACTGACCTCACCCCATTCCTAAGGGACGTGCATAAGTGCACCATCGTGCCTACCATCCCTGTCCTATTGTCCCAATTTATTTGTACCTATTTCCTGTATTCTTACTCATGTTTATACTTATTTCTATTACCTTGTAAGCAATTGACAAATCAAATAAATAAATAAATAAATCCAGAGGATACCATGGTCAATGGTACTGAAAGCTGCTGAGAGGTCAAGTAAGGTAAGAATGGATGCAAATCCACCATCACACCCACATCAGAGATCATCCTAAATCATGACTAATGCTGTTTCCATTCCATTCCCAGGTCTGAATCCTGATTGAAAAGGATCCAGGTAATTAAAATATACCATTATAAAGGAACATGAAACTGAAAGGCAGGAGCTCAAAAAAGCATGTGCTGCTGGGCTGGTGCCATGGCTCTTTCCTTCTGAAAATTTTCTCCTATATTTTTTGAAAAGGTGCTCAGTATAAAACATAAGCCAAGATAATGACAATGTAGTTCAACACTGTGTCCACTTCTGTAGTCAGATGAGAATATCTAATTTATTAAGATTGCATTTCCCTATCAATGTCAATGTCAATTAATGGAAATGTGAATGAATCTATAGCCAGAACTGAACAAAAGCATTGTGCACTTCATCCCTAAGGCAAGCCAAACAGAACAGAAGTCATGTGATATGGATTGATCCATTACTATGGCCTTCTAGCTATGGAAACAAAAATAACTGCATGAAAAAATCAGTATCAAATTATTTCCAACATATCAATAAAATTCTTCTCTCAATTTTATTTAACTGAACTGCCAAGAGCTGCTATTTCACATAACTGCTTCCCATAATTGGGTCTCTATGTATTGTATTTAGTTTTAGATACAGTAATGAGGTTACCTAAGTAATTTCTGAAATACAACTTCTCTTAGTACTTATGTCTAATTCTTCACATTTTGATGCCATCGTTAGCAACCTATGCCTCTTTGCACTTATGGTTCACTGTGGACTAATTGCCACCAAATTTCCAAGGAGTCAGGGACTATCCTTTTTGCTGACTTGCTTAAATCTCCCATTAGTTATATGGAAACTGTCTTTTCCCATTTGTTGTTGTTGTTCTTTTATTGCTGCTTCTTTTACAGAGAAGATAGAGGCAGCCTTGTGACTTAATGCTGTCTGAATAGAAAAATAACATGGCATCTTCTATGTGTATCATGGGTGGGATTCAAAAAATTTGACAACCGGTTCTGTGGGTGTGGCTTAGGTGGTGGGCATGGCTTGGTGGTCATGTGACTGGGTGGACATGGCTTGGTGGTCATGCTATTGGGTGGGCATGTCCAATTCAACAACACTCACATCAAGGCACACATCTCCTCGCCTGGCCTCTCATGACTGTGGGGATGCTGCAACAGTCATAAGTGTGAAAAATGGTCATAAGTCACTTTTTTCAGTGCCACTGTAACTTTGAACGGTCACTCCACACAAACAAAGTACCAGCAAAGGAGGGGAAAAGAAACTCCAGAGACGTTCCTAAGACAGGAAGTCTAGTCCTGCCAAGAATGTAATAAGGGTTAACAGAGAGGCAGTTTCTGTAAGCAACACCAGAATGTTTCCTTCCTGCCTTCCTTACAGGATTAGGCCAGTAATTTCTTCTAACAACCGTTTCTCCAAACTGCTTAGAATGTTAACAACTGGTTCTAGGGAATATGTGCAAACCCACCCCTGATGTGTATACTAATTCCAATAGCATACATCATCTATTAAATCTGAAGGAAACAGGCTATTTTTCAGTGGGTATGCCACAGGTGGAAAACTTGATCGCATCATGTGATTGATTGTGATATATTGGAATGTTTTTTGCCTTTGCAGAGCTAGAGTGGGCACGGCCTGCCTGTGAGACATCCAGCCCATGGGCCACCAAGTTGACAGGCTAGGTGTATGCAATTACCTTGTCATGCATCTTGTTTGTTACCGGAAGCAAGTACTGAACCTTGCTCACCAATAGGGCCAGCCTTGAAGAGAACAAGTGTAGAAGGACAATTTTGTTCCAATAGTTTGTTTACCAAGAACACTAAAGAATATGGAGTCATATGACCTGTTTCTTCCTCAATTTTACAACTTTCAAAATAAAATAAATAATCCAAATATGCAACAAGCATTTCAGGCTTTTATAAAATTATCCTTCAAATACAGGTGAGCATGGTTTCTGGAGGTCCAGTCCTAGATTTCCCATTTTTGTGTTATGATTTTTAAAATACTATAAATGCATCCTTTAATGCATCATTGAAGAAAAAAATGCAAATTATATTACATGCATTTATTTGAATTTATTGTGTATAGGTCTAGATTCAAATAGAGTTGTAATTTGAAAAATTTACAGAGAAATACATTCACAATATTGAGTAATGTAAACGAAGTGAATGATATGCCTGTTCCACATGCTATCCAAATCTTAATTATAACAAGAATTGTCAAGATCCATCCATTCCTTCTGCTTATAGGAATTCAGATAAATAGCCCTTCATACAGAAGATGTCTTCAAACAGCAGACTATTCTCTATAAAAATGAAATAGGCAAGTACTCCATTACAATGGTTTGTCAAAAGTAAGCCAATTTGATCAAAATCACAGTAAACCCAATTCATACTATAAGCAACAATTCTATTGTGGTAGGACCTGCAACTTCCTCATTAATTCACTCCACTGAGTTTTAAATCATATTCAGTTCAATTCAGATCTGCAGAATTCATAGCTATCCAGTGTGGTGATACCCACCAATTTAGACAGTTTTGAAGGAATAGAGAAGATAGGGGTATAAAATGGGTATTCTATTTTCTGATTCATATGCAGCATACTTGAAAACCAGCTGCAAAGGATAAACAATGAAAAAATACTCTTCTATCCATTCTGTAGAGTTATTTAATGTATTTGGTTGGCTACTATTTATTTGTATACAAATAAAGACCAATGCTCCATCTTCAGGCATGGAATAAATGCTGTTAATAATTTGGAAATAAAAATCTTTAAATACTCATCTATTGTCATCACAGCAAAAGAAAGGAATTCAAACCCATGCATTTTTCTTAACTGCAATATTCTTATGATAATAGTCTAGGTCAATGGTCCCCAACATTTTTGGCACCAGCGACTAGTTTCATGGAAGACAATTTTTCCATGGACTGAGGGTGGGGGAAGGTAGGTGTGTGCAACCTAGATCCCTTACATGTGCAGTTTACCGTAGAGTTCATGCTCCTGTGAGAATCTAATGCCTGATGATCTGAGGTGGAGCTGAGGTGGAGATGCTAACATGGGGGAGTGGCAGTAAATACAGATGAAGCTTCACTCACTCACCTGCCAGTCACCTTCAGCTGTGCAGGCCAATGTCAGGCGGAGCTTCATTCAAAATCCAGGAAAGAAATACTTAGACTCTTTAGTTTAGAGAAAAGATATCTTTTACTGAAAGTGAAGTGGTAGCAACCAAAAATTCTGAATCTGAGAAATTAGGCACGCAATTCACATATACAAAGTGATGGAAATGTTCCCACCCCCAATAGTTCAGATGACACTTCCAATTAGAA
>BLBF01000002.1:34607875-34627523 GCA_015471245.1 Laticauda colubrina
TCCTTCCTTCCTTCCTTCCTTCCTTCCTTCCTTCCTTCCTTCCTTCCTTCCTTCCTTCCTTCCTTCCCTCCTTCCTCATACATGTGCTATTGAAGACTAACACATGTATGGCCATACAAAATTTTACAGCTAACACACCTGATGAAGTTGATTTTATTTCGAGAGACTTACTGCTACCACTCTGAAAACAGAATTAACATTGGGATTGGTGACACATAGATGGTATTGTTTGCTTATTTTAAAAATACCATACCTTATTTTAAAAATGTATCCAGGTATAGAAACTATCCCTTCGTGAAATATCTCTAGAACAGCTAGTGCTTCCTTTATAAAATTTATGTGAAATACAAACTGAGAGCAGAAAGGATTGCAAGATAAAAAGATTGTTGTAATTAAGATATCGTCTCATAAACATTACTGAAATACAGAGACAAAGAAACCAACAAGCCTCTTGGTCTTGATGAACAGCATTAATATTAGTTTATCACTTTTTCAGCTTTTCAATTAATTCACGCACACATTTTAGCGAGTCGGTTTAGTATAATGGCTATGACATCAGGCGAAAGACCGAAATACTGTCAGTTTGAATCCTGCCTTCAACACAAAGCCAGTGTTGGCCAGTCACTCTCTCTTAGCCCTAGGAAGAAGGTAATGGCAACTTATTTTAAAACTTGTCAAGAATATCCCAGCAGGGATTTTCCAGGCAGTCACCTGGAGTCAAGACTAACATGAAATCTACACGTGTATGTACGTCTGTCTATCCATTCATCCATATGTATATTTCTGAGCTTATTTGAATTAACTACTTTGTAGGCTAAACACAGATCAGTCCCTATAGTATAAGCTAAAATGTTGCAGGTCAGTTATGTATCCTTGTTTTTTTTAAAAAATGATGACCATAAGCAACACAACAGTACAATGACACCAAGAAAAAGGTCAAATGAGAGTTGACTTCAATTCTGTACTTGGATAAGGGAGGCCTGTCAAGCAGACATTCACCTGGATACAAATATTCTTCTCACTTGCCCAGAACAGCAGCATAAATGTTTCCAAGCATTTTTTTTCTTCTGTGACCCCTTGATATTCCAGAGCCTTTGAGTAATTGAGACAGGATTATGTCATGCTTAGTTGTACCTCTGTTAAAGTAGTTTTTCCCTCTGAAACAGGACACCATCCCAGAACAGTCTCAAGGTATAAAAAAAATCTTTTTTAGTCTTTGTCACCTGTTACCTTGGAGGGAAGACAAGTGACCCACAGTGACTGGACACAGAAGCAATAAAAGCAAAATAGCAGCTACCAGTGAGAGGATGGGAAAGTTCAGAGTGATGGTTTTCTGATTCAAGAATTAGAGCAATTTAACTCAACTGCCTTAAATTCTATTCTAATCTCATAAATTTACAGTTTCAAACTACGTATTTTACATAACTGGAAATTTCATTTTAATTGTCTTAGTCTCAAGGGAAAAAAATCCACATCAATCACTACCTTCAGGCTTTTTTATTCCTTTTTAACACATTGATTTAGTTTTCATATAATGTATTTATTTATATTGCCGCCTATTTGCCCATGGCGACTTGAGGAGGTTTACACAAAAACCATATTTAAAACCATATTTAAAACAAAAAATAAAAATAAAAACAATAAAAACGAACAAAAACAATCAAATAAATTAATAAAGTACAATAGAACAAAATCTGAAAAAAATAAAATAAAATAAACCATCCTCCAACCCCCACAACTTGCCCCAACGATAGCAGATCACACTAGCCATTTTATGGGCTCCAACCCGCTCTGGGTTCCCTAGGCCCACTGGCAAAACCAGGTCTTCAGTGCCTTCCAAAAGAGTGCTAGAGTGGGGGCCATTCTAATCTCTGGGGGATGATATTCCAGAGAGAGGGAGCCACCACAGAGAAGGCCCTTCTTCTGGGTCCCACCAGGTGTATATCCCTCAGGGATGGGACCCACAACATTCCCTGCCTCCCCACTCTAAGTGACAGGCAAGAGACGGTCCCTCAGATAACCCAATTATTATTTATACAGTATACCACAATTGTAATAATTCCCTCTTGACATCTACAATCTACAGTAAGCTTGTCTTTGCCATAGGCATCTGTGAGGACAGCAGGCAAGTGACAAAACAAGTATGACAACATAAGAAACCGATGCCTCTGTTTACACCCTAGTGTCACATGTTGAGACACAAGAGAAATATTCACATAATGAGATCATTACTAATTTTTATTGCAATTTTGGTATCATTGGGGTTTGCTGTGAATGCCACTGCTCTTGACCTTGAAATCTTTAGAAATTGTTGATGGAGAGTCATTGCCAAAGAGAGGTAATAGGAATTAGAGAAACAAACTTTCACACAGGAGACCAATTTAGCATCAAATTCTCTTTCTAAAAAGCATCACCAAGCACAGCTTTGTTTAATCTCTTTTTCTTTCCCCCAGTATTTGATTTTGCACTGTTAATACTTGCAATATTCTTGGGAAAAAAGTTCCATTTAGTGCAATGTTTTCTTGCAAGTACCCTTAATAAACAATTAGCTTCCTTTGTTTTGTTTTTAAATCAATTTTGTTCTTTTTATAGTTTAAGCAATAGGTTTTTTGACTGAGGGAAGCTGTTTACTGGCTGTAGTTTGCAGCTGAAAAATAAGGCCCTAAAATAGGTTGCAGGGAAATCCACGTCAGGTGGAGCTAAACACAACACTTGGAGTGACTCTAGAAGGGAAAGATGTGAGAAAAAATTCTGGTGGAATCTAATCTCTGCCCTCTTTCCTCACTTCAGCTGGCTAAGGAATTCAATCAGGGTCAAAAAATATACTCCGTAGAACTTTTGAATAATAACAAAAGCATTTGTTGTGCAAAATATCCTTTAGTGTTATAAATAATAGTTTATTATAGTTTGTTAGTTAGGGCTTTTTTTTTAAAGTTAAAGCAATGCTTCACATGATCATTTACTTTTTCCACTCCCTAATCAAAACAGTTGTATCTATATTAGTTTTCCCCTGTCCAGAATGTCATCTGATGTCATGGCGCAAATTGACAAGAGTTCTATGATTGCAATGCAAAATGACTCAAGCCATCACCAATATATCCTATGAAGTGACACTGATACCTTTTCTCCCACCCAGCCTGGCCCTCCTTTGACTATTTTATGTCCACGAAGCAATAGCAGCAGCTTGTTAAACACCTCCCTGTTTTATTTAGAGCACCAAATGATATTCCCCATATTGTTCTCCTGAATTTATTTTGTATTAAGTTTTTTATTTCATATTTACAACAAATCCATCTTTCATTTAAACAGTGTGTCAACTGGGTACATATATCTTGTGCTAACAATTATAATTATATATGCAGAAGCTAAAAGATACTGGACAAAAGTACACACATGGTTGGAAAAAATGATAAAGCAACATATAGACTTAAAACCTGAAATATTCCTTTTAGAGATTGTACCTGAAAGCTATAGCAAAGAAAAAGTATATTTAATTATTCATTGATTAACTGCAGCTAGAATTGTATTTACTCAGAATTGGAAAAGTGAAAAATTCCAGAAGAGGAAAAGGTGATTGAGAAAATATTAGACTCTGCAGAGATGAATAGATTAACATTGACAATTAAAGAAAAAAAAGAAAATGATTACCATATGGTATGGGATCTATTTTATCAATGGTTGGAAAATAAAATAAGTTAAAATTAAGTAGATAGAGAAATAAGTTAAGACTGTTATAAAGATAAAGATAAAATATGTAATCGATAACTGCTTTAAAAGAAATTGTGATTACTGTTATATTGGCAAGGAAAATTGTTCTCTTGCATTTGATGACAGTTTTCCTTTTCATTGTCAATAGATAGTCAATAGAGAGGTAGCTTGAAATCTCCACACTGCCTGTTCGCTAAAATGCAAGGAGTGTGGAAAGACAGGTATGGTAAAGTCAGCTACATGAGAAATGTGATTAACTGCCCAGACCTTTGGGGAAAAGTCTTCTTTGATTCATCAAGCTTTACCCGCAGGAGAATTTCAGTTAGGCTTAACTGTCTAAAACTCACCAAAGATCAAGCCAAATAATGAAAGTGTTACCACATTTTGCAGTTACAAAAACAATTAGAATAAAATAGAATTGGAAAATAGACAATATACATTTTATTCTAACAGACATTTATCATAGTCAAGAATATATATGATTTGGATGTCATCAGATTTAATTTCAAACAGACAAATGATTGTTCAATCTCTTCTTAAAAACTTCTTCCATTGTTGGAGCATTCACAACTTCTGGAAGCAAATTGTTGCACTGACTAATTTTTCTAACTGTCATGAAATTTCTCCTTAGTTCTAGATTGTCTCTCTCCTTGATTAGTTTCCACTCATTGCATCTTGTCCTGCCCTCAGGTGCTTTGGAGAGTAGCTTGACTCCCTCTTCTTTGTAGCAACCTGTGAAATATTGGAACACTCCTATTATGTCTCCCCTTGTCCTTCTTTTCACTAAACTAGACATACCCAATGTCTACTTGTAGCATAAAAAACTGGAAGTTGCTATAATGCTGACAGTCGGTTATACATAGTTGTGGTTGTAAAAAGGCCATGCATGTTGTATATCTGGATTAGATATGTGATCATTATAAAAGGTGTTTGCTTTATGAAACATTCTCCCCCCAAAGTGAGATCATTTTCATCCCTATTTATTTTCTGGAAGCCCCTCAAGACCTATGTCATTTGGCTCGAGGTCTCAGGGGGCTGGTGAAATCTCTAGGTGCCTCCCTTTCTGGTCTAATATCTTGTGGTTTTTATGTTTTTAAACTTTTGTTTTTAATTTGACTGCTTTTGACATGTTACTGTTCTTATATATTTTTTTTGCTGTACACTACCCAAAGTCATTTCTTGTGGGATGGGCATCCATATAAATTTGATAAATAAATAAAAATATTCAGTAAATAATTTAAGGCCAGATAGTAGATTCAGCATTTTCAGAGATTTGGCCTCTTTTTTGTGTTATTTCCTATGAGGGTCTCTAATGCTAATTCCACTGCAGTTCTGAAATGACAGGTAACAGTAAGAACAAAACTTCTGTGTATTGTATTGTATTGTATTCTTTTGAAAGTAGATCTCAGACTATATAGTATTTTACAGTCACAGTAAAATTTGCCATCTATTATAATTATTATTGATTGTATTTGCATCTTATTCTTACAGCAAAGATGTACTTTACCAAGGAGATTAAGCCAATACCTGCTTCTCTAACAGTTACAGCTGTTTATCAGGTTAAGCATAATCTTGTGACATTTGGTTTTTACATTTCCCAAAAATTGAAGATATACATCTAAAATATGAATATATAAATAGAATAGGACATACCAAATCATTTAAAATATATTTGAAGTGCAAGGCATATGGTAGTGATGTATGTACAATTATTTTCTACTTTTCAAATATTTGACTGCCGTTCAGCTTATGATCAAACAGTTTCATAATTGCTTCACTCATCAGATAGATATCATTGACAATTTCCAGTTGTGTGGCATGAATAGCTCAACCAGAATATGCAAGCTTTCCAATATGAAAGCTTGAGTTAAACAATCTGCTCTTATGAACTCTGGTTATAGTGTGGCTCCAAAACAAACCCCAAAAACCCAGGAATGAAAATCTGCCTTAAGCCGTTTGTTTTTATAACCTTGAGGTGTGTCTCCACTAAAATTTCAAAAGATTGGCAATTCATTCTTGCTATCAGATGATCTTCTGCTTCTGCTGACTTTGATATAGTCTAAGGTGAATGATGAAAGAATGAAGAACAACTAAAGTCATAAAGTAGAAGATGTAAAGGTCACTACTGAAAGTACTGTATAAGAGGAAGTAACTGTAAATTGCAGAAATTCCTGCTGATATTGTTATTGCTATTGACCCTGCTGATACTGATATTGATATTGAGATGTTGCTAGTCTTTGAAGAACCACAAAAGTATTTGTGATCTTTGCCTAAACAAATAAATGTGATTACCTCTATCCTACAAAATTTTGCAGTGAAACAATTTTGCTAATCCTGCTAATTTCTGTTAATGGAAAATATATGGTTCAGTACTGGATCATCTGCTTTCTATGCAACAGCCCCAAATCCAGTCCTTGGCATTTCCAGATAATACTGAAGAAAAGAAAAATTAATATTCAATTGGTGTGACTTGGTCACAATTCTCTGTGCTGTATTTTACTGTTGCTGGTAAGGCAAACAAGTTAGGAAAGGTAAGATAGCACAAGGAATAAATGGGGTTCTAGGCCTTCATTGTAACATCACTGGGAAGCAGTAGCATTTTATTTCAATTTGAAAATTTTGGGCAAGAAGTAAAGATAGGCTGATAAATGGGGCAATTCAATCTGAAGCTGTCAGAAAGGTTGAAAGCTCCAGTAAAACAATATTTATTTATTTTTTCTTGGAAATGCAAAACATATAAGTCTTCCCAATTTTCTTAGCAACTTATAAGCCATCCTATGTGTCCAGCATTTTCCTTACAAGATTTGGGACAAACAGCAGATTTAACATCCTATCTTGTTCCAGTTGAGAAATGACTATGTGTGTGCCCACCTTAAAGTCAGTATTGATGCCTAGCAACTGACTGAAGAAGTATATGCAGTTTTCTTGGCAATATTTCAAAAGTGGTCTGCCATTGCCTCTGTCTCTTCTCTTTTTTTTAAGTTTTAAAAACAATTTTATTTACAAATTTAAAACGTACAATTTCAAAAATACAGAAACAATAATAACACATTTTTTTAACATTTGTTGTCAAATTTGGTAAGTCCTAAAAATCATTATTGACTAGTACTAGTCATATCTTCACACATTATCACATTCTAAGCACTAAATAAGTCACAATATAGTCCATTTATTTTCACATTGGCTTACAACTACTCTTCTGTTACAGATACATTCATGTTTTTTTACTAATAAACACAAAAAATGTTATAAATGGCTAATACTAATAATAGTAGTAACAGATGAAAGAAGGTTTGAAACCTTTAATTGTTTTTATGTACTTAATATATTATAAACCGCTGGATATAATTTGTATCTTAGGTTCATTTACATGTTTCCCCTTTTATTGTCTACCTACTTATGCCATTTATCCCATATCCGGTAATAATCTGTATCTTCCTTCCCATTAATTTTAAGTGTAAACCTCTCCAGTTGGGCACACTCATATGTTTTCTGAATAACAACCTGTATCAGTGGTACATTTGGGTTTTTCCAATATTGTGCTAGTGAGATACGTGCTGCAGTTAATAAATGGATGGTCAGATATTTTACTTTAGCAGAGAAGTCCCCTTTGATCATTCCCAACAAAAATAATTCTGGTTTTCACTCCAGCCCACTCTCTATCATTTCTTCTCTATCCACGTTTTTATTTTTAGCCAATATTTATTTATCTCAGGACAAGTCCATCATGAATGAAAGTATGTACCAAATTTCCCCTTACGTTTCCAACAGCAAGGATTCATTGTCGGAAATATTTTGGCCAATCTAGAGAGCTCCAGATGCCATCTGCACATCATTTTGTATAAATTCTCCTTGCGTGCTACTGATTTGGTTAGCGTCAGGTTTTTCTGCCAGATTTCTTTCCAGTCATCCAGATCAATACTATAACCAAAGTTTTTTTTCCAGGCCAACATGGGACCTTTCACAATTTTCTTGGCCATTTCATATTCTAATAAATAATTATATAATTATTGTTCCATATTAATATACTCCAAATAGGCTATTCCTATTGGACAACAAATATCCGACGCTGATTGGCTACTTTTCTCGATGCTGATTGGTCAATTATAGCAGGGCTATGATTGGCCAATTCAAGTGGCGGGAAAAACAAATAGCCGTCATTGGACACTAGCTGCGAGCAGCTCTCTATAAAAAAAGCTGCCACGGCTCCTGGTTAGATAGGACTTTCAGAACTAAATAAAAGAGCTGATCTCTGAGTCTCATTCCCGCGAACCGAACACTGGCGATGAAAGTGGGATACTGAGAAAGGAGATCAGTCAGGCACGTGGCATCGAGAACCGAGCAGATGAAATGGCTGGAACCAAATCGCCACCCGCACCCTTCAACCCAGCAGCAGAGGACTGGGAATCCTATATCGACAGATTCCTCATGTTCCTGGAGGGTAACAACCTGCAAGGAATCTCAGATAATCGCGAAAGAGCTGTATTTCTGACACACTGTGAGCCCACAGTGTTCAAGATGGCCAAGGCACTAGCAAAACCAGACGATGTGAAGCAAATGGCCTGGCCAGACCTAGAGAAGCTCCTGAAGGCTCACTACATATTGACTGTCTCCAGCCTCATCAGGAGACACGAGTTTTACAAATGGGACCAGAGGGAAGGTGAGAGCGTAGCAGATTTTCTAGCCTCTCTCAGGGACATTGGAGGAGCATGTGAATTCCTAAACATGGACGAAGCCATGAGGGATCACATGGTCCTTGGACTAAGAGACCTTACCCTACAAAGCCGGCTGCTAACCTGGCCAAAGATTATCGTTACCAAGGCTATTGCTGAAGAAACAAAAAAGTCAGTGGCAAAGATGCAGCAGATGAATACCAACTCACCAAAGAAACCAACCGAGACAAGTCAGAGCACCGAGAAGAAGGTAGAAAGCACACACAAAACCGCCGCACATTATACAGACAGTGGATTGTCTGGAATCGATGAGGACAACGAAGAAGAAATCCACAGACTCCAGGCTGAGCGAGAGAGGCGATTGAAAAATGGTTGTAAGTTGGGGTTTCAGTGTGCTGGATGTGGAGGAGACCACCCCCATTCTGAGTGCCGGTTCTTAGATGCCATGTGCTGGTACTGTGAATGGCGGGGCCACATCGAACGAGTATGCTGGAACCGAAAAAGCTAGAGCCCAGACAGAGGGACAACACACCGCCAAGAAATAAAGAAAGGACAAAGTGGAGCCATGAGAGTCGCGAAGGCAAAGGTAAGTGGCCAAACAAAAACTATAGGAAAGAGGAAACTCATCAAACCATCACCATCGGCCATTCTAACGCAACAAATGGCCAAAAGGTACATGTGGCAGTCCGGATCGAGGGCCAAGAATGTAAGATAGAGGTTGATTCTGGATCGTACTTATCGATGGTATCATGGGATACCATCAAAAGACTAGTATCGCACATTGGCAGAGCTGAATTAGAACACCAATCGCTAATTTTAAAAGACTACCAAGGGAACAGAATAATGGTAGTCAGACTTGGACATTTCCAGATAAGCTTCAAAGAACACCAAAAGATATTGCCTCTAACTATTGTAGACCGGAACCAACCAAGCGTGCTGGGACTCGAGTGGTTTGAACCTCTAGGAATCGGAGTGACCGGCATTAACCGCATCGCCGATGCAGACTGGGAGGAGAACCTGATGAGAGAGTTCCAGGATGTCTTCGATCAAAAGTTAGGCAAGTACCGAGGGTCCCCTATTTCATTCAATCTAGACCCAACCATAGCTCCAATTAGGCTAAAGGCGAGGCGAGTCCCCTTCACACTAAAACCCTAAATTGATGAAGAATTAAACAAACTAATAGAACAAGGCATTCTGGAACCAATTGACCATGCCAAATGGGAAACCCCAATCGTGACCCCAGTTAAGCCGTATGGGTCCATGAGAATTTGTGGGGACTACAAGGCTACCCTAAACATTGCACTACAACAAAGTGCATATCCTGTTCTGGTAGTACAACATCTACTACACTCCTTGGGAAGGGGCAAGGTCTTCGCAAAGCTCAACCTTGCCCAAGCTTACCAACAATTGCCAGTAGACCCTGAAACAGCAGAGGCACAAACGATCGTGACTCATAGGGGACCATTCAAATGTACTAGACTACAATTCAGAGTCAGCTTAGCCCCTGGGGTATTCCAAAGCCTAATGGAGCAATTATTGCAAGGGATAAAAGGAGTAGTCCCATATTTTGACGACGTGCTCATCTCAGCTAATGATGAGAGGCAATTAGAAGCCCGCCTCAGAGAGGTTTTACAAAGGTTCCAAAAAGTGGGACTCAAGGTGAAAAAAGAAAAGTGTAAATTGGCCACCTCAAAAGTCGAATTCCTGGGGTACCAAATTGATAAGGAGGGCATCCACCCCACAGACAAAAAGATCAAGGCAATCAAAGAAGCGCCTAGACCTAAAAGTAAAGTTGAATTACAAGCATTTTGGGGACTTATAAACTTTAACCACGTCTTTCTGCCACAGAAGGCAACAACAGCGGAATCTCTACATAGACTCTTAGACAAATCGGCCATATGGACCTGGGGACAACATGAAGAGACAGCGTTCCAGAAGACAAAGGACCTCATCACCTCTGACGCGATATTGATGCAATACAGCGAGACATTACCCCTTACAGTTACCTGCGACACATCCCCGTTTGGCATTGGAACCATGCTTAGCCATGTCCTGCGGAATGAAGAGAAGCCCCCATTGCCTTCTACTCAAAGACTCTCTCAAAAACTGAACGGAACTATATCCAGTTGGACAGAAAGGCATTGGCGGCTATATCCGGCGAAAAATGCTTCCATGAATACTTTTATGGTAGGACTTTTACCCTTGTGACCGATCACAAACCCCTTTTAGGCATACTTGCTGGAAACAGAGCCACCCCTAACAAACTGTCCCTAAGAATGACAAGGTAGTCCAAATTTCTGGCGGTATACAACTATAGACTAATCCATCGACCCGGTAAAGACATTTCTCACGCCGATGCCTTGAGCCACATCCCCTTACCAGTCATAGAGACTGACCCAACACCAACCACTTCCACCCTACAAATCGAGACTTTGCCAAACCTACCAATAACCGCGACCAACATTGCCAGAATGACAGCAAAAGACAAGACATTGTTACAAGTGTTAAACTGGGTAGGAAAAGGGTGGCCAGAAAATGAGACAGACGTTATTTTCAAACCGTTTAAAAATAGACAAACCGAACTGTCATTACTGAAAGGTTGTATACTCTGGGGTGATCAGGTCATAATTCCAAAAAAATTACAAGACCAGGTATTGTGTATGTTGCACGAAGACCACCCAGGCATCGTGCAAATGAAATCCCTGGCCAGAAGCTATGTATGGTGGCCAGGGGTGGACAAAGACATTGGGAAATGGGTCAAAACCTGTGGGAAATGTCAAAACTCCCGCCCTGCACCCCCTTCAGCACCTGTCCTAGACTGGGAAATGCCAAGGGGCCCCTGGTCACGAATACATATAGACTTTGCGGGGCCAACAAAAGGGTATTCATATCTAATCATAGTACATGCTTACTCCAATTGGTTGGAAGTAAGCATCATGCACTCTACTACCACCGAAGCAGTTATCAAACAGCTACGGAAACTATTCACTACACATGGGTTACTGGACGTCCTCGTCTCTGATAACGGCCCACAATTTACAGCATTACCATTTGAAAAATTCCTAGCAGAACATGGCATACGACATGCACTGACAGCACCGGGTGAACCGGCGACGAATGGTAGGGTAGAACGTATGGTTCCGTATACTAAAGAAACATTAGACAAATTAGACACAGGGGACATGCAAGAAAGAATTGAAAAAATGCTCACAGTACAACACATAACACCAAACTCCACTACAAATAAAAGCCCAGCAGAATTACTGATGGGCAGAAAACTAAGATCACAATTAGATAGATTACACCCAACATACGCCATCGAAAAACCTACTGACTCCTTGAGCAAGTATCGCAAATTCGAACCAGGACATTTAGAATATGCAAAAAACCTCACCGGCCACCCATTGTGGGTGCCAGCAACAATTACACAAATAACCGGACCATGGTCCTAAAGACTGGAGACAGATGATGTCCGAACCTGGCGAAGACACATTGACAAGTTACAGTCATGAACACTACAACGTACCACCAACACAGACACGAAGAACAACACAAACACACACCAACAACATCACAACCATTACACAAAAACAGCAACAGACCAATCAGAGAGGGGGGAGACCCCTCAGTAACAAATAAGGGGGGAAACCCTCAGGTAGGAAAAGAAACCCCTCCGGTAGAAAAAGAAACTCCTCCGGTAGAAAAAGAAACCGCAGAAAATCAAAATAATCACAATAAAAAACATTCCCAAATAAATGCAAGCAAAAACAATGACCTACCCATTGAAATCTTCGGCGAGGAACAAGAAGCACAAGTAGACCTGGATGCTTTGTCGGAAAGGAGCAGCCAGGCCGACTCTACCAGCCCAAGTAGACCGGGCAGGAGCAGCATGGCTGACTCTACCTTCCAGGAGGTTTGACAGAGAAGGACAGGAGAAACAGCGATCCCGTCCGAACCCGCTGAAGATGACGACACAACTAAACTGCGCAGGTCAACTAGACAACCTAAAAGCCCTGCCTAGTTATGTGACTGCGTACGGTAGGACCATACCAAGAGGGGACGGGTGTTCCATATTAACATACTCCAAATTGGCTATTCCTATTGGACAACAAATACCCGATTCTGATTGGCTACTTTTCTCGATGCTGATTGGCCAATAATAGCAGGGCTATGATTGGCCAATTCAACCGGCGGGAAAAACAAGTAGCCGTCATTGGACACTAGCCGCGAGCAGCTCTCTATCAAAAGAGCTGCCACGGCTCCTGGTTAGATTGGATTTTTGGAACTAAATAAAAGAGCGGAAGTTACGCTGATCTCTGAGTCTCATTCCCGCGAACCGAACAATCATATAATATGTCTTCTCTCTTATCTCAAAACAACAATTACTACAATTACAACTTGTGAGCTTGTTGACTAACTTTCTATGACAGAGTTAGAATTCAGGGATTCAGAGTCAAGAGTTGTCGGTCATGATGAAACCATGACTCTAATGCTGTGGTTTGGCTTCACAAACTGAACGTACTGAAAATCTCTATGACTCTTCTTTGTTTTTGTCTCCTTAATAAGTTCCATAATAAGAAGGTAATGAGTATGACAATTCTGCATGCCAGCTAAGAAACTCCTATATTTGGTAAAAATTCATGAGATATGTCCCAACAAATTCCAGAAGTCTCAAGAACTGTCCCAATGAATCCTATGGAACCTAGTCAGAGTCTTCATTCATTCTCCTAGGTATCTAGAGTGCATTGTGGCTGCCAGGTACATGAATACATCTATCAGTAATGATAGAAAAGCTGCTTGCCAAAGATCATGGATCTTCTCCATCATTGATATTTCTTTGGAGAACCTTGATAAACTTGCAAAGACCTCTGGAACATAACTGAAATCTGTAAAAATTAGTGTATCAGAAGCAAACCACAAAATCTAAAAGCAGCCTCAGCTATTTATGCCAAGTGAGAGCAGGTCAAGATACAAGCATAAGAGCAACTAATTATCATTGCAAAGATGTAAAATGTGCTGTGTTTTGATCGAAGGATGCCAAGATCTTGGTGACAGTTTGCTGCCAGAAAGCACAGCAAGATGTCACTTCACAATAATACATTCCACTATGACAGGAAGCATGGTTAAACATCTACATGAGGCTATTGGGTGATCTGATGGTTTGGGGCAAAGTATCACCAGGATTCTGACGATACTCTACTTTATTTCCACCCCAGGCTATCTGAGTGATATGTGGGTGTCCTGTCTCAGTGCCTGGAGCTAGAGGGTCTGTGGTGTAATGGGCTTCAGTTCAACCCAAACAGACTCGGTAGTTCTGGGTGCTTGGGCCTTCTGGTGTTAAGGATTTTCCACATCTAATCCTTGATGGGATGGCATTATCTTAGATAGTCCCAGTGCACAATTGTGAATCCTCTTGGACTCACAGCTCCTGCTAGAAGAACAAGTGATAGCTCTAGCTAAGAGGACCATTGGATATCATTGGGTTCTGTTCTAGTTGGGTTTATTCTGTGACTTTCTATCTGGACTACTATAACAGTTCTATATAATACTTCCTTTGAAGAGCATTTGGAAGTTTCAGGTGATGTAGAATGCAGCTGAACAGGTTGTAAATGATGTTGGTTATTTGGCACATGTAACAATACTGCTTCATGAGTTTCATTGGTTACCAGTGTGTTTTCATGTGCAATTCAAGGAGCCAGTTGTCACCTTTAAAGCCCTCCATGGCTTGGGACTAGTTCCCTAGTAATTGTTTGTTCCTGCAAATCAATTCCAGCAGGATAGGATGTCCTGGGTCCCATAGTTAAGGAATATTGGTTGATGGGAAGCAGGAGATATGTCTTCTCAGCCTTAGCATCTGCCCTATGGAACATAGTCCCCCTTGAAATTAGGATGCTGTTAGCCTTTTGAAAGACCTAATGTTCCCTGGCTTGAGGCCCTGAGTGTTTAAAAGATCCTGTTTCTTGGTTATGCTACATTTATGAACTATAATATTTTGAGATATAGATAGATAAATAAGATAGATAGATAGATGATAGATAGATAGATAGATAGATAGATAGATAGATAGATAGATAGATAGATAGACAGACAGACAGAGATGATAAATTGGTAGATGAAAGAAATAGAATGAATTAATAGATATTGGTACATAGTTAGATCCATCTCCACTTCATCCCAAAAGCAGGATCCATATTGGAAAAATGTGCAAATCTAAAACAATAAAACACAGAAACAAATGTATTTATATCAACAGAAAATGACTTTAAGATTTTAAGATGCCTTCCCGAAACACACATACTTGACAAAAATCCCCCTTTTTAATCACTGAATCTAAAAGGATCCACCATTTTTAAAAATAAACAATGAATAAATACCATATTCCACTTCCCTTTTAAATGAAATTTAGCAGTATTGTTGCTTTTTTAACACAAGAATTTGTCTATGTTGTTATATTTCCTTCCTTTAAATTTAGCTTATTATTTTTTTCCGAAGTTGCTACAATTTAGTAGTATTTTCCAAAGTTACCACTGAGATACACAACAGCTTATTTATAAAATGTCTTCTGAATTACATTATACAATGATTTTCCTCTAGCCATTTTTAAAAAAACAGCAATGGAAGTTACAATCATGAAAATTCTCACAAAAGCTTTCTAAAATTTGTTGGGCATAAATGCTAGAACCTAGATTTTTTTTCATATTATTTTTCCTGGATAACTTTGCATATCTGTGCATTTTTATAGAAAAACATTAGTTGACGTGGGGTTTATGCAATTCAAATCTTTCTTCTATTTAATCACAACTCTGAGATTTGGTATATGGAAACCATTCTTCTGGTCATGTTTTTTTCTCTCCCCTTTCCTTCCACCTTTCTCATCATTATGGTCTTTTTATAGAGAGCCAAGTCTTCACATATTGCTTCCAAAATATGAACATTTGATCTTTGTCATTTGCTCCTTGAGTGAAAACTCTAGATAAATTTGCTCTGTAATACATTTGTTTGCTGCATGCCACCTAGAATATTCAAACTGGGGCGGAAAAATAAATAACATGTATAAAAAAATAGTTGTAGCTGCCTCTTTAAACACAAGTCACTAAGTACTGTCATTCACTGCCAAGTGCATTTTCACGACTGGAGTTACAATGCCACTAGGGCAGGGATATATTAAAATTTCTCATAGTTAAAAGGTTCTAGTTAAAACTTGATGATAACTGGGGGTTCATTTCATCAGAGTTCTGGAACTGGGATTTTATCCAGAAGATCTCATTCATTAGTTCATTACGTCCTTCTTACCAGAAAAAATGTACTTGTATCACAGGATATGTTAATCACAAAGTATATATTGATCATTACAAGATATATTCCATGGAGTTTTTCTTACACTTAACTTAGCTTCTGTATTCTGCATTAATATTCCTCAGTAACCCTTAGAGATAGTCCCACATATATATTTTTTCAGTAACTGAATCTGGATGTTATCAAGGCATGGATACGAGGGCCAGGCTATTTCTGTCCATTAGAGGGTCTCAGTTAGCATACCGGCCTTAGTTGGAAAAGGTTTTTCATGCCATAGATACCATCTAGGCAAGCCATCTAAAGCCAGAAGTAGATCTGATGGCATCCCAGTCTATGGGGTTTTTTTTTTAAAATGAGAATACAACCTAATCTTAAATGACATAATCAAAATTTATATGCCCAGATGAACTGACTATTAACTAGGATCTCTCTTCAGTCATTCTAAATATATATATGTAGGACCTGCAAATGAGAAAGGATAGAAATAAGCCCAATGGTTCTGACTTACATAGATGGGAACAATTAGATTTGTCATTAGAATAGAATTCTTTATTGGCCAAGTGTGATTGGACACACAAGGAATTTGTTTTGGTGCAAATGCTCTCAGGGTACATAAAAGAAAGGATACATTCATCAAGAGTCAAGAATCATAAGGTACAACACTTAATAATAGTCATTGGGTAGATAAGCAATCAAATCATACTAGGAAACAGTCAATATAAATCATAAGGATTCAAGTGACAAAGTTACAGTCATACAGTCACAAGTGAGAGGGGATTGGTGACAAGGATTGATGAGAAGATTAACAGTAATAGTAGTGTACACTTTGTAAATAGTTGGACAGTGTTGAGGGAATTATTTGTTTAGCAGAGTGATGGCATTTGGGAAAAAACTGTCCTTGTGTTTAGTTGTTCTGATATGCAGTGCTCTATAGCATTGTTTTGAGGGCAGGAGTTGAAACAGTTTATATCCAGGATGTGAGGGGTCTGTAAATATTTTCACAGCTCTCTTTTTTACTCATGCAGTACACAGGCCCTCAATGGAAGGCAGGTTGGTAGTGATTGTTTTTTCTGCAGTCCTAATTACCCTCTGAAGACTGTGTCAGTCTTGTTGGGTTGCAGAACCAAACCAGACAGTTATAGAAGTGCATATGACAGACTCAATAATTCCTCTATAGACCTGTATCAGCAGCTCCTTGGGCAGTTTGAGCTTGCTGAGTTGATGCAAAAGAACATTCTTTGTTGTGCTTTTTTATGATATTTTTCGGTGTCCATTTTAGGTCTTGTGATATGATAGAACCTAGAAATTTGAAAGTCTCTGTTGTTAATACTGTGTTGTCTAGTATTGTAAGAGGTGATAGCCTGGGAAGGTTTCTCCTAAGTCTACCACCATTTCTACAGTTTTGAGTGTGTTCAGTTTCAGTTACACCACGAGGCAAGTTGTACAACCTCCTGTCTGTATGTGGATTCGTCATTGTCTTGAATGAGACCAATCACTGTTGTATCATCTGCAAACTTCAGCATTTAAACAGATGGATCATTTGAGATGCAGTCATTGGCATATAGGGAGAAGAGAAGTGGAAAAAGCAAACAGCCATGAGGGGGGGGGGGGCTGTGCTAATTGTACAGGTATCAGATGTGATTCTGCCTAGCTTCATGTGCTGCTTCCTGTCTGTTAGGAAGCTTGTGATCCACTTACAAGTGTGTTCAGGTACCTCCAGCTGGTTTAGTTTAGTTAGAAGAATGTCCGGAATGATGGTGTTGAATGCTGAACTGAAGTCTACAAAGAGGACCCTTGCGTAGGTATTTGAAGATTCAAGGTGTTCTAGATATAGTGCAAAGCTATATTGTCAGCATCATCTGTTAATCTATTTGCTCGGTATGCAAACTGCATGGGATTTAATAGCGGATCTGTGATGGTTTTCAGGTGAGACAGCACAAGCCTTTCAAGGGTTTTCATAACAACCGATGTTAGAGCAACTGGTCTGTAATCATTCGGTTCCCTGATGGAGGGCTTCTTTGGCACTGATATGATAGTAGAGTGTTTGAAGCAAGAAGGAACATAACACATCTCTAGTGATGTTTTTAAACCAACAACTATAGGCATAAAGGGTTGCTACTGTCAGCCAGTTCTGACTGTATTAAAAAATCTTTTTGATAATCTTGATTTTTTTTTAATTCACTATTACTCAGAGATAAACTGGGCACACTTTTGCTTTTATTTTTAATATCTCAATTATGATGGCATGATTTAATTCAATTCTTCTTATATATTATGTTTAAGTAGTTAACAGTCAAGAGAAAAATGCAATCATCCTTCTGCCTTGTCTGCTTGCTTTTCAAGAGCATTCAGCCGCACCCAATGTTCCACTTAGAATGGTTTGGTTTCCCCATCCATGTGCACACAATGTGGCTATAATCAGATGGAATAGCTGCAATTCCCAAGTAATTCATTATCTTAATTGCCAGATTAAACAATCCCACTGGTTTTACTGGCAGTCATTTAAATGCACTCTGAATATACTTTATTGATTTATCTTCATGTCTATTCTTGCTTTCTTGCCCATCTAGACCTTCTTCAGAAATTCCATAAATTTTCTGCATCTAGTCAGGAAGAGCCCATGCTGTATTCCATGCTCCCCAGCATGGAAAGCATTCATTCTGAATTTGTTCCTTTTCCCACAGCCACAGCCACATGAACTCAGGATTTCAATTATAGCATTTACGCATGTTGTTGGGCAATAAGTCAACAGCTGGTGTGCCTTCATCTGTGAGCTTACAACATTTGTTTAATCATAAATTCAGAGATGCTGCAGCTGGTGATAAGCCTGCCACCTAGCTCTGCTGTCCTATAATAGGTATGCTTTGATGAGGCATCCCCTTCTCTTGCATGGACTTTTTAAACAAAGACATTAAAGTGCACAGAGGAGCTTGCAAAACCAGAGTTCACAAGAAGGACTGGCATCATTTTAAATCCTGAATTAAAGAGATTTAAAAGTCTCTGAAAAGCATAGCAGTTCTTGGACTGGCTTATCAGCAAAGCACAAGTGTACTGAGTGAAGAAAATAATAATAATTTCCTTGTGCAGTCCTTGAAATTCCACTAGGAAGACCGATAAGGATCATCTGAGGAGTTTTGCTCTAGTTGCTATGAATTCTCTTTCAGTGATTTAGATTCAGTCTCCTTGAGGCCTCTGTCCATATTTCTGGAATGTTCTTCCAGATGAGTTCTTAGTTTGTTTTTGAGAAAGCAATATATATATATATATGTGTGTGTGTGTGTGTGTGTGTGTATTGCCAGCCAATCAAAGCCACAAAACAGACAGAAGAAACCAGGAACACCAATCAATCAAACTCCAAGTCCAATGAACACAGGTCCAGGCTCCCAACCAATCAAAATGGACCAGCCTCAAATTTAAAACCAGGAGCTGTAAGACCCATATCCATACAGAAGCCTGAGGATGGCAGATGAGATTCTGCTGAAATGTTGCTACAACTTTGACAGAACTACAATGACGTGGGATAATACCCGAAGGAAGCTAAACAGCACATATATATATATATATATATATATATATATATATATATATATATATACACACATACATACATACATACATACATATATATATATATATATATATATATATATACACACACACACACACACACACACACACACTAACCAAAGATTCATTTGAACTCAATACAGAAGCCTGATGATGGCAGATGAGATTCTGCTGAAACGTTGCTACAACTTTAAAAGCACTACAATGACATGGGATAATACTGAAGGAAGCTGAACAGCACACATGTAAGTACCCGCAAAAACTTAAATACTTCCAATTTTACGTGGGAGAAAACCCGAATAACCAAAGAGCCACATAGAAATCCCCATGAAAACCTCAGAAAACATAGATAGATAGATAGATAGATAGATAGATAGATAGATAGATAGATAGATAGATAGATA
>BLBF01000002.1:34632523-34673664 GCA_015471245.1 Laticauda colubrina
TCATAAGCAAATATCAGAGATAGGAAAACACATATATTTGCTTATGGAAAAATCAACATGAAAGAATTATTATACTGGTTGAGCAAAAATAGAAATGATTCCCCTCCTGTTCCATTTTCTTCAGATAAAGTACTAAAAGCACATACAGGAAACTGGTTTTTTTTTTTTTATTGAGTTACCCAAAACATTTAATTGCTACTCGTTCAAATGCATTTTGGTTTGATTTGATCTGATTTGTATGGCTGCCTATCTCACCTAAGTAACATGGAGCAGTTCACAAGGCATGTTTGGAAGGACATGTTTGGAATTATAATTTAGATCTATAATGACATCTGATTTATCATATATGTCTGCACATACAGTAAGCACACATATGCATGCACACACATATTAACAAAGATGTTTATAACATATTTAGCTTGTTAAAAAGAAAGCAAGTTTGATGATAATATAATAGTCAATAATATTTAAGGAGAAGGGATTTACAAGGATCTTAAGTTGCCTACCAGAGATCACATTATACTTTACACGATTCCAGACTGGATTATCAGATATTAAGTACTGCAAGAACTGTGCAGGAACTCATATAATTCATTGTCTAAATGCTGGAGGAAAAGTTTGTGATGATATATAGAGGTCAAGCCAATGTAATATTTAATATCTGCAGCCAATTAGAAATGGGGGCAGAAGTCTGTTTCCATTTGTTTGCAAGCAGAAAGCATTTTGTATCTTTGAACCAATACATTAATTGGAATTTAGTTGTCAACTGAAATTAAAACTTTTCTGATTTTTTTTGTCATACTTAAAGCCTACCTTATCTTCAGGAATCTGAGATACATGGTACTCTTTCCTCCATTTTTTTGTTACAACAAAAAAAGACTGAAGAAGACTGCAAAGAGAAATGATTGACCAGTCATCTTATGAGCTTCCATGACTTAATCCAGACCTAGTGATCTGAATCCAACCTGCTCAAGGCAACTTTCTTCTTCTCCCTTCCATATGGAGTGTTCTTTTCTTTTGAACATATCAGCTATTGATAAATATCCATAAGAAGAATCTCACAGGTTGCAGAAAAAAACCTGACTCCATTAAATATGAGACTTAATCAAGCATTCATTCAAGACAAACATTCAATCATACATATCTTCCATGAATACACATACATATATTTTTTAGATTTCAATCCAAATGTGAATTGCACATTATAGACCATTTAAATCCAGCATTTTGATGGTTAATTCCAGCTAGTAGCTGCATGGAATTTGTTCTGTGATTATTTAAGTACTTGCCCTTTGATGGATTGTTCCTAATCCCTGCCAGGGAATGAGGTAGGAACATAGATGTGAAAAGGTAGTTTTTTTTTTTTTTAATCTGTTGAACTTTCTTACTCCAGCTACATAGCTATGAAGGAAGGAAATTAATTAAGCATTCGGAGACCTGGATGCTCTGTTTTCCATTTTTTCCCCTTCAAACATGATATTGCAAGGAAACATCCAGATGCTGGTATTGCTCTGGAAATGATTGTTTCCCAAACTGCCCTAATACTTCTGTTCTAGAAATAAACTTGGATGTGCAATATTTTGAATTGTTTATATTCCCACCTAGTCATGTTGAGAATTGGAACTGAATTTGCTCCCTTCCATTGGGAAACCAAACAATTGGGTTTACTACAAACTGTAAGAACTTATTTTAAATTGTTGGCTCATTGGGGAATAAATAACTTGTTTTACTGTGAGTGTAAGTGAGCTCCTACAGTGTTGAAAATTATGGTTTGTTTCACCATTGTTTGTTTAATGCACCACATATTTGGCTGAATTGTTTACTGGGCTCAAAGGAAGCCAGAGCTTCTGTCTCATTCTTTATCACCTGACAATCCATTTCTTTCTACTGAGGTCCCTTCTTCTAAAACTATATTTTCTATATATGGAAAAGAGGTAACTATTGTTGTTCAATCCCAGTGACAATATGAAGATAGCATACTAAGGAATCAAATCCATATCGTGGATTTTAGCAGCAGCAACTTCAACAAATTGCAGCCACGCCAAAATGACAACACATCTAATTGTATGATCATGCAAGTATAAAATGACATATGTCATTGTTTTCCTTCCAAAGATGCTTCTGGATTGAACATTGGTCAAAATAAACTTTTTCTTATTCCCTGATTAGAGTTAACTGTGTCATTGCCTTCCAGAACTTCATAGCCAATAATCAGAAATTAGGTAGGAAATAGAAATTTAGGTGTCAATTTCAGTCAATGTATGCATTTATTCATTCAGATAAAGCATGGATCATAGTAATGATATCCTACTCATAGGGAAATGAAGGCCCTGAAATGTCTCCCTGCTTGGCAATATGGTACACATGTATAACCAAACTGAATTCTAGAAGCAATGTCTTGTAACTTTGCAGCAGCCTGCTGTTGTCATCACTTCCCCAAATTGCAAATATATGATTATACTGATGAATAAAATTAAATTATGATGAAAATATGATGCATTAAAATAAATGTTTATAACCTTGAAATTGTTGGGCTTCAGCAATCCATATAATTAAATATTCTACAAAATGGAGAGGTGTTTTTTTTCAAGAAGAACATACATCTCAGGAAATATCAGGCAATAACACACACTTCTCTTAACACTTGCCAATCTCTGTCACCAATGAGAACACACTGTGTGATTTGCATACTTCTGTAATTGTAAATCACACTGTATGGTAATCCTATAAATGGTAATAGAGGCAGTGGACCATGATGGACCTATGATGGAGGACAAAGCTGTCAATGGCTACTAGCCATAAGCCTGTCTCCAGTATGTTTAGCCATCAATTACTGAGGAAGATGAATGGCAGAATTTTATAGTGCTCTTGCATAATCATTTTCCTGTATATTCACAACAGCTTCCTACAGACCCATAACAAAATCACCATTGAACAACATAATCTTGAACTAGAGAGAGTTTTAGTCTCATCCAGCACAGACCTTCCTAAGATTTCTAGTCCTTGGGTGAATGTTAAAAGTTCAAAGGAATCATATTGGTGTCAATTCTGTTTCTGTTACTATGCTACTTGCATATTATTGTAGTTGATTTCAATTAATCTAAATAATGCTTTCAAAAGGGGAGGGGGTTAATGTGAGATTTGGAATTAAATACCCAAGCTAGTGCATAGATGGTGGAAGAATTAACTCCTTTATTAATGATTCCATTGCAGAAATGATGTTTCTTGCCAATACTAATATTTTAAAAGGGAAACAAAATGTATCGGGATGAAAAACTAATATATTAATTTCATTCTTTTAACAAGATCTCTCACAAAATGGTACCTAGAAATGTTGATCCTTCATTCTTACACTGTAAATTTTACTTTCATGTCTTTCTTATCTTTCTACTCATTTTCTTCCAAGCAACTCAGGAGAGCCTACTGTTGTGTATAGAAATTAGAAGACTCCAAATAACTAAATCTGATTGGCCAATCAGGCCGCACTAGGATTGGTCAATAAAGCATCATTGTGATTGGCCCTCCTGACGGCGGGAATTCTCAAAGAACTGTCATTGGCCGCAAGCCGTGAGCAGCCGCTATAAAAAGGGCTGCCGTGGCTTCAGCATATGTTCCGCTACAAGTCACTAAATTGTTTAAATAAAGAGCTGTTTGTTGGAACACCGGTCTCGCGATGTTCCAACAAATTCCAAATTCTTTACATTTACCTTCATAACAATCTCATACTATATGATGAAATGAAAGAAGAGCTAGTCCAGAATCACCTTGTGAGTTTCCTGGTAAGATGGGGACTTGAACCTGGACTTTATTGGTTCTAACCACTATGCTACCTGGATATTATAGATTTATAATATAAGTATATTATATTATATTATATTATATTATAGTATAGTATAGTATAGTATAGTATAGTATAGTACAGTACAGTACAGTACAGTACAGTACAGTATAGTATAGTATAGTATAGTATAGTATATTATAGTATATTATATTATAGTATAGTATATTATAGTATATTATAGTATATTATATTTATGTAGAAAAATGTCCAGTATATTTCTTGCTATTTTCCCCAGTCTGATATCATTTTTTTCAATGATACATTCTGGATATGTGTAAATTACCAAGGCCATTATTTGCAGCCAGGAAGGTTTAATTGAATATAATTTGGTAGGAAGAGCATGTAGGGAAGGAATGGTAGGGTGTTTTTTTGCTATTTTTCCCTTCCACCCATTCACATTCTACTTGTGGCAGCCCAGCATAAATTACCCTGTGGGATATCTAGAATGAACATGTTGTAGATTAGATAGTTGAATCTGAGAATCAACCTTAAAATCAACCTTACAATCAACCTTAAAAATAACCCTGTCCTCCATTATTCAAAAACAGTCGGTGACTTGAGAAATGGAGGTGACAAAAGGTAAACTTCAGCTAACATATTTATTAAAGTTACCTGTGGCTGCCACCAGCTTATGGGGTGTGTGGCTGACAGGCAATAGCTGACTCCGTCTGACAGCTCCCCTTTTATACTCAGCTTCAGGCGGCAAGTCAATGAGAGCGGTTCTAGCTCCCGCTCAAAACCCTGACCAGAGGAAAAACTTCAGTTAGAATGCCACAAATACTGATTTCTTTGTTGTTGTTGTTAGTTGCAAAGTCACGTCCAGCTCATCATAACCCCATCGCAACCATGAGCAACATTCCTCCAGGCCTACCTGTCCTCTACCATATTCTGGAGTCCATTTAAGCTCACACCTACTGCTTCAGTGACTCCATCCAGCCAACTCATTCTCTGCCATCCTCTTCTTCTTTTGCCCTCAATCTTAAACCAGCATTAGGCTCTTCTCCAGTTAGTTTTTCCTTCTCATTAGGTGGCCAAAGTATTTGAGTTTCATCTTCAGGATCTGGCCTTCTAAAGAAAGTCAGGATTGATCTCCTCTAGGATTGACCGGTTTGATCGTCTTGCTTAGCTCCCTCTTATGACAAGAGAATATCATGAGCCAAACATTTCAGCAAAAGAAAGAAACTTTGAATGTTGCTGAATTATTGGTAAGTGAAACTTACATAAGATCTTTCAATCCCATGTAAGGTCATCTTCAGAGTGTTCAAAAACATCAAGATGGCAGTTATCACAACACAATTGAAGGCTTGTTCTCCTTTAAATGAATGACACATGGAATAAAGGTTATGATATAAGGTTGTGAAAGGTTCTGATACGCTTGTGGTCACCATCTTAATTTCAGTGATCCTGCCTCCCCGAGGTTGCTCCTGGTCATGTGGTCGTCAATATAAGGTGAGTTTATGGTGGTATTTTCAAACCTGTCATATTTTGTTGCTGGGGTATGTGTGTCCCTTTATACCAATTAAGAAACAAGGGGCCATTATTTTCTTTGTCCTGAATTTTTATGGAAAATCTGACAATGTTCTATCTTCCACTCACTAGCTATTGTGTTCTTGAGACTTGCTTTCTCTTTTGAATGGTCTAACAAAGGAATATATTGGGAAAGGTTTATTGGATCAAACCAGCTTCAGATCTTCAAGGCTATAATCACAAAGCTCCATAGTGCTGGTATTGCTAACTATGGGCAGAACTGAACCAATGCTCTCTGTCCCATCTAACAGTACATCTTGGGAGCCGATTGTTTGGGGAAAAAATAACAGCACTTCTTTATGGACACTGTGAGAAAGCTGACACATTTCATAGGCAACTTTAACTATCAGCAGTCATATTTAATCCAATCTGTACAACAGCAATGCTTGCATTTTCCTTAATGGCCCACCCATTAACAAAGGTGGGAGTGAGCTTCTACTTCTGAGGTGAGTTTCTGCTTCTGAGTTTCTATTCTTTTTAGGGGAAATATTCTGCCTTTTTAATATTTCATAGGATATTTCAATTTTTTAGGAGGGGTGAGTGCTAACTTACCACAATATCTTTATATGAATTAGTGCCAAAATATAATCATCAAGAAGTTGAGCAAGAGTTGATATAATCCAGGGATGGGATTCAAATTTTTTAACAACTGGTTCTGTGGGCATGGCTTAGTTGGTGGGCATGGCTTGGTGATCATATGATTGGCTGGGCGTGGCCAACTCAACATCACTCACATTGAGGCACGCATCTCCTCTCCTGGCCTCCCATGACTGTGGGGATGCTGAAACAGTCGTAAGTGTGAAAAATGGTCACAAGTCATTTTTTTAAGTACCATTGTAACTTTGAATGGTCACTCGACACAATCAAAGTACCAGCAAAGGAGGAAAAAAACCCTCCAGAGAAGTTCCTGAGACAGGAAGTCTAGTCCTGCCAAGAATGTAATAAGGGTTAACGGAGAGGCAGTTTCTGTAAGCAACACCAGAATATTTCCTTCCTGCCTTCCTTACAAGATTAGGCCAGTAATTTCTTTTAACAACTGGTTTCCCAAACTGCTTAGAATGTTAACAACCGGTTCTATAGAATAGGTGTGATTATCCTACTCCTGATAATCCTTTTCACAATTTTTATAGCAACAGAACTAGAAATAATAATTATGCTGTCCCTTCAACAACAGACCTAGTAGACCTAAAAACCAACAGGTTTAATTCAAACTATTATAAAAACCTATAGCAGTTTATTGCAAATGTCCCAAGCCACAGTTCACAAAACTCAGGAAGCAAAAATGTAGTTTGGATAGATACACAGGTACAATAAATACAAATAATAAATAAATAAATAAATAAATAAATAAATAAATAAATAAATAAATAAATAAAGACATGGATTTATTCTTTCATTTTCTGAGGTCCTTAAGCTATGTTTGAAATAGAGCATTTCTATTTCAGCTATTATTTCTTCCCAATAGACACTAGAGGTCAGCATCTACTTCTGAGGCACTGCCGACAGTATTGTTCTGGTTTTTCTAACTATTTTAAACTTTTGAGAAAAGGCATGATTTAAACAGATTTGAACACTTTTAACTAGGGATCTTCAAACTTGACAGCTTTAAGACTTGTGGACTTCAGCCCCCAGAATTCCTCCTCCAGTCTTGTTAACTCAGGAATTCTGGGAGTTGAAGTCCACAAGTCTTAAAGCCCCTGTCACACTGAACCAACGGATGCAAAGAGGATGTAAAACGGACAAAAAAGCTTGCCATCCATTGGAAAACGCGATGTACTCACTGCCTCCGTTTTGCTTCCTCTCTATCCATCCAGCATCCGTTTATTGATGTTTCATCCGCTCAGAAAGTTTTGAGCTGCTCAAAACTTTTGCGCGGAAAATGTATCCAATTCGTCCGTTCTGCATCCACTACGCATCCGCTATGCATCCGTTCTGCATCCGTTACGCATCCGCTATATCCGCTAGGCATCCGCTGCGCATCCGCGCAACTCACATCCACTCGGACGCAGGGAGGAAGCGGAACGGACGCAGAACGGATGCAGTATGGATGCCTAGTGGATGCAGCACGGAAACAAAGCATTTAAAACGGAAAAAACGTTCGCAGAGGGGACCTATCTCGGATATTAAGGATGCCTAGAGGATGCCTAGAGGATGCCTAGAGGATGCAAAGGGACACCTATACTGCCTATAAAAAGGGGGAGCACTTCACCTGCATCTCACTTTCAGACCAGCAGCCTAGCTGTGCAGACCTCTGCAGCCTTCATCTGCCTCTTCCTCTTCCACAGCATCCAGTATGTCCACCATGGATCGTAACACAGTCCTTTTGGCAGCCAGCATCCTTCTGCAACAGTGCGAAGCCATCTACAGGCTCTGTGAACTCTACTCCGGGAAGAAAAAGAGGTGGCCAAGAAGCGTCTGGGTCCGAAGATGGATCGCCAGAAGAGCAGAGTACGGACTGTACAACAAGCTGATGGTGGAGCTCAGGAACAAAGACACTCAGGCATTCCAGAACTTCATGAGGATGCCTCCAGCCATGTTCGACGAAGTTGTGCAGCGGCTGACACTCAGGTTGACCAAGGCAAACACCAACTTCCGGCCCAGCCTGGAACCTGGGCTCAAGGTGGCACTGACTCTACGCCACCTGGCCTCAGGAACCACCTACAGGAGCATGCAGTACGGCTGGAGGGTGCCACACAACACCATCAGCATTGTGGTCAGAGAAGTGGTGCAGGCCATCATCGAAGAATACAAGGAGGAGCTCCTCCAGTGCCCCTCCACTGAAGAAGGCTGGAAGAAAGTTGCAGAGCAGTGGTATCAGAGGTGGAACTTCCCACACACCGTTGGAGCCATAGATGGCAAGCACGTGGCCTGCAAAGCGCCAGCCAAGTCGGGGTCCACTTATTTCAACTACAAGGGCTTCTTCAGCATCGTCCTCTTTGCCATGGTTGATGCTGACTACAAGTTCATGTACATCGATGCTTCAGGCAGCGGCTCATGTTCAGATGCCCAGGTATACAACGCCAGTGTCCTCAAGGAGGATCTGGGAGGCAAACTCATCATGGGCTTTCCAGATCCAGATCCCCTGCCCAATGACACACAAGATGTGCCCTACTTCATCGTGGGGGATGATGCCTTCTCCCTCAGAACCTACTTCATGAAGCCCTACACTTCCAGATGCCTCACCCGTGAAGAGAGGATCTTCAACTGCAGGCTGTCCAGGGCAAGGCGGGTGGTGGAGAACGCCTTTGGCATCCTGGCCAACAGGTTCCAGGTGCTTCTCACCACCATGCAGTATCACCCAGAGACCGTGAGGAGGATTGTGGAAGCTTGCTGCATCCTGCACAATCTCATGCGCACCCGCTACCCAGTCTTGCAGAACAGGCTCGTGGACCTCCAGCAAGGCAATGGAGAAATGGAGCCTGGTGAATGGAGGCAAGGGCGAAACCTGATAGACACTCAGGATGTGCAAGGCCCCACCAGAGCCTCACGTGAAGGGAAGAAGCAGCGCAACCTCCTGAGACACTGGTGCAACTCCTAGCTGGAGTGGTGGAGGGCAAGACAGCCTGTCTCATCACATGGATGAGATTGGGCCATGTATGTTGGGTGGGCCTACAATGAACAGGGCATTTAATAAAGAGTTGTGTTTATGTTCAAATGTGTGGATCAATGCTTACTAATGAAGGGCCAAAGGTGTGGCACCTGGGAGGGTGGACCATACAGTCCCACTATGCTTGCACTGGAGGTTTATCTATCCCACAGCTATCTTAACCCATCCCAAAGGTATCCCTGCCCACCCCACTGCTATCTTAACCCATCCCACAAGCATGCAAAGGCTTAAACCAATTCTAAAAGTTTCCACCAAGACTTTATTACAAAAAAAGAAATGAAGCAAGTGTGTGAATCAAAGATAAACTTTATTGAACAACAAGCTGTAAAACAAAAATAACCCAACTCAAGTGTCCAAATAAAGTCCACAGGTAGCCAGCTACCCAGTCTCTGGCACTCTTATTGGTCACTCGGAGGTGTGCCCAGTCTCAGGGGTGAAGGGTCCAGGTGCTGTGGAGGTGGGTGGTGCTGGAGTGCTGGTCTGTATCATCATTTGGGTGCCTGGCCCCGAGAGGATTGGGTGCCTGGCCCTGAGAGGACAACAGGGGACGGTGTGTTGAGGAAGCTCTCAGACAGCTGGCTCAGACCCGCGATGCTGAGAGGTCCTTCCTCCATATGATGGGGTGTCAGCCCCAGTACTGATGACAGATGTACTGAGGCCGGGCTTGGTTGTGGGGTGGAGGAAGGAGTAGTGTTGTGGGGCTGTCTGGTCTGCAGCTGGGTGAGGACTGGCGTGGGTGGCATCGCTGTCGTCGGTGGCATCATTGTCGTGGGTGGCATCGGTGGCATCAGTGGAACCAGTGGCAACGGTGTCATCTGATGACTCTGTGCCTGGACTGGGAAGGGCTGCTGCCTATGCTGCTGGACCTCCTGGTAGCTGTAGCCCTGGTAGGTGAGGGGCTGTGGGAAGCCTTGGAATGGGAGGGACATCACCTGGGGTGGAGGAGCAGACCTAGACTGGGTGGGAGCAGGTTCCTCTGGATCTGGAGGGTTATGAAGCAGCTCAGTGATCCGGTCCTTCACCACCTGGTACTGGGGTTCCTCCATGTTCTTGAGGGTCTGGTTGACATAGGTGAGGAAGGGCTTGCGGTTGGAGGATGCGGAGTCGGTGTGGACCAGCTGAGAGAGGAGATCTATGCTGGTCCGGATGGTGTCCCTGATCTCCAGCAGGACAGTGTGGCTCTGCCCCTCCTGCTGTCTGGCTCTCTGCCTTTCTGTGGAGGCGGACCTGGGGGGTGGTGGATGCGGCTACGACTGTGGTGGACCCGATGTCTCCTTTCTCCCACCGCACCAGGGAGTCCTCCACGCGCTCCACCACGGTTACAACACCTGTTCACAGGTTCTCCGCCATGGCAGGCTCCACAGAAACCTGCCTGGAGACAGGGACTGACTCTCGGCCGGAAGAGGAGTGGCTCTCAGCAGGCTGCTGGAGAGAGAGGGTAGACAGAGGGGCTCCTGGTGCTCCTCGGTAGCGGATCTCACCCTCCAGGAATCTGCACCTGGCCATGACGTAGGTCTCTCTGTCCATCAGCTTAACCGTGGCCTGGCCAGATTTCTTCAGGTGCAGCTTCCCATACCAGGTGTGCATGTGCTTCTACCAGCCGAGGAACACCTCCGAAGTGTAACCCATACTCTCCGCCCTCTCTCTCCAAGCAGCCTGCTTCCTTTTGGTGTCCCTGTACAGCCTGTGTCCCTTCGGCCACAGATAGTCATTCTCTCTCAGCCACTCCAGAACCTCATCCTCGTATTCCTCCTCGATGAAGTATTGCCTCCTCTCCCGTCCCCGCATACGCCTCTTCCTCCCTTTGGCAGGACCAGAGGGGCCCTCATCAGAGGGGCTCCCAGGTGGTAGGGGCTGCTCCTCCACACCAGCAGCAGCAGCAGCAGCAGGATCATCATCATCATCATCATCATCATCATCATCATCACCAGCAGGATCATAATCATCATCATCAGCAGCAGCAGCAGCAGGATCATCATCATCAGCAGCAGCAGCAGGATCAGCAGGATCAGCAGGACCAGGATTAGCAGCAGCAGAGTAAGCACCAGGAGCCGGAGCACGAGCAGGACCAGGAGCACGAGCAGGATGAGCAGGACGAGCAAGACCAGGAGCACAAGCAGGACGAGCAGGATGAGCAAGTCCAGGAGCACGAGCAGGACGAGCAGGACGAGCAGGACCAGCAGGACCAGCAGGACCAGGAGCAGCTTCAGCAGAGTATGCAGCAGCAGAAGCACCACTGCCAGGAGCAGCTTCAGCAGAAGCTCCAGCACCAGAAGAGCGAGCCCGAGCAGCAGAAGCCCCAGCAGAAGCAGAATCAGGGACAGGGGGCATGAGGGTGGCCCTGTCCCTCTTTCTAGGGATGGCGGCAGGTTGCTGAGACGTTCGCTTCTTCCCCATGGTTGTGGGGTTGCTGGCTGGCAGGGAGGCTGGCAGGGAGGCTGGCAGGCACCAAGGCTGGCAGGAAGCCTGGCACCAAGGCTGGCAGGAAGCCTGGCAGGAAGTCTGGCAGGAAGGCAGGCAGGCAGGCAGGCACCAAGGCTGGCAGGCAGACTGGCTGGCAGGGAGGCTGGAAGGTAAGCTGGCAGCAAGGCTGGCAGGCAGGCAGAGAGCAAGGCTGGCAGGGAGGCTGGCCAGGAGGCTTAGAGGCAGGCTGGCAGGAAGGCTGGCAGCAAGGCTTGCAGGCAGGCATGCAGGCAAGCACTCGATGTATCCTGCAGCAGGTCTTTCCTCCGAATGCTGGCCACGTGCGAGCTGCTTCCCTTTATATCCGCGTGGCTTACACAATGCATCCCCCCCGCATGCGCAATTAACTCCAGGCATCCGTTAGGCTTCCGCTCTGCATCCACTAGGCTTCCGCTCTGCATCCGCTTCATCCGCTGTGCATCCGCTGTGCATCCACTGTATCCGTTCCGCATCCGCTTTGCTGAGGTCCCCCGGAAGCCTAGCGGATGTGCCATCCGCTCCCATCCGCTTCCATCCGCTGGGCTTTCGTTCCGCATCCACTTTCCATCTGCTCTGCGTCCTCCCCGCGTCCGTGTTATCCGCTCCGGTTATGCAAATTTTTGCCCCTTTTGAGAGCGGATAACAACGGATGGAACATTTTGCTCGTCCGTTGTGTCCATTTTGCATCCGTTGGGCAGTGTGACAGGGCCTTAAACTTACCAAGTTTGAAGACCCTTGCTTTAAACAATGAATCTGTCAGTCTAGTTGACACAATAATAAAGTTACAATAATAAAGTGTTTTGTTATTCCAACCAATGAACGTGATAGTGATAAACATTTAATAGTTTAAGTGCTTAATATACTTTTAAATCTTTCAACAACAGGATAGTTGTTTCAGAGATTTATATCAGGGATGAAATTCAAACCTAGCTCTTCCTGATTCCTGAAGACAGTCTCTTTGACTTGCAGTCTGCATCTCTTGATGTTCTGGATAGAGGCAGTCTTGACTGAAATAATGGATCCAATTTTAGATGAGCGAGATGGGTTAAAACTGCTGGTCAATCATGAAGCAGACTCCTTTCATAGAGTTATTAAAAGGATAAAATAAGATGATCCTGTATGTACGTTTCCTACCTTCTTGAAAGCTGATAAAGCAAATATTGCTTTCAGACTACTTTTGCATATCTTAGCAAGTATTTCAACATCCAGTTTGAGTGTATCATGATGATATTAAATCATTCTCAACAGTTAATCTGGGGATGCAGAGAGGGAAAGGAATCAGCTGTTGTTCCCTTATTTACTCTTTCTGCCCCACTCTGGAGGTGAAGTTCCTGACTGAATTAGGTCTTTTCTATCGACATTTACTGAGAGCTAGTTTTTATATATGCTGGAAATACCTGTACCCCTTTTCAGTTTTCAGATAACTTAATCACTTTTGCCACCACTTTTGCCACTTGTTTCCTTATCCCCTGGTTTAACACATACTGAATTGTGACAACTACTGGAATATTCGACCCCAAACCTTCTTTATTTGTTATCTATCATGTTCACATTCAAAAAAAGCTTAAGCAGGATGTTGTTTGATGATGTTGTTACTCATTTGAATGTTACCCATTTGGTTGTGTTTGACTGTTGGCAATTCTATGGGTCAAATCTCTCTTCATCTTCCAATCTTGCACTACTTCTTTGAGTTGCTCAATGCTCTGGCATATATTAGTTTTGATGGTGTCCAGCCACCAAGCTCCTTGATGGCCTGGTTTCCTTTTACCACGAATGCTTCCAAACACAATGCTTTCTCCAGTGAATTTCCCTGCATGACATGGCCAAAGCAAGTGAGACCCAGCCTGGTTTCCTTTTACCATGAATGCTTCCAAACACAATGCTTTCTCCAGTGAATTTCCCTGCATGACATGGCCAAAGCAAGTGAGACCCAGCTTCATGACTTTACTTTCCAGTGACATGTCTGCTATTATGTGCTTCAATATTTGTTTGTTGGTCACCTTTGCTGTCCAAGATCTATGCAGAAGCCTTCTCCAGCACCTCACTCAAAAAAGTTGATTTTCTTCCTGACTTGCTTTTTTAAAGGTGCAACTTTCACAATAAAGGAAAATTTGAGTTTACTGCAAAATTGGTAAGATGAGAGGTTTTTTTTCCAAATGCAGGTATAGATATCAGGGAATGAACCTTCTTCTTTACTGTATACATCATTGGATTATGATATAATTTATGTTGTACACTCGATGACTTGCAGCTGAAGAAAGATCAACTCAAGGACCATTGTGTTTGAACATAGAATTTATAGTAACAACCACAGATCTTTGTTACCAGATATTGTCAGTTTTGCTGACCAGGACTTGGCAATAAATCACACCTCTTCGTGCCTGTGATTTACTCAGGTAGAAGACTCTCTGACATCAGTCGGATAGATTAGAATCTTCATACCAAACAAGAATAAAAATATCAGATTCCAGCACAGATTGTGCACTGCAGAGCAAAGAGTTCAGATATTTATGCAACTATATTCTTTTATCTTTCCAGTCAGTTTATTTTGTGGCCTTCAGCATCTGAGATAAATACACATAATAATTTCTCTAGCCTGATAACTTTCTTGTTTTGTGTGATGACAAATGGTGCTCATCAACTGGTTTTATTCACTGTCTTCTTGCAATTGTCCCCCTAGCCACCAAATATTAAGGAGGCACATATAGCAAAGGAAAACATGGTGTGCATAAAGGGGGGTTTGATGTGAAAATGTTATCTAAAACAGCCATTCCTGATATGATGTCCCTTCAAATGTCTTGAGTGCACAACTTTTACTATCCCTATCTGCATTGCTATATAATCCAATTAAAAAAGAAGAAATTGAAATAAAAGCTCCCATAGGTAGATAAATCCTAAATTTAATGCTGAAAATCTCAAATAAAGTAGAGATAAAATAGAGATGCATAACTTTCTTCGTTGGAGACAGCACTTTTAAAAATTATGATTAGCCTTCAAAGTATTGATTAGAGTATAATGGTTACATGGGGTCATCACACAAGTTAGAGAGACCAAAATTTGGGGAGTTGATCTTTTTCACTTGTGTGATGACTACATGTAGTCATTATACAGAGCAAACTGAAGACAAAATAGGTTTATTAAACAGGACAGAACTTCCCGATCTTTTGTAGTGGCTTGAAGTGAAAGTGATTCTTTTTCTATTTAGTAAAGTTTACTAAAATGAAAATGGTAGTGCTTCAAGAATTCCAGTGTGAGAATTGCTTTCAATTTAGAATCAATACTTCTTTGTCAACCATAGAGTGGAGATTCTTGAAACTTCTCTCCTTGCTTCCTTCTACCCCAGACAGGAAGCAGGTTTCTTCTGTAACGAAGAGATCCACAGCTACTAATGATCTCCATTAATAGTTACTAAAATCCAAGGCCCTTTTAATCCAAAGTGCCAATAGCTAGAGGGTACCAATGCTATCCTTCCTTTTGAATCATTCTAAAAATGCAAATATTTTGTGATATGGCACCATCAGCAATTTTGGCCTAAGGCACCATATGCCCTGGAGCCCGCATTACTTGAATCCATGTCAAAGTGAGAACCAACACTTACAGGATGTTTAATGTACGTTTTACCCCTTGGCAAACTTTCACAACAGATATAATCAAAGGAATTAAAGTTCGAGAAGCTATATTTGACAACTTGTTAAGCTTAGGTATGTTTAGCCCTGATTATACTGTGTGTTTCTGACTGACGCAATATTATATACAAATACAGCATGATTTGTTTACTTACTGTTCAATATAATTCAGTACTCCTGAAAAAATGGTTTCAATTTGTTGTGCAAACTCGGGAACTTGTCACTGTATTCTAACACTGTACTGTGGCAAAAGGAAAGACGTTCATGTAGCAGCAAAAACAGTGGTGTTGGTTATCCATTCATGACTTAGATGAAATGGAAGATTGGGAAATAATTCTTATTCTGGATTAGGTAGATCAATCTCATCTGATGTACCTTAGCTTTTAAGTTTCACATGCAAATTTCATGCACCATAGGTACACAGTGTTATTGTCAGACTGTTCTGACCTGAATGCAACAGTTCAAAGCATATCCTTCTCTCTTTATACAGAGCAAAGATTGCTGCTGGATTGTTTGCAAATGTTGGATTAGGATAAAAAAAAAAATCTCAGAGGGCAAAGTATATCAGGGATGAGAATATGATGAAGTTGTTTTGCTTTGGAGCAAACAGAGCAGTTGTTCTGTCACTCACAGTAACATTATGGCACTGAGAGAGTCCTAGGATTACTTAAAAGCTTGGCAGACAAAACCTAAAAGTGCATTATTGTAAAGCTGGTTACTCCCCCAAGATATTTCACAGAGCCAGCAGAATGCTCACTCAGAGTAAGCAAATATGTTGATACCAGAAATTGCCATCAGTTCTGGCAAAGTACACTGAAGCATGTTCTTGCAGATTATTTCTCCTTTTTATCTGTTCATTGTGATAAGATTATTTTTACTGGATTTTGTTTCTAAGATTGTTGGTCATTATTTTTATTAAGGAATTAAAAGTAATAATCTTATACCTTTTCCCCTATATTGTGTAACTGCATATTTGAGTCATATCCTATTGGAACAGGTTACCAAAATTGCTTTAACAGATAATTGACTGAATGCCTAATGCCTTATTGATCTCGATGTCAAAACAGGAATAATAAAATGTTGAAAACCTTTCAAGAAGTCTCTATCAGCAAGTTACTTTTAAGTTTAATAAGCCAGTGTAATTTTTCCTAGTCTTGCAGTTTCTGATATATTTTTATCTTTTTTAAAAAAAGTTTTTTAACAGAGTTTGGAAAAGGGATAAAACTGTAAAACCAATGCAACAAGTAATGGATTTTAGTGTAATTGTGAACACTCTCAGTGCATTACAATAGTAATTACATTCACTTTTTAAAATTTGAGTTTTACAAAACTGTTTTGTTCGGAAAACACACGAGGTAGACCGGGTTCCAACAACAAATACTTTTATTATCAACAGTCAGTAACGGAACGCTGGCTGAAGCCGGGGCCAGCCCTTTTATACAGGCTGGCTTGCCTGCTTGCAGCCAATGGCAGCTATTTGGATTTGCCGCCTTTTTGGCAGCTCTTTGGATTGGTTCCTAGTGAACCAATCCACTGTTCTTTTCCTTGGCCAATCAGAATGGTAGATTTGGAGTCATCCACTTTACATACAGAACACCCCTCCCTCCTTAGTTCAGTCCCACGTGGTGACGTAGTCTCGCAGGTAGGTGGGGCTTTTCCGGGCTCGACCTGACCTGCGTGGTTCATTTCCAGTGAAGACTTCGACCGGTTCGGATGGGGCTGCTGTGTCGTCCGTCCTCCTCTCTGGAACCGTCTGGAAGGGTGAGTCGGCCATTTTACCGCCGCCTGAGTTTCTTAGGCCGGCGGTTCTGCCGCTCCCTCCCGTTTCCTCGGGGCAGGTCGAGCTGGCTTGGCTGGCCCCTTCCGAAGATCTCTTTTTGTGGGTCTCTTCAAACGGTGAGTCTTTTGTTGGCTCTTTTTGGTCATTTTGAATGTTAGTTTTATTTTTAAAAAGTTCTTTATTCGTTTCTCGCCTTTCCCCCCCCACCTCGGTTTGCATTTCGCCGTGTTCTTTTGTGAATGTTTTTAAGTCCGCGGTTCTTTCCATAATTCGAGATCGAAGCTGGTCTATATGCCGCTTCCATTCCCTCCCATCGTCTAATTTTACCCGGTAGGATTTGGGGCCTGTAGTCTGGATAATTTGCCCGGGTAGCCATACCGGGTCCCCGGAGAAATTTTTAGCGTAAACTAAATCGTCTGTCTCGAATTGTCTGAACCGTGTTGAGGAGTCAGGGGGGTTTTCTGGGGTGAAATTTGGGTGTAACCTATTCAGGTGAGATCTCAATTTTCGCCCCATGAGTAGTTCTGCTGGTGATTTATTTGTGATAGTACTAGGTGTTATGTGCTGGAGTGTGAGCAACCGGTTTACTTTTTGTTGTATATCTCCAGCGTCCATTCGTTCTAACCCTTCTTTTGTAAACCGGACCATTCTCTCCGCCCTGCCGTTCGCAGCCGGGTGAGCCGGCGCGGTTAGTGCATGTCTTATACCTAGGGAGGCTAGGTATTGCTCAAATGGTATGCTGGTTAGCTGTGGCCCATTATCTGAAACGAGAATGTCTGGTATGCCATGGGTGGCAAACAGGCTGTCTAGTTGCTTAATTACGGCTTCTGTTGTCGTTGATGGCATGATTTTCACTTCAAGCCAATTGGAATAGGCATCAACGACAATCAGAAAAGTATGCCCCTTGGTAGGACCCGCGAAGTCAATGTGTATTCTTGACCACGGTCCTCGAGGGGTTTCCCAGTCCTTAACGGGTGCTTTTGGTGGGGATGGTCTAATTGTCTGGCATTTGTGGCATGAGCTTACCCAATACTCTATGTCCTTATCAATACCCGGCCACCACACGTACCTTCTGGCGAGGCTTTTCATCTTAACCATTCCGGGGTGCCCTTCATGTAAAAGCCTAAGAACCCTGGGCTGCAGTTTAGCAGGGATTACTACCCGATCACCCCACAACAAACACCCCTTTTGGATGGAAAGTTCAGTCTGTCTGGACCGGAAAGGTTTGGAATTTTCAGTTTTTAGATTCTCCGGCCAGCCTTTACCTACCCAGCTAAGAACGCGGGCAGTCAATGAGTCTTTCGCGGTGGCTCTTGTGACATCATACGCTGATATGGGTAGATCGGGGCAAGTCTCGATTTGTAGCGTTGTCATCGTTGGTGCCGGGTCTGCGTCGGTTGTTGGCAAAGGCGCTCTGCTCAAGGCGTCCGCATGGGAAATTTGTTTCCCTGGTCGGTGTGTCAGAGTGTAGGAATAGGCCGCCAGGAACTCTGACCATCTCGTCATTCTCGGTGACAGTATGTTAGGTGTTGGCTTGTTTCCCGCCAAAATCCCCATTAACGGCTTGTGATCCGTTATGATTCGAAAAGTCCTCCCATATACATATTCGTGGAAACGTTTTACTCCAGCGACAATTGCTAGAGCTTCCCTGTCCAATTGGCTATAATTCCGCTCGGTTTTTGATAGAGTCCTAGAATAATATGCGACGGGTGCTTCTCTGCCATCCGGTAGTTGGTGGCTCAGGACGGCACCTACTCCATATGGTGAGGCGTCGCAGGTCACTGTTAATGGCAGAGTGTCGCTAAATTGGATGAGAACGTTTGTTGATGTTAGCAGTCTTTTAATATTTTGGAAGGCTTTTTTTTTCTTTGTAACCCCAAGTCCAAGTAGCCTTTTTGTCTAGCAGGCGGTGTAGCGGTTCTGCTATAGTGGCTTTGTTTGGCAGGAATACATTATAGAAATTAATTAATCCTAAGAACGCTTGGAGTTCCGTTTTATTTTTAGGTTCAGGAGCGTCATTTATCGCCTTAACTTTTTTATCAGTGGGGTGGATGCCCTCTCCGTCTATTGAGTAGCCCAGAAATTCGACGTTGTTTTTAACTAGACAGCACTTCTCTCTTTTAACCTTGAGGCCAGATTCTCTAAACTTAGTCAGAACCTTTTTTAGTCTGTTCCTTAATTGTGTTTCATCTCTGGCCGAGATTAGGACGTCGTCGAAATAGGGAACGACTCCTTGTATGCCATTTAGAAGGCGTTCCATTAGACTCTGGAAGACGCCAGGGGCTACGCTTACTCCAAATTGGAGTCGGTGGCATTTGAATGCGCCCTTATGGGTGACAATAGTCTGCGCTTCTGCTGTTTCTGGGTCTACTGGGAGTTGTTGATAGGCTTGTGCCAAGTCGAGTTTGGCGAAAACTTTGCCATTTCCCAGGGAATGGAGCAAATGCTGGACTACTGGCACCGGGTATGCGCTTGGTTGTAATGCGTGGTTCAGGGTAGCCTTATAGTCACCACAGATTCTGATGGACCCGTCTGGTTTAATGGGTGTGACGATAGGCGTTTCCCACTTGGCATGGTCCACAGGTTCTAAAACCCCTTGGGCTACTAATTTTTCCAGCTGTTCCTCTATTTTTGCCTTTAGTGCAAAAGGAACTCGCCTGGCTTTTATTCTTCGTGGGGCTATTTGGGGGTTTAAATTGAAAGAAATAGGGTTTCCCCGGTACTTGCCCAGTGATCCATCAAACACGTCGTGGAATTCTCTGACGAGGTCGTCTTCCCAGCCGGTTGTAGTCACTCGATCGACCCCGGTCATCCCGATGCCCAATGGCGCGAACCACTCGATGCCCAGGAGGCTTGGTCTGTCTTGGTTGACTATGGTCAGCGGAAGCACTTTGATGTGATTTTTGTAGGCAACTTGAAAATGTCCTTTGCCCATCACAGGGATTTGGTTTCCCTGATAGTCTTTGAGAGTTAGGTGCTGCTTCATCAAGTCTTTGGTCTTGATACCTGGGACTAACTGTTTAATTGTGTCCCACGATACCATGGAGAGGAAGGACCCCGAGTCCACTTCCATCTTGCAGTGTTTTCCCTCGATTTCTACGACGATTTTAATTTTTCTTCCACTTTCCGTCTGGGAGCTTTGGATAATGACAGTTTGGTGTGTATTGGCTCGCTTTTCTTGTTGCCATTTTCTTTCGGCTCGATTTGGCTCGGCTCGTGTTGGGGAATTTCTGCGTCTCGTCGGGCTGTAAGATTTTTTATTTCTGCAGACCTTCTCGATGTGCCCTCTTTTTCTGCAATGTCGGCAGATGGCATCGAGGAATCTGCATTCGGCTCGTGGATGGTTTCCTCCGCAGCCAGCGCATTCCCGCCACTTTCTCCTTTCGCGCTCTTTCTTGTTTGTGAGCAAACGGTGGACCTCGTCGTCCTCCTCGCTTGATTCGTTTGTTTCGCCCGATTCTTCATAATGGGTCGTGGTGGCAGGATGCTTTTTCTCTTTGGCTGATGTTTCATCGCCGTGCGTGTTCATCTTCTTAAGGGCCACTGCGGATTTTTTCGTAGCTTCAGCGGCTGTGGCTTCCGCAATGGCTTCGGTAACGGTGATGTTGGGCTTGTTGAGCATTTTACTCTGTGCGGTTGAGTCTCTCAGGCCCAACACCACGCGATCTCTCATTGCCTCGTCTATGTTTGAGAATTCACACTCACCCCCTATTTGTCTGAGTGCAGCGACGAAGTCGGCAACGGTTTCTCCCTCTCTCTGGTCTCTTCGGTAGAATTCATGTCGCTTTATTAAATTAGACACCATCGGGGCATAGTGTGCTTTCAGGAGTCTCTGTAATTCTGTCCACGTTAATTGTTTAACGTCCCGAGGCTTGGCGAGGGCTTTTGCCATTTTAAAGACGGTTGTTCCGCAGTGCGTCAGGAACACGGCTCTCTTTCGTTGTTCGGAAATGCCTTCCATTTCGTTGCTCTCCAAGTACATTTGGAAGCGATCAGCATAGGAATCCCAATCCTCTTCGTTGGGATTGAAGGGTGCGGGCGGTGCGTTGTTTCCAGACATCTTAGTTGCAGTCTGGGCTTCTATCACCACGTGCAGGTTTTGTTCCGTTCAGGACGATCCCACCTTCGTCGCCAGTGTTTTGTTCGGAAAACACACGAGGTAGACCGGGTTCCAACAACAAATACTTTTATTATTAACAGTTAGTAACGGAACACCGGCTGAAGCCGGGGCCAGCCCTTTTATACAGGCTGGCTTGCCTGCTTGCAGCCAATGGCAGCTATTTGGATTTGCCGCCTTTTTGGCAGCTCTTTGGATTGGTTCCTAGTGAACCAATCCACTGTTCTTTTCCTTGGCCAATCAGAATGGTAGATTTGGAGTCATCCACTTTACATACAGAACAAAAACCATCTTTAAACATATTGAAAAGAATCTGGCCACTCACTTGGTTAGATTCATCTAATAAGCCACTAAAACCTCTGTCAGGATTAACAAAACACAATCACACAAATTGCTTTGCTCCAACAGGGAAACAGAAATTAATGGGATCACTTGGTTACATAACATCCTTAGCCATAAAATAATACATCCGTATTTATGAAGTCTAACACAATGTGACAATGAAATTATTTCAGTAGTTGTGCATTTATATTTAAAACTTTCATTTAAACAAATAACCATATCTGATACTATGGAAGGTTCATTTACTTATTTGACTTTCTGTCAGAAAACTTGTTGAATTTCGAGGGTGTTATCTTTGAAGACTCCAGAAAACATACAACAGGGCCTTGTCTGGAGAAGTTGGCTTACTTGCCAGCTCTTCATTCCACTGCAGTCATATGCTCGCTTTTTGACCAAAAAACATCTTTGGTCGACCATTTCTTCTTCTAGAAATCCTTTTATTCTTTATTTGTGTATTCTGATAATAGACATATAATAAACATAATGAAATGTCCTGACTTAAAAATATGACCCTAGAACAGGGGTGTCAAACTCACATTGTCACAGAATCATCACATGACATATCATGACTTTTCCCCCCTTCGCTAATTATGTGGGGGTAGCCAGTGCATGACGCATCTGGCCCGCAGGCTGTGAGTTTGACAGCTCTGCCCTAGAAGAAAATGGCTCAATCATTTGCTCAGAGAGTAGAATAAGTTCTAGAGCAAAAATGTGTCACCCAAAAGGCACTGAAGATCTTTCCACTTCTAGCTCACCATATTATTAAGCCATATTAATCAAAATATTACCTTGTATTAGCTCTCATTTTATGATTCACCCAGTACTTTTACTTGAATTAGAAAAAAGAAACTGATCCTTTCTCTTCCTGAATGCCAATTAGGATAACTTTTCTGTTCATAGAAGGTTTGTAATTGTTTTGTATCCTGTGTGGAGCTGAAAGAGGGGCAATTTTGTTTTGTATATCAGTTTTGTAGAAGAATAGAGGATAGAAAGTTTTCTAGAAGAATAGAGGATAGAAATCAAGAAAAACACAATTCCAAAAATAAAAATAGTTACTGTCTGTCTATCAAAAGAAGTGTTTGTCTTTCTCTTCTAAGGAAGAATTTGATTTAAAAAATGAAAGTAATAGGTATTTATTTTTATATGCAATATTTTTCTTCACAATGCATGTTCAAAAGAGACGGAGCACATGGTTATGGCTAACATCTTGATCTTTTTACTCCTTCCTTGCAGATTTATATGTTCTTGCAGACATATCTGGCCTGTATGTTTGGACATAAATTTTGTAGAATTTCTAGAAAATTGAACTATGTCAAGACATAATTAAAAAACATTTGGTACATTTTAGGAGTGCACATGTACCCGCACCCATACCCGTAACCCACCCTCAATTTTCTGAGGATGACGACAAATCCTGCTCTGGCTATGATACTCAGGGCCATATCTCCAACTGCTTACCTCATTGAGGAACATGTGTACAAAACTGATACTTACATCCAGTTTATCCATCAAGAGCAGCCTGTATGAATAACAACTGCCAATTGTATATGCCTTTTTTGAAAACACAGTCAGGATGCTAGAGATGTCTTAAATGTCATTTTAAGATTTTAAAATTTACTGATTTGAATTAATGAAGTAGAAGCAAGGGCTTCTTTTGGTGTGTCTTCACCAGGATATGAAATTCCTTAACATCAAAATTATTATTCCTATTGCATAATAACAATCCACAACTGGGCTTGTAGTTCCATATAATATACAGCTGGTCCTCACTTACAACAGTTCATTTAATGACCATTTTTCACACCTAGACACCTAGCATGATCAGGTTCATATTTATGATGGCTGCAGTATCTCGAGGCCATGTGATTCCCTTTTGCAACCTTCTGACAAGCAAAATCAATGGAGAAACCAGATTCACTTAACAATCGTGCCATTAACTTAACAATTGTAGTGATTCACTTACAACTGTGGCAAGAAAAGTCATAAAATGGGACAAACTCACTAAACAAATGTTTCAAGTAGCAGCATAAATGTTGGGCTCAATTGTGGTTGAAACTTGAGGACTACCTGTATTCACTCTTACAATGAACCTAATAAGAAGCCAATTGATAATGTTTAAATCAGAACCTATCAATTGGAAAATAGCTCTTCAATACTCAAATTAATAGTTTTACTTTTATCTTACAAAAGAACAGGCTTATGCATGATAGAAGTGCCTCTATGTACAGTACATCTGTGTCTGCCTGCTATGTTTTGATTATAACTCCTAGAATTCCCCAGCAGCATGTTGTGAGCTAGGAATTCTGGGAACTGGAATCCTAACAGCTTGAAGAAGATCAGGTTGGGGAGAAGCCCTGTGCAATCTGTGACAGTTATTGAAGAGTTAAGTTCTGCTCTAAGGATAACAAAGATGGAGGTAAGAAAACGGAAACTCCTCTGCCACAAAGTCAAACTCCCTTTATTACATAAGTAGCAAGAAGATAATTTTGAGTGATCTGGAACCAATTTATTAATGATCTTTTCAAGATAAATGGGAGGGAGTGAAATTGAATGAGGTCCAGGTTAGCTATCTATTACAAGATTTCCTAGGGAGGAAGAAAAGCCTTTCTCTACACTTTTGGTCTTGTCTTTTTGGTTAGCAAATGCATATTTCATGGCATGTCAGATTTAGTCCAAGTGTTTGTTGTTCCACATGCCTAGGAAGCAGGAAGGATATGTCCCATGATCGGATGGGACACATCTTTCATTTTATTTTAATTAATGTGGCTTAAATAGAAAAGTAAGTTCCTAACATGAAGTAACAACCTGGAAATAAGGAGTAATATAGGAAGCAGTAATGGAAGCAAGGATGATTTACAAGGACAGAGAGCTATGGAGAGATAAAGTGATTGATGTTTGAGCAAACTAAGTGATGACATTTCCTTTTTTCATATCCTGCTTTAATTTTTTGACTTACTATTTCTTATTAATTTTCTACACTTTGCATTTAGCTGCTCCAAAATGGAACAGCATGTCTGTATTAAATTGCTCTATAAATATCTTAAGTTGTGGGCAGCAAAATTGTTTCCAAGAAATTAGCCAGATCAGAGAAGCCAAAAAGCAGAATCCTTTCTGCAAAAAGATGTTTCAGCCATAGATTCATGCCAACCTTTTAAAAAGTTAGTTTTGTAGATGTGCATTAAATCTCACATGTATATATCAGCAGCAGAGAATCTGAAAAATGACATCTGTTCTTAGCATTTGACTGGCGCCTGGCACTCTATTCTTTTCCAAGTTCTTCATGGATGTGAAGAGCAAATATTTGGAAGGATTCTGGAAATATTTGTCAAGAAATAGCATTACCATCTCCTATAAATATACTGCTGTTATTTTGGCTGTGAAAATACAATATACAACTTGCTTAGGAAAACTAAAGCAGATTGCAGCAGCTTTCTCTGCCTAAAAGTTCTTATACTAGAATTTAATGGGAAAGCATTAATGTTATGGTAAATATATAGTGCACTTAGCGATTAAATGTAGGACCCATAATCTATTTAGAACCATTTAGGTACCATCTGATGATCCCAGAAATACTGTTCCAGGCATAGGTTTCTTGAAGAAGTCATGATGATGAATGCACTTATAACATCATCATTCCTATGACATAAATTATGTAATGTATATCAGTTATCATTGTTATGATGGCCATGTGATGTGATTTGCCATCCTTATCCCTCTCCACCAGAGATACCTCCGGTCATCAAGGCTATAAGGATTGTTCCATTTAGTTCTTCGCTTCTCGGAATTGTTCTAACTGAAAGGAAGGGAAAGTGGATATCAGGCTCCTCACTGCTCCCATTTCCTGATAGTCCATGATTGGCTTTATCAGGACATCCTAACCTCAGCACTTTCACAAAGTTGGGCCCAAGAAGCTGGGCAAATTCAAAGGATCCTCTAGCCACCATTGCCAGCTTCCTTTGATGTGCAAATGATATCTCAACACAACATTCTCCTTATTCTCATTTTTTTCTTTTCAGAGCTCCAGCCAACATGGGACTTTAATTTATTGCACTGTTCCAATTGAATACTGAGCTTGTTCTGCCAGTGGCATTATTTCCGAAAGAACAAATGAATAGAATGATGCTTGCATGCTTCTCTTTAGACCTTTTCTGGTTAAAAAACTCAGACATCTTTTTTAACTGAAAGGTAAAGATTTATGGACAGACCAGGTTTCACCACCACTCTCCTATCCCCATGGTTATTTTAAGAAAGTACAACTTGTTTTAACAGACAGGCACAAGCCAAAAATATAACTGCTTGAGACGTCTTGCTGTTGTTTTTAGCTGTTTAATAATCTTTGCAGGATTTGCAAAAAATTAAAATGAGATTCACGATAATCACACAATGACTTCAAAACTCTCATAGAACAACAAAGAACTGTGTCTAAGCTATTAAAAGTATAGGTCCATTGAGTAAGTGAGTCTGCGTGCTTTGCTAAATGTCAGCATGCAGACAGTATTACCATGGAAATCTTGAGGTATTCTTCACTGTTATAGTACTACCAGACCCACCCTGTTTTTCAAGTCAGCATTACCCAGGCTGTGATCACTGATAACACAAGACTATTCACTCGGCCATGCCTTTTCAGTTAGAGGGAAAGGTTCTAGTTATTTCTTAAACAAAGCTCTGTTTGTTTAAAGCTCTCAGTTTCACTGTATAAATGAGTTGATTTCACATTGCAAGCATACTCAGACAATGAAGAACCTTAGACTCCAATTGGAAGATCACAGGCAGACTCATTTCAATGCTTGTAATCTGAAACAAGTGAGTATCATTGTTATTTGCACATGATCTTTTTAGACTTTCTAGATTCATTTCCTATTATATCTGCATAAATCCCTGCTCTCTCCTAGCTTTTTGAATACACTCAGAAAGCTGCTCAGCAATTTCACTCATATATTTACACTTAGACTGGTTATCTAGTTTTACCTCTAAATAAAATGTCTAAACATAATGCAGAGGATATCGAAGAGTGGATAATAGTGTTTTCATGAATCAAGAAAAAACAGAACTGGATTTCAGTAGCTATAAAAGAGTAAAAGCCACAGAAATAGTGATTTATCTTTTTTTTTCTTTGCTGAATCATGTTGTAATTCAAATTATTGGATTTTGTAATTTATAATCTTTAATTAATGATGATATAGAGATATGGTTGGCATGGACAAAAGAATCTAAAAAAATCAAAGCAAAAGACTTGGGGACTGTTTTCCTAGACTAGAGATCCATAGTCTTAAAGTTGCCATCAGCATCAGAAGTCTTGAGCTTAAGGGCCTGTCACACTGGCCGACGGATGCAAAACGTTTGTAAAAAGGACACAGCGGACGAGAAAAATGTTCCATCCGTTGTTATCCGCTCTCAAAAGGGGCAAAAATTTGCATAACCAGAGCGGACAACACGGAAGGGAACGGATGGGGGGAGGACGCAGGGCGGATGGAAAGCGGATGCTCCACGGAAGCCTAGTGGATGGAAGCGGATGAGAGCGGATGGCACATCCACAAGGCTTCCAGGGGGCCCCAGCATAGCGGACGCAGAACGGATACAGAGGATGCAGAGCGGACGCCGAACGGATGAAGCGGATACACAGCGGAAGCCTAGCGGATGAAGCGGATGCAGAGCGGAAGCCTAGCGGATGCCTAGCGGAAGCCTAGCGGATGCCTAGCGGATGCCTAGCGGATGCCTAGCGGATGCCTAGCGTTCACTGTGCTTTCGGGGAGGATGCATTGCGTCAGCCCCGCGGATATAAAGGGAGGCAGCTCCCAAGCAGGTCACCATTCAGAGGAAAAACCTGCTTCCAGACACATCGACTGCCTTGCCAGCCTGCCCTGCCTGTATGCCTGCCTGCCAGCCTTGGTGCCTGCCTGCCTGCCAGCCTTGGTGCCTGCCTTCCAGCCTTGCTACCTGCCTGCCTGCCAGCCTGCCTGCCAGCCTTGCTGCCAGCCTTGCTGCCAGCCTTCCTGCAAGCCTACCTGCCAGCCTGCCTACCTGCCTGACTGCCTGCCTGCCAGCCTTGCTGCCAGCCAGCAACCCCACAACCATGGGGAAGAAGAGAAACCCTCAGCCATCTGCTGCCAGCCCTGGCAAGAGGGACAGGGCCACCCTCCCACCCCCTGGCCCTCACTCTACTTCTGCTGGGGCTTCTGTAGCACGGGCTCGCTCTTCTGGGGCTGGGGCTTCTGCTGCTTCTGCTTCTGGAGGAGCTGATGCTGCTGCTTATGGTGGTGGTGCTTCTGCTGGTGCTTACTCTGCTGAGGCTGCTCCTGGCGGTGGTGCTTCTGCTGGTGCTTACTCTGCTGAGGCTGCTCCTGGCGGTGGTGCTTCTGCCCGTGCTTACTCTGCTGAAGCTGTTCCTCGTCCTGCTGGTCCTGCTGGTCCTGCTCGTACTCCTGGACTTCCTCGTCCTGCTCGTGCTCCTGGTCTTGCTCGTCCTGCTGGTCCTGCTTGTGCTCCTGGTCCTGCTGGTGCTCCTGGTACTGCTGGTGCTGCTGGCGCTGCTGGTGCTGCTGATCCTGGTCCTGCTCCTGCTGCTGCTGCTGCTGCTGATGATGATGATCCTGCTGGTGCTGCTGGTGGTGTGGAGGAGCAGCCCCTACAACCTGGAAGCCCCTCTGATGAGGGCCCATGTGATCCTGCCAAAGGGAGGAAGATGCATACACGAGAACGGGAGAGGAGGCAATACTCCATCAAGGAGGAACATGAGGATGAGGTGCTGGAGTGGCTGAGAGAGAATGAGTATCTATGGCGGAAGGGACACAGGCTCTACAGGGACACCAAAAGGAAGCAGACTGCTTGGAGAGAGAAGGCGGAGAGCCTGGGCTACACTTCGGAGGTGCTCCTCGGCTGGTGGAAGCACATGCACACCTGGTAGGGGAAGCTGCACCTCAAGAAATCTGGCCAGGCCGCAGTCAAGCTGACGGACAGTGAGACCTACGTCATGGCCAAGTGCAGCTTCCTGGAGGGTGAGATCCGCCACCAAGGAGCAGCCCCTCTCACAACCCTCTCTCTCAGGCAGCCTGCTGAGAGCCAGTCCTCTTCCGGCAGAGAGTCAGCTCCTGTCTCCAGGCAGGTATCTGTGGAGCGTACCATGATGGAGACCCCCCTGACAGCTATAGTACCCGTGGCGGAGCACGTGGAGGACCCCCTGGTGCAGTGGGAGAAAGGAGACGACACTTCCACCACAGCCCTACCCGCATCCACCCCCAGCTCCACCTCCACAGAAAGGCAGAGAGCCAGACAGGAGGGACAGAGCCACACTATCCTGCTGGAGATAAGAGATACCATCAGAACAAGCATAGATATCCTCTCTCAGCTGGTCCACACCGACTCCTCATCCTCCATCCGCAAGCCCTTCCTCACCTATGTCAACCAGACCCTCACGGACATGGTGGAACCCCAGTACCAGGTGGTGAAGGACAGGATCACCAATCTGCTTCACAACCCTCCACATCCAGATGAACCTGCTCCCACCCAGTCCAGGTCTGCTCCTCCATCCCAGGTGATGTCCCTTCCATTCCAAGGCTTTCCACAGGCCCTCACCTACCAGGGCTACGGCTACCAGGAAGTCCAGCAGCACAGGCAGCAGGCCTTCCCAGTCCAGGCACAGACTCATCGGACACCACCATTGCCACCGGTTCCACTGATGCCTCCGATGCCACCCATGCCACTGATGCCACCGATGCCACCCACGCCACTGCTGCCACCGATGCGACCCATGTCACCGATGCCACCCATGCCAGTCCTCACCCAGCTGCAGACCAGACAGCCCCACTACACTGCTCCTTCCTCCACCCCAAAGCCAAGTCCGGCCTCAGTACATCTGTCGTCGGTACTGGGGCTGACACCCCATGGCATGGAAGAAGGAGCTCTCAACATCACGGGACTGAGCCAGCTGTCTGAGAGCTTCCTCAATACACCGTCACCTGTTGTCCTCTCGGGGCCAGGCACCCCAGTGGCACTTCAGACCAGCACTCCAGCAGCAGCCACCTCCACAGCACCTGGACCCTTCACCCCTGAGACTGGGCACACCTCTGAGTGACAGAGAAGAGTGCCAGAGACTGGGTGGCTACCTGTTGACTTTATTTGGACACTTGACTTGGGTCATTTTTCTTTTACAGCTTCTTATTAATAAAGATTATCTTTGCTTCACACACTTGCTTCATTTATTTTTTTCAATAAAGTCTTGGTGGAAACTTTTAGAAATGGTTTAGCCTTTGCATGCTTGTGGGATGGGTTAAGATAGCAGTGGGGTGGGCAGGGATATCTTTGGGATGGGTAATAGCTGTGGGATGGGCAGGGATACCTTTGGAATGGGTTAAGATAGCTGTGGGATGGGTTGAGATAGCAGTGGGATGGGCAGGGATACCTGTGGGATGGGTTAGGATACCTGTGGGGAGAGATAAACCTCCAGTGCAAGCATAGTGGGACTGTATGGTCCACCCTCCCAGGTGCCACACCTTTGGCCCTTCATTATCAATACTAATGTAATCATTGATCTGCACATGTCAACATAAACACAACTCTTTATTGAATGCCCTGTTCACTGTAGGCCCACCCAACATACATGGCCCAATCTCATCAGTGTAATGAGACAGGCTGAAGGAAGCATCCATTAATCATCTATCATCCTGTCTTGCCACTCCACTGCTCCAGCTGGGGAGTTGCACCAGTGTTTCAGGAGGTTGCGCTACTTCTTCCCTTCACGTGAGGCTCTGTTGGGGCCTTGCACATCCTCAGTGTCGATCAGGTTTTGCCCTTGCCTCCATTCCCCAGGCTCCATTTCTCCATTGTCTTGTTGGAGGTCCACAAGCCTGTTCTGCAAGACTGGATAGCGGGGGCGCATGAGATTGTGCAGGATGCAGCAAGCTTCCACGATCCTCCTCACGGTCTGTGGGCGATGCTGCATGGTGGTGAGAAGTACCTGGAACCTGTTGGCCAGGATGCCAAAGGCTTTGTCCACCACCCGCCTTGCCCTGGACAGCCTGTAGTTGAAGATCCTCTCTTCATGGGTGAGGCATCTGGAGGTGTAGGGCTTCATGAGGTAGGTTCTGAGGGAGAAGGCATCATTCCCCACGATGAAGTAGGGCACATCTTGCATGTCGTTGGGCAGGGGGTCTGGATCTGGGAAGCCCATGATGATGTTGCGTTCCAGCCCCTCCTTGAGGTCACTGGCCTTGTATACCTGGGCATCTGAAGATGAGCTGTTGCCTGAAGCATCGATGTACATGAATTTGTAGTCAGCATCGACCATGGCAAAGAGGACGATGCTGAAGAAGCCCTTGTAGTTGAAATAAGTGGACCCCGACTTGGCTGGCGCTTTGCAGGCCACGTGCTTGCCATCTATGGCTCCAACGGTGTGTGGGAAGTTCCACCTCTGATACCACTGCTCTGCAACTTTCTTCCAGCCTTCTTCAGTGGAGGGGCAGTGGAGGAGCTCCTCCAGGTATTCTTCGATGATGGCCTGCACCACCTCTCTGACCACAATGCTGATGGTGTTGTGTGGCACTCTCCAGCCGTACTGCATGCTCCTGTAGGTGGTCTCTGAGGCCAGATGGCACAGAGTCCATGCCATCTTGAGCCCAGGGTCCGGGCTGGGCCGGAAGTTGGTGTTTGCCTTGGTCAACCTGGATGTCAGCCACTGCACAACTTCGTCAAACATGGCTGGAGGCATCCTCATGAAGTTCTGGAATGCACGAAGGTCTTCGTTCCTCAGCTCCACCATCAGCTTGTTGTACAGTCTGCACTCTGCTCTTCTCCTGATCCATCTTCGGACCCAGACGCTTCTTGGCGCCTCTTTTTCTTCCCGTAGAACAGTTGAAAGAGTCTGTAGATGGCTTCGCACTGTTGCAGAACGGTGGTGGCTACCAAAAGGACTGTGTTACAATCCATGGTGGACATGACTGGATGCTGTGGAAGAGGAAGAGCCAGATGAAGGCTGCAGAGGTCTGCACAGCAAGGCTGCTGGACTGAAAGTGAGATCCAGGTGAGTTGCTCCCCCTTTTTATAGGCAATATAGGTTTTCCCCTATGTGTCCTTTTGCATCATCTAGGCATCCTCTAGACATCCTTAGTATCCTAGATAGGTCCCCTCTGCAAACGTTTTTTCCGTTTTAAATGCTTTGTATGCGAGCTGCATCCGCTTTCATCCTTTCTCCGTCCGTGCTACTAACACTGCGTGTCCGTTCCATGTCCGTTCCACTTCCTTCCTGTGTCCGTTTACTGCTGGAGCGGATTTGAGTTGCGCGGATGCGCAGCGGATTTCTAGCGGATATAGCAGATGCATAACGGATGACGACGGATGCAGAACGGATGTTCCCCTTATGCCTAGCGGATGCAGAATGGACGCGTTGGATACATTTTCCGCTCAAAAAGTTTTGAGCAGCTCAAAACCTTTTGAGCGGATGGAACCTCAGTCGACGGATTCTGGACGGATAGAGAGGAAGAAAAACAGACGCAGTGAGTACAAAACAGAAGCATCGCGTTAACCAACGGATGGCAAACTTTTTTGTCCGTTTTACATCCTCTTTCCATTCATTGGTGCAGTGTGACATGGGCTTTAGGTCTTAGAAATCTACAAAACCTTTCCTTCCTTCCTTCCTTCCTTCCTTCCTTCCTTCCTTCCTTCCTTCCTTCCTTCCTTCCTTCCTTCCTTCCTCCCTTCCTCCCTCCCTCCTTCCTTCCTTCTTTCCCTGAAGAAGACTTCTTGATTTAACTGAATTAAATCATTCTGAAGTAGTTATTGTAAAACTTTTGACTAATATTGGAAGTATAACAACTACATTTTGTTGAATATACATGAAATATAATAGTTGTTTCAAAAATAAAATTGCATCTTTTAAAAGTGAGTATATAAATGTTTTGTTTGTTTTGATCTGGAATATTTTAAACAATTTTCAGATTTGATTATGCCTACTTATTCAACTAAATTAAAAGAAATTGTAAAATTATATTTTAAAAGTCATCTTATTGGTGAGATGGATGGTATAATAAATGTAATAAATAAATAAATAATAAAATACATTTCATGAATTAAAAATAAATTATTGCTATATGACAGAGTACACAATCATAGCATTTATAATTGAATTAAGAAAATGTGACATTGTCCAGACACATCAGTACTTTAAATTTGAGTTGGTGGTTCTTATTCAAGAAAAAAAAACAATGTTATTATAAGTTTTGCTATTGTCATCTCTGCATATTGCAATACTAAATGGATATTAATCCTGCAGGGTTATGATAGATAGGACTCACAGCTCAGATCAACCATAGGAGCCAGTGCATGGCAGGAGTGATAAAATTGTTCAATTATAGCACACAAACTAGGAGTGAGTCTCCTGTCCTCCTGTCCCCCTCCCCCACCTTGTATCAGGCACAATAGGTTTACACAATATTTACAGCACATATTGGATATTAGAACTCAGTGTTCCAGCTGACTCCTCAAGGCTTAAAATCAGGAGTCTGATTGCACCTTTTTCAGTTAACACATTTTATTAAATGGCATAATGTTTCTTAAACTGCAGCTCACTTCAGATAAAAGGGGCTGCAGCTTACAAAAGCTCATGCCTGTTAATAACATTTAAACTATCATACTTGACACTAATCCAGGTCTCCTCCTAGAATATCCTCAAGGCTTCCAATCTTATGAAAATGTATCTGCCCCCATGATTTTCAGGGGTAGGAATCAGATATTACCAGTGTGTGATGGTATTTGTTTCTTAACAACCTAGTGCCTTTTATATAAGTTGGCTTACAAAACTGTGTTTATGTTGGCTGTAACATATCTGGAGGACACCAAGTGGCCTGTGAATTCCTTCACACTTAGAAGTTCTGCTCCATTGTCCAAAGTACTTTGGAAGCAGAAGATATGCATTTAGTACAGAAAACATATGCCTCCTTCTCCTTCTCTTTCTCTCTCTTACAGAAATTGATATGGTAGCCTGCTCTTCATCTAAGTTGCTCAATGTGGCAAACATAAAAGAAAGGTCGTGTTTGTTCTTTCTGAAAACCATAAATATCTGCAGGATAGGGTAAGCAGAGGTGATAAAACATGTATCACAGCATCATCAAGCCCACTCTGCCTCTTGAGCATTTATTTCAACATAGGAGGAACTTGCGCTGGGCATTGTGACATTTTGTCCTTTTGGTATCACTGAGGCTGGGAATAGATGCATATGCATTTAGGGATGAAAATTCATTCAAATCCTTCTCATGGGGGTTGGGGGGGGTGGCTGAAGCCCAGGCCTTAATTTGGAAGAGAAGGAAACAACAAAAATAAGGTGAAGTCATAAATCTCTAGAACAGTGTTTCTCCAAGTTGGCAACTTGAGACTTCAACTCCTAGCTGCTGGTTGGGGAATTCTGAGAGTTGAAGTCCACATATCTTAAAATTTCCAAGTTTGACAAACACTGCTATAGAGGGTGAACAACCCACAATAACTAAATAGGTTCTGTTTTCTGAAGATGATACTTGCCAGATAGTTGAATTCAATAGCAACACAGACAGAAAAGTCATAATAGTTTGCAGTTTCATAAAAAGTTCGGGAATGTTTTAAATGATCCCCAAATAAATGTGAAAACCATGATCACACATTGTGCTCCTTCAAACAAAGATTGCAAGACACAATATGGGAATGTGCAATCCTAGTTTAAAAGGCTAGATCTAACACTAACAGTTTTTTTTAATAATGGCAAACAATGGATATTATAGAACACAAAATCACCTTTGGTTTTCTGTAATTTATTATGATAGCAGTATTTGAAAGCTGAGCCAATTTATTTCTGGCAAGATGTTGTCTATTTGAAATTTCAATATAATGTTTTCTCTGAAATGCTGCGCCCATGTGGTTCTTGTAAATATTTCATTTCCTTTTCCGTCCATAAGTCCCAGTTTCTTGGCTTGCAGGAGGCGTATCCACTCTCTCAAAAGAAAAATTGACTTGATAGTTTTGCAGTTCTAGCTCACATTAGGGTTGCTCACATTTGATTTACAAATAGTCAAACGTGTAAAAAAACAAATGTTCTGTAAAACCTATCTCAAGGAGAGCTATGGAAAAAATGAGAAATATACAATAGATATAATAAACTAATGATAACAGAGGTTGCAACCAGTTTGAGAATGCAACCAATTTGAGAAAGATATTGAATTGGTGGACAACTTGTGCCTTCTAGGATCAAGAACAAACAATAAATAAACCAGCAATCAAGAAATATGCCACAGGCTAATGTTAGGTAAGATAGCAATGAAGGGTTGCAAAACATATTCAGATACATGTATGTCCTAAAAATATTAGAATCATGCAGACAATATTTTTCCTTGTGATATGAAAGCAAAATGGATGCTTTGAGATATAGATGACCAAATTGCCATATATTGGACACATTATGTAGAGACCCAGCTTTTTTGGAGAAGCCTATAAATGCTGAGAAAGGTAGAAAGAAAGGAAAGAAGAGGAAGATCACAACATAGGCTTAATTACTGTGGCAATTGGTACTCCAATAAAAAAAAAGTGGAGGGCCAGGTTGGAGATAAACTATTCTGAATAATGTTTTATCTATATGGTTGCTAAAAGATAAAATTGATCTGATAGGAATAATCATTCAGCCAATAGCCAAACAAATACACATAGTACATAAGTGTACACATAAGATGAGGGAATATTGTAGAAGAAAGGAGTGATCACAAGCAATTTCTGCATAAAATATGGTGTGGTTTTGTTTGTTTTCTGAGGAACAATACAACTTTGCGCAGGGGAGTCTTTGTCATGTGATTGTTAATCTTGTTCTCAGCTTTACAAGGTTGGTAAACTCGAACATGATCACTGATCATCTTCAAACTGCTTTTGTGCAATTGGGACGGAACCAGAGAAGACATTAACCTCCATGCTGATGTTCTCAGGATTAAAAGAGAGACTAGTAGGTTAAATAAACACATTGTAGAACATAGAATAATAGGGTTGGGAGGGACCTTGAAGATCTTTTAGTCCAACCCCCTGTTATATATTTCTTAAGAAAGATGGGTCAGTGGAAAAACTGAACACAATGAATTTGTATAGTGCCTGGGAACGAGGGAGGGTAGTTCAATGGGCTACTGAATTTTTATTTTGTTGAATCTTCTGCTCTGTGGGAATGCCTGTTTGCCTCCAGGTTTGTTTCAGAGTTGACTTTGGTCTAAGGCCAAGTAGATATTGGTCTTGGATGTCAAAGCTTAGGAAGCACCAAAATTGCCCTTTCTTTCAAATCATTATAAAAATGTAGATTTCATATCAGCCCCAGATGACCAATCAATGTCCCCAGATGACCAATCAATGTTATCTGGGGCATCATATATCCTTGAATTGCAATGATTTGTATTCATAAGTAAAACACAGAAAACAATCATTCTCAGCATCTCCTGTGTTTTTTAATTTTTGTTATTATTTTAAAAAACATTAAAATATTTTTATTATATAATTATATGTAGAAGTGTAACTTTTTATTGTTCTGACAACATACTCTATGTCTAATTTGGTCAATTATCTTTTAAGCACTTGTTATGCATTTTTTATAGCGTGTGTATTTTTGTATTTTGTTCCATTTGCTTTTTTCTGTTTCTGCTATTATTTCAAAAGCAATAAAATATTTATACAGGACACTTTTGGCTTTTCCTTATGTAAAGCAAACAAGACTTGAAAAAACTGCTGTGGAAACTGATGCTTGCAGAGTCACCAAGATATCCCACCAACTGACAGGGGAAGCCACTAGAATGGGGAGGGTCAAACTCAATTTCACTGAGGGCCACATCAGGGCTGTGGTTGACCTCAGGGGGCTGGGCAGGTGTGGCTGACTGGGTGGGTGTGGTCAACTAGGTGGATGTAGTCAGCCTGATGCGAATCCCCAAACTGCTGGCATGTTTCTTCTTTGCACAGGTAGACCAGGCCAAAGATACGTGGCCTGATCTTTCCTCTGCACTGGGTAGATCGGGAAGATACGTTGTCCTGAGTTCTTTGCACTGGGTAGACTGGGCCAATCTTTCATCTTCACATTGGGCCAGCTCCATGGGCCAGATTCAACCACACCGCAGGCCAGATCTGGCCCCTGGGCCTTGCATTTGACACCCTTGCACTAGAATATAAAACGAGAGCAAAACACCACTCCTTATTAGGATTGATGATATTACCTAGTTTAAGTAATGAAACTTCTGCAAGAAAACAACCAAGTTCAGAGAGTGTCAAGGTCCCCTAAGAATTGAAACTGCTTATGCTGGACTGATTTTTTGTTCAATAAGTCCTACTTGATTCTTTTTGAAGGGGAACAATGATATTCTAGGGAGGCATGTAAAATTTGTGTCTTCATAGCGGCATCACGTGACATATTGTTACTTTTCTCTCCTTTGCTAAACCAGACATGGGCTTGGCCAGCACGTAATGCATCCGGGCTGCGGCAACGAGTTTAACAGCCCTAGGGGGACCATTAGAGTAGAACTTGCAGGTAAAGAATTTGGCAATGTAGGAATTAAAATTGTAATGGGAGGACTTGGTTGCATGCTGTCTTTAGCTTGTCAGCGCATCCAAAACTGTCTTTCTAATATTTCATTGCAAATGAGTGAGTTTTCAACCCATCATATTTGAAACTTTCAGAGACAGCATCAAAATGAACATTGTGCCAAAAATGTCTTCTCTCTTCGCAGTTCATTTGATGGGGTGATAAAATATATCAATATATTTCTTTCAAAGGAGAAAAAAATGTTTATAGGCAGTTTTTGTACATCTTGAGTTATGAAGTGGTTAATGAACAAAATTCTTTTTTCAATTGTATAATCATATTCCATTGGTCTAGGGCCTGACAGGATTCCTGGGCTTCAATTAAATCATAAGATTTTTTTTCCTCTGGGCTTTTTCACTTTCCTTTCAAGCTGTCCCTTGACACTTATCCAGAATGGAAAGGAATCAGAGTATAGAAGAAAAAGCTACAGTGTCCACAACAACTTCAAATGCTAATGCTCAAAAATGTCACCAAAAGGCATCAAATACTAGTGTGAGAATGATATAGGAAAACAGAAGCATCCTTCCTGCAGGAAGAAAATTTCTAGGAAATTTTGGAGAAGATTCAGTCCAGTATGCATCCAAGGTATCCTTTCATCTTGCAGCATGCAGTCAAATTGACAGTGGTGCTTTCCCAACCTGAGCAAACTTCATAACAAATGGTGAAACTGGCTATTTTCAATCACTGTTTTAGACACTGAGCCAAGATTGACTTTTTTGTGACATATTCTCATCATTGATATTCACTGTTGATATGCTCAGTTCAAAATTTCAAGCCATAAAATTAGTGGACAAATTATTGATCAAATCTATTTAAAATGGTTTCAGTAGTTATCATGTTTCTTAGATCACAGCTATCCAAAGCCAAATCATGTTTATCATTACTTAACCAAATCCTTATTGTATGATTAGTGTATGGATGATTTTGGATGATTTAATCAATCATGTAATAATTCAGTTCCAGATTTCTATCTAATGAGTGTTCAGGCTAAATAATCATTGTGCAGTAAAACCCAACTTTACAATCAAATTTTCCCAGTACAGACTTTAAATGCTAGACCCATCCTTGAATTAGCAAAAACTAGACTTGCCATATAGGACTATCCATAGAAGTCAATGGCAGATATAAAAAGTGGTGAAGTTTCAAGCATCTAGTTGCACACATCTCAATCAGTGGTGAGATCAAAAAAAATTTTTTACTACTGGTTCTGTGGGCGTAGCTTGGTGTGCGTGGTTTGATGTGCATGGCAAAATCTGCAAAATCTCCATTCCCACCCCATTCCAGGGAAAGGATACTGCAAAATCCCCATTCTCTCCCCACCCCACTAACCTACTTTTCAGCTGTGTTCTTCTGTGCAGGGCAACAAAAAAAGACCCAGTCAATCAGCTGAGACTTGGTAGGCAGAGAATAGATGGAAGTAGGGCCAGTCAGAGGTACTATTTGTCCACAACCATTTCTCTGAACTACTTAAAAATTCCACTACTGGTTCTCCAGAACTGGTCAGAACCTGCTGAATACCACCTCTGATTCCAATGTTATGGTAGATATCACTGACATCCTTCCCAGCAGATGTTCCTGCTGATTTGTATCTTGCTTCAATTGTTTTTATTGTGACTTACTGCAGAATGGCACTTCCTTGATTAGGGGCTAGCAAAAAGATTGATTCATTCTTCCAGCGTCTTCTCATTCCTAACCCACAACTGAGACAGTTTAGTCTTTTACAGGGCTTCTAGTTTTAATGTTTCCCTCTTATTCTGGCACAATTTGTGTTATGGGCATATTTCATTATTTGCCACATTTCAATCATTTGTTTTTACTTATTCCAAATCTGTAGTTCTTTTATCCTCTAAAAATCATTTTAATGGTTTCAGATCCCATCTTAACATTACTTTGCTTATAATGACACCTACTGGTCTGAAAAGCTAAAAAGAAATTTCTGTCTCCATAAATTATGGTCTATCAATTCTTTATTTTGAACTGTTAAATTTTAGAGCAATGATTGTGAAAATCCCATCTTGCTATCCCAAATAACTTATGCTGCATAGAAGATTGGAAGATAATATCAAAATTCTAGCATAATGAACAGGGCTTGGATAAAATGTATATGAAAATATGAATTTATCAATATCAATGAATGTTCATTTTAATTATACAATACCCTCATCAATATTTGGCTTGAAATGATAGTTCTAGTAATTAAACAGTACAGGTTTAATATCATTATCCTGAACAACAGTTATTATTGTTTGCACTGTGTTGTTTAACCAGCTAGTCCCAACCTATTGCAAAGTCTCGGTATCAAGCACCAACAATATTTAACTGGGTCATTAGTGACGTTTGCAGCCAAGATGACAACCACATGGTGTGATCAAAGCATCAACTATTTTTATGGCAGTTTGAGTTTGGGGACCATATTCTGTGGACATCCTTGTAGGGAAGCTGGGCTTGTATTGAAAGTTATAATTTCCTGTCCTACTTGCTTTTTTCTTCCCAAGCTAGGCTGGAAAACACACAATGATACACTGCCACACACACATATAGACACAGTGTAGGTATCATGCATGTTTCCCTGATTCCATCTGTTTCTCTATTTTTAATTCTCTTTAAAACAGGACTGTCAAACTCCCGCCCCATGGGCCGGATGCATAACGCGCTGGCCATGCTCATGCCTGGTTTAGTGAAGGGAGAAAAAAGTCCCGATATGTCACGTGACACTACCGTGACAATGTGAGTTGGACACCCCTGCCTTAAAACAATGGAACGGCCTGAGAAATATGTTTTTCAACATCTTCTTGGCCTCAGAAAAGATTAACTGAACCATAGGCAGCATTTTTCCAGATGTAGCTTAATGGAAGCCCCATGAATAGACTACAGTGTATTTTTGAGAGTTATATCTAATCCTTTTTTGGGTTTGTTGGTTGGCCCACTGATTGCACTCTAAGTTGAAAATTAAATAAACATGTATTTGAGGTAGAGCCTCAAATCAAGTTTAACTATATTTATAGATCTCTATGCTAAAATAATCTCCATTACATTCATTGAGAACTTTGCAGGAAAATGTAACTAAAATAAAATGCGAACTGTGGTTCAATTAATCTTGTTCTTAATTGTATAATTATATTTAATCCCATTGTGATTTCATATTGAATCTAGTTTCATATATTTTATACAATTGCTAAATTAAGAGCAATTTGAACATTAAAATGAGAAGCTATTATTTGAAATAATTGTTAAACACACTGTTAGAGGAAAACTTAATTTATTGTCAGTAAACTTTTATTTTAAAAATATCAAACATAAAAGCATAGACCGATACTGTTTATTTACTCCTTCTTGCCTTGATTCAAAATTACTGTTGACTCTAATGCTTTTCTTAAATTATTTAAATAGCATGAAAATATTAAGATCCATAGTTTTTTAAAAATATGAAACAATGCCATCTCCAAACAAATACCCACCAATTAGCATACAGGTTATATAATTCAATAAGCACATTTCAGTCCAAACTTCACTTCTGTATGGAGGCAAAACCTCTTCTATCAACAATAAAAATATTTTACAAAGAAACACATTGCCATCATTATATTTTTAATTGTTTGAAATTTTGAAGTGCCTTGCTATTCTTGTTTTCTAGTCTAATTAGTTGAATAATTTCCTATTGAATTTCTTTACAAAGGAACAATTCCTAGGATATTTTGAAGATAAATTAATAGAATCCCAGAGTGGAAGATTAAATCATTTAATCTTCTGCCTAATTAGGTCATTTCATTCACAAACCCTAAATTATTTCTACTGAATCCTCTTCACTCACACTTAACGTGCTACTCTACAATCAGATAACAGCACAAAGTTCATTCAGACCACAAAATGTAATATTAATATTAATTACAACTCAGAATAAATCTGATTGATTATATTGTATTGGAATCCAATTACATCTTAAATTATTAATTATATACTTAATAAAAAGGGAGTGTCTTGTCTCTCTAACATAGTCAAACTGCAAGGAAACTATTATTTTAAATAGATGAATCAAATAATTGAACAAAAATATTCTACCACTAAAATAAACTTTTTATCCTGATTGGATATAAGTATTTTAGTTCCTGTTCCATGTCTTCTTATCATCTCACTACTTACACATACTTTGCATTTACTGTTATTTTATACAAACCCATAAATTTTTATTTGGGATTGATTTTGTAAGGACATGATTGCATATTGTAATTGTCAAGAATTGTTATATGGCTATTCTATTCTATTCTATTCTATTCACAAATTTTTCCATCAAAGTTCCTACAATTTA
>BLBF01000002.1:34678664-34759859 GCA_015471245.1 Laticauda colubrina
TTGCTACAACTTTAAAAGCACAACTATGATGACGTGGGAAAATACCTGAACAAAGCTGAATAATTATAATTATAATTATATATATATATGCAATATTTTAAATGGGTTTTGCATTGATAACAGTGTCAACTAGTATAGCAAATTATCCTTCCTTTAATTTCTTCTTACTTCCCGCCCCCTTAAAGGCTGTGGTGGTCTGAAGTTTCTCAGCATGCAATAGGCATGCTCTCCTTCACCAGTGCACAGGAGGTTGCGAAATTTGGCTAGCTGTGGATGAAAAAGATACAAAATCTTTTTAGAATTTCAGAATTAATGCCAAAAATGTACTCCACGTGCACATAATGTTCTTCCTGGTGATACATATTAGCATAAACCTGTCCTTTTTTATGAGCAATTAGTTCTAATTGAGCCCCACAAAAACATAACAACTGAACAATAACAAACACAGAATTAATGAATGATGACCTATTATGAAACAGTGCCTACATAATATTTGTAAATATAAGATGAATGTATTTAATTTGTACTGTAACATTTTAGCACTTTAAGTATGTACAAGCCTCAAGCACACATTTACTATGTCACAATTTTGACAAGCCACCTAAATAAAATGAACCAAAATAGAATACAGGAGCTCTTAATTATACTTATACCTTAATGGTTAATATTGATTGATTAAATGTGTCAATGCCAACTCTTATAAGTCACATAGATAGATTTTTCTCTATTGCCTAAACGGTTAATATAGTTAGATTTTAATAAGTGATCCATGTAGACTCCTGATATTAGAATCTAATAAATGGCAAACATTCATGAGAACTCCTTTAAAAAAGAGATTTCAGATGGGAAAGTAAACATACCTGTTCAGAGCAAACACTTATAGGCTCCCTAAGGATGATCCAAATGACACTCTCAAGAAGGGGAGGGACTGTGAGAGACCCAAGGTATGTCCAGTAGTCCAGTGAATGAGGGAGAAGACAGGAAGGATCAAAATTGGTGAACCTGTGCTGGTTACCCTGAAGGAAAGAAGGATAGAAGGAATTAGCAAATGCCCTCTTCATCCTCATTGTGTGGCATATAACTTCCACTGTTGATTCTTCCTTCAATGACAGGCTTCCTGCTTCCAAAAGATACCTTTCTTTCTCCAGTTTTCCCTCCTTCAGCATAGAGATATTTATATTCATCCTATGGTTATTCTTATATAGCCCCATATCATTCTCAAGCACTGGTTGTCCTTTCTCAAACTCTAATGTCTGGACTACCAGATCTCGGCTGCAAATAGATGGACAATACCTACAGGGCAGAATTAGCATTTTCTGTATCCTCTTTACTTCCGCTTTTTTGCATTTTGCTGCCAAAATCTGGTAGCTTTTAATGCTTCTAAAGGTAGTCCTCATTTAGGACTGCCTTGAACAGCAACTGCTTGCTGTTAATGACAATGATGGAAAAGTAACCATTTTGAGATTTATCACAGCATTTACAATCTTCGCAGATCTATTAAGCAATGGAAAGCTGAAGTAAGATCATGACCACAGTTTCAGTTTCAGTAAGTGACCACTTTGTTTGATGATAGAGTTGCCAACTGTGGCCGCTAAACAAGGACTACCTGTAAATGGCAAGAGAGAGTGTGCTTGTGAGAGGTTTAAAGTACTTCATTTGTATGGAGAACCCTAGAAATTGTTACACAGTATTCTATTAAAGAAGCTGAGGGAAACGGGAAAGAGAACATGCACAGTATTAGTATTTTGATTCATCATCTATACTTATAGAGATTCTATGTCTTCCACATTACCAACAGAGGAATCATAATGCTATGAATCAACAAAAGGTATAGACAGGTCTGCCATCTATTTTCTGAAGCAGTTTTTTTAATAGTAAAGCTTCTGTTGCAATCCCAATAAGAATATATAGAAGTAAGACCTGATCTGCCTTACCTTCACTTTAATAGTATCCAGTTGGTCTGTGATTTTTTTCAGTTGTGAATTACATTCACCCATCTGTAAATAGAAATGTAAGATTGTTTCCTTTGGCTGAGAGAAAATGAAGTTTTATTGATTTTAAACTTTATTTACTGGTTTTTATCATCATTTTTTGTCAGCAAAATGGTTATTTGGAAAGTTTAAAAAGAAAGCAGAAATATATGGAATTAAAGAAATGTATTTTAAAAAATAACCACAGGAAATTCCAATGTTCAAAATGTCAAAATACCTAAGAAAATGAGAGGCTTTATGGAAACCTATTCTATAATTATGATCCTATTATTGAAGTCAAATTATGAATATGCAATCCTCCTCACACTATCTGATATAAACTTTGCTAATTCCAGGAAGATGTACTTTTGAATAGACTTGCATGGATTGTATGGTCGAACTCTGGAGATATTTTTTTTCTTGACATCTTCGTAAAGGCTCTTCTGGAATAATGAGGTGAACAAGGGTACACGTTTTCCAAAAGCAAACTGGATCTGGGAAGTGTTTCTTCATTAGAAGTTTGGAAAAAATAGCTTTACTCTCCATATAATATTTCATATATTTGTATGTACTAAAACTAAAACATCACAGATTGTTCAGGGTATTTGTCATAAGAAAAAAAATATCAAATATGAACACAAATATATGGGGATGGGAGGGATGGGAGTTTCAAATCTTCAAGTTGATCCATTGCCAAATTTTAATCTCTCAACATTTGGAGACAGGAAGTAATGAAAAATGTAGACTAAATGTAAAACAGGTTTAAACAGGCTTGTTTTTTCTAAAAGGGGGATATTCCATCTTCCCCAAATAAAACCAGAAAAAAATTACCCATCCACTTGGGATGACAGAATTCTTGAATTGGAGGGTCTATAATTGACTCCAGCTCCCAAATTGGTGAAACTTATACCCCTGGAAGCCATTATGCCTAGCTTTGAACCACTTTTCAAGCCACTAAAGTGTTCCTCGCTCTGTCAGACAAAATTATGTGCTAGACTAGAGGTGACACAAGGCCCACGGGCCAGATCCGGCCCGCAATGTGGTCAGAACGGGCCCACAGGGCCATCCTGGAAAATATAGGTGACCGGCCCACATCACTTCGGCCTGGTCTATTCAATGTGAAGAGGAAAATATTGGGCCAGCACGGCTTTGACCTGGTCTACCCACTGTGAAAAAGAAACATCGAGTCAGTGTGGCTCAGCCTGGTCTACCCAATACAAAGAAGAAACATGTCAGCAGTTTGGGGAGAGGCATCAAAATGGCCACGCCCACCCATTTGGCCATGCCCACCAAGTCAGCCACACCCCTTCGTCCCCCCCAAGGTCAACCACAGGCCTGATACAGCCCTCAATGAAATTTAGTTTGACATCCCTGTGCTAAACAATAGTTTGATCTTTTGCTTCCTACATTTGAAATAAAATAATATCATTTTATTTTCTTACTTTTAAGAAAACAGCCATGACTGCTAATCCATCAGGTTGCTGAGCAGCTTCAACGAAGCTAGGGTATTTATCTGCATTCCAATGCACTACATGAAGCTGAAAAGGAAGAAAACAAGTACAATTAATCATCACTTTATGAAGTTAGCCAGGAGTCTGTAACACATGATGGATTATTGGGAGCTAAGTCGTTTTTTTTACAAGTAGCCAAAAGCCATCTTGATGCATGTAGTCCTTTGGAAGCTCCACACACGTTGGTCCAAGCTCTGAAGATCCATTCTAGCCAGTCCTAGTTTGGGGCACGTTTATAAAAATAATAAAGAGTCTTTGGCAGATCCCCATTGCCAGTCCCTCCCACCAGCTGTGTTCCCACCCTCATTTTCCTTTCACAAATCCTCAGATTCACACACTGGATCAAGAGCTTTAACATTCTTACAGGAGAGCTGCTTTGTAGGTGCAAAGTATTATTATGAATAAAATCTAGAAGTTCTAATGGCTCAGTTTCACTTAATCTGGACTCTTAAGGTATCAACACACACACTTTAAAAAGCTGGACAATATATTGTGAACATTCTACAAAAAGGAAACCAATGCTTTCAACAGGAAGGGCTTTTATTGTAGATTAATGAAAAATAACAAACAAGGAAGGACACAAGAAAATCCTGAAACACTGTGGGGAAGGCCCATCCCAATGGCCCGTGACTTCTCTTTTAAAGGATGTATGTACTGTATCTTGTCTTACCACCGCTCTTGAACCACAGCTTGTTAAGGCCTGTTTCTTTTATGCATCATCTTCAGCAGTCCTGTATCGCAGCCTGTTGGAAACACCTGGGCCCAGGAGATAGGCTGCCTCAGATTAATAGGACTTTGGATCCACAGAGATCATCTGCCAGAGGAACAGTGTTGTCTTCTGTCTGCAGAGCAGCTCTTTCTTCCAGCATGTGCCAATTTGGCAGAGGTGCGTTCTTGAGTCATCGAGCCTTTTCTTCCTGGGGCTCAACACCGTATATCTATTCACTGATCTTTTGGGCATGTCTCCAACCATATGATCAGCCTAACACTCTCTCAAATCTAGGGTCTTTTCCCACCCCAAAATCAGTAGGGTTTCTAGTGGGTTCTTGATAATCAGCAGAGGGAAAACTTTTTAAACTGACTAAACATTCTTAAATATTTTCTCCTTCCATTTGGTTTCTTAGATGGAACTTATTTCTTTCCAGCTACATATCTGTTTTCTAAGCACCTCTTATTAATTCGTTATATTCCATCTCACCTGGTTCCTGTGAAAAACATAAGTCTTTAAACACTGCAAATGTCATTTCCCCCAACTGATTTCCCCCCCGTTAATTTTAGGCATTTTTCTATCTTCCTTTATTTTATCAAGGAAATTATTTCTGTGAATCTTCAGTTCTTGCATTACAGTACTGACAAACATGTGCTTCTATTTCAAGCTACTATTCAATTTCAGAAATATATATATATTAAAAAAACATCACAGAAAAATGTCCCTCTTAATGTTAGTTAACTAGAAGCAATTTATACTTTTTGAGGACTTCATGTTGAGAAAAGCAATAATTGGAAATGTTAATGTATTAGTAATGGCTTTTCTATTTAGCATTTTTGCAATTTCATTTCAACATGGAAAACACATTAAAATAAATTGGCAGAGATTGTAACTAGACTATACTTTTTTATCTGAGAGAACTGTTACAAAATGATAAAAACAGAACATTTACAGTGTTTGAATTTGGTTCCACACAGATGTACCTCGCTTCATTTCCACCCAGCATGGTCTCAAGTCCATCCAGTACACCAATAAATCAGCCAACAGGGAAATAGTGTTGTTTCCCTTGTTTTTTTTAAACATCAACAGAAAGCATTTTAGTCTGTTTTACTAAGAGTTTTACTCTCTCTGACGCAAATACTGTGAAAAATATAAAAGGGAAAGCTTAGTAACTACAGGTTAGGCATTCTTAGATGCTTAATTGATCTTCATTTGAGATCAATACATACTTCCCATGTGCTGAGAAGTGAAGTGAAAAGGAGGAAAACAGAAAACTATTACACCTAATGGAAATATTGGAATTTAAATGCAAAATACTGAGTCAAGTCCTATTATTTTAGAGCCTCTTTTCATCTTTAGAATGCTAGATATATTTTCAGTGAACAAGAACGCTTTACAATAGTAATCCCAAAAGAAGAAAATAATATGCAATATAGATTTGTTTTATTTATTCTTATGTTCACCAATATGAACCCAAAGAGCTGATTAATTCCAGGGCCTCCATGTTTTAGACAACAGTTTTACCATGTCACTAGACAATGAACTTTGGAATATTTTAAAGGAAGATTTGCATCCATAGCAGTTGTGTCTGAGAGAGTCAGAATATTGGATAACTGCCCATGTTTGTTCACCTGTTTGCCAAAAGTTAATTCCTTTAAAATTTTTAGTGTCCACAGATATGTGGCAAGCCAAGAAAAGAAATTACAATGGGCTACAGATGAACTGGTAGCATAATAGCTAAAAACATATTATGCAATAGACATAAATGAAAGACAATATGGAAATGTTACTGAGAACACAGCAAAAACACTTTCCACAGCAACCAGAAATAATCAAAAGCACAAGTTTTAATTAAAGAAAATCCCACTGATGTGCAATTCTAAGCAGATGTAATTGGGAGTAATTCCCATGGAAATCCATAGAATTTACTACCAAGGATATGATCAATATACAAGATACAGTAAAAATTTCCCAGCCAGGCTAGTTTTAAATTCCAAAATTTACAAATTAGGAACAAATAATTTTCCAACTAAATAGTAGAATTCATCATATAGCATTACATTTTCCTGCCTGAACTTGATCAACTATAGTAAAACTGACCACTGAAAATTAATAATATTTTTTACTGCTGAAATCACACCAGTCATCTCAGAAAGGACAGCTTTAATTATGCTGCAAAAAGAAATCCTGTTGCTTCAGAATGGATCAGAGGAGTACTTTACCTCTGCTGGGAATTTTGCTCCATCCACGGCATGTTCAGAACCAATGTCATCTTGGGCTCCCCAATGGAAGTGGATTTGTCGCAGCCTGTAATTTCCAGTGAGTGGACCCCCACTTAGTACTGTAAAAAATACCGATAATTCTTATTGTTAAGCAGAGAGTGGGAAACTTTTAATGCTTAAGTATATTTTCAGACTATTTGAAGGCCAATACAAAAGTGATGTAAAAAACACTGACTGGATCTCTCAATGTTAAATAACTGCTGGATGTTCCAGCTTAGCACTAGAAGGCTGGCATCTCCCTTGTGTGTTTTTTTATTTTTGGTTCTAAACAACTGTCCTGAAAATTGCTATTTACTCTACAGAGGAAAAAGAAGGCAAGCAAAAAACTTGTGACTACAAAGGAAATGTGAACTGTTCCCATGAAATGAGAACAATATAAAACTAACTATGCCAAAAATGAGAGAAAGCAGTATTTGAGAAAGGAATTTAGCCCACTTTGAATAGGGATTTTAGGAAGTTTTCCAACTTTCTGTAACCAATCAGATAAAATCATACTCAAGAAAGATGTGGACAGCTCATCTGAATGCAAATATATTTAGACAATTACAATTAACTGAAACTCCCTCAAGTGATAAGGTGAAAGGATCTTCTCTGGAAAATAGCTGCCTTATGATTTAGATACAATTAGTTATAGAGCATTAAATCAGGCCTAGGTTTGCTAGAAAACAAACCTGATTTATTCTCAGTGTCATCAAATTCCACACTGGTGGAGTGTCCATTATTGAGTATGACTTTAGCAGAGGAAGGATCGTATCTGGGACTGAGAGGAAGCAAGTTGGGGTCGTATTTAGTCTCTTCAGTGTGAATATCAATAGGAGATTGCCGGTCTCCATCAGCAATGGGGAAAATTTCCTTCCAGTGAGTAGGTCCTAGAATACATTACAGTAAAAAAAACATTGTTTACAGAACATCATTTGGTGCAGTCAGACAAACAAATAAATTGTCATATAAGAAAATGCACAAGAACCTACCTGGATTTTCTTATTTTTCTTTTTTTTAAAAAAATAAAATAATTAAAAAATGGTTGGATTTAAAAGGATGGAATGTATACCACCCAATCATCTTTGGAGGGCTGAAAGACAGCCCTCTACACAAATATCTTAATTCTAATGAATTGAATACCCAAGGATGCAGGTTAGAACACTAGAGTTGTTCATTTTCTGCCTACTTCCAGGCATTCTGGTCATTAGGAATGCAGCAAACACCTGAAATTAACACACATGCAATAGATTCAGAGAACATTTACCCATCAGATGATTTAATCGGTCATTCACACAACTATAATGCTTTACTTTGGTTCAGTAACATAGAAAGTGCTTTATTCAGAGACAGAGATTAATAATGGTTCACTGAAGTTTCAAATAAGGTTGAAGAAGATGCTCTGCCTAGTTAGGAAGCCCACATACTGATCTCCAAATTTGACATAGTATAATCACTTTGAAAAGAGAATACATCATCATCATAAAATAACTTATATGCAATACAGCAAGATAGAATTGTGGTGATAGACCACAGTATATCACTTAGAACTATATATGGGAAATGTTAACAACAGTTTAAAAATTGCATTCTCACTAGTACATACAGTTTATATACATTTTTCAAATGTAGAAGGTGATTTCCTAACTTTGTCATCAGAACTTGTATCGACCATATTTGGTCCCTAAAATACCTGAGTCACTTATTCCAAAACAACCAGGACTTGGTCTATCAGTCATTATCATATGTGCAAAAGCAGAATTATGAGTTATAAACATACATCTTAAACCAGAAGTTAAATTTTAGAAGTACCAAACTTCGCAAATACCAATCTAGGCAGAACAGAAAATAAAACCAAAATACTCAGCATATCATCTGCATATACTTGTTTATCCTAGTTTAATTGTCCCAGCTTTCTTCAAAAGAAATGAAAGAATTATAAGGTAATAAAAATGTTAGGCATTTGATGTTATAATAAACAAAAAAGCATTATAAAACAATAGTTGTACAATCCTTGGGAAAAGAGATAGCTGTCAGTTACATAACAAAGTATTGGTCAGCTATTGATCGTAACAATATTTTGAGTAACTGGCATTTAAATTAGCTTTACACACTAACCATAATATGAAGTGTTACTCAAAAATATACCAAGTAGTGGCAGCCTTGCTTACTCTGAAGTATCCCACCCAGGCTGATTGGCATTAATGGGAATTCTAGGAAGTGTAATCTCAACACAAATGAAGAGCATTAGGTTGTAGAATAGTGTGTTATTCTTTTTCATTTGGGGAAGAATTCTGCATTTGGAAATTCTGCTTCTGTTATTTCTGTTGTTGTCAGAAATGTTTCTAGCCAGCTTGGAATTTGGTGAGATTTACATTACAGTTGTTAGTTGATAGGACATTGATAACCTATTTTACATGTACTGTGACCTGCATCTGTATAATTACCCCTGTCTTCCCATATATACTTTCTTTCTCTGCCTTATCCTGATTTTAATGCAACACCAATAAGTCACACAAACTTGGAATTTTGTTTAAGTTTAAAACCCCTTCAGCAGGAATGCAAAATCAGCTTGCCATTATACCCTTAGGGGTGGTACCAAAACTTTTGGACCTTTCTCTCTTTTCATTATTAAGAGATAAAATGACTGATCAGGGAATGGATTTCAGCACTTAAAAATCCTAACACCGTGTGCACCAAATAGAATCTGGTCCTGCCTACTTTGGAGTTAAGTTCTTGAAACACTGTACAGAGTGTAATCCAATTCTCAAACTAGGGGAAAAAATGTACACTCTTCCTACATATTTTCTTTATATCCTTGAAATAGCTTGTAACATTTTAAGGAAATGTCTGAAAATCAGTTTTAATTAATCTACTATGTTAAGTGTTCAAAGCAAGATTTCCATTTAAAGACAAGATTCCTTCATAGAATTTTAATCACAAGGGATTCTGTTTGGTTTGTCAAGTATTGATAGGGAAGAAAGTATGAAATCCTCAAACCTATGTGTTCTATTTCCTAACACAGAAAACCCAAATCATACTTAGCATTTTATATTACTCTGGTCTGAGTCTATGAGCAATATCATCCTAAAATTGTTGAAAATTCTTCACCAAGAGCTTAGTAAAATAGATGAGATGGAGAGATTATTGGCTTGCCTAAAGTCCTTTAGTCTAGTAAAATAATATCTCAACCTTCTGTGCTTCTAATTCTGGAGGAAAAAAATACATTATCACATTCCTTATCACTTCTTGGACACACCATCTGTTTTACGTCAAACATACTTCTGTCCCACTAAGATTATCTTTTGCACTGTTTCATATCATGTAGGGAAAATGAGTCAGCTATATCATTTTTCAATCCTCAAAGATCATTTATATAATTTAATATTTATAATTCAGTATCAAAAAAGACATACAAAACCTTATTGAGCTGATTGCATAAGTAATTTTATGCTTGCATAGGTATACAAATAAGGAATAGACAACGTCTGCTCACCAAATACTTTAAAATTACTAAATGCTAAATGCTAGCATGCTGATTTAGAGGGTAATTCTATATAGATTTTATTCAAGAGTAATTTCCATTATGTTTATTAAAAGTGATAATAGGAGAATAGCCTTTTTTGGAATGGTTTATCACAAACTTTTTAATTCAATGAAAGCATGAAGTTATTAATCTAACCAATTAATTACAATGATTATGCAAAAATAACTTATTCACAGGAAAAATTTATACTAGTGATTATTTGTATGGGCTAATAACATAAATCTTCCTTCCAATAAATAGCCACATCCTAAACAATACAAATTATATAAGTACAAGGAATTAATTTGGAATTTCCAAAAATGTTTTTTGTGTTTGTATGATCACAAAAACACAACTGGAATCACTGATAATGAAAATTTTTACAAAGCTTTGACATTGTTAGGTTCTAAAACCTAGGAAACTACGCTGTATTAAAAGTGGAGACCCCACTGATAGTGGAAACAAATTAAGATTGACGTGTTAACTGTTGGATAATCTTGATAAGTATCAACTATTTAGTCCGCCAAAGCAGTGTAACACCCAACCTTCTAATAACTTTTTAAAGTTTTTCCTTATGAAGCAGGACACAAGGTTCTGGAGGACTATCTTTAACGTTTTGCTTCCTAAATAGACATCATCCAGCCTGCTGTATCATCGAGATTAGACAACAGCATCCCAAACTGAAGTCTTTCATTATCTGTACTACTGTGGTGTGTACACATCTAATAAGACATGGTACAGTTTAAAAAGTCTTCCTAAATCTGTTACTAAATCCTGTCTATCACAGGCAGCAAAAGAGTACAGAAAATCAGTGTTGTTCTAAACTCATCAACAAAAACACCCAGAAAGTTAGAACCCCTCCAAAAATATTTATTTGCATTGGAAAAAATCAAAGAGGTCTTTACAGAAGGAGCATTTATGGGTGATAACAATACATTAAGATAAGAATATTCAACAATATTTAATAACTGTTTCATTTATTTCTTCCATATTGTTCAAAATCACTTTCAGGTTTCAGCAGCTCCAACTGTACCATGTTTTTATTTGCTTTGCTTATAACATAGAAGTAACTAAAAAGCAACATTGATGATAATATGCATTTCTCTTTTGAAATCCAACATGAGCAGAATTCACATGTGACATTTAAGAACTGGAGCCAAACTAAAATGAAATTTTAAGTACCTCTGTGAACTCAGTTTAATACTTCCCCTGTGCTGATATTAATTTTAGTGTAATAGGTTCAGAGAGTATAGAGCTAGAATAGAAACATAGAAGTGCAAACCATGACCCTTGAGATTTTATCCAAAGATCATTAATACAACTCTCTAATGAAGAATATTTATTCTTAACATTACATATAGCAAAAAAGAATCAAAATATGAGAGAACAATAAACTGCCTTATCTCACTTAGCATATCTGAAATGTCCAAACCACTCATGCGAATAATATGATGTTGTTTCTTTCTTTTATTGGGAACAATAGAATAGGGGCAATTTTAAAATCAAGATCTTTCTATGACACTGGAACAATTTAAGATAACTTGTGATTTATTCTCTCCACAGATCCCTGGAGATCACTGGTGAACATTCTTTTTTCCTCCAAAATTATGGCTAAATGGAAAATAATTAGATAATTGAGTATGAAAAATAATTTGTTATGCAATATCCTTTTAAAATGCATTTTTACATTTTGTTGTAACTTTAGAGCTTCAAGTTTACTCTGTTAATCTTCTGCTCGAGCAAAGGGTTGGACTAGAAGCCGTCCCAGGATTCTTCCAAGTCTATTATATTCTATTCATCATGATCAAGAAATTTCATTTAATCACTAAAGACATCCAGACTCGGAGAAAATGTACTCTAACTCACAAAAAGTAATGCACCTATTCCTCTACAAAACTTTTAGAAATTTGGCTTCCAAAGGAATATAAAAGAGGGAGGGAGAAAGAGGCAGAGAGACAGAGAAAGAGAGGAGGGAGGGAGGGAGGAAGAGAAAGAGGGAGAGAAAGGGAGGAAGGAGAAAGAAAGAAAGAAAGAAAGAAAGAAAGAAAGAAAGAAAGAAAGAAAGTTCCTTCCGCGGGTTTTTGGAAGAAAACCCCGTCCCATTGGAAAACAGCCCTGCTCCCAAGGAAACGCGTGAAATGTAAGCGGGAGAGGCCGCACGTCTAGTGGAAGTGGCTCGAAGGCACAACGGCCTAGGAAGGAAGCCCGTCCCAACCTTCTCCCATCCCAACAAAAAGTAGGCATTTGAGGAGGATGGTCGGGGTGGTGACCGTAGCAACACCTCCAGCAGGAGCAGAGCCACTTCTGGCCCTTGGCACAGCCTCCCAACAGCCCACCTCCTGCACCTAATTCCCCCAGAGAGCCACCAGCTCTCCTCCTCACCGTTGTCTTCCTCGTATCCCCAGTGTAACATGACTTTAGTCTGCTTAACTGGATGGAGGCGATGGAGGCGTTGCAGAGAGGCGAATACCCGTCTCGGTGTCAAAAGGGGTGTAGACCGGCGGCGGCGGCGGCGGCGGCAGGAGAAGGAGGAGGAGGAGGAGGAGGAGGAGTATGATTCTTCCCGGGATGAGAAGCTTGCGCCCAGCAGAGCCCTGCGACGCCCTTTTATCTCCCTCGTGCCAGCCGCCCCTGCGACGCCGCCTTTGGCCTCCAGGTGGGCCGGTCACTGAGCGGCCCCCATTCGGGCAACGTCACTTGGGAAGGAGTTCCGCGGCTCTGGAAAAGCTACACGGCTTACAGGGCTCTTCAGACGCGCTCTTTTCCAAAAACGAGGGTGGGTGGGTGTGTGGGGGGGGGGGATTCCTTTACATGGTCTTTTTCCATTATTTATATATCAAATTTAGATACCGGCCCATCGCCCACCGAGCGAGTGAGCGTTTGCATCGCAGCATCTAAAACAACTGCGTGCTGAGGAAAAAGTGTGGTGCGACCGTCGGAATTAGATCGGAGTGTGCCCTGGAGAAAGGAGCTCCCAGGGATGCTTGTGAAAATACCTAAAAGAAAAACGGAACTGATTGAAGGGTTGTTTTTCTTTTCTGGAAAATCCCAAGAAATCGATACAGGTCCACTTACAGTGGTTCGTTTAGTGACCATTTATAGTTAAACAGCACAGAAAAAAAGTGACATGGCCAATTTTTCATACTTATGACAGAGATGAAATTCAATTTTTTTCCTTACCAGGTCGGTGGGTGTGGCTGCGGGCATGACTTGGTATAATAGTAAGAGCAATGAGGAGCAACCAGGGGTGATTTTTTTTTTTTTACTGATTCAAACCGCCCCTACCATCTCTCCCGAGGAGGGCCGAGGTGGTTGAATTTCACCCCTGACTTATGACCATTGTAATTATCCCCATGGTCAAGTAATTTACAATTGAATGCTTAAAAACCATATTTATGATGGTTGCAGTGTTTTGGGTCATGTGATCATGTTTTGCAATCTTCTGATAAGCAAAGACAACATGGAAGCCAGATTCACTTAACAATCATGTTTAACAATCACAATTCAACAACTGCTGTGATTCAGTTAACAAATGTGGCAAGAAAAGTAAAATGGAGCAAAATTCTCTTAGCTAATTTCACACTTAGCAACCTAAATTCTGGAATCAATCAATTTTGGGACTATCATTACTTACAAACCTGCTTTCCCCACATTGGGCTTCTTCATCTTTGTTAGACTACAGTAGACTATAACTCCCATCACCTTGACCAACTAGGAATAAGGGAGATTTCTTAACAGGGAAACCACCAGGTTGAGGAAGGCAAGGCTGATGCAGATCAAAGTATGTCACTGAAGGGGAAGCAGGAATTTGGACAATCTAAAAGTTGGACAGTTTTCTCCTCTTTCCTAACAAATGTTACTGACTTGTCTACATTTCATTTTTGGCAAGAACTCCCAACTGATGCATAATTATATCAGTATCTCATGAGTGGCTTTATAGAATTCAATACAGGCAGGGATTTATAGGCCGGTCCCACTGCACTTACGGATGCAAAGAGGATGTAAAACGTTAAAAAAAGCTTGCCATCCGTTGGAAAACGCCATGCATCCATGCATTGTGTACTCATTGCATATGTGTTTCATACGCTCTATCTGTCGAGCATCCATCCACTGTGATTTCATCCGCGCAAGAAGTTTTGAGCTGCACAAAACTTTGTGAACGGATGAACTTTCCGCCGCGTATGATGTACATCCGCGACATATACAGGAAACAAACGTTCTATGTCGTTATCATCCGTTAAACGTCCGCTGTATCCTCTCTGCATCCTCTGGCCATCCCCTCAACTCACATCCGCTGTAGCTGAAAACAGAAAGAGGGAGGAAACAAAAGGTACACGGAATGTCTCCACAGCGTTAGTAGCACAGAAATAGACGGACAAAACGTTTGTATCTGGGATGTATCTCGTATATTTAGGATGTCTGCAATATGTGTAGACTATGTAGAAGGACACCTAGCGGACAACCGATTTTTTCTATAAAAAGGGGGAGAAAATCATCTGGATCACTGGGATGGTGGACCATACAGTCCCACTATGGTTGCACTGGAGATTTATCTATCCCACAACTATACTTATCTATCCCACAAGCATGCAAAGGCTTAACCATTTTTTCAAAGTTTTCACCAACACTTTATTAAGTAAACAAAATGAACCAAGAAGACTAAGTGTGTTAAGCAAAGATAACCTTTATTAACTTTCTTAGGTAAACTTTATGACTTTATTAAACAAGCAAAATGAACCAAGTAAAATGTATTAAGTGTCTTAAACAAAGATAAACTTTCTTAGGTAAACTTTATGACTGTATTAAAGAAGCAAAATGAACCAAGTACAGTGTCTTAAGCAAAGATAAACTTAACAAGTAAGCAACTCAGTCTCTGACACTATTCTCAGTCACTCTGAGTCATGTCCATGGTCTCAGCTGTTAAGCGGGCAGGGACTGTGGAGGTGGCTGTGGCTTGAGTGCTGGTCTGAGGCACCATTGGAGTGCTTGGCCCCGAGGGTACAACAGGTGGTGGTGTGTTCAGGAAGCTATCTGAGAGCTGACTCGGTCCCGTGAGGTTGAGAGGCCCTTCATCAAGGACTTGAGATGTCAGGCCCAATACTGATGACAGATTGTCCGTTGACGACTTGGCTGTGGGGTGGAGGAAGGAGGAGTGTAGTGGGCTGTCTGGTCTGTAGCTGGGTGAGGAGTGGTGTCTGTGGCATGCGATGAACCTGGGCCTGGACTGGGAAGGTCTGCTTCTGCTGTGGGAAGTCCTGGTAGTCATAGCCTTGGTAGGTGAGTGGCTGTTGAAAGCTGTGGAAGGGCTGTGACATCACCTGGGATGGAGGAGCAGACCTGGACTGGGTAGGAACAGCTTCAGCTGGGCCTTGAGGGTTGTGCAGAAGTACTGTGATCTTCTGCTTCATCACCTGGTACTGGGCCTCGGGCAGGTCCCTCAGGGTCTGGCTCATGTAGGTGATGAAGGTGTTCCGGCCCAAGGATGCTCTGTCCAAGTGGACCAGCTGAGAGAGAAGTTCTGTGCTGGTCTTCATTGTGTCCCTGATGACCAACAGCACACTGTGGTCCTGGCCCTCCAGTCTGCCTCTCTGCCTGCATCCTCTGGAGCTGGGGGTGGGGGTGGGTTGGCCTCTGGTGGCTGCTGCTTCTTCCTCCATTTGTGACAGCAGGGCATCATCCTCCACGGGATCCTCCAAGTCTGCCGGCATGGGGAGTGCAACTGTCGGGGGGGTCTCTGCTGTGGGGCCTTCTGAAGACACCTGCCTGGACAGGATAGCTGGCTCCTGGCTGGAAGAGGACTGGCTATCTGTGGGCTGTCTGAGGGAGAGGGGTCTCAGAGGGACTGCTCCCCGGTGACGGTTCTCACCCTCCAAGAAACTGAACTTGGCCATGAGCTTGACAGCGTGAGCTTGACAGCGGACTGCCCAGATTTCTTGAGGTGTAGCTTGCCATACCAGGTGTGCATGTGCTTCCACCATCCTAGGAGTACTTCTGCAGTGTACCCCAGGCTCTCTGCCTTGTCTCTCCAAGCTCCCTGCTTCTTCTTGGTGTCCCGATACAGTCTGTGGCCCTTTCTCCAGAGGTACTCATTCTCCCTCAGCCATTCCAGCACCTCCTCCTCATGCTCCTCGGAAACGGTGTACTGTTTCCTCTCTCCCTTCTCCTTCCCTTGCCTCTTCCTCCCTCTGGCAGGGGCTTCAGCAGGGCCTTCAGGGGCTTGAGCAGCAGGGCCTTCAGGGGCTTGAGCAGCAGGGCCTTCAGGGGCTTGAGAAGCAGGGCCTTCAGGGGCTTCAGCAGGGCCTTCAGGGGCTTGAGCAGCAGGGCCTTCAGGGGCTTGAGCAGCAGGGCCTTCAGGGGCTTCAGCAGGGCCTTCAGGGGCTTGAGCAGCAGGGGCTTCAGGGGCTTCAGCAGCAGGGCCTTCAGCAACAGGGCTTTGAGGGCCTTGGGGCTGGTCCACCACAGCAGCACCAGCAACAGCTTCAGAGTCAGTGCCAGGGGGTGGGATGCTGGTTCTGGCCTTCTTCACCTTGCCAGGGCTTGAACAAGTAGGCACGGGCTTCCTCTTCTTTCCTGACTGACGAACCCTGGTGTTCCTGCAAGATGTATGTGGCAGCACGTCTTTCCCCTGTATGCTGACTGCATGCGTGATGCATCCTTTTATATCCGCAGAGCTGACGCAATTCATACTCCCCACATGCGCAGTGAATGCTTTGCATCCAATATACATCCGCGCAACATCCCCTTTGTTTCCTATAGGCGTCCGTGATGCATCCGTTTCATCCACTATGCATTTGCCCCTTCCGCTATGTGTCTGTTTTTGAAATTCTCCCCGGAACCCCTTTGGAGGTGTCATCCGCTTCCATCCGCTTTCATCCGCTAGGCTTCCTATGAACATCCGTTTAACATCCCCGCTACATGCTACCCATGTCCGTTCTTTTCCATTCTGTTTATGCAAATTTTGCCACCTTTTGGAGTGGATGACAGTGGATGGAGCCACCCCCGAAATTTTGCTCATCCGCTGTGTCCTTTATGCATACGTTTTGCGTCCATCGGCCAGTGAGACCGGGCCTTTATAAAGTAGTGCACCCAGTTTGGTTGAGAGGAGGTAAACCATGATGTAGAACACCCTCACTCTCCTTTCCCAACTTTTCTTCTTCTGCCTCTACTCTTCCTACTTGTGGCAGCTGTCGGTTCTAGCTAGGAACAAATTATAAGCCTTATTTTAAAAGGACTTTTATAGCAGATTTATTTTTGCCAAGAGTTCACAGTATATTTGTCACTTGCAGTTGAGATAATTTTTTCTGCTTCCAGAAATCAGTTTTTACACAAAAGCTGATGTTGACAATATTTATTTCATCTCCTTTGCAATAGGTGCACTATTACCCCTATTGATTTTTTTCTGTTTTGAAAATGAGAACATTGATTATATGTCTGATGTAGCTTGTGGACAAGGTTTGCAGTTAGTTTGTTAGGTTATGTAATATCCATGTGCATATATAATAAGGTAGTATATAATAACACTGCAGGTAGTTTTATATTTGCCTATCTGGATTAAGAAAGATACATTATCATGCATGCATCTTATATTGGTTCCACAATCTACATGAGGATTTGGCCCCAATTCTGTTTGGAAATATGGTTATGTATGAGCTGCAATCATTTTCCAGGTTGAATGTGATTTACAAAGATCATCCTGTCGACTTTTAACTTCTATTACAAATGGGTTTTTATCCCCTGCAATCAATCTAGTTCAGACAAAGCTGTTACACAACAAGTGATTAGCAGCTCTTGCAGATCAAACAGCTTGCATTGTGTCTGCATAAGATGAACACAGTGAACCAGAGGTTTATTGCTGGCTGTTGTTTTATCTCCCCACAGTTCCAAGACAGCTAGAGAAAGATGATTGTTAAGAATACAGATAGAAAAGCATAAAAGGGACATACGAGAATGATAAGACAATGTGCAAAACATTGGCCAGGGAGATTAGACTGACTAGTCTGCTCCCTTTCGTTTTAATATTCCAACTGGCGCTACAATAGGAAACCGGGGTTGATCAAACAATCCTGAAATACCAGAATTGCTTATTTCAGTGTTAAATCTTAATGCAGTTTTTTTAATTTTGACATTGTGTAATATATGATTTCACTCATTATGATTTTATACTTTGTACTACCGTTATCAGACCATAGCTCAACATGTCTCTAAAACCCTCGCTTAGTGTGTGTAGTGTATGAATCTTACCAGTACAGATGGTCCTTGACTTATGGCCATAATCGAACCCAACATTTCTGTTGTTAAGTGAGACATTTGTTAAGTTTTGCCCCATTTTACGACCTTTCCTGCATCAGTTGTTAAGTGAATGACTGCAGCTAATAAGTTAGTAATCTGGTTGTTAAGTGAATCGGGCTTCTCCATTGCCTTTGCTTGTCAGAAGATTACAAAAGGGGATCATATGATCTTCGGACACAGCAACGGTCATAAGTATGAGCCAGTTGCCAAGCATATGAATTTTGATCACATGATCATGGGGAGACTGGAAAGGTCGCAACTTTGAAAAATGGTCATAAGTCACTTTTTTCAGTGCCGTTGTAACTTTGAACAGTCACTAAACGAACTGTTGTAAGTTGAGGACTATCTGTATTGTGCAACACTCTTTAATATATGCAAAGTAAAACTTCTAAAACGCCCCTGGTCTTCTTGTATTTCTCAATTTTAAAATCAGGAGGAGTCTGATAACACCTTTTCAGATTAACAAATTGTCTGAGAAGTCATAAGCTTTTGTGAGCCATAGATCACTTCCTCAGATGCAAGGTCGTGACAAGACTGATGTGGCGTGGGATTTAAATTGGGATAAGTTGAGGAGGAAAAGGAGGCAGAAGATAGAGTGGTTATGCAGGCACAAGTTGTACATAAAACAAATTAATTGTCATTATGAAACACATTATGTATGTTGATAATTCTTTTTGCTTGTTTGTGTAGGAAAACCCAACTTAGCTTTATTTCAAATGCTTCGGCATATAATCTGATGTTTAACCAATTGTCTTATTGACAGCTTGCAGTCTGTTGAATGAACTAAATCCTTAAAGGCTAGGAATGCATTTCTTTTGTATCATAATTCACTTTATGGAATCCAAGGGCCACTAATTCTAGGACTCTGTTCTCTTGGGATGGTGATTTAAAAAAAAACTGGGAGATCCTCATGCTTCACTCCCAGAGGGACCTTCCTAAAGGAAGCTCTGCTTGATGCTAAAATCAGGAGAAGGGAGAGCAGTTCTGACTGTTGTGATTTGTCCTAGGCTTGTGATCAATTGCCATGTGATCCCTTATGTCTTTGATCTTGCACTTCTCTCCTGTTACAGTGTGAGTTGTAGGAGAAATACATCTGAAAGCTGTGGTTGCTTTCAGCTGCTCAAAAAGAACAGCTCTTTTATCTATATACCTTTATACCTCAATTATCACAAGGGGTCACACTGATGTTCAAGAGGACAATTTCTTCGAGAGCGACAGCAGGAATACACTGTTTAAATAAGATGATTTTAGCAGAGGAGGTGGTCGAGAATAAGGAAAATAACCATTACTGGCCCAAGTATTTGGTGAACAGACAGGAAGGCATTCAGGGTAGCTAGGAGGTGCTTCATCCGGGTCAAGAATTCAGGATCTTTGTTCTTCTGTCTCAGTGCTCTTGAATTTCTTCCACAACAGAGTCCTAAATTCTGCTTCGTGCCTGAAATATTTTGAAGTGAGATTTTACCACATTACAGCTGTTAGTTGATAAGTCATTTGTAATCTATTTTACATGTACTGTGACCTACATCTACATAATTACCTCTGCCCCCCCCCACTTTTCTCCTCTACATTATCCTGATTTTAATAAAACACCAATAAGTCACTCTGTGCATCTGACAAAGTGAGCTGTCACTCACAACAGCTTTGCTTTTTAATTCCATTAAATTATACAGTTCTGAACAATCATTACCAAACTTCTGATTTTTGGCTAACAGAAACAAATGCAACTGTCCTCTTACAATGTCCATGGGTTTTAGATTTTCTGTTAAAAGCTTCCCTTAAATGGTTATGTAAATTAAGGCTACTTTTATTTTAAATACAGATATCAAATGCCACAAATAAAATCATGTCTGTATTTTAAGAAGAGGATGTTTAGAGAGCCAGTTTGGTTTAGGGGTTAAGTTATGAGTTGAGAAACCAGAATTCCAGTCACTCTTTTAGCCTAGTCCACTGTACAGGTTTGTTGTTCTTGGAAAAAATGAGAGGAGAAAGGTATATTTTCCACTTTATTTATAAAATAATAAATGCAGGATAAAAATAAATTAATTAAAAATTAAATAAAAAGAGTTAGTTGACACAGTGATCAAATGGCCAGACTAAAACTAGGAAGTGGTGAATTCTAGCCCACGTTAGGCATGTAGGCAGCTGGGTGTCCTTGGGCTAGTAATTCTGCACTAAATATAAGACAATAGCAACCCACTTCTGAAATCTCATCAAGAAAATAGCAGGGACTAGTCCAGGCGGGTACCAGCTAACTCAGGGCACACACAGTTTAATAAACAATTAAGGTAATCTATAACATATATAAGTGTAATGAGAGACAAGGGTAAGAACAATATGATACATTTAAAAATCCTGAATGTTAAACTTTAAATTTAAACGCACAATCTACATCTTATTCTGGCTGGAAAAGAAATTACGTAAATTCAAAGTCACACTGAGATACTTGAGGACTGAGTTGACAAAACAGACTGGGGATAGAGAACGTATCATAGCTTTTTGGATACTTTTTAAAAATACATTTCAAACATGTTGAGCTAGCATGGTAAGGAGTGGGAGAGCATGTTTCTCCTTTGCAAAGTTTTGATGTATTTAAATGTGCCATTCCTTGCCTGCAATCTAAATTTATATTCAATTCTTTTATCAGCTGCTTCCACAGCACACCTTGACTCAGACTATTATAACTAAATTGGATTTTCGTTTATGGCAGATTGTAATGGAATACCAGTCTTTGCCCCATTTAAAAGGCAGCAGTGGGGAAAACCTGTTTTGTTCGGAAACACACGAGGTAGACCGGGTTCCAACAACAAATACTTTTATTATAACCAGTCAGTAACGGAACGCCGGCTGAAGCCGGGGCCAGCTTTTATACAGGCTGGCTTGCCTGCTTGCAGCCAATGGCAGCTATTTGGATTTGCCGCCTTTTTGGCAGCTGTTTGGATTGGTTCCTAGTGAACCAATCCACTGTTCTTTTCCTTAGCCAATCAGAATGGTAGATTTGGAGTCATCCACTTTACATACAGAACACCCCTCCCTCCTTAGTTCAGTCCTACGTGGTGACGTAGTCTCGCAGGTAGGTGGGGCTTTTTCGGGCTCGACCTGACCTGCGCGGTTCATTTTCAGTGAAGACTTCGACCGGTTCGGATGGGGCTGCTGTGTCGTCCGTCCTCCTCTCTGGAACCGTCTGGAAGGGTGAGTCGGCCATTTTACCGCCGCCTGAGTTTCTTAGGCCGGCGGTTCTGCCACTCCCTCCCGTTTCCTCGGGGCAGGTCGAGCTGGCTTGGCTGGCCCCTTCCGAAGGTCTCTTTCCGTGGGTCTCTTCAAACGGTGAGTCTTTTGTTGGCTCTTTTTGGTCATATTGAATGTTAGTTTTATTTTTAAAAAGTTCTTTATTCGTTTCTCGCCTTTCCCCCCCCACCTCGGTTTGCATTTCGCCGTATTCTTTTGTGAATGTTTTTAAGTCCACGGTTCTTTCCATAATTCGAGATCGAAGCTGGTCTATATGCCGCTTCCATTCCCTCCCATTGTCTAATTTTACTCGGTAGGATTTGGGGCCTGTAATCTGGATAATTTGCCCGGGTAGCCATACCGGGTCCCCGGAGAAATTTTTTGCGTAAACTAAATCGTCTGTCTCGAATTGTCTGAACCGTGTTGAGGAGTCAGGGGGGTTTTCTGGGGTGAAATTTGGGTGTAACCTATCCAGGTGAGATCTTAATTTTCGCCCCATGAGTAGTTCTGCTGGTGATTTATTTGTAATAGTACTGGGTGTTATGTGCTGGAGTGTGAGCAACCGGTTTACTTTTTGTTGGATATCTCCAGCGTCCATTCGTTCTAACCCTTCTTTTGTGAACCGGACCATTCTCTCAGCCCTGCCGTTCGCAGCCGGGTGAGCCGGCGCGGTTAGTGCATGTCTTATACCTAGGGAGGCTAGGTATTGCTCAAAAGGTATGCTGGTTAGCTGTGGCCCATTATCTGAAACGAGAATGTCTGGTATGCCATGGGTGGCAAACAGGCTGTCTAGTTGCTTTATTACGGCTTCTGTTGTCGTTGATGGCATGATTTTTACTTCAAGCCAATTGGAATAGGCATCAACGACAATCAGAAAAGTATGCCCCTTGGTAGGCCCCGCGAAGTCAATGTGTATTCTTGACCACGGTCCTCGAGGGGTTTCCCAGTCCTTAACGGGTGCTTTTGGTGGGGATGGTCTAATTGCCTGGCATTTGTGGCATGAGCTTACCCAATACTCTATGTCCTTATCAATACCCGGCCACCACACGTAACTTCTGGCGAGGCTTTTCATCTTAACCATTCCGGGGTGCCCTTCATGTAAAAGCCTAAGAACCCTGGGCTGCAGTTTAGCAGGGATTACTACCCGATCACCCCACAACAAACACCCCTTTTGGATGGAAAGTTCAGTCTGTCTGGACCGGAAAGGTTTGGAATTTTCAGTTTTTAGATTCTCCGGCCAGCCTTTACCTACCCAGCTAAGAACGCGGGCAGTCAATGAGTCTTTCGCGGTGGCTCTTGCGACATCATACGCTGATATGGGTAGATCGGGGCAAGTCTCGATTTGTAGCGTTGTCATCGTTGGTGCCGGGTCTGCGTCGGTTGTTGGCAAAGGCGCTCTGCTCAAGGCGTCCGCATGGGAAATTTGTTTCCCTGGTCGGTGTGTCAGAGTGTAGGAATAGGCCGCCAGGAACTCTGACCATCTCGTCATTCTCGGTGACAGTATGTTAGGTGTTGGCTTGTTTCCCGCCAAAATCCCCATTAACGGCTTGTGATCCGTTATGATTCGAAAAGTCCTCCCATATACATATTCGTGGAAACGTTTTACTCCAGCGACAATTGCTAGAGCTTCCCTGTCCAATTGGCTATAATTCCGCTCGGTTTTTGATAGAGTCCTAGAATAATATGCGACGGGTGCTTCTCTGCCATCCGGTAGTTGGTGGCTCAGGACGGCACCTACTCCATATGGTGAAGCATCGCAGGTCACTGTTAATGGCAGAGTGTCGCTAAATTGGATGAGAACGTTTGTTGATGTTAGCAGTCTTTTAATATTTTGGAAGGCTTTTTTTTCTTTGTAACCCCAAGTCCAAGTTGCCTTTTTGTCTAGCAGGTGGTGTAGCGGTTCTGCTATAATGGCTTTGTTTGGCAGGAATACATTATAGAAATTAATTAATCCTAAGAACGCTTGTAGTTCCGTTTTATTTCTAGGTTCAGGAGCGTCATTTATCGCCTTAACTTTTTTATCAGTGGGGTGGATGCCCTCTCCGTCTATTGAGTAGCCCAGAAATTCGACGTTGTTTTTAACTAGACAGCACTTCTCTCTTTTAACCTTGAGGCCAGATTCTCTAAACTTAGTCAGAACCTTTTTTAGTCTGTTCCTTAATTGTGTTTCATCTCTGGCCGAGATTAGGACGTCGTCGAAATAGGGAACGACTCCTTGTATGCCATTTAGAAGGCGTTCCATTAGACTCTGGAAGACGCCAGGGGCTACGCTTACTCCAAATTGGAGTCGGTGGCATTTGAATGCGCCCTTATGGGTGACAATAGTCTGCGCTTCTGCTGTTTCTGGGTCTACTGGGAGTTGTTGATAGGCTTGTGCCAAGTCGAGTTTGGCGAAAACTTTGCCATTTCCCAGGGAATGAAGCAAATGCTGGACTACTGGCACCGGGTATGCGCTTGGTTGTAATGCGTGGTTCAGGGTAGCCTTATAGTCACCACAGATTCTGATGGACCCGTCTGGTTTAATGGGTGTGACGATAGGCGTTTCCCACTTGGCATGGTCCACAGGTTCTAAAACCCCTTGGGCTACTAATTTGTCCAGCTGTTCCTCTATTTTTGCCTTTAGTGCAAAAGGAACTCGCCTGGCTTTTATTCTTCGTGGGGCTATTTGGGGGTTTAAATTGAAAGAAATGGGGTTTCCCCGGTACTTGCCCAGTGATCCGTCAAAAACGTCGTGGAATTCTCGGACGAGGTCGTCTTCCCAGCCGGTTGTAGTCACTCGATCGACCCCGGTCATCCCGATGCCCAATGGCGCGAACCACTCGATGCCCAGGAGGCTTGGTCTGTCTTGGTTGACTATGGTCAGTGGAAGCACCTTGATGTGATTTTTGTAGGCGACTTGAAAATGTCCTTTGCCCATCACAGGGATTTGGTTTCCCTGATAGTCTTTGAGGGTTAGGTGCTGCTTCATCAAGTCTTTGGTCTTGATACCTGGGACTAACTGTTTAATTGTGTCCCACGATACCATGGAGAGGAAGGACCCCGAGTCCACTTCCATCTTGCAGTGTTTTCCCTCGATTTCTACGACGATTTTAATTTTTCTTCCACTTTCCGTCTGGGAGCTCTGGATAATGACAGTTTGGTGTGTATTGGCTCGCTTTTCTTGTTGCCATTTTCTTTCGGCTCGATTTGGCTCGGCTCGTGTTGGGGAATTTCTGCGTCTCGTCGGGCTGTAAGATTTTTTGTTTCTGCAGACCTTCTCGATGTGCCCTCTTTTTTTGCAATGTCGGCAGATGGCATCGAGGAATCTGCATTCGGCTCGTGGATGGTTTCCTCCGCAGCCAGCGCATTCCCGCCACTTTCTCCTTTCGCGCTCTTTCTTGTTTGTGAGAAAACGGTGGACCTCGTCGTCCTCTTCGCTCGATTCGTTTGTTTCGCCCGACTCTTCATAATGGGTCGTGATGGCAGGATGCTTTCTCTCTTTGGCTGGTGTTTCATCGCTGTGTGTGTTCATCTTCTTAAGGGCCACTGCGAATTTTTTCGTAGCTTCAGCGGCTGTGGCTTCCGCAATGGCTTCGGTAACGGTGATGTTGGGCTTGTTGAGCATTTTACTCTGTGCGGTTGAGTCTCTCAGGCCCAACACCACGCGATCTCTCATTGCCTCGTCTATGTTTGAGAATTCACACTCACCCCCTATTTGTCTGAGTGCAGCGACAAAGTCGGCAACGGTTTCTCCCTCTCTCTGTCTCTTCGGTAGAATTCATGTCGCTTTATTAGATTAGACACCATCGGAGCGTAGTGTGCTTTGAGGAGTCTCTGTAATTCTGTCCACGTTAATTGTTTAACGTCCCGAGGCTTGGCGAGGGCTTTTGCCATTTTAAAGACGGTTGTTCCGCAGTGCGTCAGGAACACGGCTCTCTTTCGTTGTTCGGAAATGCCTTCCATTTCATTGCTCTCCAAGTACATTTGGAAGCGATCAGCATAGGAATCCCAATCCTCTTCGTTGGGATTGAAGGGTGCGGGCGGTGCGTTGTTTCCAGACATGGCTGTAGTCTGGGCTTCTATCACCACATGCAGGTTTTGTTCCGTTCAGGACGATCCCACCTTCGTCGCCAGTGTTTTCTTCGGAAACACACGAGGTAGACCGGGTTCCAACAACAAATACTTTTATTATAACCAGTCAGTAACGGAACGCCGGCTGAAGCCGGGGCCAGCCCTTTTATACAGGCTGGCTTGCCTGCTTGCAGCCAATGGCAGCTATTTGGATTTGCCGCCTTTTTGGCAGCTCTTTGGATTGGTTCCTAGTGAACCAATCCACTGTTCTTTTCCTTAGCCAATCAGAATGGTAGATTTGGAGTCATCCACTTTACATACAGAACAAAACCGAATGTCATACTGCCCTATTTGTGGTTGATAGCTGGTCTCTACATGGAAAACTATGGACAACATGGAAGTTGGTCTGATCCACAAGCCCTAATGGTAACTTATGTATATATTGCCATCTTCAGTTTGCCGTTAATATTGCAATCAGTGCTAACTTTGATGATGTTATGGAACCTACTTTGGATAAATGAACCCTCTACCCCCCCAAAAAAAAACCAAACTCAAAGAGCACCAAGAACCCCTCATTTCAACCCCATGCTACAAATGTTTTATTGATCATATATCAGTGTAATTGATCCTTTATTGATGTTGCAATGTAAACACAGTTTTTAAAGCCATCTTATTCAAAACAACTACCATTCTGAGATTACCAAAGTATTATGGCATATAGTCCTTATTCAGTTTGCTATTTGTCAAGCATATCTTTTAACAAGAGCAGCTTGTCAGCTCTATATAAAAGTAGCATGATTTATATTCATATAATTTGAATCGCAATGCTGTATCTTCATCAAAGTACGAATGTGGGCTTTGCAGGATCAATACTAGAGTATGGTTAGTCACAAGTAAAACTGGTGACCTATTCCATAATAATTAACCACATGCCTGAAGAACTCACATGAAGATTATAAGGTTGATAACAACCTTACACACAAAACAAATATACAGACAGATTGAATGTGAAAGTCAGGGATGAGCACAAGAGATTGCTGGTGATGAATATTGTACATGTTTTATGAATGTTGCAAGTTTGGGAAAGTCTGGAAGCTCCTCATATCCCTTTAAAGGAACGGTATGGCAGAGCCTTATGGTGATTACAGCAGATGAAAACATGAGTTTTCTGGCTTAGAAGGAAGATGTGCTCAACAGATGGTGATAACCCAGGAACCAGAGGAGACAAAATGGCTCATCAGACTATTTAAACATCCAGCAACAGTCTACTGTTTGGCCGCACTTTTCAACTTGGTTCAATTTATTATCTTCAATTTGTATATATATAATTTATTATCTTCAATTTGTATACCATCTCTCATACATGACTCTGAGTGCTTAGCTACTTAATGCTGGATTGGAGATGTTGCCAATCGGCTGATAATTCAATAGTGATGTGGTGGAAGCACAGCTGGTGTTAAATTTCAGCCAGTTGGCAGTCACAGCAGCAAAGTTGGCTGCAAGTGATCCTCTTCTAGCAACAGCATCCTCTACTAAGCGGTGACAGTGATTCCGGATGCCTGGTTTCAGGATTCCACATTTGTCTGAAACTGGAAGGTTAGCAGCTACCGACAGTGGAACAGAACTATTGTGGTAGTAGGTCAGCATGAACCCTATGGTTGTGGGAGCTTCCATACTCTGGGCAGCGACCATCTTTTATCCAACATGAATTCAAGCAGGATTCTGATTTAAAAAGAGGGCATGCCATCTGTTCCAGCGGTCTCTACCAGCTGGGCTCATTCAAAGCGAAGCGCCTGCGAGCCCAAATGGATACGGCTGGCAGCTCCTCCAAGAAACGCCCGCGTCCTTTCCCTCACTCGCAGCCGGGGTCGAGGGCTAAGTCACCCCGTCCCGCCGAAAAGGCAACCCCGAAGAGGTTCAACAACCGGGCTGGGAGGTGGGGGCGGGGCGCGTGGGGCCGAGAGCAGGAGAACAACCCGTCGCGCCCGAATGACGGACGCGGTTGCGCAGCATCTCTTGGCCGAGTCCGAAGAGGCGGAGCTTCGCCTCCACGTGAACCGGCTTCCGGAGGGTGTCTTGTGGGTTGCGTCCGCCGTTGTCAAGAAGAGCCGAAGTAAGTCTAGAAAGACCCGGTTTGAACGTTGTCTCCCGCTCGCGTTTTTTCGAATTGCGGCTCCCTTTCTCCTCGGACAGAATAAAAAGCGAGCTTGCTATGTCGGAAAATGCGTTTTCTGGCAACGTTGCGGCATTGGTTGACGACCCAGAAGATGCTGAGGTTTGACTGGGGGCAGCCCTGCGGAACCCTCTTTCCCTCGAGATCTTCTGTCTTTCCCGAAGACCCTTAAAACCTGGCTCTTCTCTCAGGCGATGGAGTAAGGCGAGGCCAGAGTGGGTTGTGAATGAAGGGGACACTAGAGAAGTGGGGCTGTGGCGCCAGGTTTTTCTGTTTCAGTTTTTTCAATTGTTTTTTTCTATTAAATACATTTCTTAGTGCTTTATAAACAGTTTTGTCTCGGTATTTAATTTGCTTAATACAAATTGCATTCTTCATCTTCACCCCTTTTTTGCAACCATTGTTAAAATAAATTCTGTGTTTGATAATATTCTACATCTTTCTGCTTAATTTTCAGGGTCAATCTATCCATTTCTGCGCAATCTAGTAGCTTCTTAATTAAGTTCTTCATCTCCCGGTATATCTTCATTTTTCCAGTAATGTGCGAAAATAATCCTCATTTCTGTTTTTATTTTCATTGCTGCCGATTTTTATGTAAGTTAGAACAATTAGTGGAACAACTTGCCCCCAGAAGCAGTAGATACTCCAACACTGGAACTTTTTAAGAAGAGATTGGAAGACGACCATTTGTCTGAAATGGTATAGGTTTCCTGCCTAAGGAGAGGGTTTGACTAGACCTCCAAAGTCCCTTCCAACTGCTGTTCTGTTTTATACTGTTTTTATAGTTAACACGTTTTAAATAAATTTGAACAGCTATATAAATAAATAGGCCTGTTCAATAACATTTAGTTTGGGGGTCAACTCTTGGCAAATACTGTATGTTATGGCCTATTGCATCTCTCATTTCTTCCGGCCCTTCATTCACTCTGCTCCTGAGTTGCCCCAGTGCTGTTGTTAAAGCTAGTCAGCCTAAGAGTGAGAGTTACCTTTTCTGGTCAACTCTATATTATTCAGAAGGCTAATACTTGCTAGGTTAACTTTGCCATCTGTTGTTAGCAAAGTACAGCAGCTTTGCAGAAATGAGATTACTGTACTTTGTATATTCCCACATATATTTAAGGCTTTGTGACCCTCCCACAGCCACAGAAGGGGGATAAACAAGGGTCAAAGAAGGGTAGGGATGATAAGCCCTAACTTCTGAATTACTTTTTAAAGTGTCCCCCTTACACACACACACACACACACACACACACACACACACACACATATCTGTGGTGGAGAGAAATAAAAAGACATGATTGTTATTGGTGGATGGAAGGTCAACAGAAATGACTATTCACTAGTCATTGGAAAACATGCCATGAATGTCAGTCATGTCCCCAAATGATTTTATTGCATCTTAAAATGTGCAATGGTATCAACATTATAGCATGCTCTGCCCAAAAACTCATGTTTTCTTTCCTGCAGGTTTTAATTTTTCCGACAATTAATTAATTTAGGAAGTCTCTTTAGTTAGTGAACAAAGTCAGTATCAGCATTATTAAAAATGACAAAAGATCTAAGTACGTTGCCCAGAGCTAGAATAAAGGAACCTCATCATGTAGAAATAGGCACATTAGATTATATATTTGTAATAAAAAATTAGATCACAAGAAGCAATAGATGGAAGAAGTCTCCTTCTGAAAATGCACCCTTCAATAATTCATTCTATAATGAATATACTAGGAATATATTTCCAACTAGTGAAACAGGTGTTATTTAAATCATTAACTTGACTGTTTGACTAATTATTACAAAAATTTAAAATATTTACTTACTTTAGGTCATGGGCAAGAATAAGGCAAAAGGATTGAAACAAGCCAATGTATACCATATAGCCAATAAAAAAATATTAAAGGTTAAAAGTAAAACGAAACCAGTGGCAACCAATCTAAAAAAGGTATGTACTAGATGATTTTGTGATGCTTTAAAAAAATTCGTACAAGTTAAATTGTAGAGTTAAAAAAATATAAACTTTGGTTATCTAGCTGTACGAGCTTTGTTTTCAGGTCTATATAATAAAGTCACTCTCCTTGATGGAATGTTTTTTGTAGGAATTCTGACAATTGAAATCCCATGCATCAGTTTGGCTATGGGAACGCTCCAAAAGTGAATAAAATACATTCTCCATGCTTTCTCTAGAGTGGAACTTTATGTGATTGATAAGGTTGCTATGATGTTGAATCCTATATAATAGTTGGGAAAACCACGTTTTGTGTTGGAATTTCTTAGTAAAGCTAATTGATAAGAGCATTGCCAACAATTGTATACAAAACTATGCTATATTTATTTATGCAGTTGGATAGCAACACACAGAGAACCTATAGAATAAGCAGCTTAAATTATCCATCAGTGTAGTACTACAGAAAAAGAAGTATGATAGCAGCTTGGCAATTTTAGTTTAGAAAAAAATGCAAGGGAGACCTTGGATAAAAGATGGCACTTTGCTCCTCCAAGTACCAGAAAAGTTAACTCGTTGTTCACTGGTAGGTAGAATTACAAGGTAGGTAGAAGAAACAAATCTGCTTTGACATTTAAATAATTGAATTTATTACCAGAATGTAGCTATGAATGCCAAGAGAAAGAGACCAAACTCATGAAGACAGCTATTTATTATCTCTATTGCCAGATACAGTACATTTCTCAATACCTGTCCAAGCAAGAATGTGCTAATAAACAGGTTCTTCTTTGCTTAGCAACTATTGGAATAGAATGCTCAACTAAATATTGTGAACATTTTGAAAGGATCTTAACAGGATTCATTTTTAAAGCAACATCAGTACAGGACAGAATTAAATGATCTTGGCAGCTAAATTTTATCATGAAGGTGGAACTGAAACATATTGGCACCTGGACAAATGTGGGTGGGGTGTGGACAAATTTAGGGGGGTGGGTGGATTGGATAACTTAATTGTAATCTGCCTACTTTTCAGACTTACCTGTTTCCAAGTCCCTAATAGTAGAAAATCAGACCTTAAATTTTAGCAGTTGAGAGGCTTTGACTAGAAAAAGGATATTGGGAAGATGCATGCATGTTTGGTATATGCAACTGGGAATTCCTATTAATGAAAGATTAATTGGGATAAAATGTCTACACATATAAAATTCCATTCTTTTATTGAATGTACTAAACTCAGGATTATGACCAGCAAGTACAATCTTGTTTTCCCTCCATTCTTTTAACCTTTTTGTAAATGATCAATTTCCTCAGATTGCTTTTTTCCCTGTATTAACACAAATTTAATAGATCAATAAAACAGTCTTTCCTAAAAACCAATCAGTTTTTAAAACTGATCAGTTTCCCTGCAACTGATATTCAGAATCCTAGTCCCAGCTTATGTTTAGAAGAGCAATTGTGGAGTCGGTTTATCAGAAGTCAAGATATACGCATGCAATGCAGGAAGGCATATTTTGGATTTCAGTGGTCACACACAATCATGTGTTATGGATTTGATTAATTCCTTTGTCTATTTAGGATCTTATGTTTTAAAGATCAAATATTTAGCTGTTTCTGCTAAAGAAAACTAAAAATGTGGGAATGCTTATCTTGGATTAGCTGCTTCTTTCTGTACTAAACCTTTACAATGATTTATTGTAAGTTAATGAAGATTAAGCAGATTCATTAGAGTAGTTGTACTTTTTTCATCTTGATATAAAAAAGACCAATTTTTTTCTTCTCTCTCAAAAGATAAATATTGTGAATGATGAAAAAGTTCACAAGATAGACAAGGTATTTACAGAAATACAGAAAAATGTTAAACAGTTATCCAAAACTGTTCCATCAGTTTCTTCAAAGAAACTTCAGGTAAGAGTTCGTTCACATTGAAACAAATTCTGATTGGTGTATCATTTTTGAAATGATTTAATCAAAGGTTGGTTGTTTAAACACATTACTGATCCTTTCTGATAAAAATAGTCAACACAGCAAAAGTGGCAGACAGAAATAATGTTTCTTGCCTTCATCTTTTCCCTCAAAACTAAAATGTGTTTGCAAACAAAGGAAAATACATTTTCTTACCTTTTGGAGAGATTCTGTGAATCTTCACTCTCCTCCTGACCCTATGCCCAAGAGTCAAGTGGATATGAGCACTTCGTACAGTATTTTCTGAGCTTTCTAATTTCAAGAAGCTGAAAATCTGACCAATCCTACTGTTCCTGGAACATTGAGGTCCTGATATATTGCAGAGAGTCAGAGCATCTTGTCTCTATGTTTTTGTCCATACCTTTGCAAAATGTGTGTTGTACCTCAGAACAGGTCATCTCAATTACTACTTAGGCAGGAGGGAGGAAAGCATCCTGAAATATTCTGTAACCCTTAGGTAAGGGCTGTCCAACTCATGGCCCGTGGGCCACACCATGCACTGGCCACACCACTCCCGGTTTAGCAAAGGCGAAAAAAGTCACAATGTCACATGAAGCTTTGTGACAATGTGAGTTTGACACCCCTGCCTTAGGTTGATAAACAAATTTTCTCAACTGCAAAGATTATCTGGTGCTCTTCTTGTAGTATTTAGTCTATTTTGCCGTAGCAATATTTTAAAATATATTTCTGCAAACTATGTCTTCCCACCCCCATCTATCAATTGGTAATGAAGGCAGACTAAAGCACATTAATAAACCCTACCATATCCATTTCTGCAGTCTGAACAGAAGCAGCCTAAAAAAGCACAAGTTGCTTCTTGTGAAATACCTTAAATAAATATTTTGACAATTCTATCACTAAGAAAAGCCGATACTAGCTGATGAAATCTTTAGTACTCAGAACATTTCAAGGTGCATGTGTTTCCCTTCTTCAGATTCCAATGTCTCAAGAAGACAAACCGGCTAATGTGGATGCTGCTGCTAACTTATTTTCTCAGTTGTAGCCCAAATCAATATAGCGATGTGAAAATTACATCTTTTGGTATGTCACAAACAATCTTTTGTATAGTTTTTATTTTTTAAAAAATCTTGTTAATATACAAGTATTGGTATACTTTAATATGAACTACAAATAGTGCTTTCCTTAATCTAGGAATGTGAGAAATAAAGGGGAAAAAGACATTTAAAGTGCTAATAAAGAAGGCACTCCACAGAATGTTTTTGGGGTTCACTCCAGGGAACTGGGAGAGAAATAACCTAAAAAACTGTCCTTTACTGTACAAATGGCAGTGAAAGTTTGAAATATATGACCAAAATTTCAGAATGATTATAGGGAGTTCCTAAGAGACCAGATTTGCTAGTTCTAATGGAAGCAGAAAAGTAGAATTAAGAATTCTGCTTCCTAAAAAAAAAAAATGAAAAAAGGCATATAAGTAGCTGCACAGAGATACTCTTAACAGTTGAGTATCAATTCTGCATTTCATTACATTTAGAAACTCTTCAAAATAACAGTTCAAAAAAATGTATGCCCAGCATTGGTCAGTCATGGAGTTTTGCATTCGTTATTTTAAATACTTGAATTATAAAACTGCAACTACTGTATTACATAGTTAGAGGTAGATAAGGAAATCTGGTTGCATCAAATCTAGTAGTTCAAGATCTGAACATCAAAGAGATCACAGACTCCTTCATTATCATCTAGGTTGAAGCTGTAGTCATCTCCGGGTGTTGGAGACAGCCGTAGCAGAGGAAAAACTGTAAGACAGTATTTTAAGTTATGCTTGGTTAATATTCAGGCACAGTAAGCATTGATTGGTTGAAATGTATGAATGCAAGTGGATTATTCCCCTTTCAGGTCACAGTACCACTAATACCACAGAGTTTAATTATCTCGTCCCAGGTTTTAAAATATGAATCTTACTCCTTCCTATTCTTGAGTTTGAAAGATCTTATGCCACTAGCTCCTGGAATACGTATGCTGTTCATATGCCTTTCTATTACAGACTTGACAGACTTTAAAAAAAAAAAATTCAGAGAATTTGCCTTATTTAAAAATTGTGAGAAATGATATAGAAACCAAACAAGTTAATACATTCTGGATGCAGAATTAAGATATAATTGCTAAACGATAATGGGAATGTCAGTGGTAGAAAAACATTAAATTAATATGTAAAATTATACTTAAGACGTTTATCACTGGTATATTGTTCTACCATCAAATGCATTTTTCCTTGCTTCCTTTTTGTATGTCTTTTCCTTTTCTTAAAAATACTCAGCAAAGATATTTTAAAAAAAGCATAGTTCACAAATTTTCTATGATGAATAAATACCACTACTGAATTGTTTCAATTCTTGTTTTTTAATTTTAAATTCAGACAAAACAAATGATTCTCCACAGCAAATAAATACCTTTACAATGCAGTTGCATTTGTATAATATACAAGTACGTTAGATACTTGTACTATCAGATATCTAATGAAATAGATATACTAAATTATAAAGGCAGAATTTAAGGAACAAGTGAAAAGTAAAGAATGAGGCTGAAGTTTGGCCAGACCTTCAAAGGCTTATTTCTCTGCAACAGGCATTTTTAGATATTTCATAGTCACTTCCAACCACAACCTTCATTGTGTGCAAGGCACATGACACTCATAGGTAATTCAAAGCATTAAGGAATCCTTGGCTTTCTATCATATCATAGTTTTTACCTGTTATCATTTTAAAATGTGATTTTTATGCATAACTCCTGAAGTAATAGTAAGAATGAAATTTGGATATATTTATCGTAAAATGGTTTTCCTTTGTTTTTTATTCCAGATACAGAATGGAAAACATAGCTTTCGACACTGGAAATCTATTTGCCTAAGTGTATACAATAATGTTGGAATGCCTGGTGTTATATAATAAATTAGAAAACCAATCCTCCCCAAAGTGGCAGTATTCAAGCAATTGAAAAAATATTCCAATGTTTTTAGAAAAAAAATATTCAACCCTTTAGAGTCCATGCATAACTAAGAGCCAAATTATTAGTAGAGAGCTGGACTTGGGACACTGGTCTATACTTACTAGCTGAAATTATAATTTAAAGTTAAATTGTGGTTTAAAAACTTAAATCTCTACTGTCTCATGTTATTGGTAGTTTCTCTGAGGACTTATTAAAAATGTAAGATACAAGGATTTTGCACATTAAATATAATTATACTTCTTTGCTATAGACCAGGGGTGTCTAACTCAATTTCATTGACGGCTACATCAGGGTTGTGTTTGACCTTGGGGGACTGGGTTGGCATTGCCATTTGACGTCACGTCAAGAAGTGTCTGTGGTCGCCCAAGCACTCTGCCAGTTAAAACTGGCTCATGAGGTCCGTTTTTGGCTGCAACAGTCTCTTCTGGCACCAAGAGGCTGTTGTGGCCAAAAACAGATCCTGAGAGGGCTGCACGCTGTTATGGACAGAATAAATTTCTGACTTATTCAAATTTTTACATGAGTAGAAAAAATGGGAAAAGGAACAAAAATATGTACTTTTAACACTGAGCTGAATTATCCTGTTGGAAGGAGTGCCAGAGATTAGTAAATCCCTTTAGTTCCCCCCAGAATATGGAATTACTGTTAAAATTTGGGCAATATGAAGATTTTGGCTTGGATTTTGACTATGTTAAAGTAACTATTTTTGTTTTCACCCTCCTCCAAAATATATTTAAATTTAAAATGTATTTGATTTTATTTAAAAAATGAGTGTAGTAATAGCAATATTTACGCTTATATACCACTTCACATTCCTTACCGCCCTTTCTAAGTGGTTCACAGAGTCAGCATATTGCCCCCAACAATCTGGGTCCTCATTTTACCAACCTTGGAAGGATGGAAGGCTGAGTCAATCTTGAGGTAGTCAGGATTGAAGTCCTGGAGTGAAGAGTGTGTTAGACTGCAATAATGCATTCTAACCACTACGCCACCATAGCTCTGTGTATCTTAGTACTGCTGTAATAGTACTATTTCATCTATTAAATTATTCAATTTGAACTATAAGTTTGGACTAGATGGAGCAGGGGTTTAATCCAACATGAACCTGTTTGTCTGGCCTATCACAGGTCAGTTGGACTATAGGTGCTTCTCACAAATGTCAGTTCATTATCTTTGAATGGAAGTAATAAATATAGATGCCATTAGGTGGAAAATTCAGTGCCCAAATCTTTTACATCAATGAAAGAAGTTCTGATTTTTACATCCAAAAAGCGAATCATAAACTAACACCTGTGCATACTTGTAAAATGTAATTTTACATCTTTACATCAAATTTTATATTTTTAGAAACTTACCATCGGAGGACATCAGTTCATCAATGATATCACTGTTAACACCTGTTGACAAAGGGATATTCACAACTATGCATATGCAGAAATGGTTAAGCAAAATCAAAACATATCATTTAACCTCCCTTAATTTTTATTGTAATGCCAAAAAGTGAAAACATAAAATAGTATATTGAGCCTGACAAATCTAACACACATATTTTATTAAACAAACTTATTAACCTTCAAACCTCCACAAACCATTTTTCACCCTCAAAAAGATAAGCTGCCTCAGAATACATGAAATGAATTAGCTAATGAATTAAAGTTACAAGATTTATGATCTATTTTTAGTAAAATACAGTACTCAGGTTATCTCGCTTCAATTAATTTCTTCAAAACTTTCTTTTGGACTTCTAATGCTTCATGTAAGCTGCTCTTGGTGAAATGAACACAAAGCTGTGTACCCAATACTGGTATCTCAAGTTACAAGGATCAGGAAAAAAAAAAAGGCAGTTATGAAGAGCACACTAGGAATAACTCAGCCCTTGGCCAGCAACCAGAAGCATTAACTAGGAGACAATCAAAAACTGCTTTAGAACATTTTTATAAAGCCCACAGATTGTTTGAGAAGTACTTTTATCAAAAAAGTGTTGGATATTGGTAATCCTTATAACCTAATGTTTTCAAAAACCGGGCATAACTAATGTGCAAGTGATTGAATTTTTTTCATGTCACTGTTGATTCCAACATACGAGTATTAAGATTATTTAGAATACTGTACTTCATGCTATAGATACATGCCTAGATACAGGGTTAACCTAAAATAGGAAGGTCTCATTCTTAGCCACAATCTTTTCTTTCTCTGAACTTCCCCTTTCCAAAGACTTATCTATGAAGCATAATTAAAGATTTGGAGAACAGGATGCCGTTGAAATGAACAGATAGAAGTTCTTCATTTTATTGCTTTCAGGATGAAGGCAAGCATTTCTGTATTGTATCTGGACCACTACAATCGCTGTTAAGCCAATCTGGTTATCTCTGTAGTGTCATAAAGGAAAAGCTGATCAAGCTGATATGGGCAGTAAGAATTATCCTTCAGATGTAATATTTTGCACAACAGATGCAAGATATTGGCTATATTATCCTACATCTAGTCACTTATGGATTTTTGGCTCAGTACCATATACAGTGATTATAAAATAGCTATAGATGAAAAGGCTTGACCCCAGAAGCAGTCAATTATAATATTTCTATTTTTTTAAAAAATAAAACAGCTAAGTATCTTTACCAAATGAGAAAAGTACAACTCAATTCTTTTCAAATTTTGGATTTCTAGATATTGCCCAATTAACATTAAATGATTAGATTTTGTTTGATTAGTGATTAAGGCACCAGACTAGAAACCAGGAGATAAAAGTTCTAGTTCCATTTTAGGCTTGAAAGCTAGCTGAGTGATCTTGGGTTAGTCACTCTCCTTCAGCCCAACCTATTTCACAGGGCTGCTGTTGTGGGGAAAAATAGGAGGAGGAAGGAATATTAGGTATGTTTGCTACCTTGAGTTATTTTAAACATAATAAAGACAGGATTTAAAAATCAAATAAATAAATGTAAGATGATCTTTACCTCCAGGTTCATCCATCTTTGCTATGTCAAATGTGTTTGATTTTAGAATACTATTGACATCCAATGGAAGGAAAGAAGGGAGGATTGTTGAGCTAGGCGTGGTTTCAGTTACAAGGCTATCATACAACTCCGAATCTGGAATACTGGCACACAGTGTTTCAGGAGCTTGGCTTCCTTGTAAATTGATATCTAGAGTAGTGGAAATTTTTCAAATTAAAATACAACATGATAGTTCAGTGCAACAAACAAATATTGAAAAAGCAGTCTGACAACCTCTTATTTTATTGATCTATATTGCTCTCCTCTCACAGAAAGTGCTTCTGGAAGACATACAACAATCCAATAAATAATATCTCAAAAGTTTATGAAATCCTGCAAGATTTCAGCATGCTCCCATATTATTTCAGTCGAAATAATTATTTTTATAATTATAATTATTTTCATTTATAGTTATTTCATTTATAATTCAGTCGAAATAATAAATAATTATTTTTTGTGATCTATGCCATCTCATAATTAGTATCAGTATAAGAAGACACAATTATAGAGATGAGCAAATGTTTTCACACCAGCTAGTACATAAATAGTTAGCTAACTGCACTACCTAGTAGTTTAAAATGTTTATTTCCCAAGTTTATTGTTTTATAAATTCAAGGCAAAGAACATACTCAGTATCACAAGCTTTGTATTTATACAGACCCATTTTGTTTTCTTGTTTATGGACAACAATCAAATTATGTTTCTAGTTAGCTATTTTTCATATTTTGTGCAGAACAAGTTGAAATTTTAAAACAAATTTGAAAGGCTGGTTTAAGGTCATTAATTCTAAATTTGGAAACTAGGATCTCAGCTTGGATAGAAGGCAAAGCCATGGATAATTAGGAATAGCCTCATTTCATTTCAGTGCAGATCAAATAGAATACCATGCTTAAACTTCCTCATGTATGGAGATATTCTTGCACTCAAATATGATTAAAGAATTTTGATTTACAGCCTGAGGTGACTCTCAACACTGATTTTACAAGGAGAAAACCATTAAACCATTAAGCTACCCACTGAAGTTATTGAACCTATTATCTACTCATGGTCACCAGCTTTTGAAGTGCTGGGTCAGCAGGAGCTAGAGTGACTGGTAGAAGCTCACCCCATCTCATGCCAGTAACTCGGTCTCAAACATGAGCCTGCCAATTGTCAGCATACTAATCACATAAGCCACATGCTCCACTAGCACTGGGAATTAAAATATATTTTCTTATAGTACTAGATTAGAGTTTTCTCTTTAGCAAATATATTATTTTTACAAGATGATCATCCTAACCGTTTCCTCAGGAACAAATATAAATTTAAGAAATGTAATCTATAAACAACCTAGTTAGTCTAAAAAATTATACAGGATACAACCACATACCTTGAGAAAAAGTACAAAAAAATCTTAACAATAGGTTCAAATTTTCTGAAAAATTATACAGGATACATCCACATCCCTTGAGAAAAAGTTCATGAGAAGGAAGAGTTTCTATACCCACCTGTTGGTATATCTGTCACTGGAGTCTGTGGAAGGGATTGCTTCTGATTAAGGTCTGAAGGCTCTTGTAATCTCTGGTTTGGTTTAGGGGAAGTCAGTGGAACTGCAGACTGCAGGAGATCATCTGGTGGAGGTACTGGGAAAACAACCGGCTTGGAAGAACTGGACTCTTTGTTAATAAGCAATACATGGATAGGTCCCAGACTGCTCTTTAGATTGATCTGGTATTTTTTTTGTCCCTTTAGAGAGAATGGTAAAATAAAATGAAAGTCTTAACATGCTTCATATGAAAGCAGAAGTACTAATCAATAGTCAAACTGATTCCATTCAAAATTATACATGAAAGTTTTGAACTGCAACAATAATCAGTTTGCTTACACCCTGTTTCTGTTCAACCTGGAATTGACATTTTTTATAAAATTATCTTATTACTTATTTAGCAGTTTAATGGAGTAAAATATTGCAAACAAGTAAAATGCACAAGCAGAAAGTAAAATTCTTCAATAATAAAAGTATTTTATATTTACATATCGAATATTTTCACAGGAATGCAAAGAGAATTCTGGCAGTGAATGCAGATATGAAATTTATTTTGAGTAATGACCTGCAGTAAGATTCCAGAAAATTTACTGATTTTTAAAAAAATCATCCTAAGGCAAATTATCTTAGATCAATAGAAAAAACACAAGCTCAGCTGGTATGAAACTGAGAATTCAGAAACAGTTGTTTTATTTTTTTTTAAATTGCATGTATTATTACTACCATATCCAAATCAACCTCAAAATCAGAATAATATAAAAATGGTATCCTCTCTGATATTCTAATGGAAATGAAACCTGGACTTTGAACAAGGAGAATAGGGAAGAGTATTGATATTTTTGAATTTTGGACAAAGGCTTCTGAAATATCACAGACAGCCAAGAAAAAATAAATAAATCATTGAACAAATTAACCCAGAATTTTCACTCAGAATCAAATTACCCAATTCTGGACACATTATGTGAAAACCTAATTGTTTGGAGAAGGCTCTAATGTTGGGAAAAGTGGAATATCGCCAAGCTGCAGTTTAAATAATTCTTACACAGTTTTTAATCATTTAGGCAGATAATTGAATTACCGAATGCTGCATCTTTTAAAACAATTTGAGTTCATCAATAGTATTAAACTTTATAAAACTGATACAAAAAGATACATTTTAAGTTATTAAATGCTTTGTTCAATGGATATTCAATATATTCCCTGTTTCCCCAATAAAATCAATATGCTTATTTCTACATACCACATGAGGTACAGGAACTTCTAACTGTGTACCAGAAGGTGCTTGAATTGCCAGTAGTGTATCTCCTGTTTATGGAAAAACAGTCAAATCTTAATTCAATGCATTTATTTTTTTACATGGATTCTGAATTCAGTCTGAAACTCCATATTTTTTTTAATAAAGTTTTATTTGGATTTTCACACATACAAAATACAAGTAAAACATCTTTTTTGAAAATAGCATGGTCCCAGGTTGAACTTCTTTATACAGACACAAAACTCAATTTCATGCTTTTTGTATTCTATTCCATATCTTATACTATTTTACATTTTCTATATACTTTTTCCCCTCTTTTAATTTTCTCAATTTTATTTTGATTATCTCATCTCAATTCAAATCATTATATTTATACTTTTGTCTGTTCTGTTTCAATTTCATATTATCTTTTCTCATTAAACAAATTTTCTCCTGTAGTTACTAATTGGAGTATGACACCTTTATATCTTTTAATTACATCCATTCAACTCTTATTTAAACTTCAATATATACCTTAAGTTTATGACCTTCAATATAAATACATAATACATAACTTCCATTTGAATTCTGCTTGGTACATTCTTATAATACACACTATATTTTTTTTAAAAAAGAAAAATTGTAAACATATGTAATTATAAACCCTCATTCCATTCCAGTTCAGTACTATCATTAATAATCATTAAAATCTTAAAATCTTTAACACTTCTTTTCAATTAAATATCATACTTCCTTGAAAACACATGTCCATAATTAATTTTTTTTTTCTCTTGTTTTCTAAATCATTAAATGTACCTTTTGTTACATTTATTTATTGACAAGCATTCCACTGAATTATGAGTTATTTTATCAGACATTTCACTCATACATTGTTTCATATTTTCTAAAATTATTTCTGCTTCTAATATAACCATACTATCTTATGTACCTTTGCAGATTCCTTTTTTCCATAGTTTTCACCCATTATCTCTAAATAGGTCCTGTTTCTCTGTATTTTGCTTCTTTATAACTTTTTTCTTTCTTCCCTCTCACCTTCTCCCTCCCCTTTTTACCCCCTTGTCTCTCTAGTTCTAATTCTTTCTTCTGCATTTCCCTCTTCTGTTGCTTTCTGATTTTATACTTATTTTTCACTTTTTTTTGGAGTTGTTTTTCCCAATCTTAAATTTTCCATTCTCTTCCCCCCCTTTCCTTTTTTCCCCCATCTAAGATTACTTGTTCATTAAAGATGGCTTCTTCGTTGTCGCAATCTTCTTGTTCTGCAGGCGTTTCTTGTTGTTTCTCATAGTTCCAAATCTCCATTTCTAAAAACTGAAATATGAAGCCAAAAGAACCTCTCCCTTCTTGTGCATCTTCTTTGTACTTTTTAAGTTCCATTTTCAGTTCTTCTAAAAGTGGAGCCATTTTAAACAGTTTTAACCAACCACCCAATTGATTTTAGTCATTCAAAACAATAACCAAGAATCCAGAAATCATCAAGTAATCCAAATAGTCCCGAGTTATATCTTCTTATTTCTTTTTCCACTTTCTCTTCCTGGGATTTTTGTTGCGATATTTCAGTTAGAATGTATCTTTTGGAAGTCTTGTTGAGATTTTGCTGTAAATTCTTTTTTAATTCCAGGCAGTCTCCTTCCTTCCAGATCCTATCCTTTTATTCTTTTTCTGTTCTTTCCTGTTTTCAAAAGCTTTTAATTATACAGAAATCTTTATTATCCCTTTGACCTTTTATTTTCAGCATTAAATGCCTATTGATGTTAAAGTGGATTTTTTTCCAATTTCTTGCTTAAGTCTCTTAGCTGTCAGTATAGGAAAAGGAGAAAACCAAATCTTTTCCCTTTTCTCTCTCCTTCACAGCTTAAAAATCTTCTTAGGGAACAATGTTATTGTTTTTTAAGAGTTTCAATTCCAGGGTACCTTATTTGTTGCTTTTGCTGTTTGACCCGGTCAACCTAAACTTTCTCTTCTTATCTTCCTCCTGCACATTCTTTTCCGGTCGAATTCTTTGTGGTGGCCATTTCTGACCACAGAAATGCAACCGCCTTCGGAAAGGTAGTAATGGCCAGCTGGGGAGGAGAGATGTGACTCTCCTCAACCCTGCTGGCAGTCTCCCCCCTCTTCACCACCTCTACAGGTGGCTTAGCCCTAAAACCAGCCGGCTCGGGGCGCTCCAGCGGAAAGCACAGATCTAAGCCTCGCAGAGATGAGGTTTCGGTCTGTCGCTGAAGAAGCTTAAACCGGAAGTTCTCTGAAACTCCATATTTTAATGCACATGAAAAATAAGACAGGGCAACATGGCAATAGCTCTGTCAGCTACAGGTCATGGTATAATGTGAAGACAGTCATATTTGATTTTATATTGGCCGTTTTACTTTTCTGTGCGTTCAAGTTTCATTTAAAAGTATCTTTTCTTTTATGTATACTGAGAGTATTTACACCAGACAAATTCCTTGTGTGTCTAATCACACTTGACCAATAATGAATTCTGTCCTGTCCCATCTGGATGCTGTTTCCTACTGCTCTGATTTTTAGACAGAAATCCTATTGTGCTCTACTCTCTCTGAAAAGGAATTAAGGATATAGAGATTATGTATCACAGTACAAATTGATAGCACACTGCACTGTGAATAGCAAATCTATGTTATTAGGCAAAAGGCTCCTGAGGATTTCATGAGGTAAGATCTCTGAAAAACAACTGCTATATGCTTAAATTAACACTAATCACACAGCCTGCGTGTTTCATAGAGGAAATATAATTTGCAAGCAGACTTAAATCTTTTCTCTCTTACCACTGAAGCAGTCACAAATGTCTTCATGAGTGATATATGAAAAAGTGGGTCTTGTCAAGGAATTGTTCAAAATTGATTATGTAAGTAATAATTGATGAGATTTTAAGAGAGGTATAACATGTAGTGCAAATATTCTGTGTGGCATTTATCACCCATGAGTGAAATAGCATCATTCAAAAATAATCAAATGCTTTCTTTCATTTTAATGAAACTGAGAGCCACCAGACTGAAAGTGATGACCTTTTTTTAACAAGGGACTAAGTCTCAAGCAAATATGGCATTCTGTGATTTTATAACTCTGGGGAAAAAAATCTACAAACCATTCAATTCAGTGCAATGTCAAATATCCTACAAACCCTCTAGACCAGTGGATCTCAACCTGTGGCCCACAGACCCCTGGGAGGCCAAGATGTCTTCATAGGGGCAGAGGTGGTATTCAGTCAGTTCTGACAGGTTCTGGAGAACCGGTAGCGGAAATTTTGAGTAGTTTGGAGAACCGGTAAATACCACCTCTGGTTGACCCCAGCCTCATTTATTCGCTGCTTCCTGAGTCTCAGCTGATTGGACTCCCAGCTGATTGGTTGGGTCTTCTTTTGTTGCCCTGCACAGGAGAATGGAGCTGGAAAGCACAGGAGAATGGAGCTGGGGTGGAGAGAGAATGGAGATTTTACAGTATCCTTCCCCTGCCACGCCCAACAAGCCACACCGACAGAACCGGTGGTAAAAAAAATTGAATACCAGCATTGCACAGGGGGTCCATGAAGGCTTGAAATATTATGATTTAAATCTTGAGTTAAGTCTTAGGGGTCCATAGCCACAAAAGGTATTTAAAGGGGAGAAAGGGTCTGTGATGAAGAAAATATTGAGTACTAATGCTCTAGATTAACAACCTGTGATTGGGAGGTAATGAGTGTGAAATTAATATTCAGGCAATGTGACAGGAACCCAAATCTACTTGTGAATTGGGGCATCCTATTCCAATCCCTTTGTCTTCTGCCACAATCTCATCTCTAGTATCAAGAATCAATGTTAAAGGTACAGAAGGGCCCAGGGGAGGACTTGTCCTACTTTAACAAATTATACTGAATATCAAAGGATATTGTTTATTGATGGAATCTTCCTTAACATTTTTGATACTTTGTTGTAACCAGAGTTTCTGCTGATCCAGTTCCTTTTCTTTTATTTCTAGCTCTTCAATTTCTGCTTCAAGATATCTCAGTCTCTCCACGACTTCCTTTGTATTACAACCAGCCCCTACACCTCTTAAAGAAAAAAAATTAATATTATGAAGTGACAATAAGTAGACAAAAAGGAGATTTTCAGTCTTTCAGGCTGTTCACCTGAAAGTGACAAAGGTTTAGCCAGTTTCCCTTTCTAGTCCAAGTGATAGTTTTTCAAAAATACATAAATTGGTAATTGCTGGTCTTGAGAACTGAATAGTAAGGTCTATCAGGAATGCCAATTTAATGTGCTTTATTGGCAAGCAATTGGCATTGTGAAAAGGTGAAATAGGACACCCTTCATATTTATAGATTCTTTCCCTGTTCATTTACTTTTATTCAGATATAATCATCACCATAATTTATTTCCTGCCCATCTCATGGTTCAAGGTGACTTATTGTTGAGTCTTCTATCCTGATTAGTCAGGATATTTATATATTGTAACAACTTTCAATATTACAAGATAAAGTAAAAAGTTTCTGCTGTAAACTCTTTAAACTTTAAAATGAACAAAATAAATTCAAATCCGTTTAAAAGTTATACATTTATCACAATGGAAGAAAGTTACCCTTCAAATTTTCAGCATGCATATAAAAGTATACATAAACTGTTTCTCTTACTTCCACTGGATGCTGTTTTTTGACTTTTTTTCAATGAGATCTATCCCTTCCAAAACATTGGTGATGTCATAGATCCGCCTTTTCTGCCGGACAGCCAATGTATCAGCAGCCTGGGAAGAGAAAGGAGAAAAGAGAACAATGCATGGAGATGAAGGGCAAAAGGAGAGGCTCATTAGGCAGCTGCAGTGCATTTGTACAAGCCTCCTAGGGAATATTAATCACAACCTTCCAAAGAGACAGATGCACAATTAGAGGCCTCGGACCACCCTCCCTGCCTGTGGAACAGGGGCAATCAAACAAAATGCCTATACAAGTGACCTCCTGAAAACATGCCTATGGAACTCTCCAGGTGGAAAGGAATTCTTTTGGAGTTAACCATGCGCGAGTCCAGTGGGCGAGAGGGAGTGGAAGAGTCAAAAGATAGTGGAACCCTCTTGAACAGGACTCAGAAGAATAATGTATCATGTTCATCTAAGAAGAGGGCTGGAAGAGAATGGAAAATGGTCAAGTCACTGTTGAAAAGACAGGTAACTCCATATACTTTTTAGGAAAGTGTAAATTTTTCTGTGGATTTCCACTTGTTATTTTGTCAAATTTTAAAGGAATAGGAATTTCACCAGCTGAATCCCATATGAGTATTATGTATCTTATGGGCAAAAAATAAATAAAATGAAACCACATAACTCAACTATCATTAAAAATATTCTTAGCCACATGGTATCTTACTTCATCCCGAATTGTGCTAAAAGTAAGGCAGAAAGAGAACAAAGTTCAGTCTGCAAGTAGTAGTCAATGTGATTAGCAGCCTAAAATTTAAGCCAGTAATTTTTATATTGGCATAGATCCAATGTAAACCCTTAAAAGATCAGGCTGCCTAAATTTTCTCAATAAAAGGAAAGTAGATTTTACTTTAATACTATTTTAATGACTCACTGCATGAAACATAACTTTTTTTGCTCCTTCAATTAATGGTGTAATATTTCATTTTAACCAAAATAAGTAGTAAAAGATTATTTTAGATTCTAGCAGGTTTAATGTACCTAACATATATAAAATGAGAGTCAGTTTGATGTAGAGATTGAAACCAGACTAGAAACCAAGAGACTGCATAACTTTAAGCAGGTCAGTTTATCTTAACCCCAGGAAGAAAATAATAGCAACCACTTGTGAAAATCCTGCCTAGAAAATTGCAGCAACTGGTTCTTGCTTCTGCCAGAAGTGAACACACGACTATTATCTATCTATGGTATGTATCTATCTATCTATGGTATGTATCTGTCTGTCTGTCTGTCTGTCTGTCTGTCTGTCTGTCTGTCTGTCTGTCTGTCTATCTATCTATCTATCTATCTACCCACACACAAATCATGTTATCTGTCTATTTAAAAACTGATCTGAGGTTCAATTTGTTTTTTTGTCACGTGTAAACTGATAGCCAATTTGGTGTAGTGATTGTGATTAAGGCATCAGGTTAGAAATCAGAAGACTGCATTCTAGTCCAAACTTGGGCACAAAGCCAGCTGAATGACATTGGACCAGTTATTTTTTTTCAGCCCTAGGAAGGAGACAATGGCAAAATACCTCTGAAAAATTTTGCCAATAAAAGTACAACAACTTGTCCAAGCAGTGTCTGAAAATTGGGCATGATGGAATGGAAAAAGGGAAAAAGGAAGCAATATTAACAGATAGACAACAAGCTCTCTACCATATAAAAATGATCTACCATTAGTAAGGATCTAGGGCTAGGCCTTGCCCTTGAATAACAATGGATGTTTTGAGTGGGGCCAGACCCACATTTACAATTAAGGCTGGAGAAAAGGACACGATTTATATGAAAATTGGGATGAGGGGGCAGTGATCTTTCTATTTTAACTATGACATACCTATTTAGGAAACTATATTAAATACTCCAATTAAAAATGGTGAATTTCAGTTTTCAGCTATCCTGGTTTAAAAAGCAGTTTGTTGGGGCTACAGATAATTCATTTCTGTCTTTGACAGAATGTAATCAAGATTTTAGTAAGCTGAGTATCAATGCCAGTTGGTGCCCAGCTTTTACCCTGTGAAAATAATTTCATCTTTAACACATAGATAAATCTATTTTACCAACTAGAACTGGATAACTTTAATTAGAAGTTCTGCTGCATTCACCCAAACGTATTTCTTGATAAAGCCACAAATGTTTAGGCCGTAATTCTACCTGAAGATTTTCTCAGGAACAAAGGAGCACCCATTGTTCCGCTGCTTACCCAGGCAGAATTAATAGTATAACAACCCTTACTATATTTATCTTAAATATGGGCACAAGCTTTCAGAGAAGTGTGGCATTGGCATCTTAATTCACCACGCACAGAATGGAGAAGGGTGATATATAGACCTTTAATGTAAATCTCTGCTCAACCGACAGAAAAGTATTAATATGCCTTTTGGCCAGAAACTTTATCACAGGCTAACCTAATCTCTCAGGTTTGTTTGGATAAGTGAAAAGGGATTAAAGGAAGGACTTTGAAAAAATAAAAATAAAAGAGTTGATACAGGTGTAAATCGGGAAATCTTCTCCCAACCCACTGTACAAGGCTGTTTTAAAAATATAATAGACGTGATTGAGAAACGTGACCACAAACCCTACACACGTTCTTTCTGGTGCATTTGGTGTGATAACTTTGCAGGGCGTATGCTTGCTTGTTTGGTTTTTTTTTGTTTTTGTTTTAACCTTTGTTGTTAAGGGGGAACAGGACAGTTTTGGAAACACACGAGTTGCCCTTCCCCGGCCCCGCTACTTCCAGTTCTTTTTCCTTGCAGAACCCAGTTAGGAAGTTGCTGCTCCACCGGGGCAGGAAAAAGCTCCCGTGAGGGGGGGAGGCTTCCCACTTGATCTCTGAGACCCCTTTATTTCCCTTTTTCCAGCCTCCTCTACACCCCCCCCCCTCCCCCCAGCTCACCGCCTTCAGGTCGAGCACGCCGTCCTTGGCTTCCTGCAGCAGCGATACAAACTTGGTGGTGAGCAGCCCCAGACTCTTCTCGTGCCGGCTGCTGTTGCTGCTGCTGCTGCCGCCGCCGGAACCCCCGCTGCCGTCCAGGCTCCCGCCGCTGCTAGAAACCGCCTCGGCCAGCGCCGCTGCGGCCATGCTGCATCGCTCCAGCCTCCTCGGCCAGTGGGGTTTCCCCGGCAGCGGCGGCCCCACGTGGCCCTCGCGGACGGCCCTCTTCTCCTTCCCAGCCGCCAGCGAGCACAGCTGGACCTGAATAGAACAGCTCAGGGCCTCGCAGCCTTGCTTGCTGGGTGGGGGAAGGAGGAAGTGACGCTGCCTCTCAGTTGCTGGGAGACAAAGTTTTGTGTGGGGAAGGGGAGGGGAAAAAAAAAAAAAGGTTTGTTTCTTCGAGGAGGAAACGTTTGTAACCCGCCTTTTCAGCTTAGCGAGCTCCCCAAAGTCCGACGGATCTTTCTTCCCCACCCCCCCACCCCTTGTGTTAAAATGAAACTTTCTCCAATTGGCAACAATGGAACTTTCTGCAACCACAACTCCCATCATTCTAGCTGAAGAGCTACGACCTGTTACATATAATTCCGGGTGTGCGTTGAAGGACGCTCATCTTGAGATCCAGAAATCATTTCCATAAAACGACTGAGCGGTCCCTAAACTTGTGCTCCTTACAGGCTTGCCCAGAAGTTGAGCATTCCCACCCTTGCAGAGGATGATTCTTAATTCTGTCTAGAGAGTTCTGGTTCTTCGGGTGTCTGCTTTCATACATAAAGGTGTAGGAAGTTTTAAATTGTTTAGTATATTTCCATTCCACCCTGGTGGAATTAGCTAGAAAATGGGTGACTTTTCTTTCAAGAGATGAGTCATCTATCAGTGATGCTTTTATGTGAATTCCTATAATGAGTGAACAATTGAATTTGATTACTTAATTGGGCCCTTCAAAGTGTTCTTTAAAATCAGCATATTTTAAAAAACTTATTGCTTTTTAAAGGGTGCAAATAAAGATGGTTTAGAAGTACTGTGTAAATTTGGCAAAGACCTGACAATGGCTTTGAATACCAATAATAATGGCAAAGGTGCCTGAACTGAATAATCCTTTCAAGTAAAGAAAGGACAGGCAATAAAACCATAAAAGAAGCTGTACAAAAAGAAATCAAAATTCATACTTTAGATATTTCAAAGACTCAGATTTATACATATTTCTATTCAAACACAGTAAAAAAGAAACCATTTCATCCTCTTAGAATTATAAAATAGCAACAATGATACCACAAACAAGTAGATTCCTCCCCACACTTTATTTCACTTATTTATATGTCAAATTTAGAGAACACCCATCTGACTCACAGAGCAACTTTAGGCATTTTAGTGTCGGGTTGCTAACCTATGCTCTTTGAACTTATTGACAGTAGTTCCAATGATTTTCATAAAACCAATTTCAGAATAATCATTCAAACATAGGATTGTAATACCTAGATCCCTTTGATACAATATCGTCATTTTTAAGGCTATATAGCATTTAAGGAATGAAATTCAGTCCTTTTAATCACCTCAGATCTCCTAATTGTAATACACTGTTTAGCTTTAATGGAATGAAACTTCTATGTTAGATGTAGTGATTTTTATATGGAAATTTTTAGGTCACCGACAGTTTAACAAAAGGAAACTTTTATTCTGAAAATATTTACATAAAGTACAAATATAACTTATGGCGACATACAGAATTTCCTATCATCAAATGATCTGTAATGATGGTTACAAATGCCACGTGCTATAGATGTTTCTCAAAGTCCTTGTTGAATATCACTCAAAGCAACTGTTAGCCATTTTATTTTCTCTTCCATAGTCTTTTTATTGTTTGCAGTTTCTTGTAGTAACTGACGCATTTCTTCTTCAACCTGATAAACCTGAAATAAGTGTTGTTGATAAGGTTATTATGTATCAATAAACCGAGTTCTGAAAGCAGTTGAAGATATACCATGGAGGCAGAAAAGTATAGTACTACCAACAGCATATTTCACATACAGGTATTCCTCATTTGGCAACTCACTGGCCCTTGCAGTGATCATTTGTAGTAACAGTGATGATGAAAAAGTAACCTTACAAACAGTCTTCCCATTTACAATCTTTTCAGGCCTGTAAAGCCTAGTCTGGCTAGGAAGAACGATGGGATAAGGGCTGGTTCTGTGTATATGGCAGATGTGTGTGCTTGCAGCTCTACTTGTGCAAGTGTTGGGCATATGCACCATTTTGCTTTTCCTAGTCTAACCTTTCTATTAACCTAACTGAACAATTTCACAGACAAAAAAGCTATCAAATTATTTTATTTATACTTCTATTCTCTGTAAAGAGTCCACCAATTCTTGAATTCCAAACTTTTTTTCAAAGGGAAAAGTGAAGGCAACAGTTTAAAAAAATAAACATTTGATCACTTTTGCCAACAACCTCATTTGATGAACATATAGCTGCTTTCAACTGCTTAGCACAGTCACCTTTTCATTGGCTGCCGCAACTTGTTTCTGTTTTTCATTTGCTAGCTGTAGCAGTTCTGCTTGATGTGCTGCAATGGTTGATTCATGTTGTCTTCGGAAAGCATCATCCACAGAATGTAGTTTTTCCATCATAATCCTAAACAAGGTACATTCTTAAATTTCCTCTATCCTATCATAATTTTCTATTGCTGATATTGGCAATGATGCCTATATATCAGCAAAAAATTATATTCACCACCACCCTACAGCAATCCAGGTGTCTCACGTAAATAGATTTGGGAGGGTACAGAATTCGATTTGGGAAGGTACAGAAAAGAAAATATACATGTGTATGTATATATGCATGTCCTTAAATCTAGGGAACATATACTACAGTATTAGCATTTTCTCAAGTCTGTTTACAAATGTCATTTTTAAATCCATATTACTTAAAATCACATTAAAAGAGAAAACTTAATCTTATATATTTTCGATGAAAGCTGGTAAAAAAGAATAACACATATTTGTTCTTTTAAAAAGGAGTGAGAAATACAGAAACTGCTTTGCTTTAAGTAAAGCTGTTTCTCCAAAGATAATAGCAAGAATAGAAGTATACTAATAGGTGACTTATTTCTATAAAGGTGCAAGTCTAGCTAAGTAACCGTTCCTAGAGGATATAAAAACACTGTGCTCAAAAACTGCTTCCTAATTTAATCTGATCCTTTGAAAGTCTACTTCAAAAACATAAAAACAGACAGTAAACCAAGGTTTGGTTGCAGTTTTCATTAATTATACTACAAACAATTCCTTTCTCTAAAATTGCATATGAGATCTAATGAGTTCTGAATGTTAAGTGTGTTAGCATAAAAGAGACTTTAGCACAAGCAGAAAAGCACACACAATCCTTCGTTCACATATAAAACAAAGGCTCTAGTTTATTAAACCATCATGTGAAAGAATTGTATACAACATCTTCACGTAAGAGGAAATTTCTGACTTTCATATTGAAACAGAGACAAGCCACGAAATACCTTCACTCCCATAAACTAGAAAATGTTTTGGCCAAAGCAACTCAGCCAACAGACTAGCTTCTTGGCATCAGTAAAATAAACCACAGTGTTTGTGACTAAGCTTTAATTTTTGGTTAATTGGTATACAGATAAAATGGTCTATGAGCATACTTCTTCAATATTTAATATTTTTTTTAAAAAACCCTTACCTTGTGTGTTGATCTTATTGAAATACTTACTTCTGAGCTTGAAGACTTTTATCTCTTTCCTCTCTCAGCTGCTGCTCCCTGATATCAAAGTTTTCTTTCATTTGTTTGACTTGTGCTTCCAACTTGTTCAGCAATCCTCCTTTATCTTGCCATTTTTTATTCATCACACTGAAATATAATAAATATGGTCTTAGTGGCTTCAGAGATTACCTAGTCCATAACTTAACATTTATTAATTTTAAGACAGGCTTTCTACCAGCCAACCTCAATGGTTAGAAATGGGAAAGGGATCTTATAGTTTAACCCTATTTTTACTTTCCATCATGACTGAATATGATCCATAATATTTCAATGTGTGTAGAAGATGATATTGGTTTTAAGCACCTATAAGATTCTTTGATGTCATTGAGCTCAGCATCCTTTTCTTGCAATTCATGCTTCAGTTCTTCTTTTCTCTCTTTTTGCCTTTCTAATTTTTCCAATAAATTATCTAACTCTGCATCTTTTTCCTGGAGTTGTATTTGAAGTCTCTTTTGTATTTCAATATTGTCTTCACGAAGCTTTCTTATTTGCCCATCTCGGTTCTGTGAGGCCTTCAAAGTAAAATGTTTTAATCATACATTTAGAGTGAAACAAATTTAAAATTTCTTACTTATCACATAACTTACATAATTCTCTCCACTTTTAAAAGAAATAACAAACAGGAAAAACAGAATTTATTTTTTTTTAAAAAAAAAACCTTACCAGCACAACCTCACAAATTCATGAGAGTCAATCCAACCTAAATCTTTAAACTACTTTTTATATTTAATACTTATCCTTGCAGCCAGCAAAACTATTTTCAATCATGATGTGATTGGCTCCAAACTTTACTTATAGACTTTACTATTTAACAGTGTTTATTTATTTTATATTTCTGTCCGTTTTGTCTAATGACTGGGCAGCTTTAACAATAAAAATAAAATAAAAGCCACTAAAACTAATTACCCCAGTGAATTAAAACAATACAAGGTTGATATTGGTAACACACTGTAAAAAAAGTGCTGGTATCTACACCAATTTCCCTCTGTAACAATGGACAATATAGAAGCAGAAAGAAGCAAATAAAAAATAAAAACAGTATTCAATCTGTTCATGAAGTTATACCATCATGAGTTATATACCATGTTCATGAAGTTATACCATCATTGCAGCTTTCCAATGCCCCAAAATAAAAAATATATTTTTTTGTTGTATCTATATCCCTACTTTAGAATTGTTAGGGTTCACACAATGCCTTGATCAATTTCATTTTGGATTAGCATGCTATGATCCAACCAAGTCTTATACAATAATCAGGCTTAAACTGAAATATGATCTAGTCTAAACTGTTATTAAGAATAGGCTAAAGAAAAAGAGCACCCTTACTTCTTTTAGCTTTCTAATGGTTTCGGTTTGATCTTCCATAATTTTAGACTTAATCTGCAAAGCATCATTAAGAGATTCATTTTGTTTTTTCAAAGCTTCAGTTTCGCTAGTTAGAACTTCTATTTTGGCTTCCAATTTTCCCCGATCTTGAGCAAGAGAAGCTCCTGAGAAAAATAAAGACATCAATGCATGTGGTGTAGTAAACACTGAAAATATCTAATGAAGTTCACAGAGGGATCACTGTTCATCTACAGCTTGGTTTTAAGTACCAGATTGTCATTCATTCATTTATTCATTCATTAAAATATATGAATTCATATATGTTTATGTATGGTATTCAGCTTTGTTCGGGTGTTTTCCCACGTCATTATAGTTGTGCTTTTAAAGTTGTAGCAACATTTCGGCAGAATCTCATCTGCCATTATCAGGCTTGTGTGTTGTTTTTCGTCTGTTAGTCAGGTTTTCACAGCCATTTCTGTTTTAAATTTGGTGCTAGCCTACTGCTGTGTTAGAATGTTTTTTTCTTCATCCTGATTGGTTGGGAGTCTTGGTCTGTGTTTATTGGTCTTGGAGTTTGCTATGTTCTGATTGATTGGTGTTTCTAATATCTTCTGTCTGTTTTGTAGCTTTTTTTTTTCGTCTTGATTGGCTGGCAACATTGTGTTTCCTGTGTTAGGGATAACATTGTTCACCCTAACTGTTTTAGGTGAAATACTAACTATAAATCATAGTTAGTGTATGCAGCTTTAACTGTAAAATAGCAACTGTGGGTGTGGTTATGAAAACCATATAAAAGTAGCAAGGCTACAGCTTGCTCGCACTCTCTCTCTGGCTTTGATGATCCCTGATTACTGCTTGGAAGCAAGACTGCATTGCTTGAACGGGAGAGACAACAACGGACTGATTTATGTGAACTGACAATAGGATATTCTACATGGACTTTGCTAACTGAATATCCCTGAATGGACTGACTACATGGTAATTGAATATTGGACTGTTTTTGACTATGCTATAAACTTATACTGGAATAAAACATATTCTTGATAGCACAAGCGTATCTGTTATTTTTACTGTATGTTAATAAACATACAAGCTTAGCTCACTCATTTATCTGTGTGCCTATCTGACTAACGCTGCACATTCTGTTTAGCTTGTCTACCTAACCCTGGTTGGGGAACCCAGGCTTAACACTGGTTATGGGCCCAGAGGCTGCAAAGTCAGTTTAACTAGGTTAAACAGATTTATGTAAAAAGTGAGAGTTTGTATTGTTATACATTACAGTAAACAGACAGCTGTGTTTTATTAATTATATTTTTATATCCATATAAGAAAACATGGCACAAGTCAATTTACAAAGTTTGTCCCTTATATCCAAGTTGGATGGAACAAACTATGTATCATGGTCTACAAAATGTAGTCTACTTCTACGAAGAGAAGGTCTGTGGAACATAATTGAAAATCCACCAAACGTAGAAGAATGGGATCCAGAGGATGAGGAAGATAGACTAAAGATAGAAGAATTTAAGCATAAAAATCAACAAGCTATTTGCATAATTGCGTTAACCTTAACTGATCAACAGCTTGTTTATATCCACGGAGAGAAAACGGCTTTTGGCTGTTGGCAGAAGCTGAAGAGGATTTATGTCCGAGATAAGGTTGGTTCTCACATAAATCTAACACGGAAGCTTTTCAGGACACATCTCCAAACAAAAGGTGATATGCAGAGTCATTTAAAAACTATGCAAAGCATTTTCCAGGAATTAAATGAAAAACAACTTATTTTCCCTGAACAACATCAAGTTTATATAATTCTATCTTCCCTTGATGAAAGTTATGATAACTACGTAACTTCACTTGAAATTTTGCCAAAGGACAATTTAACTTTAACTGATATAACTGGCAGATTGATTGAAGAGGCCAGAAGAAGGCATGAAAGAGATGAATTAAGAAGGGAGCAACCTCAAAAAGAAGATAATAAATCTCCTACAGCATACGCAATTAAAAGGTGCTTTAATTGTGGAGGAAGAGGACATTTGGCAAGATTTTGTAAAAAGTCAAAGCGCCAGAACGCTGGCCAGAATACTACAAATCATCAAAAGATAAATAAACATTTAGAGTTAGCCATGTATACTAACGGAGCTGTAAGAAATAATTTATGGGTGGTTGACAGTGGGGCATCCCATTGTATAACAAATGATAACAAAAAGTTTATAAAAATGACCCAGAGTAAACAGCAGATATCGTTAGCCAATGGCTGGAAACTGAAAGCTAAAGGTGAAGGTATAGCATATTGTTCTTTTATAAAAGAGAATGTAAAAATGTTATATGTACCACAACTTAAGTTTAATTTAATTTCAGTTAGAATTTTGGTTAAACTAGGATATGTAGTTACATTTAGGGGAGATAACTGCTTAATTACAAAAAATGATAAGATAATTACTGCATCTTTAAGAGATGGCTTATATGTGTTAAATGATGATGGTTTAAAGGTGGCTAACACAATTTATGAAAACCAGAAACCTCATGATGAATGTATTCACTTGTTACATAGAAGGCTAGGGCATTTAAATTTTAAAATGCTTAAGAAAACTGTTGAATTGTCTAAGGGAATAAGTTTGAAACCTTGTGATAAGTATTTGCAATGTAATGCATGTAATCAAAATAAGAACAGGGTCATACCAGCTAATAGAGTTGATGGATTTACTACTAAAGAGCCTTTAGAAGTAGTATTTGCTGATTTAATAGGTCCGAAAAAACCAAGTGTAGGAGGAGCTCGTTATATACTTAGTATAATGGATCACTATTCTAGATATGGGTTTTGCTATTTAATGAAGAGCAAAACTGAAACATATCAAAATATATTTAATTGGCTAAAATTCGCTGAGAGAAAAACAAAAAGAAAACTGGTAACTCTCATCACTGATAATGGCACAGAATTCACAAATAATAAATTTAAAAACAGAATAAAACAATTGGGGATTCAACATAAAATGTCTGCACCATATAGGCCACAACATAATGCCTTTATAGAGAGAAGAGGCCAAACATTACAATCAATGGCACAAACTATGATGTCTGATTCAGGATTACCTGACAATTTATGGGGAGAAGCAATAATGTGTGGTAATCATATATTAAATAATGTTGTTAATTCAACAACAGGTGAATTACCATTCACACTATGGCATGGTACAAAACCTGATTTAAGTTACATGCACACATTTGGAGCACCAGCATGGGTGCATATCCCTAAACAACTTAGATACAAAGGACAGCATAGAGCTAAAAGATTGATTTTTGTAGGTTACACCTCTAATCATCGATCCTATAGATTCTGGGAACCAGGTACATCTAGAGTTTACACCAGTGCTAGTGCAAAATTCCTAGAACATGTAGGATGGAATAGATTAGAGCAAGATTCAAACAATGAAATATTTATTGAACCCTACAAAAGTCATAAAGATGAGATTAGCTGGAAGAAGAGTCCAATTAAAGATGAAATCCATGAAGAGCAAATAGGACCAGAACAAGAGGAAATAGTTGATCAGGAAGAGTTACATGATCAGGAACAATTAGTAGAGGAAAGTCCACCTGCAAGTCCTATAATACCTAGACGTACTACACGTGTAACTAGACCACCTGATAGGTATCAAGCAAGTATAGTTTGCCAAGTAACTAAAGTTCCAACTAGTGTAGATGAACTTAGGATGTATCCTGCTAAGGATCAGGAGAATTGGCAAAAGGCAATGGAAAAAGAACTACATTCATTAAAGGTAATGAAAGTGTATGAAGATGCCAAATTACCTCCAGGAGAAAAATCCATTGGGTGCAAATGGATATTTAAAGTAAAAACTGGAAATGATGGGACTGTTACCCATAAAGCTAGGTTAGTAGCTCAAGGATTTAATCAAACTGCATCTGATTACGATGAAGTTTTTGCACCAAGCCTTAAAGCTACATCTCTAAGAACAGCATTAGTGTGGGCAGCTAAGAAAAACTATATCGTTAATCATTTAGATGTAGAAACTGCTTATCTACATGCACCATTGCAGCACACTATATATTTAAGAAAACCAATTGGCATAAAAGAAAATAATGTAAATAGCAATGATTGTTGGAAACTCAAAAAGAGTCTTTATGGATTAAAACAATCTGGGTATGAGTGGAACCAATATATTGTGAAAGAGTTAAACAATATAGGTTTTAAATCTGGTTTAGCAGATCCGTGTGTATTTAAAAGAGAAAATAATGGAACGGTGTCATTATTATTGTTATTCACTGATGATATTGCTTTAATAACTAAAACTAATAATGAGGCTAATGAAATAATATCATTATTAGCCAAGAAAATAAAAATAAAGCATCTAGGTGAAATTAAAAGATATCTAGGATTGACAATAAATAAAACAAATCATGGTTTTAAAATATCTCAAGAAGATAAAATTTGCCAATTACTTAAAAATTATAAGATGGAACTTTGTAAACCGGCAAAGACTCCAATGAGTCAAGAAGTTTGCCAAATTAATGATCAAAGTTCAAAATTTGATAAGTCCATATATCAATCTTTGATTGGTAGCTTATCATATATAAGCAATTGGTCAAGGCCAGATATTGCTTATAGTGTAAATCAGCTGGCACGTTTTAATTCAGATTCAAAAGAATATCATTGGACATCTTTAAAACGAATATTGAGATATCTGAAGGGAACTATAAACCATGCATTATATATAGAGCCAAAGGGTGATTTGAGTCTTAGTGCTTATGCAGATGCAAGTTTTGCAACTGATATAAACGCTAGAAAATCAACATCTGGTATGGCTATATTATTTGGTAAGACACTGATAGGATGGAGGTCAATCAGACAACAGCATATTAGCTTATCTACAATGGAAGCTGAATTTTCATGTCTATCATTAGTATGCACTGATTTAATTTTCTACAAACAATTGTTGTTGGACATGGGAATAACAATAAAAGATCCCATTATGGTATATGAGGATAATCAAGCAGCTATAAAGTTAGCTACTAGTATTGCTGTAAAAACTAGATCAAAACATACTGACCTAAGATATCTGAATGTAAGAGAAGCAGTGAAGAATGAATTGATAAGATTGGAATACTGCATGTCAGAGGAAAACATAGCAGACCAATTTACAAAGGCTCAAGGAGCAACTAAGTTTAGTGTGGCTTAGCTTTGGGTAAATGGATGGTTATCATTTATTAGGAAGCTAGGTTTCATCTGGGTGCCTGGTTGCGGTGTGCTTGAGCTGGAGGTATCGGGGGGGGGGGGGTTGTTTGTGCCCAGGTGTTTGCTTGGCTTGTGGTGTGGAGATTTGTGCACTCACAAACAAAAAAAATCTCCACAATCAGAACACAGCCAAGCCCCCACCCAATCAAGTCATACCCCCACTAGAAGTTAAAAGGAAGAATTAGCTTCAAGCTCACATTACTCCGAGAAGCACAAAGCCGAAGACATAAGCCTGAAGATGACAAATGAGATTTCGTCGAAATGTTGCCAAGATACTTCTAATTTTAGGCGGGAGAAAACCTGAATAACCAAAGATCCATATATAAATATATACGAACTCAATACAGAAGCCTGATGATGGCAGATGAGATTCTGCTAAAACATTGCTACAACTTTAAAAGCACAACTACAAGGACGTGGGATAATACCTGAAGGAAGCTGAACAGCATACATATCTATATTTATATCTATATCTATACACACCCAACATACATATACATACATCTCCCCCCCCCCGAGCCAGGGTGGCACAGGAGTTAGAGTACAGTACTGCAGACTATTTCTGCTGCCTGCCAGCTGCCTGCAATTTGGCAGTTCAAAGCTAACCAGGCTCAAGGTTGACTCAGCCTTCCATCCTGCCAAGGTGGTAAAATAAGGACTTAAAATGTTGGGGTCAATATGCTGAATCTGTAAAACCACTTAGAGAGGTTTGTAAAGCACTGTACAGTGATATATAAGTCTAAGCGCTATTATTCAGGTTGTGGCCTGCCTTTCTGGTTTTACAGATAATCAATCTGCTTAGAAATGTAACCATAACTGGATTACAGACTGGGAACATCTAGAAGCTTACATATATGCCTCATAAGCTATCAGAAAACCAAAACAAATGAAGGCAAATGTATTTGTCCCAGGAAAATGTTGCAGGATCCAATCTGGGTTGGTTATCAGGACCAGAGGCTTAGTCCTCTTAATTTTCCGACTCAAGCAGGAGCCCATCTTCAGGGAACATCTCTCTAGAAGAATGTATGAGAGAGACATTCTGTTAGAGAGACATTGCCTGAGGATGGGCTCTAGCACAAATCCAAAAGCATAAAAGATTAAACCTCTGATCCAGATTTGATCCTACAGAAAAATAAAAAATTAGCATTCCCATTTTTATTCATCCGTATATACTTGAGTATAAGCTGAGTTTTTCAGCACATTTTTTGTGCTGAAAAAGCCCCCCTCAGCTTATACTTGAGTGAGCAGATCATCAGACATGGTATTTTTCCGATTAAAATCAGAATTCTGATTTTTTTGGGAATTACCCCCCCCCCCACCCTTTTGCCCCCCTTCTTCTCCTCCTTCCCCTTCCCTCAGAGGAAGTTCCTCAGAGGAAGTTCCCTGAGTCAGTTGCTACTGCCGGTGCGGCTCCGCATGGCTCTAGTCCTGCATTGCCTCGGGAAGGGAAAGGCAAAAAGAAAGAGCCGCGGCGGCGCTTTGCAATGGCAGCAGCGGCACCGTAGGCTCAGGCGCAGTGGCTCCCAGGTTTCTTCTTCCTCCTGGCACCTTTCGGTCCATGGATACTTAAAGAGAACTGTGACTCCTTGAACGGACAGCTACAGGAGCACGCAGAGCCCCAGCTGGACACCTGAGCGGAGCCTGGCAGTGCGAGCGGAGGCCGCTGAGCGGCAGGAAAAGGGAGCTGGGCAGCCACAGACCAGCCGTCTCTCCATCTGATGGCCTCAGCTGAATCTCTGCCTCCTAGCGCACTTGGTCCCCCACCCGCAGGCTTCCCCGGCCCCTTGCCAAGTGAATTTTCTGCCCCAGCCCGGCAGAGCCCTTGCTGCCTCCCCCTCGCCTGACCGGTCAGGCTCCTTGGGCAACCCGGCTGCCTTGTGCCGATAAGCGCGCTGCCAGGCGGGGGCCACAACACGCAGTGGACACTCCCCGGGGCGAGGGCTTGGCCCGTTCCGGAGCTAATCCACACCTGACTGACTGAAAAGGAAGGATGTGTAGCGTTGGTGTTGTGTGTGCGATTTCTTGGTGCGCGGCAAGAACTGTCTGCTCTATCTATTGCTCATCCCCTTACTATGAGTGCAGCATGTCGCGCACAGGGAATGCGGCTCCCTCTGATTGGAGGATTTACCGGCAGCTGTATCATCATCCCAGCACGGATAACCAGCGAACCAGGTTCCAGAGACTTTAACAGTCTCCCGTTACCACAGTAAGCAGATGGATGTGAGCTTGCAGTATATTTTTCCTTTCGTCATTTTTACAAGCTTAGCAGTTACTAAAATCCCATACAACAATGGATGGATGTGTACAGCTAGAGCTTGCTAACAGAGAGAAAATAGAAGAAGTACCGGTACTGTAGCAGGCTTTCAACGCAGCACGGCCTAGTGCATGCATACTGTTCAAAAGTTTTCAAAGTCTTTTTTTTATCCTGTTAGAAATGGATCCCAATACTTCTAATCCTGGACCAAAACAAAAACGCAAGTCATACGAAGCTGGTTTCAAACTTAAGGTTGTGTCAAGAGCAGAAGAGAGCAATAACAATATTGCAAGTAGGGAATTTTGTGTTGATGAAAAACAAGTGAGAGAGTGGCGGAAAATGAAAGCTGACTTGGAAAAGATTCCAAAGGCAAAAAAAGCTCGATGTGGTTTAACGACTTCATATGAAGCTCTAGAAACTGAATTGCATAAATGGGTTATGGAGTGTCGTCAAAATGGTTACTGCGTGACACGTATGGGAATTCGCTTACATGCCCTTCAAATGGCTAAAGATGACAAATTAAAAGCACGAGGCATTAAAAATGTTATGTCAGCAGGATGGTGTACCCACTTTATGAATAGGTTTGCCTTATGTTTGCAGCAAAGAACAAAGATTTCAGAGAAGTTGCCAAAAGACCTTGATGAGGAAGTGATGTCATTCCATTCATTCATCATAAAAAAAAGAAGGATCCATAACTTTGACCTGGGAGATGTTGGGAATATGGATGAAACACCTATTACCTTTGATCTTCCTAGCAACAGAACTGTGGCAAGTTTGGGAGAAAAAACTATTTTACTCAGAACCACAGGAAATGAAAAAAACCATTTCACAGTCGTTCTGTCATGTTTGGCTAATGGAACTAAGCTGCGGCCTGTCATTATTTTTAAAAGAAAGACCTTGCCTAAAAAGGTCAAATTCCCACCACGAATTACAGTGCGTGCACATATTAAAGGCTGGATGGATGAAGACGGAACAAAAAAATAGCTGGAAGAAATTTGGAATGGACGTCCAGGAACAGCCTTAAAGAAAAAAACCATCATTGCTAGTTTGGGATATGTTCAGAGCCCACATATCTGATGACATAAAAAAATTGGCAAAGTCTTCTCAAGTTACTTTGGCCGTTATTCCAGGTGGGCTTACATCTGTATTGCATCCCCTAGATGTGTGTTTGAACAAACCTTTCAAAGACCATGTGCGAAAAATGTGGCATGAATAGATGTCATCTGGTCAAGCCCGATTGACAAAAGTTGGAAATCTGATGAAGCCCGACATAGAATTAGAAGCAAAGTGGGTTCGTGATGCATAGGAAGACATTCCAGAGGACATGGTGCAACGTGTCTTCAAGAAATGTGGCATTAGTATTGCTATGGATGACAGTGAAGACACTGTCTTTGAGAACGACAGCAGTGATGGTGATGACTGTGAACTCAGTGATGACAATGTCTATGCTGACAGGCTCACACCAGATAAAGTTGAAGCTCTATTTGGACATACAGATGATGAGGTGAAATCCAGTTTTGAAGGATTTTAACTCTTGTGTTTTAGCTTGGTTGCTGATTGAGCTAAGGTTTTTGTACTTTTAAAGTTATTGTTGATACCATATTGGTTTGTTGACTCTCTTTTCCACTTACAAAGCTAGTTTACTGTTTTTCTTTGAAATAAATATTCAAAAACATTTAACCTACTGATGCCTCAATTAATGTAATTTTATTGGTATCTATTTTTATTTTTGAAATTTACCAGTAGCTGCTGCATTTCCCACCCTAGGCTTATACTTGAGTCAATAAGTTTTTTGTGGTAAAATTAGGTGCCTCGGCTTATATTCGGTTTGACTTATACTTGAGTATGTACAGTAAATAGATCCTTCTCCAACATTTTGAGTTCAGGTCTTTCTAACCTTCCCCAAAGAGTTACTAATACAAAACAAACAGACATTTTCTTAGACATTGCAATTGATGATATGACGAGCCTTCTCCTGCAATGGATAATTGTTGCTAGCATTATTTTACTTAGTGTGTCAGTAGCTAGGAAACAGATTGCCATTGAGGTCTTTTATTTCATTTACTCTAAGCTGTTTGGGATTTGAAGAGGAGCAAATGTTACTATTTATGCCAAGAGTGTCAAACTCGCATCGTCATGGTGGCATCACATGACATATCGTGACTTTCCCCCCTTCTTTAAACTGGGTGTGGGCATGGCCAGCGCATGATGCATTTGGCCTGCAGGCCACAAGTTTGACAGCTTTGATTTATGCCAGTCTATGTCGGACAGAGACAAAACACATCCAAGTCTTGTCGAAAGAACCACTTCATATTTCAAATGCAGCCTGGAAAGCAGTATCTAAGGAATCTTGGTATTTCTAAATGTTCCCTTTAGTCTAGTTTCTCAAAGTCAGAAACTTTAAGATGTGTAGATTTCAACTTCCAGAATTCCTCAGTGTATATGCTATCTGGGAGTTAAAGTCTATGCATCTTAAGGTTGCTAAGGAAGAGGAGCCCTGCCTTAGAGATATTTAAAAAATAGAAGCCACTCAGTTTACAGAGTCTCCTGCTTCTGGTGTGAAGATGCATCTTATGGAAGTATATTTTAACTGTGTGGAGCACTGCAAACATAATAACACAATTCATGAGAAATTATCCCCAAAATAGGCGTACAACTGAAGTACACATCATGTTGTATTTTGATCCCATATTCAGACAAGTTTTATTTCTCAAAGCAGTTCACCAAGCAAGATTTTTTGAGATGATTTTTTTCCCCTGACACATGTGGGAACATGTGTCTTTCTCTCTGCTTTGGTGATCTTTCAGAAAGGCAAGGAGATGCAGTCTTCTATGTATAGTATTGGACGTTAGTTTTATATCTTTTACAGGGGATTAGGCCCACAATGATAAACTGGTTGGTTCTAGCAGGGGATAGATAAACGATAAAAGACTGAGTAGTTTACCTTGCTGTGCCAGCTCCTCTCCCCATATTTTTCTTTCTGCTTTTAATCCATCAATTACAGACTCCTGAGCTGTTACTTGTGAGATAAGTTTTGACTTTTCCTGCTTAAGAAGCTCAAGTTGAATAGTGTTTTGTTGATCTTCCTCTGCCATATTTTCAAGAATTTGTATCCGACTCTTTACATAAAAGTAAAAAGAAAAAATAGAAACCAACAATTTTGAAGCAACTCTTAATATTCTAAAACAAACATCTTCATATACATATTGCAGAATATTTATAATCACTTGTTGCTGACAGTAGTAAGACCTCTAGTTGTGACTTCTAAATGAACCTAATGTCATCGAAGGGGAACATCTATTGCATTTATTTGTTGAACTCCTTTGACTTTAACTGTAGAAGATTCAGAAAAGTAAGTAACCTGTTGAAGCACTTAATCAAGGACAATAAAGCGGTGAAAAGCTAAAGAAGGATAAAAAGAAATCCTAAAGAATAAAAAATTAAGATAGTTAAGATAACAAGCCAAAGCAGGGGCTATTATCTTCTATGTCAGAATTAAATTCCAGGAGCATTGTTCATTGCAGTTTATAGTGAATATAGGAGGTTAGTTCAAGCAGGACCAGAAATCATGGTTCTGCAACTACTGAAAAAAATGTTATAGCAAACTATAAGTTTCCAGTTTTCACCATTCGAGCACTTCCTCCATCTAGTCAAAGCTTCTTCTCCATCCAGCCAATAGATCCATCTTTATTAACTAGACATTTCTGCCAGATACACACTATTTACTTATTTTCTTTTCTCTGCCTGCTTTCAGGACAGAAACTTTCAGAACATGTTGTCTCTAACTGTCTGTGCTCATTCACAAAAGTATGTTTCATCATGGAAAAGCTTTTCATCACCAGTTTATGATCATGAATGATGAGAGATGGGATGATGAAGCACACAAATTTTAATTTTTTTGTGGCTCACCCACTTAGTAAGAAACCATATATTTTGCTACATGCGAATGACAATGGTTGAATTATGAATTTTTCTTAGTTATTTCAGATAAAACTGTTATCTCTTTGAAATTGTTAGCATCACAACTTACTCATTGATCATACAAAAAGCTTTCATTGCATTGAGCTGGAATGAAATCTAAAGTACAGCATCATAAAATGTTTTGTTATTGTTATTAAAGTGTTTCTGAATTAACACAAAATACAACTATAGAACACAATATATAACAGATATATCTAACAAGCCGTACTTTCAAGTTGTACACTATGTCTTGCTTTGATTTGATTAATTCTGTGATTTTATCTTTTTGTTCTTTCACCACAGATGTCAGCTCATGGATCAAAGTAGCAGATTGCTTTTCCTTTTGCTGAGAGTGGAGAAGAACTTGTTTATGCTCTGCCAGCTCTGCAGTAAGTCTATCAAAGCCTTCTTTAACCTATTTTAGCAAGAAAACAAAAGATTCAAATAAGATATTCAGCCTAACATTATATTGAATGACAGTTCAATTTAAAAATGCATTCACTATGCAATATTAACTTGCACCATGAAAGAACAATTCAGGCCATCTATTAATTTAAAACATGTCAGAATAAGACACATTAAACAAATCAAACTTGTTGCATTTTAAATTTTTACTTGCAATACATTTCTTTTAAAAATACTCTGCTTTAAAGTTACATGAATAAGTTTATTTTCTTATAACTGAATGAAGTTTTTCTTCTAAATGGCTGAGGTTTTTGTTTGTTTTGTTCTGTTTTTAAGAAAATACCGTTCACAAATTATTATCCCAGTCATAATACTTTTTGGAAGTGAGGTAACCAAGCAGGCAGTACACATTTGCCAAGGTGTTCTAAAGAAAATCATTCCATTGATCTACAGGAAGTTCTTTCAATGGTTATACTATTTTTTCAAAGCTAGATCCTCAATGATTCATTCAAGTTTCTAAGAAGCATTATTAAGAATGAGATGGATGAAGCTAAGAGCTTTAGGACCTTAGGTTTTAGAAGCTTTTAAATAAAACACTATTTTCAGAAATAGAATCACCCATCTCAACCTTACACGTTTTCAATGTAGTTAAGACATTTCAGTATCTACTGAAATTGGAGGTCAAAATAATCCTATGGTTTCTTTTCCCATATTTTCCTCTTCTTACCTCTGAAAATCTTTTGGCTTCTATAGTTAAGGCTACACGGAACTCATCCTCTAGATCCTTATATTTCTGGTATAATTGATGACGTTTTTCCTGTAGTTCTTTAATATGGTCCTTATGTCTCTGTTCTTCTCTGGCTACTTCTTTTGACAGAGCTTCTTGAAATTCTGAGCCACTTAATGTAACTCTGGTTTCCAGTTCTTTTCTGGAACAATAAGGCATAATACATTAAGATGAACAGAAATTGTTTTTCATAAGCAAAATTCTGAACTTCTAAGAAGCCCATATTTAATTTGGAGGCACAAAATACAATCTAGGATTTCATAAAAATTCCAGTCAGATGATTACAACTCTGTGATAGAACCATGATTTCTGCCATAAGGACTTTCTATCATTTTATATGCCAGCCTTTAAAACTGAAGGGCACATATGTTTTTGGCTGGCATGATGGGAACTAAGTTCTAGAAAGTAGTAAAGCCAAACAAAAAAATAGTATGAAAGCCAGTCCAGTATAAAACAAAAATATAATTAATCCAGTATTCGCTCCATTTGTTAATGGGATAGTTAGTTTGGTCTAGAAATTAAGGCACCAGTTTAGAAAGCAGATCATGAGTTCAAGTTCTGCCTTAGTCATAAAAACAAGCTGGGTGACTTTGGGCAGCTCTCTTTCTCAGCCAAACCCACCTCAGAGGGTTGTTGTTGTGGGGAAAATAGGAAGAGGAAGGTCTGTTGGACATTTTCATCATTTTGAGTTATTTGTAAAAGCAATAAATGCAGGAAATAACAATTTGTAAACCGCCGAGTCACTTTATACTCACCTTTTGTGATGGGATGAACAAAAATTCAATATATATTGAATAAATTAATTTTAACATGATAGAACTGGGACATTTATCTCAATATATTCTGTGCATTAATTAATTAATTATTTAATGCACTGAATATATTGAGATAAATGTCCCAGTTCTATTATGTTAAAAATAATTATTGCTTGATAGCTTCTAGAGGAGTTCTGGTAGTTTCTCCCAAAGTCATCAGGAACCCCAAGTTGTACAGTTATCTTTTTTAAAAAGATACAATAACCAAACAATCAAGTCATTATGAGTGCAAGTGAAATTACTATATTTTTCAGATTATAAGATGCATTTTTTCCACCCCCAAAAGTGTGTGGAAATGTCTGCATCTTATACAGTACAATGAATGTTGCCAAAGCCCCACTCACCCACGTGCTCCAATCCTTTGGCCTATGCCTCCCAGCCATTTGCTTCCTTGCAGCAAACAGCCTGTTTCAGCTACAGCACAGCCTGATTAGCACACGCAGCTGATTGTCAGTTGGATCGGCCTCCTGACTATCAGCTATTTCAGGCAGCAGGGATTGCCATAGCCTCTTGCTGCCTCCATGCACCCCATTTCTGGTCTCTGCACCCCATTTTTGCCCTTTGCGCAGCTTGTTTTCAGCCTCCATGTACCCCATTTTCTGCCCTTTCTGATCCCTGACACCCAGAATGAGCTGAAAATGGGATGTGGAGTCCAAAAATGGGGCAAGTGGAGGCGGCAATAGGCTATGGCAATCCCTGCAGCCTGAAACAGCTGATAGTCAGGAGGCCTATCCAACTGACAATCAGCTGCTTGTACTATTCAGGCTGTTTGCTGCAAGGAGGCAGAGGCCAAAGAATGGGAGAAGGTGAGTGAGCGGGGCTTCGCCAACATTCGGCAACATATTTTTTTCCCTTGTTTTCCTCCCCAAAAGCTTAGGTGCGTCTTATATTTCAGAGCATCTTATACTCTGAAAAATACAGTAAGACAGTCTTACATACAAAGACCTACCCTAAAATTATCAAGGTGATCCCTTCTTTATTTTCTGAGACATTGATGATTTTTCACATTTTGATCTATATTGTATATAATTTTTTGATCATTAAATTTTATAAAATTTGATTTGGAATTTCCACGTAATAATCTATTGTACAAAAAATTTCTAGAAAAGCTAATCTTATTTAATTGGATTTATTCAATGAAGAAATGTTTAAAACTTGAAATTCTTTTAGCAATTTTTTTAAAAAATTAGGTATTTATTCAAAATTTCAAAAATTTAAAATGAACTATTAATGTTAGGAATGATAGTCACCTAACAGTTAGGTTCACAATATATAAACTGGGATAATCATTTAATACTGTTGTATCTTTAAGAGAATGTTGTAATTATGATTGGCTGAGGTTCCTCCAATGGCCATAAGATGGAGCCAGAAACCTGATTTCTCTCTTTCTTGCATTTCCTGTTTTGCCGTTTTGCCTGATTGTTGTTCTGCTTGGATTGCTGTGAGACTTGCAACTGTTAGTAAACTCTGTTTACTGAACTTTGTTTATGATACTTGACTTCGTTTTTGGATCATCCCTGGACTGATACTACTTTAACCGTGTATGATTTGGACTGTTTGTTGGACTTTGTTTACTCATTTACTGGAAGTAAAACTTACATTTTACTATTCAATGTATCTGTATGCTGGTCGTGTGTTATTCAACATCACTCTCACTACATTTCCCTGAGTGCACTCATTCTCCAAATGGGGAATACCTCAACAATTCCTCACATATTCAAGAATGCTACATATCTTTGCTGGATTATCAGGAAACATGTACCTGTGTTCCTGCTCTCTTAGCGTTAGGAGTTCATGGACTTGTTCCACCTTTTCTTTTTGTTGCTGAAGACATATTCGAAGTAACTGTACTTCTCTCTCGGCTGCTGATGCTTTAAGTTCTGCAGTTTGAATTCTTTTCACCTATGATGTTTGAAGTAACAGCAAGAGAAACAATCACAATTTAAAAGCTTGATAGCACAAACAGATGTCCTTGAGCAATAATAAGTTTTCCCATGATAAGATTAACAAATGTTAGGATATTTTTTTTAAATTTTGCAAATTATTACCTGGTTTCAGTATAAAATACAATACACAAGTATTATACAGTTACTTTTGACACTATGGAAGCAATAATTTAAAGTTTTTGGACTGAATCAGCAGAGCTGTTTTGATCCAATATCAAAACACAAACACTATTGACTCTTATCATTCTGATGAACTTATCTTAAAACATGCTCCAAAAATCAATACATGTAATTCATTTGACCATATTCAAGGAAGAACAAAGCTATTTATATATCAAGTAAAGTTCTGATCATATTAAAAAAAATTCAAAAAGCAAAGAAATTTTTAACTATAATATTAAAATGATCTTTTGTTATATTCAGAACCAGCAATTCTACCTCTGAAGCTTGCTGCTGTGCTTTTTGTGACTCCAGCTTGGAGAGAGCTTCTTCTAAAGTCTGGAGAGCCTTTTGTTGATCCTCTTCTTTTTGTTTGGACCGTTCTAGCTCCTTACCAAGTTTTTCAGCTTCTTCTTTCAGTTGCCGAATATCAATCTGAAGTCTTGTCTTTGCATATCGTTCTTTCAAAATCAGCTCCCTTAGCCTGAGAAACATGTATGTGGATGGTATTTATTTACCTATCTATATCCCACTTTATTATTTTTAGAAATAACTCAAAGTGATGAACATATCCAACACATTTTCCTCCAATTTTTCCCCACAACTTCATTATTTTACTCCAAAATGTTATTTAAACTTCCAACTGAACAAATGAAGAGATGTCAGATATCACAATTTAAAACAGATGTATCCAATCCAAGGCCCACCAATGGCCCTGGATAGCTGTTAAAATGCCTCACAAGATAATAAAAGATATAAAAATAAAATTTGTTATTTAATACATTAACTATATTATTATATCTTATCTATATTATTACATATATTTTATATGCAATCCCAGATAATTCTGTTCACTCAATGAAGTTCAGGCAAGCCAAAAGGTTGGGCAGTCAGGATTTAGACATACATCTTCCTACATCTTGTGTTTACAGTTTAGGATATTCAAGCAGTTAGTATCCTCTAGATGTGTCAGGACTACAATTCCTAGATTTCACATACAAAAGACTGTACTACTACTACTACTACCTTACTATACTTCTATGCTGTCCAACTCCCAATGACTTTGGATGGCTCATAACAACCAAAACAAAGAAATTATGATAAAACCAATAAAAGGAAAAAGAAGGAAAAAGATGGTAGGAATGACAGACTGGATGGAAACAAAGACAAATAACAAATAACTCTTTGAAACAACATCAGAACATGGGCCATCCAGATCTCAGAGAAAACCTCACTGCAAAGGATAGGCATTACTATCGTGTAAGGGCTCAGGATCCTGGTATATTACATAGGTTTAATCGAAGATACCTGGGGTTTACAGTAGCAAGATCAAATTGGACAGGGAGTTACTTTCAAATCAAGTAAGTCATTGAAGTTCTATGGCTCAGAATTAACTCGCTCTGCCATTCCTAGGCCACTTTCTTACCTAGGTAATATCCAACAAATTTACTGAAAAAAATACCAAAAAAAATGTCACTTTAGACCTTAGAAACTCTATAATCTGAAAGATATAGTGAGTTCAACTAATTTGCTAATCTATATATAATCACAAGAACTGATATTTTACTGTTCTCAAGAGCTTAAGAATGCTAATAATGAACAAGTTCTTTCCATGTAAATTGCAACTGCACATTGTTAACTCAAAAGAAATTATAGAATATACTAATACTCACCTATCTGTAGTGTAAACAGCTACGCTTTGAATATCTTTTTCTTCTTTGGCTTGGTTCTGCAGCTGCTTAATGCTTTCACTCAGTTTCTTTTCAGCTTGTTCAGCTTTCCATCGCTTCTCTCTCTCCTGATCTAATTCTTGAATTAGTACCTAAATAAGAAAATGTCTTTTTCTGAAACAAACTAGTAACACATCAAAAGTCCCTTGCCTATTACAAAAGCTATCCCAAATTTATTTTAAACTTTATATCAATACTACACAGCAAACTGAAAATTTATCAGGCACATATCACTTCAGAATAATAACTATATCTACCCTGTAAGTGAATTCTTCTTGAATACCAGTATCCACATTTCGTTTTTTCAGTTGACTTTTCGGTCCACCCAGTTTTTCAGGTGTTTCCCCCACTACTTTCAAACTTGCAATTTCTGAAGCTGGGCTTGAACTTTGTCCCTCTTTGATGTGGGATTCTTGAAATTTAGACTTGATAAAATCTTTCTCTTGTTCTCTAATGTGAAACAAAAATTGAATTCACATACAAGAATGTATAAAAGCTTGTCAGAATATCAAGTGGGTATCATTTAAAGGGCTTCAAAGTAATTCGAAGGGTATTAAAAGCTATGAAACTATCCCACAGGTAAATTTCTGCAAATAATCATCTTTTCTACAGTTTCTAAAAATATACCTCTGAACTAGTTTTTTAGGCAGTAAATAAAATGAATCCAAAATTTTAGATTCATTTTTAGCAGCTACATTTGAGTTTTAACTTTGTTATCCAAGTCAGAAGAGAAAATAGAAATTATTTATCTCAAAGATGAGCTCCATCACCATTAAGCTTCACTATTAATTAGTCCTTATTTTCATGAAAACCAGGCTACATTCAATTCTGCAGATTACTTATCTTCATAAAAGAGTAACAGACTACATGTGAATATGAAAGCACTGATAACTGAATTAAGACTTAAGATATCATACTTGGCTGACAGTTTGCCCCTTTGAGAACGGAGCTTGGTTGATAAAGTGTTTTTCCGATAATTAGGCAACTTGCTTCTTCTAGTAGCTTTTCTATTCTCTTTTCCACTTTCACTACCACTCTCTGAGGTAAAATCTGTTTCTTTTTTGGCTTTCACAGTCAAATCAGCTTTTGAAGAATTAGTAACCTGAAAATAAACAAATGTGTTGATCAGGAATCTGATCTGTTCACTTTTTTGTCGTTGTTTCCTCTTCTGATCCAGGAAAAAGGTAATAAATATGTTGTTAGAAATCAAAAATACATTGAAAAACAAACACTAAGAATTCCATTATTAATGTAACAACCCAATCTCCCACAAGAGCTAAGAACATTATTCAGACAAGTACAAAAAATCAGAACTCCAGACAAAGGAACAACTACCTATACAAGATCTTTCATCAAAATGGACACCACACAATCAAAAATTAAAGCTTAACCCTGAGCTGCATATATTTTCTTCTACTGGAATAATATGATGCAAATGAAAATAGACCAAAAAACATTTTTCAAGCTAATCTAAAAAAACACTAAAAGTTACTACCTTTTGCAGGAGGTGAGATATCTGTTCTTCTAGTCTTTTTATCCTTGAGTCATTATCAAATTTATTTTTTTCTGGCTCAAAAGATGACATTATTTCAGTGGAAGAGCTAGTGGTAGTCCAAGGTGACATCTTTGCCCTCTGGCGAAACTGGGCTAATACTTGATCAATACGTGGTGTTATTATTGGCAAATTGACATAAGTCTATTTAAAAAATTAAAAATTCTAAGTCATACAGAGAGAAGTTCAAACTAACTTTATAGACTTCAAATAAAAGCAAAAATATATTAATTTAAGCACCTCTTCTTCATCTGTATAACTGGATGAAACTAAACAGCTTAAAAGATCTTCCAAGCATTTCAAATCAGATGAGTTTGGTTCCATTAAGTTAACCACTTCACCAAATATATTCTTCCCATCCAAGATGGTCAGCTGAGGTAAAGCCTGAAGGAGAATCTCTCTGTAGCCTTCAATAATAGAAGAAATTACTTTATAACTGCATTGTGAAAAGTCTTCAAATGATTTTCCAAATTAGTTTCATTTGCACTACTAGATTTTATCCTATCCACCTGAACAATTGCAGCACTTTTACCTATTTTGGCACACACAGGGTTACTTTTTTCATTTTTCTCCAAAGTAAGATTAGTCAAGTATTGCAGTCCACAAAGGCATTGAAGTAAATGGTTAACATTATTGACACTGTTGCTGTGAAGTTCAATATGATTAATTTTATAGTTCGGTCCTCGAAGGTGTAGAAGTCCTGTAAAAAAAATACAAGTCAATAATAAATGTTGAAACATCAAAAAATCAATAATCTAAGCACAGTTTAATTAAAATGGGGGGGGGGTTGTTCCCTTCTTTTGTAAAGTATTCCAAATTTATTTTTTTGGGAAAATGATTGTGCCTATCTCCACAAAACAATTATGATTGCAAAGCAAGTGTTGCAGAACCAAGGAATAGAGAGACAGACTAATTCAAGATGGGGATTGATTTAGGCACCAAGAATGACAATTTGCCAATGCATTATGAGATCATTACAGAACAGGCACCATTTGGATTTTCAGTCACTGTAACAGGGAATGGCTTTGGGACAGGAAGAGCTACAGCCAGGACAAGTCAAATAAGAGGCAGCTTATGTTTCAGAAGGAATGTGGATATGGCAAGCAACTTAATTCTTGGGCTGTAAAGGCAATGGGTCAAAAAGTGTCCTCTCAGACTTGCAAGATTTTGTTAATGTCACTGTACAATAAAGCAGAGCTAGTACATCAATAAAGCAGAGCTAGTTTCTTGCTGGAACTTTGTAAGGCTGAAAGCTACAGACACAAGAACATATTAAGCTAGTCCTGCTGATAAAATTGCTGCCTTCTTCTCTAAAAGTTCTAATGACCTTCAAAACTGCAGAGCCACAAACACATTCAAGGGTGTAAACATCCTTGGGCTCAAGATGGTGCCTCCATCCAGGTAATCCTAATCCTACTCTTTTTAAATTAGGCACCAAAGGCACTGCATGCACATAAAAAGACATAAGGCTTTCATCAGTTATGGTTGTGCCCATCGTTTTGAAGCCAAGTACTGTCTCTGTGTTAGGCTCTGTGCATATGGATTTCCAAATAACTTTTTCAGAGTCAGTAATGCTTGGGCTTGAATAGATTGAACTGAAACTCTCTTACCTGAAAGGTCATCTATACGGTTGTAAGATAAATTCAGTTTAGTTAAATTATATAAATTTTCCAGCCCTAGGGAAGAGACAATTTTTTAAAAAACATGAAAGCAACTATGTAGGCAAACAATCAGAATGAGCCCATATTTCTGTCTGAAATACTTCTTTTAAGACTTCTAGCCATTCTGTGAGCATTCTACCACCTCATCCAATTTGTCAGCATTCTATGCTTAACCCTTAAGGAATTATTGTTCTGACAACTTTATCTTTATTTTAAGTATCTTTTACAAATCCTGGCTAAGCATGCTGCCTCATTTACTTATAAATGGATCATAAGTTAACATTAGAATAATTACCAAGGTCCATTAATTTAGGCTAGCCTTGGTCACCAAGCCAAAGGTTGATTCCCTGAACTGTTCATCTCTTTTATTTCTGATCTGATAGTGTACTTTTCATTGTGAACCTCACAACACAGCCATTTTAGTCTTCTGACTCAGTTATAGCAATAGCACTTAGATTTATATCCCGCTTTATAGTACTTTACAGCCCTCTCTAAGCGGTTTACAGAGTCAGCATATTGCCCCTAACAATTTAGGTCCTCATTTTACCCACCTCAGAAGGATGGAAGGCTGAATCAACCTTGAGCCTGGTGGGATTTGAACTGCTAAATTGTAGGCAGCTGGCTGCAGAAGTATCTTGCAGTACTGCACTCTAACCACTGCACCGGAGATTCCCCCTCTAGCTGGTTTGGCGTTAGGCTGCCAACAAACTCAAAACATATTGGATTTTTTTTTTGGAGGGGGGGGGAAGGGAGTCAGAACTGCAGCACGAACAGAGTTTTCTTGTAGCAGCAGTCTTCTGATACCATTGCAAAGTCACATCTACTGCAAAGGAATCCTTACTAACTACACATCTAATCTGGAGTCCCCTTATCTCATATATTTTTATACATATTTAAATAGCCGCCCATCTCAGTTTTGTGACTCTGGGCAACATACAATAAAAAAGTAGTGCTGAACCATTACTGTCAAATAGATACAGGCCACTAAAAATGATAAATGTCTATAGGCATCTTTTTAAAGGACCAAGGTTACAAACATGCCACAAATCTCCAACATTCAAGAACTATAATTAAAGGGAGGACAGGGAATGGGAGGGAATATGACAGGTCTGAAGAACCATTTCTATTTCAGCTTCCATTATTAAATGTGACAGAATACTTTAGGCAGGTAAATATATCTCAGCATATTCAGAATATTCTGTGGTTGACCCAGGTTTCTATGGAGAAGCAGACAAATAATTACCATTTCTCTATTTCAGAAATATAAATTCCAGCTATTGCTGTAAAAATGGTTTCTTAATGAATTCATTTTCAAATAAATATTCAAGCTTTGGAAAGTTCAAGCAGGTTTCATTCTGTTTTTCTACTAGTATTACATATTGCGCTAAACCTGTATTTCCCAACCGTGTCAACTTTGAGTTAAATGGACCGCAATTCCCAGAATTCCCTAGCCAATATGCTGAGGGAACTCTGTGAGATGAAGTCAACACATCTTCAAAACATTGTTCTAGACATTCCCATTGCAGCAACTCCTGGAAGGGGGAATCTGCATTATTAATTATTTTGTCTGAGGATCTTGAATCTTCAGAAGCCATTCAGAACAGTATGAGACACTGAGTACTGGTATCAGCAAGGGAATTGACAAAAATCCTTAGCAAGATTTCTCTATCCTAGGAATTCTGAATCTTTTTCTGTCCAGAATCCCTTTGAGAATCTGGTGAAACCTATGGACCTTGTTTCAGAAAAATGTTATTTAAATGCAACGTAAACCAATTATGCCCAAGTATGGTTACCAAAATTTTAGATAAATTATATTAATATACAGTAGATACTTCTTTATTAATCAGTTAAATTTATAAAAATGTATTTTATAAGGTATAATTTGATGACAGTTGATGATTAAGGTATAATAAGGAGTAAACTTTTGAAGTCTAGAGATCATAAATCAGGCTGTTGCTGATTACTGAATGATAAAAAAAAACCAGTGAATGAAGTTTCAATTTCCCCCCCACCCTTGTACAGACTCCCTGAAATTTATTTACAGACCACAGTTAAGAACCCCACTCTGCACAGAACTTCCTAATCATGGACACTTCAAGATATGTGAACTTCCTAGGATTACCTATCCCAAGGCAATTCTAGGCCTTAAGTCAACACATCTAGTAGTTGCCAAGGTTGGGAAACATTGCTTTCTAGTTCCTTCCCACAAATGGAAGGAAACCTATATTAATGCAACATCAAGCCTTGATCTAATGACTGACCTTCAACTTTTGTTATCAAGTTGCAAGCCAAATTTAAGGTACGGAGGTTTGCAAGGCAGCTTAGACCTTCAATCCAATGTATGCGATTTGATGAGAGATCTAGATGTTCTAAGTTCAACAGGTGATCAAGACTTTCAATTCTGGCAATCAGGTTACAGTGCAAGTTGAGTGTATGAAGTTCTGAACTTAAAGGCAGTTCTGCTAAACTACAAATGAAGGACATATGACAAAACATTGGTTTTAACAGTATGTTAGAAACTTTGAAGCACATGTAGTTTTGACTCACAAAAGTTCATTTAGTGACAATTCAAAGTTACAATGGCATTGGAAAAAGTGACTTATGACAGTTTTTCACACTCACAACTGTTGCAGCATCCCCATTAAATTCAAATGCTTGGCAACTGACTCATTTATGATACTTGTAGTGTCCCAGGATCATGTGATCATCTTTTGCGACCTTCTGACAAAGTCAGTGGAGAAGCCAGATTTATTTAATAATCATGTTACTAACTTAAAAGTAGCATTGATTCGCTTAACAACTGGGACAAGAAAGGTCAGAAAATGGCATGCCTCTTAACTCCTATTAAATACCAAAATTTAAGGGAAGGGACTAGGAGCGTGCCCACCTTATCTGACCCAATAGGATGAGAATATTTGTCTTGAGAGAAAGGCAATTCTGCACACTTGGCCCTGTTCCATACAGGGCTTTAAAGTGATGGGCAACACTGTGAATTGCACCTGGAAAGAAACCAGAGGCAAGTGCAACTTGTAACAAAAGTGTTACAAGAGCAAACTAGGGTAGGCTATTGTGCATGCTGTTGCATTCTGGGCCAACTGAAGTTTTACATAGTCTTCAAGGGCAGCCCCATGTACAGTGCATTGCAGTAATCCAAATTAATATTTAATCTGTATTAATGAATAACAATTATATCATGACTTGCAGCTGTTGATAATTTTTTTTCCACCAAAGTGAATAAATGTAATTCAGTGATATCAATGCTATGGTAACTGCCTGTAAATTAATTTATACCTTATGGAAAGTCTTTTTTTTTTTTGCACTGGACGGCCTCAACTTACTTGCCCCATCTTCTTCCACTTAAAAAGCCTATATGTTCTGTGGAGCATCCCTTCTAAATTTTTTCAAATAATTTTAAACACTAAATAATATTTGGCTAACAATTCGGGCTTGTCGTCTCCCAAGTCTGCTTTAAAAGAGGCGGGGATCGAGGAAAAAAACCCCCCAAAGGTGGAGCTGTGACCCCCAATGTACCCCAGCACTTCTGCATGACACTCAAGGGAGGAGAAGGGGAAGCAGCCCTAAGTGTGCAAAAATGACGCAACCACGCAGCAGCAACACCTGAAACGGGATTTGGAAACAGCTCAGAGATTCCCCTGTGCACGGCTTCCTCTTCCTCCCTGCAGCTTCTCACCTCTTGATGCCTTTATCCATTAGGCTGAGCTCCCCTGAAGTTGCGCAGACCTCCGCCATCCTGCTCCGCTTAGCGACCTCCTCCTCAGGCTCAACCGCGGTAATTGCCGCCCTCCGCTTTGAACCCCGCCCACCAGGCCCTCCTCGCTGTGACTGCGCCAACGGCACCGCTGAGCATGACGGGAGGAATGTGGGCGAGCGCCTGCGCTTACAAGACAGGCGGGCGTTGGTCCCTCTCTGTACTCCAACGGCTAAAAGGTTTAGGAAGTGCTTTGCGCTTGAGGACGCATGATAGGAAAGAGTAAGTTATGAGCAAGGGAGCGCCTGCTGCTCTACTCATTCCACAGTTGCACGGGCGGACACTTCCGTGTACTTGACTATTTAAATATTAAAAATAAAAACCCATCCCGGCAATGCAGTTCCAGCCCGTGATTTTCATGATGTGAACCCGAAGTTGTGGATAAGATTGGCTATTATTATCGGGGGGAAGGGAGGGGGGTGGAGGAAGGCAGGGCACCAAGGAAAAAATGTGAGTGACTCGCTGTTTTTTTGTTTTTTTGCATTTTGAGCGGCTCTCTTTATTTATTGGGCTTGAAATCGAAAATTGTTCAGCGATATGCCTCCCGTTGAGGCGAAAGCACTTCTAAGCGAGGGAAAGGACGAATAGAGTAACTAACTGGGTTTGAAAATTAAGAGTTTACGTACGTTCCCAGAGATGTAAAACACAACTGGTGAGGGCCGGGGAGAACAAAGTTAGGCTTGCATGTGTTGGGCTGAGAGAGATTCATACGGCCACAAGATGGCAGCGTAAAATTACGATACCTCTTAGTTGTGGTCTGGCGATAGCTGGGAGGTTTCAGATAGCCCTGACTTGCCAGTGCAAATATTTTGAATTTCGAATGAAACATGCCTTGATTCAGTCCAAACCAGTTTCTCTGAAAGAGCGAGAGCATTTATTTAAATCACAGTCCTGAGGATTTCTTACAGCTACAATGCAAACTATAATCTCAAGGATCAAAAAAAAATTTTTTAGAGTTTAATGTGTAAAACACTAATAGGACTGCACTACATAGTTGGAGGTACACCTTTTTTTTATGTTTCAGGGTTGAGATGAAATATACTGTAAGTCTAAGTGCTATTGCTATAATAAACATAAGGCACGTACAATAAACTTTGCAGTGCTTTTTTGGGGAGGGAGTTTCTAATGCAGTCCAATATATCTGTTGGTACTGACTTGAATATTATTGTCTGGCAGTAATACTGTTGGTGAATTCTATTTGTGTTGCCAATGAAAATTGGAAAAATCTTGACAAAGAAGAAAAACTCATGGCTCACGGGGACCATTTAATGTGGCATTTGAAGGAGAAAAAACAAAAATGGATAGGTGTACCTGTCAAATTGGAAATGGCAGAGTTAGGATTAACCACATCTCAGAAGAGTCCACAGTAAACTTCAGCAAGAGGTGTGGTAATGTCATCAGTAACAAATGCCTTAATTGTGTACTTAAATTCCTGCTAGAGGCACATCAAGTTGAAGCTGTTGTCTTTTCCTGCATTTCATCTTTTGTCCTTAAGATCCTTCCCAAAAGGGTTCTCCCATTTCTACTCTTCTTAGGAGAGTAGGCCAGCATTCCGAGGAAAGACCTGCTGCTGGACACTTCGAGTTCCTTGCCTGCATGTCTGCCTGCAAGCCTTGCTGCCAGCCTGCCTCCAAGCCTGCCTCCCAGCCTGCCTCCCAGCCTTGCTGGCACCCTGCCTTCCAGCCTCCCTGCCAGCCTTGCTGCCAGCCTCCCTGCCAGCACTGCTGCCAGCCTCCCTGCCAGCCTCCCTGCCAGCACTGCTGCCAGCCTGCCTTCCAACCTCCCTGCCAGCCAGTCTGTCTGCCAGCCTTGGTGCCTGCCTTCCTGCAAGCCTTCCTGCCAGCCAGCAACCCCACAACCATGGGGAAGAAGCGAAAGTCTCAGCAACCTGCCGCCATCCCTGGCAAGAGGGACAGGGCCACCCTCCTGCCCCATGTCCCTAACTCATCTTCTGCTGGGGCTTCTGCTGCTTGGGCTCGCTCTTCTGTTGCTGGAGCTTCTGCTGTAGCTGCTCCTGGCAGTGGTGCTTCTGCTGCGTACTCTGCTGAAGCTGTTCCTGGTCCTGCTGGTCCTGCTTGTTCTGCTCGTGCTCCTGGTCTTGCTGACCCTGCTGCTGGTGCTTACTCTGCTGCTACTCATCCTGGTCTTGCTGCTGCTGCTGCTGCTGCTGCTTATGATCCTGCTGGTGATTATGATGATGATGATGATGATCCTGCTGGTGATGCTGCTGCTGATGCTGATGCTGCTGCTGCTGTTGGTGTGGAGGAGCAGCCCATACAACCTCAAAGTCCCTCTGATGAGGGCCCATATGGCCCTGCCAGAGGGAGGAAGAGGCAGACGCGTGATAGGGAGAGGAGGCAATACTTCATTGAGGAGGAACACGAGAATGAGGTGCTGGAGTGGTTGAGAGAGAACGACTATCTGGCGGAAGGGACACCGGCTGTACAGGGACACCAAGCGGAAGCAGGCTGCTTGGAGAGAGAGGGCGGAGAGTCTGGGCTACACTTCGGAGGTGCTTCTCGGCTGGTGGAAGCACATGCACACCTGGTACGGGAAGCTGCACTGCAAAAAATCTGGCCAGGCCAGGGTTAAGCTGATGGACAGAGAGAACTACATCATGGCCAAGTGCAGCTTCCTGGAGGGTGAGGTCCGCCACCGAGGAGCACCAGGAGCCCCTCTGTCTACCCTCTCTCTCCGGCAGCCTGCTGGGAGCCAGTCCTCTGGCAGCCGAGAGTCAGTCCCTGTCTCCATGCAGATTTCTGTGGAGCGTGCCACGGCGGAGAACCCCCGGGCAGGTGTTGAAAGCGTGGTGGAGAGCGAGGAGGACTCCCTGGTGCGGTGGGAGAAAGGAGACATCGAGTCCACCGCTGCCGAAGCCGCATCCACCCACATCTCTGCCACCACAGTAAGGCAGAGAGCCGGACCGCAGGAGGGGAAGAGCCACAAGGTCCTGATGGAGATCAGGGACACCATCCGCACCAGCATAGGTCTCCTCTCTCAGCTGGTCCCCATCGAATCCTCCTCCTCCAACCGCAAGCCCTTCCTCAATTATGTGAACCAGACCCTCGAGATGGCGGATCCCCAGTACCAGGTGGTGAAGGAGAGGATCACCACGCTGCTTAACAACCCTCCAGACCCAGAGGCACCTGCTCCCACCCAGTCCAGGTCTGCTCCTCCACCCCAGGTGATGTCCCTCCCATACCAAGGCTTCCCACACCCCCTCACCTACCAGGGCTACAGCTACCCCGAGGTCCAGCAGCACAGACAGCAGCACAGAGGCACAGAGTCTGTGCAGCACAGGCACAGAGTCATCAGGAGACACCGCTGCCAACCTCGACAGTCCTCACCCTGCTGCAGAGCAGGCAGCCCCACTACACTGCTCCTTCCTCCACCCCACAGGCAAGCCCGGCCTCAGTACATCTGTCCTCAGTACTGGGGCTGTCCGACACCTTCCTCAACACACCGTCCCCTGTTGTCCTCTCGGGGCTAGGCACTCCAATAACACCTCAGACCAGCACTGCAGCAGCACCCACCTCCACAGCACCTGCTCCCTAAAATCTTAGCCTGGGCACACACCTCCGAGTGACCAAGAGGAGTGCCAGAGACTGGCTGCCTGGATATTTGTGGACTTTATTTGGACACTTGACTTGGGTCATGTTTATTTTACAGCTTGTTGTTCAATAAAGTTTATCTTTGTTTCACACACTTGCTTCATTAAATTTTTTCTATAAAGTCTGGGTGGAAACTTTTAGAAATGGTTTAGCCTTTGCATGCTTGTGGGATGGGTTAAGATAGCAGTGAGATGGGCAGGGATACCTGTGGGATGGGTTAAGATAGCTGTGGGATGGGAAGGGA